>JALPQD010000172.1:820522-1445522 GCA_023101885.1 Typhlomys cinereus | reverse complement strand
CTGCTCTCTGTTGATGAACTCTTAGGTCAATTCCACGTCTTGGGTATTATGAGTAATGCTGCAATAAACATGGGAGTGCAGTTATCGCTTTGATATACTGAGATCATTTCCTTTGGATGTGGGATTGCTAGATCATATGGGAACTCTACTTTTAGTTTTCTCAAGTGCCTCCATTGGTTTTCATAGTGGCTAGACTAATATTACTTAGTGATTTAAGGCCAGTAGATGTAATGATCTATTTCTGCTTCACAGGCTTAGAGGTTTGAATGGTGGTCTTATTGTCATTTCTAGTATGTAGCTGAAGAATGAGCTAAGAAGCACCATAGTTGTATGTTTTTCTGCCTTCACAGATGGGAGAATCAAATGAGAGGAAGGCTAAGAAGGTATGCTGTCCCTATCACAAGCCAAATTTCCTGTTGTCATACAACTAGTACCTACTCTATGTTTATCAATTTTGATATTACCCCCAGGCCAATCTTTTAAAATTTTATTTATTTATTCATTTAGTATGTGTGTGGTGTGTGTGTGTGTGTGTGTGTGTGTGTGTGTGTGTGTGTGTGTATGTGAGCCAGAAGTGCAGGCTGCTGCCATTTCCACCTGGCATTTTTATGTGGGACCTGGGATCCAAACTTAGGACCTTCGGATTGCAAGGCAGAGTTTTAACCCCTGAGTCCCAGGCCAATCTTTAAGAAATAAAAAAGGTAGTTTGACCTCATATAAATTAATAAGTATTCTTGTCCAAGATAATGTGGTACATCACTCAGGAATGGTCTACATTTTCTTTCTGGATCTTTTTGGGAATCTTTGGAGTTGGAGCCCAGGAATGTTAGGATTAAATGCCTCTATGTGGTTGTTCTACATGTTCAAGAAAAAATTCCAGGGGGAGGGGGAAAGGTTATTTCCACGAGGATAGTGTAAATGGTTCGGGCTGGAAGAACAAATGATAAGAAGGAAGGTAAGTGGTCATAGAATGCCAGATGTTGGAGGAAACTGAGCAACTTTAACTTTGGATAGAGAAAAAGTCACAAGAATAGTGTGGAAATCAAGGTCAGAGACTATGACTTGCTGGAGAATGCAGGACTCCATTTGCAAGTTGAGAGTTAGATGAGCCCAGGAAAGAAAAGAGTATATATTTGCAAGTTCTGGTACTTGATATTATCTTCAAATAGAAGCAAGATGTTTCTAAGGTTGGTATAGGTATATGACTGAGCTCCCTCTTACACATAGAAATGCATACCTGTGTGCATGTATTCCTGTCGTCTCTCTCTTTGTTAGAATTCCTGCCAGATTGGATCATAGCCCATTGTAATTGGCTCATGTTAACTTGATTATCTTATTAAAGGCCCCATTTTCCAATGCAGTCACATTCTGACTACTAGGATTTTTCCCCCAGGAGTGGGATGGAGTGCAGAAAGAGCTATTTTCCAAAAGACTTATTTTTTCTGGCTACCGAATGGATGAATGGAAGAGACAAGACTGGAAGAGGCCTTGCTTCAGTCCTTTCTTAGTCCAGGCTCAGTAAACATTGTGTTCCCGGCAGGGTCTCAACTGTTGCTTTGCTTTCTATTATGCCTTTATTGCACTTACCTGAAGAACATTTTGATACCATGAGAACTCAACCAATTCTTAATAAAATTATGCTTTTTATGTCAAATATGACACTAGAAAGTTTTGCACTGGAACAGTACTTCAAAATTTCCAGAAAACAAAATGAAGCAAAGTAAAATAAAACAAAACAACTGGGAGAACATTGTGGAAAAAGGGGTGGAAAGTAAGAGACGTGGCAAGGAGAAGAGTGCTGTGAACATGACATGGCTGTTTCACCCCAAAACCTGCAGCAGCTGTGGTTACCTGCACAAAGTTTGCACAAGCCTGAGGCCATCAACATTCCAGCATGAATGGGGGAGGGTCTCATAAATCCCCACCCAACATTTAGGATCTGTAGGCAGTTAATGGCTGCTGGGGACATGCAAATTATATTCCTCAGTGGTGTGGCCACTGGTAAGCTGCTTTTACTCAAGTTTCCACTATGTTCATACAAGCAACCCTAAGTAAATGCATGTGCCATGTAAAAAGTGTTTTGAGACATGAAAGTAGGAAAGGGTACTTATAGAAAGAAGAAGGGGTTTAGAGGGAGGAGAAAGGGAATGAGAGGACAATGGTCAGATATGATAAAAGTATATGACATATATGTATAAATTATGAAAGAATTAATACATTTAAAAAATAATACAAAAGTAAATTCAGTCTCCTAGGAACAAGGAATCTTTTTGTAACTCAATTGTGAAACCACCAGAAAAATAAACTGGTTTTGTTTCGTTGCAAATTTTGCTGAAATATCATTGAAATAAAAATTAACAAACATGTCATGGATATATTTTACTGCTCTGTCAGTATGTTTTAGAGAATAAGAGATGAGAGAGTAGCACTTAGCTACTGGAAATTCATTTTTTTCTAGTACTTTATAATAATATAAGAAAAACTAGAATAGCAAATTAGAGCAAAACAAAGCCATCCAGATCATCGTCATCATTACCAGCATATCACAAAGTTGTGCTTTCTAAAGCTTTAAAACATGATAATTTTGAAGAATAACAGTGAGAAACCAACCACGACCTAGAATAAGATAAAAGAAGAACATAAGACATTAGTCATTCAATAATGTGTATTTTGTGCCCACTATGCATAATAACATTTCTCAAATGCGGAATCACCTAGAAAACATGTCATACATCCAAATTTTCAGGCCTTGTCCCAGATCAAATCCAAGTACCTGGGCAAGCAGCCCAGAAATCAGCAGCCCTGGCCCATTATAAATCATGACAGGTGATTTTTAAGTCCAGCAAGTTATAGGTAGCGTATTCTGTGTTACGTGAAAGAGGAAGGGAGAAATCATTCCCATGTGATTGCCCTGAAAAATTCATTGCTGCCCCATGACCTGGGGATCCTAAGTGGAACTATGAAATCACAAGGAAACATGTTACAGCATAGAGCTGCTTTATTTCAGGACACACCACAGCCCAATCTTTCATCTTAGAACTGAATAACTAACATGAAGGACACTGGCTGAGCCCACCATGCAGAGGAATGCCAGGGACTGAGTCCAGGTCTCTCATCTAGCATTTGGTTCTCTTTGCAGTGAAACATGGACCCGTGCCTCACGTTGGATGAATACATTCAAATTTCCATGCAATGAATAGTTTTTATAATGGGGGAAAGACCAGCTTTCAGCTGAAGACTCTGGGCTTTAAAGAAAAGAAATGAGGGCTGGGTAGATGGCTCAGGGGTTAAGGCCTTTGCAAGCAAAAACAACTGAATTTGGATCTCCAGATCCTATGTAAAAATGCCAGGCAGAAATGGTGGTGACCTATAATTCTGGCCCTGAAAGGGAGAGTCTGGGAAACCCCAGAGCAAAGAATAAAGAAGTGATGCCACACAGGCACACACACTCAAGTGCCCTCCTGTACATACACACACACACACACACACACACACACACACACACACACACAGACGCACATGCACACACACGCGCACACTTGCACAATGGACACATGCACATACATGCACACACACATGCATCTGCACACACATGTATCCATACATATTCTTTTTAAATTTATTCTTTGACAACTTGAGGCTTTGTATTTTTTAAGGAGATACTTACACTTGCTCTTTTTCAAGTTTCAGGAATCAATTGAGAGAGCATTCTGCAATTATCATCTGTGTTGTTTGTTGACTAGAACATCAGCTGGAAAAAAACATAAAGGTCACCCAGGCTGTGCATGTGGCCTGTTGAGCTTCACTGAACCCTGGAATTTGCAGTAGTCTCCTTGAAGTAATTTTTAACTTACTGTAGGTATGTCTCTCTCTCTCTCTCTCTTTTTTTTTTTTTCAGTGTAAAATCAAGCATTTTTATTCTTTTTTTTTTAAACATTTTTTATTATCTCCGCTCATACAAGCTTAATAGGTACACAGGTTCCCTCCCTCCCTCCTCTTCCCCCCAACCCCTCTGCTCACCCTCCCCTCACCCCTCCCTCCCCACCTTCCAGTGCCTCCCCTCCCCCAATCCCCAGAGAATCCTTTAATGTGCATGCCAAACTCTCCTCTGGGTCCACCTCTCTGATGACGATAACATACAAGGACCCAGCGGCATTTCCCTGAACCCTTTCCTTTGTTTCCCTTAAGCATAGGAACACTATTTTGGCTGTCAATCCCTTACCTCCAAGAATCTTGGTGCTTTTAGCAAATGCTAGACTTTGTGGGGTCAATAGTGTGTTAGACATTGTGCAGGGCATGCAAAGTCCAGTTATGATTGCTTCGGCCCTAACTTGTGTGGAGCATCTTGCATATCATTGCTCCTCCCATCCTTGTGCTCTTATACTCTTACCGCCCCCTCTTCCGCAAATTTCCCTGAGCTTCAGAATGGGGAGAGATTAGGCTGGCCTAGTTCTAGGTGGTTGATATAGAGTCTCTGAAGTTCTGGATTATGGTTTGTTGATTTTCTTTTGTGTAGATATGTCTCTTAAAATAATTTTTTTAACCTTAATAAGGAATCAAAAGAAGGGAGGAGATGGTTTTGCCCTTGACATTGAAGGGTATCAGCAGTACAAAGAATTCAGTGTTTACATAAATCTGAACTGGAGGAGAAGCCAGGAGGCAGCATGAAGCCTGATCTTTAGGAGGCCGAGGCAGGAGGAGCACAGGTTTAAGACTTGCCAGGGCTACAGAATGAGTTCATGGCCAGCCTAGAAATACAGTGAAAGTGTATCTTAAAAAGACGAAAACAAGGCTGAAAGTCTAGCTCGATGTTAGAAGGGTTTTCTACCATGCAGGAGGATCTTTGTGATACCATAAAGGATTTAGATGCTAAAGAAGGAAACTTCCAGATGCTGAGAGTTATGAAACTTTAGAAGCTACTATGAAGAAGAAAGTGCTACCTTTTTCTTTTCTTGTGGGTTTTTAAAAAGTGAACTATTGCATCTCTTGCAGCTTTCCTAAATTCTCTTATCCAAGGCTGTTGCTTTGACTAGTCTTACAGGACTAAAGTCTTGAAATCTTAATTTTTTAATCCCATTATGATGGTGATCCTTCTCTTGCCCTAGGAGTTCAGAGTACCTGTGAGGCAGCTGTAGCTTACATTTTGGTGACGCTCCTCTATGTCATTGCAAATCCTGAAGAAGCAAATCTTGAGATGGAGACGAGTGTGAAGGAAAGTCATAGGGCATGTTCTTAGGATGGGCATCTGTTGTAGCTAACTTTTCTTTTGCTGTGAGGCAACATTCAGACCCAGGCAGAAGGGAGAAAAGGGTTTTTTGTTTGGCTTATATTTCTAGAAGGAATGCATTCCATCATGGTGGCAATCACATAGCAGAAGATACGGCTGGAGGCCAAAGCAGGAGTTGGGTTTAGGTCACTGCAGTGATTGTGAAGGCAGGGAGAGCAAGAAAAAAAACTGAAGCAGAATCGACCACCAAACCTCCAGGCCAGGCCCCTTCTCTAAGAGCCCTCCTGCAGCAAGAGACTACTTATTACAGGTGCCTCAACCTTCCCAAACATCAGTAGCAGACAAAGATTCAAACACATGAGTCTGTTGGGAGGGCTACTGACACTCAAATCATGACAGTGTCTCTGATGGAAGAGAAGAAGCCAGACAAGAAAAGGGGAGAAACTCTCCAGGGTAAAATCACAAGATGCCAGCTAAACCCAAGTAGTGTGCTAAAGCTGGGATGGCCACTGACTGGGCACCATGGTGACCTGCCATGGAATCCAGGCTACTCTAGAAAGAAGACATGGTTTTGGGTGAAAACAGTACTTTTCAATTGCTCATTCTTGAAGGTGGGATTTGTGAGAGCCACTGACAAATCACAAAGGTGGGTGAACTCATTCTTCCAGTCCTGGATGGGGGGGTTGGGTTGACAGCACTCTGCTATTGTCCATATTTTGACTCTTTTGGAGTTTTTTCTTCATATGAGTCCTGGAAATCATCTCTTCCCCTTGGTAAAAGTTAAAAAGGAAGAGTTATGAGGGGACTACAGCCCTTGTTGCTGCAGCAATTTTCCCCTTCCCTCCTTCCTCTGATTCTTTATATATGTCTTAGATTTTCCTTAGCTGCTTCCCTTGTTGCTTTGGTAAGTTTTCCTGGTGGGAAGAGTCAGACCCTCATCTGAGGGAGGAGGTCCTTACTTTGCATTTGCTTCTCAGGCCATGGTTATTACATCTGTCCCCTTACTGCCTAGTGACCAGGTGCCCAAGTGGTACGTTTATTCCTTTTTGTCCTTATATATAATAGAAACTTGCCTTTTCCTGCTGAGCAAGGTCTGCTGCCCCTGTGAGAAAGGCAATCCTGTTCTTATATACTGGCATCTTGGCATAAGGAACCGAAATTGTTCTAGTGACAAATACAACTAAAAATTTTCTGAGTCTCTTACCATGTTCACCCACAGAGGTGGGCCTTTAAGGTAGCCACTGTTTACTTAGAGAGCTCAGAGATGTAGGGACCAGAGGTAAATCCTTTCTACAAGATGATAAGGTAGGCCATCCTTGTTTTTACATACAGGGGACAGAGCACTACAGAGGGACCACTGGTTTAGCATGAAAACTATGTCCCATGCAGATGACCTTGCCTATGTAAAAGAGTCTATGTGAAAAGGGAGGTGGTACTTTTGAAGTCAAAGTGATCTAATCAGGCCAGTGACCAACCATGTAGCTACAAGTTGACTTTGGATGGAGAAGATGGGCTGTAGCCACAACAGCCTTCTTCTCCACTTCTTCATATCCATAGCAAGGTACAGGGGTGCCATACCCCAAGTCTAGGAAAAGGAGACTGAAGCAGCTTAGGAGTTCATACATCGAAGACAGGGTTAAATTGGACATTTTCATTTGTGTGTTTATTGCCGTGTATATGGTGTGTGTATGCACATGCATATGTTCAGTGTACGTGTGGAGGGCAGAGGACACAGCAAGTGTCATGCTTCAAGACCCACCCACTTTACTTTTTTAGATAGTCTCTCATGGGGTTCACCAAATATGCTCAGTTGGCTGGCCAGTGGGCCCCAGGTATCCAACTGCCTCTGCTTCCCAGTGCTGGGATCACCAGCATGCACCACCAGACCAAGCTTTTTAAAATTAATTAATATGTGTGTGTGTATATTAGAGGGCATTGTGTATCCTTGTAGAAGACCAAGGGTAACTTCGAAAAAATCAACCTGAATTGCTTCTACCTCCTTTTTGCCTTGCTCTGGGTTTTCCCAAGCTCCACCCACCATGACTGGAAGTTCAAGCACCGGCCGCTTCCGCCTGGCATTTTTTACACTGAGCCCTGAGATCCGAACTCAGGACCTTCTGCTTTCGAGGCAGAGCCTTAACCCCTGAGCCATCTCTCCAGCCCTCAAACTTTTTATATGGGTGCTAGGGATTGAACTCAGGTCCTGGTGCTCATAAGGCAAACACTTTTCTGACTGAGCTATCTTCCCAAACCTGAACATGATATCTTCAAATGAGTGAGCTACAGTTACTGCCTTTTGGAAGAAATGGCACATTCCCATGTACCTGAGTATATGAGATACACATTAATGGATGGAATCAAAGAGACTCAGAAAAGAGCATGCTGCTTGAGCTCTGCAGAAGTGGATGGATGCCAAACAGCACAGGAGTGAAGTTGTGAGAGGGGAAGGGACCGAATGCTTTTAACAAATAATTGCCTCTGCCCAGGGCAAAGAGGCTGCTGAGGAGATCTGAGCATTATGCTGGGTTAGGAGGGTTGAAATAAGATTGCTGCTCACATTGGGACACTGTACCATGTGCTCCCTGGTGCTGGGATACTACAGCCAGAACTCAGGGCAAGCCTAGTAATGTATATGCACACATTTCTTCTCCTTCTGTGAGAGAAGCTCATGAGACTTCCTGGTTCCCAGATGCTAAGAATCACAATGTGTGAGATTGGGTACTGCTGGAAAATTGGGTACTGAACCCCAATAATGTAGGGCATTCTTCTTGGAATGTCATTATTCAATGAAGGTGAGCTTGTTCCACTTACTTGTAGGGAAGGTTCACATTATAGCTGGACTCCAAAAGAAAGTGGGAGGGGAGGTCTCTTGATCCATGGTCTGGTGGGTAGCGTGTCCCCACTCCAGAGCACCCAGGCTTGATAACTGAGGGGTAAAGTAGGATGAAGGTAAGGATCTAATTTTGATCATCCTCAAAAAGATCTGTGAATGATGTATACATGCACAGTTCAAATAGCAAAAGCTATCTGGTAGACCAGCACTTCTATAAGAAAGATAATTATTGAAAGAAAAATTCATTCGACTGAAATTAGATTTTACAAATCTGCGATATATTCAAAGTATCTGTGTCAGAAAACCATTTCTTTTTAGAATGAATGGGTAGACAAATTTATGCTTTAAAAAGGTAATAAAGGTTTACAGTCTACAGCACAGATGTAATAGCTAACAAGTTTGGTAGTTGAGAAGCTTGAAGCCAACAGTGTAATTACATAACCTCGAGGCTGTTGGCAGGGAATGACAGTGACTGGATGTGGGAGGACGTTAGTGGCTAAACAAAAGAGTAGAATGGAAGCTGTAAGGCTTGCCTCTGCTAGGATTGAATAAACATCAGTGTGTGGAATAAAAAACGGCTAAAGAACTCTAAATAGGGCCATTAGAGGCAGTGAGAAAACAAATGAGTGGGAAGAGATGACAGAGAGAACATCAATGTGGCCAGCGACCTCTTCTGCCTGATTAGCCTTCCGTGATTTCACACCCGATCCATCCTCATTAGCACTTGTTAGAGTGCTGTCTGCACACAGTTGTTTACAGTCCCTATGAAGCAAAAGAAAGCCATAGGACTCAGGGGGTGTTTGTGGGTTGGTGCCTTATTCTATGTGTGCAACTTTTCAGATTGTCTACAAGCTTATTCTGCTACTATAAAATTAAGAGAGTATAGACACAGGTAAGATGATGTCTTGAAATTTGAGGCAGTGTGTCTTGGAGCCAAATGAGAGGCTCGAGTGGGCGGATTCTATAGGAAGCAGGGAGCTTTCGAACAAGGGAGCTCTGCAGAGAGTCCAAACACATGGATGTCCAGATACAGAGGGACACTGCCCAGAAACAGAGGGATACTGTCCAGAAGGTATTTTACGAAGACAGAGTTGGTTTTAGAGAAGGCCTAAATGAAGGGAAGAGATATTAGAGTTCAGATGGTGTTAGGAGATGTCATCAAAGCCCCAAGAGAAAGGCAAAAATGGGCCTGACCTCTGGTGGTAATAGTGGGGCTGGAAATTATGAAATAAATGGAGGAATTCAACACAACGCTAGTCAAAAGAGAAGGAAGACTCAAAAGCGGCCCCAAACTCAGGAGACAAAGCAGCATGTCTTTTAGCAGGAACAGGTACCAATCTTGAAGAGCTTGGGACATGGCTGGCTCCATGGTGGGACATCTGTGGGACATTGGTGTTAGGTAGTAGAGATGGCACGGAGCTGACCGGTTGACCGGGGAGTCAACTGCAAGGAGGCTATTCAACATGCTCCCTGGGAGAGCAAGCGTGGAGAGGTGACCATGGAGGGCATGTGAGGGATATGCCTCTAGTAGACCAACAAAGGAAGTACAAAGGATTTGTGAAAAGATGAAGAAGGACCTAAGAGCATCAGGATATGGTACTAAGAGCCAAGGCAGAAGACTCTCAGGAGGAGCAGATGGGCAGGGTTGTGAATTTCTACAAGGAAGTGGAAGAGAACCAGGGCAAACACTTCATAGCTTTCCAGTTATAGTTGGAGTATTTGATCTGTGGGCTTTATTTTTTAGAACAGTTTGAGGTTCACAGAAAGATTGAGAGGAAGATCTGGAGATTTTTCCACTTGTCTTTTTCTCCCACATATGCACTGCCCCCCTCCCCATTATGACCATTATTGTAGATTGCTACGATGATCAAATCTACAGGGGCGTAAAGTCCAAGGTTTCCATTTGCATTTTCTCTTGATGCTTCACATTACATAACTTTTGATTTCTTTATAAATGCATTTCTGCACAACCATTATGTACAAATGCTATATTGCTTTCAAAATCCTCCTGTTCATGCCTCTCTTCCCCAAAATTCCTGACACCCACTCATCCTTTTAGTCTACATAGTTTTGTCCTTTCTGGAATCATGCTGTGAATAGCCTTTTCAAATGAGTTATTCTTCTCTTAGTAATATGCCTTTCAAATATTCCCTGAGTTTTTGTTAGCTGTTTTTTTTTTTGGTGTGTGTGTGTTAAATTTTCATTGTGAAGATGTGGTACCTTTTATTACTCATTCATTGGCTGAAACAAATCTTGGTTGCTTTCCAAGGCAATCATGAACAATGTTGCTATAAACTGTCATGTATTTGCTTTGTTTAAAAGAAAACTGCTATTGTAACCATTTTAAGTGTTTCAGTGGTATTAAGTATGTTCATATTGCTATACAACCATTATCACTGTCTATTTCTAGAAGTCTTTTCAACTTGCAAAATAAACCTGGTATCCACTAAAATGTAGCCTCCCATTCTCTTCTGTCTCCAACCCCTGACAACTATCATTATACTTTATTTCTCTATGATTTTGATTATTCAGAATACCTCATATAATCATATGCTATTGGTTGTTTTACAATGGGTTTACTTTCCTATCATAATTCCTTCAGAGTTTATCATTATAGTCTGTATCAAAATTTCATACCTTTTGAAGCTAAATAACCAGTAAACCTATCTATCATCTATCTATCTATCTATCTATCTATCTATCTATCTATCTATCATCTATCTATCTATTTGTCTGTTTGTCTTCTATCTAGCTATCATTATCTTTTATTATTCATCACATTTTGTGTATCTTTTCCTGAATCAATGGACATGCGAGTTGCTGTCACCTTTTACTTACTATGAATAATGCTGCTAAAAGCATGGATGTGCAAATATTATGAGACTCAATTCTTTTGGCTATCACAAATGTTAGGGCTGAATTATATGGCATCTGTGTGAGGCTTTTATTTGGACAGATGCTTTCAAATGTTGTGTGAAGCTTTTCTTAAGGAGATGCCACACAAATGTCTATTCACTCCATGTAGGGATTCAATGACAAATTAAAGTAATGATTAATGCCAAAGCTTAACTTGGCAAACCAATAAGTCTTTTTGGGTTATTTACACAAGTATGACCGAGAATTAGAAGCAGGAATGACTCCTCAGCTGCACCTTCAAAAGACTTACCCCATCCTGGGTGAAACTCACAGAGGCTGCTTCCCTGCAGCCCTTTGTGGGACTCGCTTATAGGACAGTCCTCTTGCACACTGCTTGTGTGGATGGAGAGTTCACTGCTTTTCTCCACTTTGGTGAGAGCCCTCCTCCCCCAAATCCTGATTCTTCCTGAGTCTTAATCCAAGATAGAATATTTCCAGTTGCTGCAGAATCAGTCAGAATCTAACTGCCCTCTTAGTTCAAACTAGGGGCAAAACCCAAAGTGTATCATGTTATCTGGAGAGCAAAAATGCCATGCAGCATCGCCTCATTTATGTAAATACCAAACAGCATGACTGCCAGATCACATGGCAGGAGTCTGTTCAGTGGTAAGAAACTGCCACACTATCTTTCAAAGTAGCTGCTCCGATTTGCACAGTCAGCAGTGATGAATGAGAGGCGCTGGCTTTCCACACCCTCTGCAGCCTTTGCTATTGGCGCTTTGGAATCTCACCATTCTGGAGGCCATAGAATGGTGTCTTACTGTGTTAATTTGTAATTCTTTAATGGCAAAATTAGCCATGGTGGAAAGGCCAGAAAATTAAGGGAATGTAAGAAAGAAACAGAACTCTGTCTCAGGGATCTGGTTTATGTTTCTTACTGACTGAAGATTCAGAATTTTTGACACAACCCACCAAACCTGTAAAAGACTGCCTGCAGAGAATGTGGTCCTTTCCTGAGAGATTAAATACCTAATGAACCATGCTTTAAGTCAAAATGTGCATCTTAATTCTTTGTGACTTTTGATTTTAACCTCATTAACACTCCATTTGTAAACCTGAACATGGAACCTTGCAATGTCACCTTACAATCCCATTTAAAAGGAAATTCTTTAAGAATTAGTTTTAAGAACCAATTTACTTTAACCTCCTTATGAATTACATTCTTTAACAATGTGACTTTGAAAGTCACAAAGGCACATTCACAGTTACTGTTAAAACATTTGAGCACCTCTCATTATTAACACCTGCATTCAAATCTGTGTCCCGCTATACCTTCATTTTTGTAATAAATTTGAACCTTTGTGTCATGTGTTCTCATCCTGACATGCTTGTCTGTGGAAGACATGAAGATCCAGGCTGCACCTGAGTAGAGGCCCCTGAGAAATTCTCAGGCAACAAGGCCAGTCCTGATAAGGCTGTTCCTGACAAGGAATTCTCAAGTTCTATCTCCTCCTGTTCCTGACACCAAGAGAAATATGGCTTTGTGCACAGTTTCTGTGCGTCTTCTTTGTTGAAGTATCTATTCAATCTTTGTAACTGGTTTATCCATTTTCTTATTGCTGGATTTTCAGAGCTCATGTTGGTTAGTTGATGGTCTTTTATCAGATATTCCTTTGGTAAATATTTTCTCCAAGTCTGTGGCTCTTCTTGTTCTTTTGACAACATCTTTCATAAAACACAAGTTTTCAGTTTTAATGAAATCCAGCTTGTCACTGACATCTGTGGCAGAACTTGCTTGAGTGCTGTGCCTAGCCAGCTCTTGACAAACCCATGGGCAATTAGAGTCTTTTCCTATGCTATTTGCTGGGAATTTTATAGCTTCTTTTAATTGATTAACTAATTAACTGTGTGTGTGTGTGTGTGTGTGTGTGTGTGTGTGTGTGTGTGCGCGTGCATATACAGAGTATAATCTTTTGGAGTCAGTTTTTTCCTTCCACCATGTGGGCTCCTGGGATCAAGCTCAGGTTTTTAAATTTGGCAGCAGGCATCTCGACCTGCTGAGCCATCTTGCTGGCCTCAATTTTATAGCTTTGCAATTGACATTTAAGCTTGTGATCTACTTTTAATTGATTAGTAGAAAGCATGGAAGATCTGTGTCTAAACTCATTTGCTTCTGCATATGAATGTTCTCTAGTAATTCTAAAACTACCAATGAAAAATAACTTATCAGATCACTATTTATAATCTTCTCTCTTCCTCTTTTCCTTCCTCTTTCTGTCCCTTCTTGCATCTCTCCCTTTCTGTTTAGCATTTGCTTCATTACTTCAGCAAGGTAACATATAGGAACATTCAGAGTTCACTTCTCTGGAGTAATAGACATCACATAGCATCTACCAGTGTTCAATATGTTCACTTTTTAGTTTTAAGTACATAATGACTATCTTTATGTTGTGAGTATGACTATGACTGGACTATTGATTGCATGGATGAAAATATAAGCTTTGATATATGCATTGATTTTATTTTTGTTGAAAATAAAGACATAGCATCATGTAAAGCAGTTTTATTCAAATGGAAGTCAGAATCCCTGAGGAAGAAACCAGAGAATGTGCTCTCTAGGTGGACAAAACTTGGTGACACAGCCTCTGCCCCAAACCCTTTCGTGTGGATCTTCAGGGTCCATCTTCTTTCCCAATATTGTTGACATCCCTGGTTGTCCTTTATTACAGGGTGTCTTTGGCATGTATTTCTAGGATGAGAAGGAAGGATGGTGATAAAAGTATCTTCAAGGCTTTGAGTAGTGGCTAGGATATGCACTTTTCTTCACCTGGGCAAAACCTGCCTTTCCCTGTCTTCTGACACCTTGGGTTGTAGTCTGGAGGGAAGCACTGTTGTCTTTATTTCCCTCTCCCATCAAGCAAAGCTTAGGGGTGTAAAGTCCTGTCTAACTTCCCTTCATCTCCTAAAGATCTCTGTACACTTTTTTACATACCAAATATACCATAAGCAATTGGGGGATTGAACTGAGATAATTATGATAAAAAAGATACAGCTATGTTGTGCGGTCCCCATAGCTTAGGCAAGCTGTCCTCAGCTTACCTGTTCAGAGCCCAAGTCCCAAATTCTGCTTAACTGTGCTTTGTCCTGCCCTCAGAAAACTCTTCTGAGAAACATCAACATGTTCCTACAGCCAGAGAACACTGGAATCACTACCATTTGTCTCAAGTGATGCACAAATATTTGATAAGTAACACAAAGCAAAATGCAGACTGTAAACATCATCTAAGTGCTAAAACAACATCCCAGATAGAAGACAACCATCTCACCAAAGAATCAATACCCAGCAACCCCAGACAGAACTTCAATCAACATCTAAGCATCCTACAAGCAGTATACAGGAATAGAAATCCTAACTCAGGCATTAAGCACAAGCAAAATGACAATATAAATCAAAGAAAATAGGCAACAACCTAATTCTAGATGTCAATATCACACTGGAAAAATAAAAAAAAAACACAAGAAGTCAAGAAAACATATCTTCTTCCAAGATCACCAATCCCAAGGCCTCAGCTTCCACAGAAGATAGCAATAATTGGGACAATGAATTCCAAAAACCTATTGTAAATATATTCAAACAGCTCCAAGAGAACATAAATATCTAAATACATTTAAAGAAGAACACAATGTCCATATGACTCCATCAAAGAATTGCTTGAATTAATAAACATTTTCAGTAATGTGGCAGGCTACAAAATTAACATACAAAAATCAGAAACATTTTATATACCAGAATTTGAGAAAGAAATTAGGGAATCATTCCATTTTCCATAGCCTCAAAAAAAAAAAATACCTTGGAATAAATTTAACCAAGGAAGTAAAAGACCTATACAATGAAAACTACAAAACACTCCTGAAAGAAATGAAAAAGAATACTAGAAAGTGGAAAGACCTTCTGTGCTGATAAATTGGTAGAATTAATACGGTGAAAATAACTAGCCTACCAAAGGCAATATGCAGATTCAATGTATATCAAAATCCCAATGCAACTCTTCATAGAATTGGAAAAAACCTTTCGGTTCCGCGACGGTAGCACTGCTCGGCTGTCGCTCCCGGCGCCCGCGTCCCCTCGCCTAGCTGTGCAGCGCGACCCTCCGCGTGCGGCACCATGATGGAGCAGGCCATCTCCTTCTCAAGACTTCCTGGCCGGGGGCATCGCCGCCGCCATCTCCAAGACGGCCGTGGCCCCCATTGAGCGCGTCAAGCTGCTGTTGCAGGTCCAGCATGCCAGCAAGCAGATGGCCGCGGACAAGCAATATAAGAACATCATGGATTGCATCGTGCACATCCCGAAGGAGCAGGGCATGCTGTCCTTCTGCGCGGAAACCTGGCCTACGTCATCCGCTACTTCCCTACGCAAGCGCTCAACTTCGCCTTCAAAGACAAATACAAGCAGGTGTTCTTGGGTGGGGTGGACAAGCACACTCAATTCTGGAGGTACTTTGCCGGCAACCTGGCATCTGGGGGCGCAGCCGGCGCCACCTCCTTGTGCTTCGTCTACCCGCTCGACTTCGCCAGAACCCGCCTGGCGGCCGACGTGGGCAAGTCAGACACAGAACGGGAATTCAAGGGCCTGGGCGACTGCTTGGTGAAGATTAGTAAGTCGGATGGCATCCGCGGGCTCTACCAGGGCTTCAACGTGTCCGTGCAGGGCATTATCATCTACCGAGCCGCCTACTTCGGGGTATATGAGACCGCCAAGGGCATGCTCCCGGACCCCAAAAACACGCACATCGTGGTGAGCAGGATGATCGCACAGACGGTGACGGCAGTGGCTGGCGTGGTCTCCTACTCCTTCGACACCGTGCGCCGGAGGATGATGATGCAGTCTGGGCGCAAAGGAGCCGACATCATGTACACCGGAACCTTGGATTGCTGGAGGAAAATCTTCAAAGACGAGGGCGGCAAAGCCTTCTTCAAAGGTGCCTGGTCCAACGTCCTGCAAGGCATGGGCGGGGCCTTTGTGCTGGTCATCTACGATGAGCTCAAGAAGGTCATCTAGGTGCCTGGCGCAGGAGAATGCTCGATGGTGGCGGACCACTGACCTTTGGGAAATTCTGCTCTCCTTGCCCTTCAGGGAGGCAGGAGGGTTCTTTGGGATCATGTTCAATGGTGTACAGTATTTCCCCCTTTCTCCCCCCAGCCACTTGGGTGGGGGAGCGAGGGTGGGTTGTCACTGACAGGCTGATGACAGACCTACCCAGTCCAGATACTTGCTAGCACCAGCCTCCTGTGTCCATATTTATTTAAGCAAAGCAATCACATGTGGGGTTGTAAAGAGAGAAGCACTTGGGCCTCATTTTCTCTGGCAAGATCAGTTTATGTTCTGTGTTGGGCATTCTGCAAGCTAATAAAACAAACAGGAAGACGTAGTCATCTAAAAAAAAAAAAAAAAAAGAACTGGAAAAAACACCCCCCACCCCGGAGCCGCCCGGCCAGCAGCACCCGCGGGGCCGCCGGCTTCGCCCCCGCGGCCCCGCCCCCCTCTGCGCCGACCCCCTGCCAACCTCCCAGGTGAGTGAGCGAGCGAGAGAGCCCCTCCCAGCCCAGCCCAGCCCAGCCCAGCCCAGCCCCCCACAGCGGAGCTGCCCGGCCAGCAGCACCTGCGCGGCCAGGGTCTTAGCCCCCGGGGCCCCGCCCAGGACCCCAGCCCCTCACGCCCTCCCGACCCCGCGCGCCCCCGCCCCTCCTCAGGTGGCAGGTGAAGAATTCTGCCATCAACATCAGACCCTCTGCCTCTCTGGCCCACCGGGGACCTACGCACGTGGTCCATGGAAGACATACTGCTACTCAGAATTCAATAGAGTCCAAAGGAAACTCAAGCAAAACTCTAAGGAACAAAAGAAACACAGGCCATACATCTGGACTCCACTACAACCATTATAGCATATGGGCGAGATTCTTCACATCCAGCCCAAAGATAAGTAAACTTCCTTTTTTTTTTTTTTCTTTTCACCTTACTGATCCTTTCTAGTATCACAGCTGTAGATCAACTTCCTCATACAGCCACCCCAAAAACATACAACTTCAGGGAGTACACTACTCACCTTCACATTTCACCAAGACACTAAATCGTAAAAGTGCACTACCATACTAATATTCACCCCCTGGTTACTTAACTGACGTACTAAGAGCCTAGTAGCCTCATCTAGGATATAACAATAACAATACACAAACATACCCAATCCAAGGCAAGCACTAGTAATAACTGGCAAGTGTAACAATACCAACTACATCGGTTCAGTGAAAAACACACAAAAACTGAAAGGTCCTATAAAACAAAACAACAATGCCCAAGTCAAAGTGCAGATCCATGAGAAACAAAATCCAAGAAGACCAATCTCCCACCGAAAGAATCAATCCCATAACGATGGATTCCGACCAGAACAAATCCACAGAAAATAGCCATGAAAGCCAGACCCAAAATAACGACTTTCAGAGTATGATCATTACCATGATTAATACTATGAAAGAGGAAATCCGAGAAGAGTTAAACAATCGTATCAACCACTTTGAACAGGAACACAACAGGCACCTGGAGGAGTTGAGAAAAACAGTTCAAGAAACAAAAATAGGTATAGAGCAGTTAAAACAGTCTCAGACAGAGTTTAAGATTGAACTAAAAGACAAGTTATCTTCAACCCAAAACTCAACAGAGAGTCTTATCAGCAGAACAAATGAGGCAGAAAATAGAATTTCATATCTTGAAGACAAAGTGGGAGAATTAACCAGCTCAATGGAAGAGATTGTTAAAGCCAAAAAGATACTGGAGAAGAACATTCAAGAAATATGGGACACCCTGAAGAAGCCTAACATGCACATTCATGGAATACCAGAACAAGAATCCCAAAATACCACACCTGAGGAAATATTTCAATTCATCATAAATGAAAACTTCCCACAACTAAAGAATGAGAGGCCTATCCAAATACAAGAGGCATTTCGCACTCCAAACAGACATGACCAAAATAGAAAATTGCCACAGCAAATAATGGTCAAAACACTCCACATTCAAGACAAAGAAAAGGTGCTAAGAGCTTCAAGAGAAAAAAAGCAAGTCACTTTTAAAGGTAAACCTATTAGAATAACAAATGACTACTCAATGGAAACAGTAAAAGCAAGAAGAGCTTGGAGAGACATACTTCAAGTATTAAATGAGCAAAAATGCCAACCCAGACTGATACACCCGGCAAAACTATCTGTCATGATTGAGGGAGAAAGAAAAGTTTTCCAGCACAAAGACAACTTGAAGGGATACATGTCTACCAAACCAGGCCTTCAAAAAAATCCTAGAAATGATACTCAAGCTTGAAGAAAAGAACAAGCGTATCCAGGAGGACAGAAGGGAAGTATAATACCACCAAAACATAACTATCAAACAACATGCTTACAAAGTCCACTCAACATAAAAAATGTCCAGAATTAAAAATAATTTTTCCATTATAACATTAAATATCAATGGTATTAACTCACCGATTAAGAGACACAGATTACAAACTTGGATTAAAAACCACAATCCAACAATCTGCTGCCTTCAGGAAACTCATCTCACCACAAAAGATAGGCACATCCTAAGAATGAAAGGCTGGTCCAAAATCTTGAAAGCTAATGGAACCAGGAAACAGGCAGGGGTAGCAATTATGCTATCAGACAAAGTGGATTTCAAACCAAAGAAAATTATAAGAGACATGGATGGATACTACATTTTAGTCACAGGTACAATTCACCAGGAAGACTTCACAATACTGAACATATATGCATCCAATACGGGCCCCTCCACATTCATTAAGAAAACTCTACAGCGTCTAAAGCAAGAAATCAACCCCCAAATGATAATTCTTGGGGACTTCAACACCGCCCTCTCAACATGGGATAGATCAACAGGTCAAAAGCTTAACAGAGACACTTTGGAACTTAATGAAACCCTGAAAGAAATGGATCTTACAGATCTCTATTGAACTTTTCACCCACGCACCAAAGATTACACATTTTTCTCAGCAGCACATGGAACTTTCTCCAAAATAGATCACATATTGGGCCACAAAATGAATCTACACATATACAAAAAAGTTGAAATTCTAACCTGTGCCCTATCAGACCACCACGGCCTAAAGCTGGACATCCACAACACATCGAATAAGAGAAAATACACTAACTCCTGGAAACTTAACAATATGGTGCTGAATGAGAACTGGATTCAGGAAGAAATTAAAAAGGAAATTCAAGATTTCCTGAAAGTGAATGATAATGAAAATACAACTTACCAAAATCTCTGGGACACAATGAAAGCTGTCCTAAGAGGTAAGTTCATAGCTCTTAATGCCTACATCAAAAAAATGGAAATATCAGAAATAAATAATGATGCAGCGTAAGGCTTTACAGAAACTTGAGCAATCTGATCCCAAAAATAGTAGAAGAGAGGAGATTAGCAAAATAAGGGGAGAAATATCTGAAATCGAGACTAAGAAAACGATAGAAAAAATCAACCAGTCAAAAAGCTGTTCTGGGACTGAAGAGGTGGCTCAGAGGTTAAGCCTGTGCTTTGCAGGCAGAAGGTCCTGAGTTTGGATCCTAGACCCCACGTATAGACGCCGGGCAAAAGCCGGGGCGGCCTGCGTTTCTGGTCCTGGTAGGGCAGAGCCTGTGAATCCCGGGGCAGAGTAATATGGAGGAGGTGGAGGCGGTCCATGGTGATTCCCGAATTCGCCCGTGGTTCTACACACACACACACACACACACACACACACACACACATACACACACACACACACATACATGTGCACACACGCACAATTGAATAAAAATGAATAAAAAAATATTTTTAAAAAAGCTGGTTCTTTGAAAAAATCAATAAGATTGATACACCCCTAGCTAAATTAACCAAAAGCAAGAGAGAGAAAACCCAAATTAACAAAATTAGAAATGAACATGGAGTTATCACTATTGATACCCAAGAAATCCAGAAAATTATAACATCATATTTCAAAAACTTGTACTCTGTGAAGTTTGACAACACAAAAGAGATGGATAAATTTCTAAGTAAACACAACCTACCTAAATTGAATCAGGAAGTTGTGAATTATTTAAATAGTCCTATAACATATAAGGAAATTGAAGAAGTAATCTCGAATATTCCCATCAAAAAACGTCCTGGACCAGATGGATTCAGCACAGAATTCTATCAGACATTTAAGGAGTTAATAACACCAATGCTCCTTAAACTGTTCCATCAAATAGCAAAGGAAGGAACACTACCACATTCCTTCTATGAAGCTAATATCGTCTTAATCCCAAAACCTAATAAAGATTCACTTAAAAAAGAAAACTATAGGCCAATCTCTCTGATGAACACAGATGCAAAGATTCTCAACAAAGTTTTAGCAAATCGGATTCAAAAACATATCAAAAAGATCATTCACGGGACCAAGTAGGCTTCATCCCCAGCACACAAGGTTGGTTCAACATACGCAAATCAATAAATGTAATTCATCATGTAAACCAGTCCAAAGTCCAAGACCACACGATACTCTCGATAGACGCAGAAAAAGCCTTTGACAAGATGCATCAGCCTTTTATGATCAAAACGCTAGTATCAGTAGGAATGGAAGGAACCTTTATCAATATAATAAAAGCTGTATACAACAAGCCCACAGCAAGGATTATGCTCAATGGGGAACAATTGGAAGCATTCCCACTTCGATCAGGTACTAGACAAGGCTGTCCTCTTTCACCACTTCTATTCAATATTGTTCTTGAAGTCATAGCTGAAGCCATAAGACAAAGGGACATAAGAGGGATTCAAATCGGCAAGGAAGAAGTCAAGCTATCCCTATTTGCAGATGACATGATCTTATACCTGAGTGATCCCAAAAACTCCACCAAGAAGCCCCTGGAACTAATTGAGAAGTTCAGCAGGGTGGCAGGATACAAAATAAATGTGCAAAAATCAGAGGCCTTCCTATATGCCCAGAATGAAAGAAGTGAAAAAGCCTTGAGAGAAACCATACCATTTACTGTAGCCTCTAAAAAAATGAAATACCTTGGTATAAACCTAACCAAGGAGGTAAAGACCTATACAATGAAAACTTTAAAACCCTAAAGAAAGAAATTGCAGCAGACACCAGAAGGTAGAAAGACCTCCCATGTTCCTGGATTGTCAGAATCAACATCGTAAAAATGACCATCCTACCAAAGGCAATATACAAATTCAATGCTATTACCAATTAAAATACCAAAGCAATTCTTTAAAGAAGTTGACCAAATAATCTCAAAATTCATATGGAGGCACAAAAGACCCAGGATAGCAAAGACAATCCTGAGTAACAAAAACACTGCTGGAGGTATTACCATACCAAACCTTAGTTTATACTACAAATCCATAGTTATAAAAACAGCCTGGTACTGGCTCCAAAATAGACACACAGATCAATGGATAAGGGTTGAAAACCCAGATATAAGCCCACAAAAATACAGCCATTTGATCTTTGACAAAGGGGTCCAAAGAATCCAATGGAAAAAGAACAGCATCTTCAACAAATGCTGCTGGCAAAACTGGATCTCCACATGCAGAAGATTAAAGCTGGACCCGTACTTGTCACCATATACAAGACTTAATTCCAAATGGATCAAGGACCTTGATATCAGGCCAGAGACTATAAAAACCATAGTTGAAAGGATAGGGAACTCCCTCGAGCTGACTGGGCTAGGCCAACATTTCCTAAACAGACATCCAATGGCACAGTCACTGCTACTAACTCTCAACAGTTGGGATCTTGTGAAATTAAAGAGCTTCTGTTCAGATAAAGAGATTGTAACATGAGCTCAAAGGCAACCCACAGAATGGGAGAAAATCTTCACGAACCACATATCTGATAGAGCTCTACTGTCCAGAGTGCACAAAGAACTTAGAAAACTAAACATCAAGGAAAACAATGGCCCAATTAAAAAATAGGCCCTGGAACTTAAAAGAAATTTTACCAGGGATGACATTAAAAGGTCTAACAAATATCTTAAAAAATGCTCCACTTCTTTAGCCATCAGAGAAATGCAAATCAAAACTTCCCTGAGATATCATCTCACCCCGGTCAGGATGGCAAAAATCCATAATACAAACAACAACAAATGCTGGAGAGGATGTGGAGAGAGGGGAACTCTCCTACATTGCTGGTGGGAATGCAGGCTCATACAGCCACTCTGGCGAGCCGTCTGAAGATTCTTAAAGAAATTAAAAATTGAAATGCCATATGACCCTGCTATCCCACTTTTGGGAATAACCCCCCATGCAGCAGAGGTTCACCTCGATAGCACAAGCACGACCATGTTCATAGCAGCACTGTTTACAATAGCAAAGTCATGGAATCAACCCAAATGTCCAACAGTTGACAAGTGGATAAGGAAAAAGTGGTACATCTATACAATGGAGTACTACTCAGCCATCAAAAATGATGAATTACTGGAATTTGCTGGGAAATGGATGTCATTAGAAACAATTACATTAAGTGAAGTATCCCAAACCCAGAAAATTAAGTGCCTTATGTACTCCCTCATAGGTGGCTCCTAGTACCAAACTCACCCAGCCCACATTGAGACACTCAAAGGTAAACCTATGTAATACAATAATTGCAAGGATTTTAAACAGGAGGGATGGGGTTGGAGGGCCACACCAGAAACAAGGAGAGAGGGGACCATGTTACAGCAGTGAAAATAGGCCTCCATCAAGGAATGCAAGTAAGTGATGTGACACCTGGTCAAGTTCACAGACGTTCATTCCTGATCATGTATAACTGAGGGGGTATGATCTCACCAGGAGGGCATATAGTCTGGCAGATAAAAAGTAACCATTTTGCAAATGGGTGATTGACCCCTCTCTCACTGAGGTTTCCTACTTTTATTACATCTACCCTTGAATGTGCTATTATAACAAGACTCCAGTTTAACAGCTTTTTGTCTCTGGCCAGGGAGTGACATACAGTGCCCATCAGGATGGAGTGAAGGGCAATGCAGGAGCAGCAAAACTGCAAAAGAAAATCAACAAACCACAATCCAGAACTTCAGAGACTCTATATCAACCACATAGAACTAGGCCAGCCTAATCTCTCCCCATCCTGAAGCTCAGGGAAATTTGCGGAAGAGGGGGCGGTAAGAGTGTAAGAGCAAAAGGATGGGAGGAGCAATGATTTGCAAGATTCTCCACACTAGTTAGGGTCGAAGCAATCACAATTGGACTTTGCATGCCCTGCGCAATGTCCAACATACTATTGACCTCACAAAGTCTAGCATCAGCTAAAGGCACCAAGATCCTTGGAGGCAAGGGATTGACAGCCACAGTAGTGTTCCTATGCTTAAGGGGAACATGAGAAAGGGTTCAGGGAAATGCCACTGGGTCCTTGTATGTCATCGGAGAGGAGGACCCAGGGGAGAGTTAGGCATACACAATAAAGGACTCTCTGGGAATTGGGGGGGAGGCAGTGGGGAATGGAGAGGGAGGGGAGGGGGAGCAGGGGGTTCAGGGGGAGGAGGAGGGAGGGAGGGAACTGGTCTACCTATTAAGTTTGTATGAGCGGAAGTAATAAAAAATGTATTAAGGAACAAAAAAAAAAAGAACTGGAAAAAACAATCATAAGATTCATATGAAAGAACAAAAGATCCTGATTAGCCAAAACAATCTTGTGCAATAAAACACTGCTGGATTATCACTGTATGGGATTTCAAACTATGCTACAGAACTACAGTAATAAAAATAGCATTCCTATGTTATTAATATTAAAACAACATTTCTTTTATAAAACGAATAAGAATGAACAGTCCCATGTACAGAAACACAGAGAGAATAAAACAGGGTTAAAAAAAAAAAAGCCATGGGTTGCTTAGAACCCAGTGATAATTAAAACTATTATAGAAGTAGCAGGAAGGTGACGCTTCCCGATAAGCTGATGGTCAGAGAGGTCTCAAGGTCACCCAAACAGTATAGACTTTTGCCATTGCTTTTGATTGCCCTCCAAAAAACTGACAGTAAAACCTATTACTGAAGATGGAACACAGATGGATCACAGGACATGGACAAAAAACACCAACTACAGCTGTTTTTGGAACTTACTGAGTAGCTTACACAGTACCAGAGAGCACTGTTGAAGCTACTGGGGAGAAAAACGAAGGTCTCAACAACCTGTGAGATCTACAAATTACAATAAAAAATCACCATGGCAACAGGTTACCATCAGTGTAATAGTGGCATGAGTGTCAAGGAGACAACCAATAGCTTTCTGATTGGATTTAAAGTCCACTTGTTAGAATGGAACCACAGTCCTGTCAGTGAAACCTAGAACAAGAACCTCTGAAAGGGAAATAAATAGATCCCAAGAGAAGAATAATCTATGAATGTTTAAGTCAGAAGACAGTATACACCAAATTGTTTTGTAAATACCTGCTATTATACCCATAAATTGGAAGAACACTCAGTACTTACCCTTCTTCTACAACAGAAGGTGTTTATTATCGAAAAGTACAACTTGCAAAAATGCAGAAAATAAGTGTCTGTAGAGTGCAGACACTTAAACAGGACATATATGCCTCATCTACTCACACCCCAAGGCTCAAGAACATTACAGAAGAGGGAGCCACAAGATTGTAAGAGCCTAAAGTGGGAATGTGATGGATCATGCATTACCTCCTGGATATGACATAATCATGATATATAAGACTTTATGGCAGATATGTGTACTTACACAAGAATTGCACTACAGCATCAGAAAGATCTCAAGAAACTCCACACTTCTCTGAGAGACTGATGAAGACTAATGTCAATGGGGAAGTAAAGTAGGATGTTTTCCTCAATGGTATATCCACTAATTTAGGATATTTGCTGGAGCATGAATCAGGTCAGGCATATGTCATCAAAGACAGACTAGAGGAAACACAGTAGGATACAATGAAAGGTTGTAAGAGGGAAAGGAGGGGGAATAGAATTTAGAATTAAGGTTTGAAAATATTTTTTTTGATGTGTGTGTGTGTGTGTGTGTGTGTGTGTGTGTGTGTGTGTATCAGAGGGCACTGTGTGTCCCTGGGGGAAACAAGGGTAACTTTGGGAATCATCCTAGATTGCTTTTACCTCCTTGCTTCACTCTAGGATTCCCCAGGCTCTCCCCACCAGGGCTAGAAGTACAGGCTGCCACCATTTCAGCTTGGCATTTTTATGTGGGACCTGTGATCTGAACTCAGGACTTTCTGTTTGCAAGACAGAGTCTTAACCCCTGAGCCATCTCTCCAGCCTTGAAAATATTTTAAAGTCACTATTTTTCATGTGTACATCAACAACAACAACAACAAAAAGCACTAGCAAAGGGCTGCTGATATGATTAATGGTAGACTGCTTACCTAGCAAGTTTAAGACCCTGGATTTAATCCTTACTACTGGAAATAAATAAATAAATAAATAAATAAATAAATAAATAAATACAACTGCTCAAGATAGGAAGCAAGACTGAGTAATGATCAAGAGCACAGGTTTTCATTAAGACCAATGAATGTTCCAGAATCTCTATGCAGCATGACTTTGGATGTAACTGTGGATGTAACTTTGGATGTAACGGTGGCATGGCTGACTGTTTGAGGGTGGTAGAGCAAAGAGATTTGGTCTGAAGCTTCATTTGCACAGGAGTCACCTTGTTTTACTAAATATTACTAGGACCTGGTAATATTCACTCCAGATATTCTAGGGCATTTAATGGCAGGACCTAGAGAATGAGCATTTTAAATGTTCCAGGTGCGTTTGATTCATGAACTCATAGACCACAATTTGTGAGTAGTGACTTAATCCTTCTGAGTCCTTATAAGTCAACTTTCAGATGTGTTTTTTTTTGCCACAGATAACTAAGAATTAAAATAACTCTACCAAGCCTCAGTATCTATAAACGTAAAATGAGAATAACAATAAAACAATGAAACTGACCCTATAAGGATGCTGTGAAAATTACCCACATTACGTATGTCAAAAATCCATAACCTGACTAATCTTGATCTATTTTACAGTAGTTACCCAACAAAAAGCCATTATTATTGTTACTGTGGTATGTAATATTGGGTCTTTCCATAGGATCTTAGGGTCTGAAGGGATGCACTGACAGCAAAGACACAGGCTTGGAGTCACTGACTGACCTGCTCAGGCATGCTGACTCTGCTAGAGGATCTTGAATAAGTCACTCATCCAATGAAACCTCAGTATGTGACTGACTAGGACTTGGTAATATTCACTCCAGAAATTCTAGGGCATTTAATGGTGGGACCCAGAGAGTGAGCATTTTAAATGTTCCAGGTGAGTTTGATTCATGAACTCATAGACCACAATTTGTGAGTGATGACTTAATCCCTCTGAGTCTCAGTTTTTCCTTCCTATAATGGTGCAGTGCCAGATGCTTCATGCTGCTGTGTGTGGAAAGCATCTGGCCCCAAGTGTGGCTCACTCTCAGTGCTGACAAGCTCAGAAGCACCGCCTCCCAACCACCTATGATCAGCACTGAGAAGAGAGCAAAGGTTGTAGGAAGCTTAGAGGCGGACTGGAATTGGTAAACAGATTAAAAAATGAAAGAAGTCTGCAAAACACTTCAGGTGCATCTCAAAAAATACAGATCAGCAATGGAATGCATTCTCCTCCTACCAGTTAGCCAAACATGGAAATTAAGATTTCCGTTCAGATGAATACATTTCTCTCCCTCCAAGTGCCAAAAATCAAATGAACAGTTAGCATAGCCTGACCGTTACCAAGGAAAGCAAGTGGTTTCATAAGGGATTTGGATATTTATATAACTACTTGCCTGTCTTTTACTCATTAATGGGATATTAGAAGAAAATTCACAGCGTCAGATGACCTCAGAGAACATGCGGGGAGAAAGCCAAGCCCATGAGAAACTGGGCTGCGAGTGAATGAGATGGGTTTGCCCTATCACCACTGCTTTTAGGGACACAGAAGCTTTTTCCCTGCTGAGGTTGGTGCTGCTGCTACTACACAGTGGGAACTTTGAAGTCCTGGCATCTGTAGTAAGTTAGATTAGCTCATTTGACTGTCTTTCCTTCCTGTCTTTTCAGCATATTTAACTGCCGTTTGATTTAGAATTGTCACAATTGGTGGTATTACATAATGACATAACTTCTTTGCTACATAATTGGAAAAAGAGCCTTGTGATACTTTGGATGGATGTAAAATTATGAAGAAACATAAGATTCTGTTTATAAAAATACAAAAGTAACTGATTCTATCAACTTACCCCAGAATAATTTGGATGAGGAAAAAAAAAAACTATTAAGATTTCTTTTTGACTTTTTTTTTAATTGCATGCAAAGAAAATATTTTAAACTGGATTTTCCTCACTTTTCATCTGTTGTTTTGAACACAGGATCAAGAGCATCAGGAAAGAAGATGAGAAAAATCTACTGAAAACTGACTCTGTTTAAAAGATTAAATTCAAATAACTTTTTAAAAAGAAAAAAACTTGCAATGTTTTATTCAACTACAAGAATAATGATATCACCAAAATTGAAACTTGCCTTATGGAAGATTTTATAATTATAAAGTCCTAAATAAAGCTTTGAAACAGAACCTGATTTGTCTATGGGGAGCTTTTCTTTGTTTTAATTTATTCATACATTCGTTCATTCACTTAACAAACATAAGCTGTTTCCTTTTGTGCCTGATGGTGGGAAAAGTGAGTTAAAAGGATTCTCGTACTTCATATTCACTTTCATGGAGTCTTGGCTGTGCTCAAACTCAAACACAGCATATTGCATATTTTATTAAACTGGTTTAGGAAGATATGCTGAGTATTTCTTCCATGTCACTTGGGGCCTATATAACCCCATATGCCCCACGGACCTATCGTAAGGATTCGGTGGGTTAATGGAGATAAAGCTTCTGGCACCAAGCGTGGGGCCTAGAAGCTATATCACAGGTGGCTGACCAGTGAGATTGACAGTCACCCTGTGATGGGGAGTATCAGTAGGAAAAAGTGAGGGATGAGCACAAGCTGTCTTCCACCAGGAGTACTGCTGTGTCCCTCCAAAAGTTACAAGTGTGACCTTGTGATCCACCTCCTTTTGTTGTGTTTCTTTCTTGTCTTCAGGCACTTTGTGATTCCCTCTGTCCGTTTCTCCCCCTTTCTTTTATGCCTTTCTTTTTTCTTACTGTCCTTTCTTTTCCTCTCTTCTGTCCCTCCCTTTTTTCATTCTCTCATATTACTTCTGTGGTCATAAAACCTGAACATCAGTTTATTCTATCAATTTAGTATGCAGTGCTGGAAGAACAGCCACAGGGGTTTGGGCTGTTCAGGAGCCCCAAGAGGCACTGTTGGTATCATGGTTTGAGTGCAGGTTGATCCCACAACCCCATCGGTTCGTGTGTTTTAATCCTTTGCTGGCATTTGGGAAGATGGGTGGAACCTTTAAGAAGGTTTCTTTCATTGGAGGAAGGCATGTCACAGGGACTTGCCATGAGGGTTGGTAGCACTATCCCTGCTTTCCCTTGTGAGCTCTTGCTCTGTCTCTTGATAATGACTGCAGTGATGCGAACTAGTGTCTTGCTGCTCCTGCCTTGTGATTTTCACCATAATGGACTGTATCCCCTCTGGAACCATAAGCTTTGTAAATAATCTTTCGCCTGAGGTTGTTTATAAAGTAACTGCAAGGGCTGGGCAGGGGTCAGGCTGAGACACTGCCTCTAACATCTCTAAATGCAGATTCCTCAAAGGGGATCAGTCCCTGGTGGGAGGGACTGAAATGTTTAAAGTAAGAGGAATAAGGAGTGAGGTATGATTCTTGCAGGAAAGAAGCAAAGAGCTTGGCCTTTTATTTTAATCTTTTATGTTCATATGTATGATACATATGTGTGCATATGCTCATGTGTGAGTCTCAGCATGCACGTGTGACATACTTGTGGAAGTCAAAGGACAACCCTGGGTGGCAATCTTACCTTCTATTTTGTTTAAGGTAGGTTCTCTTTGATAGTTGCTGAGTCTGTCAGGATAGCTGGCCTGTGAATTTCCAAGGATTCTTTTTTCTTTTTTTTTTGCACGCGCGCATGTGTGTGTGTGTGTGTGTGTGTGTGTGTGTGTGTGTGTGTGTGATATGCTTGTACCAGAGGGCACTTCAGTGTACACCTGTGGATGCTAACATCAAGAATCATCCTGGATCAATCTCCTCCTTATTGCTTTACTCTGAAGTTTCCCAGGCTTTGCTTTCCAAGGCCAGAAGTACAGGCTGCCTGCATTTCCACCTGCCATTTTCACATGGCATCTAGGGATTTGAACTCAGGTCCTTTTGCTTGTGAGATCAAAGACTTTAACCCTGAGCCATCTCCCCAGCCGGTCCAGGGATTCTTTTGTCTCTGCCACCCATCTCCTTGGTTTTTGTTTGTTTGTTTGTTTGTTTTTGTTTTTGAGATAGGGCCTCTCAGTGGCCTAGAGCTTGCTGAGCATAATAAACTGGCTGGCAATTAAGCCCTAGGTATCTGCCTGTCTCTGCCTCCTCCAACTGGGATCGCAAGTGTGCACTGCCACACTTGAATTTTTACGTGTGTTCTGGATATTGAATTCAGATCCTCATGCTTTGTACACAAGCAAACATCATTATCTGACCCCAACTCTCTTAATTGTCTCTTTTTGCTCGCCATCAGTCTCTAAAATTAGACATTATAAATTAGACAAATAAACACCTTGAAACACTGGTTTTTTTTTTTTTTTTTTAGCCCTAGTACAGGGACAAAGTAAACCAAGTGACAATCTAAATAGCAAGCCAGAACACAGAGTCAGGGGATTTGAGATAATTGTTGCGAATTTCAGCACCACACTCCAGTTTTAGATTAAAATTGTTTGAGAAACTCAGAATCAGCAGAATTACATCCACACATCTACAGGGAAATTGACCTAGGGTCCAACTGCTGTCTGAGAGTACAGTAGTTTTTACTACCTATGTGGCTTCAGTATTTATAAAGAAGATATGAGGAAAGCCAAGAAGAACCAAGCTAATCTTGACCCAGCTCACTGAGAATAATTTTCTGATTTTAGCATCAGCATATTAATTTACCAAGCCATCTGAGTAATCCCGGCAGGCAGGGGACCCAAACAAGCAAACTCAACAAGGTTCGTTTGCTGATGGACTCAAAATCCTTCGCAGTCTGATTAATTCGGTGACAACCAGTTTTAAATCAGATCAAATCATGCGTGAATGACAAAGAAGCTAATTAAGTGGCTCACCTAAAATACAATCACAACATAGGCACCAGGAAAAATTTAACTAAGCTCATAACCCCTACAAAAATGTGGATACGAAAAAGAAAAATACAAGCTAGCAGATGGGAAAATAAAAATCCAAGAATTGCATCTGTTATGGATTCTTTCATGATATCGTATCACTAAAGGAAGGTTCCAAACCAAAACTAAGTAATAGCTGAATCTTGTATGAAGGGCAGGGAATTCATGTAGTCAGAAAGTTTGTTTGGGGAAACTGATCATGTGTATCTATAAACAGGCAGTTGAATTGGACACAATTAAAAGATGTGGTTCTTGAATCTGCTAAGGCTCATCAAGACAAGATTTGGAGCAGAGGAACAATTATTTCTCAGCTTCTGGATCTTGAAGGGTTGTGTACAGAGGCTTCAGAAAAACAGAGCAACTAGTCTTTTTTTTCTTTCTATTTCAGTGTGTGTACATTTGGGTATTGTCTTTAGTGCTATGAATCACATATACAAGCACATTATTTCTGAATATTGCTAATATCCTTAATGACTCACACAAAATAAAACTTTGGCTATTGCATTGACTCTTTTTTGTTCAGCACCCTCTGGCATGTTCTTTTTGTTAGTTACCTCTGGGATGTACAGTACTTGTGAACAGAAGTCAATGTGTATACCACACTGCTCTATGTTGGGTCTTCAATGCACTTAATGCACTTCTCCCCAAAGGCCCAAAAGCTTTGTTCCAGGATGATGTTACTGAGAGTTGATGAAATCTCAGACGTAGGAGGTCTTTGGTCACTGGGGCTAAGAGACCCAGGCTTCCATCTCTCTTTGCCTCCTGGCTCACAATGTCAATGATTTGCTCTGCTGTAAAGCCCCCAACATAGCCATCTGATGCCCTCACCAGAAGCCAAGTAATGAGACTGCTTTGCTTTGAGCTGGAGCCTTTCTTCCTCTCTGGAAGTTAATTGCTTCTGGCATTTGCTGCATGGAGCTTGCCAATGCAGGCATTTTCCTGTAAAGGGTGTCCCTCTAGATGCAAACCTGGCCCCAAAATTTTCACTGTCACAACCACAGGGTTACCTCCTCCTGATTCCTTCTCCCTCTACCACACTGGGAGCATCTTTACCTGAAATTTAAGGAAAACAATAAAATTCATTGAAGATGATTAAACTCATACTAAACAATGAAAACTGTACCCAGTTCTCCAATAATTCGAGTATGGTTGTATGAAATCAAGCCCCTTAATGAGAGGAGAGGTGGATTGCAGAGTCCAATTTAAAATATTTAAATTGAAAAAATTGGGGTAATACTGCCAGTGTTTTTTATTTATTGCCGGCATATTTTTAAACAAATTTGTTCATTTTTATTTTGTGTGTGTGTTTGTGTGTGTGTGTGTGTGTGTGTGTGTGTGTGTGTGTGTGTGTGTGTGTCTGTGTCTGTGTCTGTGTCTGTGTCTGTGTCTGTGTGTATCAGAGGGCAATATGTATACCTGTGGAGGCCCAAGGGTGACCTCAGGAATCACCATAGATTACTTCCTCTTTGCTTTTCTGTGTAGTTTTCTAGGCTCTGCCCTCCTGAGTTGGAAGTGAAGGCTGCTGCCACTTCTGCCCAGCATTTTTTACATGGGATCCAGGATCTTTCAGGACCTTCTGCCTGTGAGACAGAGGCTTAATCCCTGAGCCATCTCTCCAGCCCACTAGCAATTTTTCTTTACTGATAGGAACAAAGGGTCTCCTTGGATCATATACTTTTCATTATGATAAAATATTCATAATACAAAATTACCATTTATAGTGTATAATTCACCCAAAAGTGCATTAAGTGCATTTTTAGAATTTTTCATCAATCTAAACTGAAACTATACACTCATTAAATTCTAGTGACACAATCTTGCTTCTTAGATCCTGGTGACCACTGATCTCATTTCTGTCTCTATGAATTTGGTTACTCTAGGTATTTTGTGCAATGATCAACAATGTTTATCATTTTTTTGTCTGGTTTATTTCACTTAGCACGCTATTGTCAGGGTTTATCCATGTTGTGGTATGTGTCAAAATCTCCATCTCTTCAAAGCTGAATAATATAGCATTGTGTGTGTCTTCCACGTTAGTGTTATCCATTCATGGGTCAGTGAACACTTTGGCTACTGGGAATATTGCCAAGAACAATGTGTACACATACGTGACAGCTCACTTTCAATTTATTTGGACATAGGTCCCAAAATGGGAGTGCCACATCACTTAAATTTTCAAGAAACTACCATATTGTTTACCTTGCTGAATATACCATTTTATATTTGGAGCATTTCTTTTTCTTCTAGCATCCTTTATCTGCTGAAAGTGTGATACTGAGGCTGGAGAGATGGTTCAGCAGTTAAGGTGCTTGATGTACAAACTAAAGGACTGGAGTTCAGATTCTCAGATACCACATAAAATGCCAGTCAGGCATGGAAGCTTGCCTGTTATTCCAGCCTTGGAAGGAGGAACCTGTGAATCCCCAGAGACATGTGGCTAACTAGACTAGCCATGTAGTGGAGTATTAGATTTAGAGATCCAGTCTTAAAACAGTAAGGTGAAAGAGCTATTGAGGATGATTCCTGACATCAGTCTTGGTTCTATGCACACACACACATACACATGTATACATGCATTCATGTGCAGATATACATACTATACATGTGCATGCCCCATACACACATACAAATGAAAATGGAAAAAAAAAAAAAAAGGAAGGGAGTGTGGAGCAAATGGATCTTTTATTCTGGGGAAAAGTTATCAGTAGATTTCTATTTTTATTGTTAATTTTTAATTAACACACAATAGTGAGTTTTGTTATGATGTTTTCACTCTCATATCTTCATATTATGGTCATATGTTTTTCACCCATTACCCTTCCTCTACCTCCTGTTCTACTGGCCCCTTCTTACCCCCAAATAACCCCCATTGAGAGAATAAATAGAATGATTCTATATATGAAAGATGACATGCAATGTTTATATTTCTGAGTCTGACTTATTTCACTTAACATGGTGGTCTCTAGTTCTGTCCATTTCCTACAAATGGTATCATTTCATTTTTCTTTATAGATGAATAAAACTCCATTGAATGTATGTATCCCCATTTTTGCCCATCATTTGTCCACGAGTATCTAAGCTGGTTCCATGTCTTGGCTCCTGTGAATGTCGTGGCAATGAACATGGGTGTGCAGGTATCTCTGTGGTATGCTGACCTAGAGTCCTTTAGGTCTATACCCAAGTGTATGGCAATTCTATTTCAGCTTTTCTGAAGGATCTTCATGTTGATTTCCATGGTGACTGCTCTAGTTTGAATTCCCCTCGGCAGTCTGTCAGGGTGTTCTATCCTCCCATCTTGGCAGCACTGGCTGTGTGCTTGATGACAGTCTTTTCTGATGGGGTGAAATATGATATTAATATAGTTATAGCTAAGAGTGTTGAACATTTTTTAATTTACTTACTGGCCATTTGTATTTGTTTTGAGAACTGTCTGTTCAAAAGAGATTTGTTGATTGGATGATTGCTCTTTTGGTGTTTAATTTTTGAGGATTTTGAATAGAATGGTAAAGATTTTCTTTGATTCAGCAGGCTGTTTGCTCAATTTGGTGATTGTTTCCTTGGCTGTGCAGAACCTTTATGATGGATTTTATGAACTTTGATTCATCAGTTCCTCGTTTTATTTCTGTGCTATTGCAGTTCTTTTCAGAAATTCTTTAACTATTCATATGCCTTGAAATGCTTCTTCTGTTTTCCTCTGTCAAATTCAAGTCTTACATTAGACCTGAAATCAATTTTGATTTTATTTTTGTGTGGGGTGAGAGATATAGGTCTAGTTCCATTCTTCTACAAGTGGATATCTTATTTTCCCAGCATCATTTGTTGAAGAGATCTCCAGTGTATGCTTTGGTGGGCACCCTTGTCACTACAGCTGTGCAGGCTTATTTCCTGGTATTCTACTTTATTCCATGAGTCTGTGTGCTTGTTTTTATGATAGTACCATCTTATTTTTGATAGTATACTCCATATTATAATCTAAAATAGAGTATTGTGATACATCCAGCATTGTTTTGTCTGCTGATAATGACTTTGACTATTTTAGATCTTCTATGCTTTCATATGAATCTTTGGATATATTTTCCTTTTTGTGAAGAATGCTGTTGCAATTCTGATAGGTACTGTGCTGAATTCATAGAGTGTTTCTGGTAATATAGTCATTTTTTTGCTAACTCATGAAAATTGGAGGACTTTTCATTTTCTAATGTTTCTCTTCTAAAGTTCTCATTCTATAGATAGTTTCATTCTTAGGGATTTTTCTTTTGTTTAAGTTATTGTGAATGGGATTCTTCCCCCCCCCCCATTTCTTTCTTGGCAAGTTTGTTGTTGGTATATAGAAAAGCTACTGGTTTTTGTAAGTTTATTTTGTCTTCTGTTACTTTGCTTGTTTCATCAAATTTAATTTTCTGGAAGAGTCCTTAGGGTCTTTTACATATAGGACCATGTCATCTGCACATAAAGATAATTTCATTTCATAATTTTTATTTTAGCCCTTTTGTTTCTACCTTTTGTCTTATTGCTCAAAGATTTAAAACACTGAGTAAAAGTGAAGGTAATTTATACATTTATTTGATATTTCTGCACTATTATGATTGAGACTTTTTAACTTTTCCATTTATAGAATTTCTTTAAATGTCTTTTGCAACATTAGTTTGGTGACTAAGAATTTCTACAGTTTGTTTTTGTCTTATCTGTCTTTATATTTCATTGGTTTCAAAAAGCTAATGCTATTGAATATGCCATCATGGTTGACAATTATTTATTTTTCAAGGTCTCGGAGTGTATCATTGCATACTTCCTGACTTTCAGAATTTCTGTTCAAGATCTGACATGTTAATGGATTTTCCTTCATAAGTGAATAGGAATTTTTCTCATGAAACTTGTAATATTATTTTTTATGGTTTTGACTATAATGTATATCAATGCTATATGGGGTTCTAAACACTTTTTCTGTTTAGATATCCATTTCTTTCCTTAGACTTGGAAATATTCCTGCTACAATTTTAATGAATAGATTTCTTATGTCTTGAGTTAATATCATCTACTTTTCTTACTCTATGATTTTGAATCCTCATAGATATTTTGATATTGTATTGAATAAGAATGAAGGGAAAGTTATATACTTATTTATTATTTAGGACTAACTTCTTTTTTTATTTATTCAATTGTGCATGTGTGCGTGTGCGTGCGTGTGTGTGCGTGTGTGTGTGTGTGTGTGTGTGTGTGTGTAGAACCATGGTTGAATTCGGGAACCACCATGGACCGCCTCAACCTCCTCCTTGTTTACTCTGCCTCAGGATTCACAGGCTCCGCCCTACCAGGACCAGAAACACAGGCTGCCCCCGCTTCCGCCCGGCATCTATATATGGGGTCTAGGATTTGAACTTGGGACCTTTCGCCTGCAAGGCAGAAGCTTAACCCCTGAGCCACCTCTCCAGCCCAGGATTAATTTCTTGATCATATCAAAGAGTTCTTGGATATTAGTTTTTTTAATCAAAGTTTGAATGTAATATTTCTTCAACCTTGTCTACTTTTCTTTCTTCTGATTGATACAGATTATTGTTGATACTTTCACCCCTGTATTTTTTAATTTATTGAGTTTTCATTTTCAACATTTGTTTATTTTCCAAGATATTGATTTCTTTGATGAATTTCTCATTCATGTTGCTGACTTTCTTTTGTATTAGCTGACCTCCTCATAGATATTGAGAAAAGTATTAATAATTATAGGTCTAATTGATGATATCCTCTCAATCTCAGAATCTCAGTCCCTTGTAGGTTAGTAACATATGGACACAGTCACTTGTGCTCTCCCCTGTGACTCTCTATTGGAAACAAGGGGGAGGGTATTGCACCATGCCTGTGCCATACCATCGGGTACTCTCTTTGGCTCTAGAGCCTCAGAAAGTAACTCTTTATGTTTGGAAGAAAGAGCTGGTTGGCCAAATAATTAACATACTTTCTTGATTAAAGTATTACAAAAAGACCATTAAGCTCCATGTCAATGGAAAAAAATAAATTGCCACTTACTGGACTAATGCTTTACCTTTGAGCTGCATCCTGAGTCTCACTAAAATAAAAGAAGGACGAGATGGTAGAACTTGATAGGACTGGATGGATCTAGAAATATAATGTTGGGTAAGTTATCACAGACTCAGAAAGATAAATGCTACTTGTTTTCTCCTATATGTGGTGCTAGTATTACTGTGTTGGAAGATTTGTACTATGTGATATGGCAGTTTTACCTGTTTGGGAATTTTATTTCCTATACAACTTTTTGTAAAGTGTCCTCCTATTTTAAATCTTCTCAAATAATAAAGTTTTGATATAAAAATAAGGTGTCACCAAGGCATTTGATTAGATAAGAACCTAGTACTATGGAAAATGAAGAGCTTTTATTCATATTTAGATCTTTCTTTTGAATTGAGTGTCATTATATCTTTTATTTTTAAATATATTTATTTGTGTGTATGAGAAAGAGAGGGAGAGAGAGAGAGAGAGGGAGAGAGAGAGAGTGGATACATGCATATACCACATGTACCATGGCATATGTACGGAGGAGAGAGAACAACTTTTGGGAAATGAATTCTTTCCTCCCACCGCTTGAGCTCTGGGAATCAAATTCAGGTCACCATCTTTGAGTGTAGGTAATTACCTTTATCTACTGGACTATCTGGATTCTTTCAAATGAAAATTTTCAACGTTGTCAATTCCTCCATGCATATACTCCTACTATGTCATAGTATAGTTTTTTCACATTAATGAATAGTTTCTTCCTCTAAATAGATTTGGAAATCTTCATTTTCTGCCAATGACAGCAAAAAAAATTTGATTCAGAAGATTAAAAATACATTCCTGACTACTCTAATTATAAAGAGCAAAGGCCTTCGGCTTTGTTGGAACAGGCACTTAGCGAATAAAATCTAGAGAGTTTCAGAGGGCAAGTCAGGTTTCCAGACCTAACAGAACAGACTGCTGGGTACTGGTTATTGACACTCATGCCCAGCACACTGCATGTAACTAGCACAAGCGAGAGGACAGTGCTGCTCCCCTGACAACCAGGGACTTGTGAATGTCAAGAGACACATGACTTGAGTTATTAAAGTGGCATAAATAGAAAACTTCCACTGTGGGTGTATTTTTGTAATTGTTTATATTTGTATTTCATTTTAGTCAGATAAAAAAAAGAAACTTCTTGTCTACATGTCTGAGTAAATAAAAATAATCAAGGAAAATATGTGTGTTCCAAAGCAAAGGAAATGCTAAATTTTGGACATTATACAGGATGAAAACACTATTTTTTAAACTAGTTTAGTTATGTTCTTGATAAGTGAGGATTCCTATGCAGGTTTCTGGGGCAGTTATGTCACTTTGAAGGGTGTTTGGGATGAGATTAACATTTGCATCAGTGAATGTTGGATGGGAACTTATGACACACATAGATGGACTCTCCGGAGTTCTCTAACCAATCTATTTCCTTTCCTAGATTAACGTTTGTTTTCCCTTTCTAACTTCCTGTTTTGTAAAGTGATCTTGAACTAGTGTGATTTTTTTTTTTTAATTTGGTGGAAAGATTAGGAAAGTTTATCCTATGTCATTGTTGGGAACAGGTGTCAACTTGACTGTTGATGGTTTGAGCTCTGGGCACATCTGTAGAGAATTAGTGGTTGGGTTAAGCCCAGAGCAAACCTGCAAGAGATTGTCTAGCTGATGGGGAAGGCTTGGTCCATGGTGGGTGGGACTAGGCTCTGAATAAAATACTGAAAGCTGGTTGAGGAAGTCATCATCTTTTGTACACTTGGCCAGACATGCTAGTCTGGCAAGTAAGAATTATCTCTCTCTCAGCCATTATGTAAAGATGGTGTGGCCAGTTCTCTTGGCCTTGGTATTGGTGTGAGCTCTCCCATCAAGATGGACTATAGACTGTAACCAGATAATCATAAGAGAGAATAAACCCCTTGTTCCCTTAAGCTGTTTGATGGCCTACCATGTAGGTGAACTGCAACATCCTATATAACTGTAAAAATAGGTATTATTCTACACATTAGGTATATCAGTGGAGCTTCTGGTGAGAAAGAAAATTTCATTCAGAGGAGTTTAACAGGTGACTGTTATTTATAGACATATAGGTAGAATTAAGGGAACTAACTAGGCTCCTTAGGAATTAGCAGCAGGAATTAACTGTTGTCACCCTTAAACCCTCAAGAGGAAGGGGAGTTTGAACAGGCATCCTACAGACCACTCAGCAGGGATTGTCATTGAAAGTTGGAGGTAGCTATGGCCAGACTAGACTGAAGCAGGAAGCAGTGGATGGAACTACCAGGTCACTTTCTCATCTTCTCCTCTGCTCCTCTGTCAGTGTCTCCACTGGCCAAACCAACTAGCAAGAGCCAAGAGCTGAAGGTAGGGACTCCATGCCTAGCATCCTGGCCATATAGCAGGGCAAAGAAAATGTGATGCAGGAGCGTCCAGAAGAAGCCAGCACACCCAGGAGAAAAGCGCAAAGACTTCTGTAAACACGAAAACGCACCTTTCTGTGGCGATGGATCTTCCAGGCTTGTCAACTGCATGAACGGGCACTGTCCCTGTTCAAAATGGAGGAGTGTACCAACCCTACTTTCTCCACCTCACCTGGAAAGTCTACTAATCTGGCTCAGGTGGTGTATTGCTTTTGCTGTTGCTATGACAAAATGATGGGCTAAAGGCAACTTGGCTCACAATTTGAGGATACAGTCCATCCTGGCAAAGAAAACCTAGAGACAAGAAGCCCGGTAAAGACCATTGGTTACACCACATCTACAGGCAGAAGGAGAGAGAGAGAGAGAGAGGAGAGAGAGAGAGAGAGAGAGAGAGGGAGGAGATACTGGGACCCCCCCGCCAACCCATAGAACAGTGCTGCCCACATTCAGGCTGGATCTTACCTCCTAGGTCAGACCTCTTTAGAAACGCCCTCTCAGATGCACCCAGAAGTTGGTTTTCCCAGCAAATCTGAATTCAGTTGGGTAGACAGTGGCATTAGCCACCACAGGCAGGGAAGGGTCTGTCTGCTTTTCCTGCTCACAGTTTTTCAAGTCTTCTTCTCTGAGCCTGACCTGGCTGCAGCACAACACCTCTCCCAGTCACCAGGCACATAACCTCCAGGAATCTCTTTATCTGCTATTGTATTCTAAGTTGGTGCTCTATGGATTTGAGTGGAAAGAAAAGCCTTTAATGTGATTTTGAAGGATGGTAAACTTGATTAAAAATTAGCCAACCTTTTGGAAAATTTTGGAGGAGACTATATATGCGAATCTCAAGTGGTATTTGAGCAATACACTTTGTTCTATTTATTCAAGACCAGTTCAGCTGAATTGTGTTTAAGGTAATTTATATCAGAAGTATCCATTATGTCTACAAGTGGATTACCTGGTAAACTAATTTTAAAAGATCAGAGCTGATCAAAGGGGACAGGAGAAGAAAAGGTTTCTGGGCAGGGAGCAAGAGGCCTGGGTACAAAATTTAAGGAGGTGCTCATTTTGTAAGCCACATAAATATGGAGTTTTCATTGAGAGAGAACACGTCCTTAAATGTTAAGCTTCCTAGCAGCTGCCCACTTCCTGTCACAGGTTGGGTAGCTGGATTCCTCTCCAGAGAAATCAGTGCTTATACTAAACCTGACTAATTTATCAAACGTGGGGCTTTGATAGTATCTTCTCAATTGAACACAAGAGAAAGATTTATAAATAACGAAAGGACCTTTCTGGAATAGCCCTGGGTGATAAGATTGGACAGAACTTGCCAGAGCAAGTAAGAGGAGCTGGAGGAATCAAAGAGGAGCCTGTCTCAAGACCTCAAGCACTTCAGGCAAACAACAGTAAGCGTGAGAAAACGCAAAGAAAGGAAGAGGTGGTTCCTCAGAAGTGCTCCCACACTGCTCCAGGAGCCCCTTCTTTTCAAGGAAAACATCTTATTTTAATTTGTTTAATTTGTGGGACAGCTCATGGTACAGTATAGTTGCCAGTTACATAGTTTATATTATGAATTAGTTGTTGAGATCACTCCTTGTATAGGAAGAGGTTAGAAATAGTGAAATTATATTTCACATTATTCATGGATTTTGTTTTTAAATAAAGGCAAGCACTTAGATTCCAGCGTCAACAATTGTTGTCAGTTTGTGAACTAAGGATGAGAAGAATCTTTTGGTGTAGTCCTGTATTTTTGATTTCAATAAATATTATCATCATTTGTGAGTTTTGCATGTACATACAGTGTATCTTGAACATATCCACTTCCCTCACCCCCAATTGCCCTGAATACCTCTAATCCTTTCCCCTCTCACTTTCCTATGTCCTCTACTTTAAAAAAAAAAAAACAAAAACTGTCTTGATTTGAATGTAAATTGTCCTTCTGCAGTCTCATGTGTTTGAATCCTAGCTACTGCGAATGTTTGAGAAGGTTGTGGAACCTTTGGGAAGTGGAGCCTTGCTGGAAGAAGGCAGGTCCCAGGGGATGAGCATTGTTTTGGTAGCCTGGTCCTGCTTCTTCAATTTGTTCTTCATCCTTCTGGCTGGCTGTAGTAACCTGAACCAGCCTCTTGCCTTTGTCTCCAGCCATGCCTTCTGTTACTTAATTCCTGCCATAATAGACTATATCCTCACTGGAACCATAAGCCAAATAAATCCCCTTTTCTACCTTAATTTGCATATGAGTATTGTTTCACAGTAACAAAAGAAAAGTAGCTGCAGCAGAAATTGGTACTGAAAAGTAAGGTGTTGCTATGAGATCATGCGAATAACCCATTCATCTTGCTAGTGCTGCCCACATACCATGGATGTGGGGCCGTCCACTGGAGCATGGGCACCAACTCATTTTTTTTTTGTCTTTTCTTTTTATTGTAATTTTTTTTCTCCTACACTTAATTTTTTTCTAATCATACAAGCTCAATAGGTACCCCCGTCCTCTCCCTCCCTCCTCCCCTTTCCAGTCCCCCCTTGCATTCTCGCCCATCCCCCTTTCCTTTCACCTCCTTCCTTCCCTCCCTTTCTCCCAGTGCCTTCCCCTTCCTCTCTCCCATCCCCTGGAACATCCTTTTATGTGAATGCCAAACCTCCATCTGATCCTCCACCCTAATGAGGGGTAAGGACTCAGTGGCATAGCCCAGAGCCCTTTCTTGTGCTCCCCTTTAGTATGGGAACACTATTAGGACTGTTAATCCCTTGCCTCTAAGGATCTTACTGCCTGGAGCCTTCTCCCCTATGATCCATGCTAGACTGGCACCAACTCACTCTTTAATGCAGGACTCCACTTGTAGAATAAAGAAAAGTCAAAAAGCCAGTTAGGAATCTTAGAGTAAACAAATGCAGACTTTGTTTGCTTACTCTCAATGGTCATCTCCTTTTACAGAATATCAAAATCCTGTGAGGCAGTTTGCATCTTTGGGTGAGTCACTAAAATATTAGCTTTTTGATTTGTTGGTTTTGATCCATTCTTCTGTATTTTTAGATGGTTGATCATTTTCATGGTTTAAATGTGAGTCGTCCCACACAGGCTCAAGTGTTTGCATCTTTAGCTTGTTGTTAATGTGTAGGAAGGTCCTGGGAAATTCAGGAGGTGGAGCCTTGCTGGAGAAAGGCGAATCACAGGGGCGGGCTTTGAGGGTTGGTAGCTCAGCCCTGCTTCCGCAGTTGGTTCTCATTCTCTGCCTCCATGATGGCTGCTGCAACTCGAACCAACCTCCAGCTTCTGCCTCCAAGCCATGCCTTCTGCTGTGGGATTTCTACCACAATGGGCTATATATCCCCTCTGGAACTATAAATAAAATAAATCTCTCTTTCTCCCTTAAGCTGGTTGTAGCAGAGTATGTCTCACAGTAGAAAGAAAAGTTGCTATGACAGTCACATATATATGTATGATTCTTAAATGTATTGTTTCTTGTACCTTCACAAAGAATATGTGATCCTCACTGTTACAACAGATAGCTGAAGTTTACAGTACTACTAGAGCAACAAACTCATTGTGTTGAAACAAAGTCCACTTCTAACACTGAGACTTTTCTGTCCTATTTTGATTCAGTTCTCTAATGTGGGGAATGAAACCACTGAAAATTAATTGTAAAACACCATACAAAAGAAAGCATATAACCATTCAGAACAGTTTTTTTCCTTTCTTTTCTTTTTAAAGAAAGCACAGGTTGAACATAATTAATCATAAGACTCAAATTTGGATGCCAACACACCACCACATATGGGAAATTCACTTTATGAAGCTATTCAGCAAGTCAGAATTAATCTATGAGAATGTAATTTCATCTTGCCAAAATACTATAAAATTACCTTTAGGTTATTTGTATAAGGTATCTCTAAATAACTTTTGTGTTTAGTTTTGGGGCTGGGACCCAATGCTAATCTTATTCCCAAGTCTTAAAATATCCAACATCTGAAACACTTCTGATTGTGAGTACTTTTGATAAGGAATGACTGGTTTTTAAAATACTTCCAAGGGGCTGACTATGTGTGTGAGGTTGAGAAGAATTGTGCTTGTGTGAATGGTACCTCACTGCATGGAATGTAATGAAACTACATTAATCATAGAAGTAATGACATCATAATATCTAGTGGTTAATATTCTTAGAAAATGTATTAGTGAAGTATCTAGGAAAAATTGGAATGTCATTACTGTTTACATTAAAGCTGTTCAGCTTTGTACAGTCAAATGGCTCAGCTCCAATTTGACCTCATTCTCTTCTAATTATAGTAAAAAAATTACTTTCAGGTGTCTGTTGATGTGCTATATGATGTGTGAGCACATGTGTAAATTGTGGATGCCATTTTCATTATTACCTAGAATATTTCATAAGCTATAGAAATAAGAAATCTAGATATAAAATATCTTTCAAGGTGGAGGAGTAAGGAAGGAGTAGCACTAAGATTGTAAGATGTAATCAGACAGAAACCTTCTAATACTACAAGTGTATCAAAACCATATATTTTTACAAAAGAGTGGGGACAGATGTGCTCTACACAGGAGAACACAGAAGAAGAAAGGCACAAAAAATATGCCCTTTAACATTCCTGTAGGACATCATAGGCAATTAAACAAAATCCCAGTGCCAGGTATACGATACCTACTAATAAACTGGTCAGAGAGGACTCAAAGAACCTCGAAAGATAGGCTTTTGCTATTGTTCTTGGTTGCCCTCCAGAAACTGACAGTAAGACCCCTGCTGAAGATGCAATACATGTTGACCATAGTAGGACTACAGATATAAAATCACTAGTTAGACCAGGTCTTGAAGCTCCCTCCTTTCTGGTCCACTTCCATATCACCAGAAGGCAATATACAAACTCCTGGAGGAATTAAGCAATCAGCAGTCTCACCCAGCTGTGAAAACTGAGCTACAATAACAACTATGCTGACAAGAGGTGTCCATCAGGGCAGTAGTGGCATTGAATGTTAAAGGGCAACCAATAGTTTTCTGGCTAGATTTAAAGCTACTTTTCAGCAGGAGTCACATTCCTGGTGTATAGACCAGGATAAGAATCCGTGGAAAAGAAGAACTCCAGGGTGTAGGTTCTACTACTAAGGCTTTCTAAACATTTATCATTATGCTCACAGAGCAGAGTTCTCTCTGCTCACTCTCACTCAACCTAGAAGCTTCCTTTTTGCAAGGCAAAGTGATTATTGCAGATAGTCACAACTGGTCAAAGTGCAGAAACTAAGTAATGGTGGACTGCTCAGCTTAAAACAGACATTGAAACCACTTATGGTTCAAGAACATTATTAATGGGAGCGGTAAGAATATAAGAGCCTGAAAAGGGAGTAGAGTTGGGCTAGACAGTATTTCTGGGCATGTCAGTTCTGTTACATCGATGAGCTCACTGGAGCTATGTGTACTTCCATAAGATTTGGCTTATTAACATTTCACCATGGAAAAGGAAAGATCTTAAGAGGTCCACGCCTCCCTGAAAAACTATTGAGGATTACTCTGGATGGGGGGAAGGGAGGTGCTTTTCCTCAGAGGCATACCCACTGACATGTGATTCACACTCTAGCAAGGGCTCAGACACATGCCATCCAAGGCAATCCAAATGAAACTCAGGAAGCCACACATGTTAAAAGATTTGGAAGTAGGACGGAGACTGGAAGAAAAGAAGTTATGATGGGAAAAAGAGGAGGGATAAAATTGGAAAAAGAGGCAAAAACAACATATATTCAGTCATGCATAAAACTTTAAAAGAATAGAAATAAGTAAATAAAGATAACTGAAAGAAAAAAGAAAACACCTTTCAGAGAACCTAAGTCAATCTGCTTGTTTATCTTCATTTGATTGGTGAAACTTTTTCTTTGAAGAGAAGTTTTAGAAAAGGAAAAACTTTTTGTGGGTGTCCCAGCCCTGCTGTGCTGGCTGTGGGAAGAGCAGGAGGCTGCTGAGATGCTACTATACAGAGAAGCACTCACCTCCAGGGGTCATTCTTCACTAACTCCCATGTCCCCTTGCCTGACATGATCACAGAAGGGACAGGGAGAAGCCCCTCCCCATCCCTCCACACCCCCCCACTCCCCGCTGCCTCAGGAAGAAAGAGACAAGTTCTCTTAGGACAATGTCTTTGGACTGAATTGTCACAGCACTTACTGGGGAACTTCAAGGGAGGAAACGATCACATTGCCTCTGATCCACTTTAACCTGAAAGGGACTTTTGTCATTTAGAATGGTGTCTTAGGGTATCCTGTCTTTCCAAGGATCAGGTACGATTCCTTGAGCATATGCACCCCTTAAGTCCCTCAAGAACCTACATGCATCAGTATAATGGTGTCTGTCCATGTGCTTCTTATTTTTTCTCTAGTGATATAATCAAATGCCTCTCAATTATTTTCCTAGTAAGAAAAACACAGTAACTCCAATTTTCAATTATTTAGGTGTATTCTAAGGCAATTATATACTATGCAGGCCATATAAAACAAGTTCATAGGAAACATGCTGAGTGGGAATGACATTCAGACAATCCCAACTGCATCGATTATGTTAGCTAATTTAATTCAGGAGAGGGAACAGACATATATAGAATATAATTTTTATCCTTTACAAGGCTAATCCATTTTTGAATTTCTGGAGTTACTAAAAGTAGTAAGATAAAAAATAAAGCATTAGGATCTAATGGATCACAGTGACACAAAAGGTAAGATGTTTGTAATGCCTAGATATGACAAGGGATTAATATCTAGATTTAAGGAATTGAAGGTATCAGCAACAAAAGACCCCAAAAGAAAAACAGTAGCTCACAGAAAAGATTACCTTGGGGGCTAGAGAAAATGTGCAGAAAGATGTTCATTCTCATTAGAAGTAAAAGAAATGTAAACTAACTGATGAAATGTCACTTTTGAAATTGTCATTTATTAGAGAAGCAGAGAATGTTTCCTATTAGAAAGGGCGAAGCTATGAAATTAAGGTACCTTTTCCTACCTGCTGAAGGGAGAGTAGATTGGACTATCCATCTGGAAAGTAATGACACTTCTTAGCCCAACTAAGTGGACACCTGTTCTCTGGCCTGTCTGGCCGTTCCACTATGGGGGATTCCTTGGGAGTATTAAAGGTGACTGCAGGTTATATGTGGCAACAAGTTGGTACTCTGCTATTCATCACTGGGAGTCATGAATAGATGAGGGATGAACAACCGCAGAAGTCTATGCCACAGTTAAAAGCAATTAGGTCAACTTTTCTATGGGGACACAGACCTTAACATGCAGCTGAGTGATAGGGTAGGAAACAAGAATAATGAGGTTTGAATGCTTCCCATAAATTCATGTATCAGAATTTTAATGTCAGTGCAAGTGAGCTCTCATGGCTCAATGCAATTTAGGACAGGGCTTGAGGCTGCTGCAAATTCAAGCTCTAGCTCACTGGCACAAGCAGGTATGCTCATTCGTCCGCTCTCTGTAATCACGAGATAATGTAGCAAGCAATTTTTGTCAAATGCATGTCATTTTCTTGGACTTCCCAACTCCTAAATCTCTGGTTTTAATAATTTAATAATTACCTAAGCTTTATGCTTTTAGAGCAGCACAAAAAGCACTAACATATTGAGACATATATCCTTCCATTCACATCCATTAAAACGATATCTAGCTGAAACAAATGTATGAACTTCAAAAGAACCGATGCTATAAGATACTAGAATTCTGGATAGAGGTGGGAGAGGGGTTGGCTACGGGATAAAAGGGAATAAAAAAAGTAAATAGAAACAAAAATGCCTGTGATCCCTTAATTCAATTGCATTTAATAAACATTTTATTAAGGTTCCACTTTTCCCAGACCTTTCTTGTGAATTTGTGTTTGTCAGTAATGGTATCTGAGTCTAAATATGATTTATGAACACAAAAATTGTGAGACTTTATAATTTTAGACAGAAAAGTTCATGTGTCATAGTGACAGGGAGAAAAATAGAAATTAATTTCTGAGGAAAACTGTGTTTTGAATAGATGGCAGGATAAACTGATGCCTTATAAATGAGATTCTATCTTCAGCACAGTTTTTAACTCAGGCGACGCCAGAGACCTTGAAAACCAAGAAAAGTAAAGCAAGTATAACAAAGAATAACGCGATGGTTCTGGAGAGAATGGAGAGCTTCTTAGTCACTTGCATGGCTAATTTCCAACGTAAATTAGAACTTTAGAGGTTTACTGAGATGTGTTTCTGTGTTAATACCTAATTACCACAGCTCTATGTGATCATGTCTATGAAGTGTTTAGGAAAATTGTGAAGCTGTCAATTTCTATTTACGCCAGGGTTGTCTACTTTATGTCTCCCCCAGGCTTCTCTGAGTTCCACACTGCTAGCAGAGCCCTCTTCATATAATATCTGACCATCTTAACGGTCTCTCTAACCAAGCATATTCCCAAAGTGCTCTGATTTGTCAAAGCAAACTGTACTCCTTTCTATTTTTCTCTGAGAATGGTCTCATCTAATTGGCACAAGCCAGATATCACACGGTCATCCTTAATGCTGCTGTGTTGCTTCTCAGATTCAGTTGTTTGTCCAACTCCTGTGTAATATTTCTCAGATCCAGCCGTTCTCTCATTTTTCAGCTGCCATCTGAGTGCAAGTGGCCAGAATCAGCTTTTACTTCCTGACACAAATCCAGACAGGAAATCCTCAACCCTTCACTCATTGTCTGTACCGAAGCCAAATTTGATAATGACATTTCCTAACCCCACTTCTCTAAAACAAAATGAAACAACAAAAAAACATAAAAAACCCTTTTTTTAGTTGAAGAAAAAAATCTTGATCATCCTTAGTTTGTTCCTATCTGTCACTGTGTCTGCATCTCAGCCCTCTCTCTCCCTCTTTTCTTTCTTTCTTTCTTTCTTTCTTTCTTTCTTTCTTTCTTTCTTTCTTTCTTTCTTTCTTTCTTTCTTTCTTTCTTTCTTTCTTTTTCTCTCTCTCTTTCTTTCTTTCTTTTTCTCTCTCTCTTTCTTTCTTTCTTTGTTTCTTTCTCTCTCTCTCTCTCTTTCTTTCTTTTTTCTTTCTTTTTTCTCTCTTTCTTTGTTCAAACTGGCCTTGAGTCCTCCTTCACTTCTCTTCAGCTCACTGCAGTTCTTGCTCACAAGTTCTTCCTGCGGACCTTCTACACGACACTGATTCAGGTGCTGAAGATCGAGTGAGGAAATGTACTCCCCAAGAATGAATTGATTTAGCTCAACGTTCCTTCTTCATGGGGGTCACATCTCTTGAAGGAGATAGGGTCTCCCTGGTCCCAGTTTTTTAAACCCTATGTTTATCTTCCTGACACTTGGGGTAGTTTGCATATATTTGCCTTTTGAGGGTTTGTTTGAGTAACTTCTGATTAGTCTGGAGGTTTTTAAGGAGAGGGACATGTCTATTGTTGGGCTTCACAGTATCACAGAGAAGCTCGATGTAGCAAGGATTTATTGACTGAATAAAAAGTGAATGGAATGAGGTCACTGCCCTGAGGCTGATTCAGTGGCAGCGGGTGGATGAACAGACTACAACTCAGTAAAGGATATTAGGAGCTCAGATGTATACACTGAAGCTGGAGGGACACATAAAGTTTCTTACTATTTTTTTACTACTAAGACAAGCACCTCTACATGCTAAGGATTAGCAACCAGTGGAAAGAAGAAAAAGATAGGAAGGAAGACATTCTTGGGGAGTGGGAAAAGAATAGGTGGAGAGGTCTGTGTAGGTGCAGATATGGGTGGCAAGGGGAGATCTTCTTGGCGATCCAGGTCAGAAATATATTGCTGTGTGCTACTCAGTATATTTCTGTGTGCTATTCAGTTTGCCCATTGAGCACATTAAATACGGCCAGTTTGAGATGTGCTACAGGGACAAAATGTACAGCACTGCTGGAAGACTTACCCTCCCAATAATATGGGTACCATTAGTAATTTCACATTAACTGTTTGTTGATGTGATAATACCATCGGTTCTCATTACTCGAGGTAGCTTTGTTCTAGAAAGTCATTGCAAATAGTGAATCAGCAAGCTACCATTGATCCTTGAAGAAATCCAGAGCTAGGTTCCTATGAGGCTCCTAGACATGATATTAACTTGATCATCCAAATGTAGAGCCTCATTTTAGAGCATTTCCATTACGAGATTAAGAATTCAATACACATTGTTGATTATTAACTTTGAGCTCAGAAAACAGCACTGTTTTCTTGGACAAAGTCAAGTTAACATGTTTGCCTTTCACAAGATGCATCGCAGTCTTCGTGATTGGCTTAGGAACACCAAACAGGCAACAGTGAAAATTAGGGCATGGCAGTGCAGGACTATGAAATTCTATCATTACAGAGGTGGAGGTGGAGGCCATTCTGAACTAGATAGCAAATTTGAGACGAACCTGAACTACCTAAGACCCTGCCTAAAGCATCAATAATAACAATTAAGTAGATAACATTTAAACATTGCTTTGCTTGTGTCTAAAATCAAGGTTCAAAAAAGGGGAAAGTGGAATACACAATAAACTGAAACAGCAACACAGTTTGTTTTGTTTGTTTGTTTGTTTTCAGTATGAAAGCTGAAACAGAGAGGCAGGGGGTGGTCTTGGGTTTTCTTTTTTCCTTACAGGCCTGGGGATTAATACCGTCCCTTGTACAAACTAGCCAGCACTCTACCACTGGGCTACTTCCCCGGCAGAATTCTTTTTCAGTTTCAGCTGGGCGTGTGTATGATGAACTCAAATATTTCACCACTGTGTGTATATTCCCACCTGATCATGGAGGTACTCTCAAGATAAAATTGGAGGATAAATAGATTTTACAGTGTAGATGAATTTGCAAATCAATAATAAGGATGGATTGTATCTTGAACATATGAATTAATATGTTATCAAATTTAATTCCTGCTTTGCCTTTACTTTTTAAAGATGTGGATAGTAACAGACCGAAAGGTAGGTATGTGGATCACATTGTATTTCTCTTAGGGGTGCTAGATTGGATCATCATTGAGACGGGGTGTGAGGATTGAGGTGGGTGGTCTCACAAAGAACAGAGATGGTAGTGGCACCTCTGGGACTGAACACATGGGCCCCCGCTTGGGAGTTTACACAACTTTACTGTCCTTTGAAGCAGATTCCTCAAAAATACCCGAGGCCCCCATGTTTCCTGGGAGCAGCCAAGCCCGCGGTGCTCACTGAGCTTGTCTTTAGGCCCTGACTGACCCTCATAAGTCATGGTCCTCTCGTGTCTTCTAGACTGCTCTCCAAGCCTTGGTCCCATTCCTTCTCACATGGCTGAACTCCAATTTGCTGCCATGGGATTGTGGCTTATAGGAGTGTGCCCTCATAGCGATCCCTGCTGCTGTTTGCATAGTGTCTCCCTCCCTCCCTGTCCCTCTGTCCCTCTGTGCCTCCTCCCCCCTTCTCCCTCTCTCCCTCCTCCTTCTCTCCCTCCCTCCTCCCTCCTTCTCTCCCTCTCTCCCTCTTTCTCCCCTCCCTCCCTGTCCCTTCCTCCTTCCTTCTCCCTCCTTCCCTCCCCCTTTCCTTCCCCCCCTCTCTGTCCCCCCTTCTTCCCACCCTCCCTTCCTTCCTCCCTTCCTCCTTCCTCTCTTCCTTTATCATGTGGAGTTGGACCACAGAATGTATCAATACTATCGATCTGGGTGACTGTCAGATGCAGAAATGTCACAACAATATGCAAGATATTCCACACAAACTAGGTCCAAAGTAATCATAATAGGACTTTTTTTGCATGACCTGCGCAATGACCAACATATCATTGACCTCCCAAAGTCTAGCATGGATCACAGGCACTAGGATCCTTAGAGGCAAGGGATTAAAACCCACAATAGTGTTCCTATACTAAAGGGGAACAAAAAAAGAGTTCTAGGCAATGCTACTGAGTCCTTACATCTCATCAGAGAGGAGGACCCAGAGGGAAGTTTGACATGCACACTAAAGGGATGCTCCAGGGATGGGGGGGAGGGCAATAGGAGAAAGGGGGGGGAAAGGAAGGGGAAAAAGGGGGAGAGAGCAAGGAGATTCAGGGAGGGGTGGAAGGAGGGAGGGGAATGGGGTACTTATCAATTTTGTATGAGTGGAAGAAATAAAAAAAAAAAAAAGAAAAAAAAAGAAATGAGATGTCACATACACTTGCTAGACAGGAAGGAAATACCTCTTCATTGCCCATCGTTCTAGATCCTTATCAACAAGTCACTATACTTCATATGGGCCTATGAATTTTGTTAAATGTTAAAGTCATAGTGTTTGCACAGACAACCCATCCTCTACCAGTTGTTTGCAAGACCATCTTGAGCAAGGGGCCAAGAGTTTAGGCTGAACTTATAGCATGTCAGAGAAAAGTTACAGAATGAAGGTGCCAGGGGAAAGTATGTTTCTCATCTTGTAAATTATCTTCTAAGTCTTAATTCAGTTGGAAATGATTAACAACCGACTCTGGGGTTTTCACTCTGGTGAAATGTGGTAGTGGGGAGAGGTAATCCTGGGTGCTCTCGGAATCCCCGTGCGTGGAAAAGGGGCAACTCATTGGGTATGCTTTTCTTCTGCCGAGTTCAAAGCTCAGAGAATTGCTTTAAGGCATAAAGCTCTTCTTCAGTGAAGTGACTCACAGCTAAAATCATTTTAGAAGGCCCTGGCATAGGTCTGGTAAGAGTAAATTGTTGAGGAGAGAGGAGGGCAGAGCTGAGGTAATGGTAGAATTGAGTTGGAGATGTCAGTTGCCTCTCCCTGGGTCCTGGAAACCCTGATCATCAGTGAGCTTTGTGCTGTATGCGTTGTTGCTCTGTGTGCTTTGGATATTCCTGAAAATATTAATTTAGTCATCAGCCATGAGATGGGCTGGAGCAAATTAGCGCACATCCCAAACTAGATTCTTATTTGTATTTAAGGCTTGATTCTCTGTCAGTGTTGCTAGAGGTATATTCTACAGACATGAAATTATGCCTAGCAGAGATGGTTTGTGTCAAGGATTTGGTGAGGAATGAAGACAATTAAAATGTGATAATCTGCGTTCTTCAGATAGTTATTTTAAAATATGAGTAGCTATGCATTTTCTGCTCTCAGGGTTATTCCTTCCTTTGCACACATCTGTTCTTCTCTACACCATCATTTTTGACTTGAAACATAGTCATCCCTAGGAGGTGTTGCCGGCTCAGATCCAGATTATTGCAATAAAGGCAAGTGTCACAATAAAGTGAGTCACATGAAGTTTTAGGTCTTCCGGTGCACATAAAAGCAAGTAATGTTTGCATTGTACTCTTGTCTATGAAATGCATAGTAACATTGTATCTAAAGCTAAAAGCACCACACAATTAAAAACACTACATTGCTAAAAAAAAATACTTGCAATCACCTTAACTGTTGGAAAAATGGTGCCTTACACTTGCTTGATATAATTTTCTTCAAACTTCAATTTTGTTTAAAGAAAAAAACAACATTTGTGCAATGCACAATAAGGTGAAGTTCAATAAAACAAGGTAGGCCTCTGTGGCACATGCTCAGAAAGTATCCCGGGAGCAGGGGGAGGTCTAAGCTGCTAAAAATCTCTGCATGTAGAGAGATTATCATTGTAAGTTTTATTCTTTGCATATTTGCAGAAAACTACTTTCAGTAAAGTGAGTTTCAAATTTCATTTTATTTTTTATTTCAGTAAGTGACTTTCTGTATGAACAGTTTAGATGGTGACGTTTATTTAAGCAAATTGCCTAGCATAAAAATGATCCATTTCTAAAAAGTATCTCTATTGACTTGTCAGTGTTCTTCCTCAGACTATAGGACAAACTCCACTCTTTTGTGCATTGCTTATTAGTCGTGTATCATTACAACTTGTCATCCTTCATGTTCACATGCAACGTTCCTGATGGATTATTATTTTATATATAATATGTACACACATATTGCAAGTTGGATTTTATGTTGGTTATTTTCTATGAAAGAATCAAATGTGTTGGAATCTCACTTGAATAGATGATAGGGATTACCAAAAGTAACTTTAAACTTTAGTTTTGCCACATTGGCAGGGACTCTGCTATTATTTCAAAAGTGAATATTTCCTTTTGCCTTTTATGCCTCTTATTGACTCCTATTGACATAGATTGTTTCTCACAAATGCAAATTGCTCATCAATGCACACAATTAATTTTTCTATAGTGATATTCTATATTATCTCAGTAACATGGTCTGATGTCTCATTACATTCCTGGCTGACTTTCTCTCTGGCAGATGTCTTCATTAGCTGCCTGCAAAGACTCCTCAGGCTTCCCCATACTGGTTCAGTTAATTCTAGAGTTGATCATACACATGAATAACTTTTTTCCGCTATAAAGTGAACTTTGTGAATCTCGAATCCCTTCAGGCAACATGTCTACCAAAAATCAGCCGTGTTCAGGGTCCCCTGTTAACGAATCAAACAATGCTGGGCCCCAGCAGATTCTGGCATCTCCCATCACATATCTGAGATGCCATGAAGGATTTTATGCTGTTCAACTTTGCAATGCTAAAAACACCACTTTTACCCTACAGTTGATTTTGCTCTCTGACTTCTGCTGGGACTCTGCACCAGCAGCTGCCTGGCTAGTTTGCAAATGTGGTGCAGATGCTTCTAATTAACTTCTTATACTCCTTCATTATAAAACTAATAGTCCAGCAAGCTTGGAAGATACAAAAATAACAGTAGGAACTGAAGACATGTCTCAGGGGTTAAGCCTCTGCCTCACAAGAAGAAGGACCTAAGTTTGGTTTCAAGATCCCATGTAAAAACACCAGGCAGAAATGGCTGTGGCCTGCCCTTCTGGCCCTGAAGGTGGAGCCTGGAAAACCCAGAGGAAAAAGAAGGTAGAACAACCCAGGATGATCATCCTGGCGTCTCTACATGCACCAAGTGCTCTCTGATATACATAGACACAAAGACACACAGACAGACATATACACAAAACAATGAAGAAATGAAATGACTTATAATCTTACCATATAGAAATAAGAACTGTTAGTATTTAGATGCATATCCTTTTGGCCTTAAACATGCATACTGAACATCTATACAAACACTCCATACATACACATACATGCATGTGTGCAACTATATGCATAATATGTAACAAGGCATTCTAGTTGAACCCAAATTGGATTCTTAAGAGTATATTCGGTTGATTGACTAGGCTGCTGACCCATTTGGAATGGACATGTGTTTACTGTGCTTGGGGTCCTAGTTCGTTAGGAGCAAGCATGCTGGATTTTGCTGTACGATAGCCAAGATGAAGGCTCATCTGAAGACAGAGGCATTGGAGAAAGAAGGATAATGTCTCCTCCCTGCCTGACCCTCTGAATGGAGCTGAAGTCTCTTTAGAGACACAAGAATTAGAACAAGAAGCTAGTGATTTGTTTTTGTGTACTTTCCAGTTCAGGAATAATGGGAATCTGGATTTGGAGATGGTGTGATGTTGCGTTGGAGCTGGAGGAGGGTGTTCTACCATTGTTTTGGGTTCTGGCACCACTATGGCAATTATTTCCCCACAGGTCATTGTTAGCCTTCATGTGGTTTTTCTTGCAGTAGGCAAGGTCTGAGAGCAGAGGCAGAATATGCTAGAAGCCATCTAGTGTCTATGTTAGATCAGATCAGATCTGAGCAAATGTGAGGGTTCTTTAAGAACAGGTTTATGGGGAAGACAATTAGATTCAAGAACAGAAAGATGTACAAAGAAGTAGTGGTGTGAGAACAGCTGAATTTATAGTTCATAATATTTGTGATGTTCCAGTTAAATATTTCTTATTTTTCTGAATCACGTTATCTATTCAAATTGAGTTACTATCTATGTATGTGTCTTTTTTTTCAGGATGTGTATGTTCATGTGCATGTGTGTGTCTGTGTATTTTGCATATGGATAAGTGTATGTGTATATGTGAGTGTATATATGCAAGTGCACTTGAGTGTATATACTTGTTGAGGTCCAAGGCTGATATTAGGAATCATCCATGAATAGAATTACAGGTGGGCTACCATATTCTCCTGCATTTTTATATGATATCTGAGAATCCAAACTCAGGTCCTTTTGTTTAGGAGGTAAAGGTTTTAACACTCTGAACCATTTTCCTAGTCTGTATGTGCTCTTTTGTACCCTGCTATTTTTCATGCAACAGTATGATTCTCCAATACTATTAAATTCTTTTCTGGAAAAGGCATCAGAATATAAGACAAATATGAGATAAAGGGATATTAATCTCTGGACACAGGTAACTATATCAACAAAATTAGTATATAGTTAAGACAAAGTAAGAAGAGGAGAAGATGTATATAGCTCTGTGTTAGGAAAGAATTGACATTCATGATGGATCCACACAGCTGTGAGTTTCAGGGTACAAGCTCTGGTATAGGGAATACAAAAAAGGTCAGGACAGATTTCATTTTAAGCTCTCCATCTAGGATTGGATGTAAGATCTAAACTGATGGACTATTAAATAATTAAAGAGCTAAATCACAAAACATTTCACAGAAAAGTGTGTGCCAATGAATGGTATAGAGAAGAGTGAACCATGCAGGATCATTGCTAGAATATTTGGGATCTTATTACTCAAACCTCTCACACATACCTGTAAGGCATACAGCATAGGTAATTGGTTTGTCAGTCTCTGTCCCTAACTATGATAACCATCACCCTAAAGCAATGTGACCTACACATATGGGTCATTTATATTAGATTTAGTGGAGAAAATGGAGTTAGAGACATGTTGTGCTTTAGAATGGGTGTGTTGGATTGCTCTTTTTTTAAAGAATTTTTTTATTATTTATTCAATTATGTGTGTATGCATGTGTGCACGTGTGTGTATGTGTGTGTGTGTATGTGTGTGTGTGTGTAGAACCACGGATGAATTCGGGAACCACCATGGACGCCTCCACCTCCTCCTTGTTTACTCTGCCCTGGGATTCACAGGCTCCACCCTACCAGGACCAGAAACTCAGGCCGTCCTTGCTTCTGCCTGGCGTCTACACGTGGGGTCTAGGATCCGAACTCAGGACCTTCTGCCTGCAAGGCAGAGGCTTAACCCCTGAGCTACCTCTCCAGCCCCCGGGTTGCTCTCTTAAACATAAAGTTGTCAAACAAAATTCAGAAACCCAGTGGATCTGACAGGGGAAGAAGAGGGGGATGGGATGGGGTATTACTATGTGAACGTATCATAAATTCACTGTATTCATGCATGAAACAGTAAAAGAAAAAGGAATTCTTTACAATGTGGTTATGAAAAAAATAAACATGAAATCATTAAACACAGGTCATGACCACATCATTATAAACATCTAGAAGAAAAGCTGAGTCCAACATAAAGCTTTTCCACATTACCAGTTCTAATAAGGTACATGAGATTAGTCAAAATGGTGGTGAGAAATCTGTGGAATTGTCACAGTCTTCAGAGTCCAGGCACCTAACTGGTGATATGAAGATTTTGAGGACATTTAATAATTATTGAGCATATTTTAACTTTTGCTTAGTTTTTCAAAACTATGGACTCAGTTCTTTAATCAATTCACTCTCTATTCTTGTTTTTCTCTCATTAAAATCAGTAGACTTGGCGATTAACTAAAGTGATTGCTATGGTACCCCACAGGGGCAGCCAGATATTGTTTTGTGAACCTCAGCATGACCTCTCTCACTTACCATGCTGTTCTTCCTCCATCAATTTCTCGAAGAGCAACTCTGCAACTCTGCATCTGAACCACCTTTATCTTGGTCATTAATGCATATTTGTTCAGGACTAGCTACTGATCAGTTTCCATGACACTGCCATCGCATTTTTTTCCCATATCCTCTCTCCACTATTGTAGTGCTTTCTGTGTTAGTACCTGTGTGCTATGCTTCCTGAGAGTGTTGTTAAAGATTTACCTTAGTCCCTGGACCATATAATAAGCTGTGTGCCTTTTCTTATTTTTGGGCTTTGTTTCTAATATTTCAGAGGATGCAGTGAATGACTTCCATGTCTGAGAAGTATAGGAAGTTACCCCAGCCTGGTCATCACCAGGTATAGATGGAACGGGGAGATTCACAAGGGCTCAATGGTCAAGCAATATTTGACCAACAGATAAAGCAGAAGGTCAGTTAACAGAAGCTATTTGACGTCATCTTTTTGTATAATCTGACCAATAAAGATTGTTTCTGATGGTGAGCTCAAGAATATTGTCTGGTGGTCACTATAGCTATGGAAGCAGAGAGGATCTGTGTGAGGTGATCTCATTCTTAATTCCCTCCAGCATTCCATTCTGTAAGTGAATACTATATTAAGTTTTTTGAGACATTTTTCATTCTTGTAAGTTCTGGAACACAAATGTAACAAGGCACTGGTACCATTAAAAAACTATTTTATACTTTTGGAATGCAGCAGAATATTTTATAAAAATTATTTATTCTTTTACAGCTTCATATATTTGTACAATAAATTTCTGTTTGTCATAGCTAGATATAGGTGTCAACTTGACAATAGAAGGTTCAAGCTTTGGACATAGTTGTGAAAAACTAGTAATTGAGTTAAGCCCCGAACAAGCCTACAAGAGACTGTGTAATTGATGGGGAAAGTCCAGCCCATGGTGGATGGGACTAGTCCCTGGGCGGGTGAATGAGATGGAGGAAGTTGTCAGTCTTTGAAATATTTGGTCAGACGTGGTCTGGCAAGTGGGGATTGTCCTTCTTTCAGCAATCTGATGGATTTGGTGTGACTGGTTCTTTCGGTCCTGGTATTGGTAAGAATTGTGGCCACACAATTGAAAGTGAAAATAAGCTTCTTACAATAAGCTATTTGTTCATGGATTTATCATCAACATGTACAGTACCTGTGACAAAATTTGGTATCAAGAATGGGGTGTAGCCATGAGACTAAGAAAATCTTGTACTAGAAAGTGATATATTGCTATTAAACTGACAGAATTTGGTACCAGAGAAGTTGGGTGTTGCTGATAGATTTGGTTCTGTGGTCTTTATGGCTTTTGAGCATTTTGTTGGAGAAATCTGGGAATGTTTGAAGGTATTGAGACTGTGGACTATAGAAATTATTGAGCAGAGTATAGTGGGCCATTTGGAAGATAGTAATGCTGAGAGAGTTGTAAGGAAGGGAACAAGGACTTTGGCAAAGTCAAATTTAAGGAGAATGGACTGGTTTGCTTGGATGAGGAAAGGGTAGACATGAGAACAGCGGCTATTAGAGAAATTAATGTCACTGGGGACAAAAACTAGTGCTTTTCTATGGAACAATGGAAAAAACAAAATCACTGTATGGAGGTAATTGTGTTTTGAAAACCCAGATTCCTTTAGGGGATGAAAGCCTAAGCTGAAGCACTTTCTTGCCCTTCAAAAGTTTTGGCTGCCTAGAAAAGGGCTTTTCCAGGGTCAGCATGCAAAAGTTGGTACAGTTGTGATTTAAACGGGTCAAACCATGTCTCAGCCTTGCTGCATTGTCTTGGTACCTTTGTCCAGGTGTTACTGGTTTGGATGTAAGATTGAGAGGTTAATGGGGAGTGGCTGAAGCTTGTCACAAAGTGGCAGGTTTGAAGTACCTTTGAAGGAGGTAGCTTATAGCTACAGAAGAGAACCCAGAATATTGGAGATATCAGGACCATGAGACATGTACTGAGGATGGCTGCAAGTGTAGATTCAGCCTGGTCTAGAGAGAAGCTGCTTGCATATCTATGAGCTATAAAGAGGGATTGTGATTGCTAAGAATCTTTGATCCACCCTAACTGAATAATGAACAGCATAATGGACATTGAACTATAGGATGTGGTATTTACTTTGTTAGACTCTGGTCTTATAATTTTGAATGAATATTTTCTTTATTGTGTCATAATGCTTCAATTTTAATGTTTATTCTGTGTAGAAGTATTTAAATTTTTTTGATAGAACCTTACAGTTAAGAGATTTTGGACTTTTAAAATGTTGGAACTGAACTTTTAAAATGTTGGAATTGAACTTTTAATGACTAAATGGACTAATGGACTAAAATTGAACTATGAGAACTTTTAATCTTGGACTAACTAATGAAATTGAATGTATTTTATAAGAAATATAAACACCCATAGGGACAAGTATTGAAAGGTTACAGTTTAAAAGTGATATGTATTTGTGTCATGTTGACAAGGGGTAGAATGTCATAGTTAGATACAGGTGCTAACCTGACAATAGAAGGCTCTAAACATGATTGTGAAAAAATTAGGAGATTGTCTAATTGGTGGTGAAGGACTAGTCCCTGGGCAAGTGAATAAGATGGAGGGAGCTAGTTAAGGAAGTTGGCATTTTCCTGTATACTTGGTAGTCTGGTAAATGGGGATGGTCCCTCTATCAGCAGTTATGTGTATTTGGTGTGATAAAATTTGGCATGAGCTCTCATGCCAAGCTAAACTAAGAATGGTGATCAGACAATTGCATGCCAAAAGAAAATCCCTGCTCCCATAAGCCATTTGGTCATGAATTAATTGGTAGCATGCAGAATAACTGTAACAATGTTATTTTTATCCCTTATTACCTGATTCTATCATACCTCCTTTTCCCAGTTCAAGCCTTCTTTCCAACCAGTCTATCTCAAACAGAACCCCTGGCCCAGTCTTAGAAGATTCCATCTCACATTATATGTGGCTTTGTATAATGTATGCATTTATTCCTTCTTCTGCTGTTGTCTGTCCTGTTTGAGACTGTGATTGAAGACAGGCTTCAGATAACATTTAGGTGAAGCTTTGGCTGTAGCAAGGAAACAGTCTGTGGAGAACTTAGGGATGAGCATTCCTGGCAAAGAAATAGCAAGTCCTACACCTGATCAGGTCAAGGACTATCTGGAAGGTCCACATATCATGGGAATAAATAGATGAAGAAGGTGGTGGAGACCTAGAACTTATAAGGACCTTGTAAATCATATAAAAAATTCAGAACCTCTAGTTGGGTGCAGTGGTACACACCTGTAATCTTAGAACTTGCAAGATAGAGAGAAGATGATTATAAGTTTGAAGCTAACCTGGGCTACCTAGTGAAACCTAATCTCTAAAAACAAAGCAAAACAACAACAAAAGAATTTAGAATTTTTCTGAGTATAATGTGAACTCCAAAAAATTCTGAATGATTTAATGTTTCTGAAAGATGGCCTTATGAGAAAAATATGGAAACAAGAGAGGAGGAGAGAAATCAGTGGGGTGATTGCTACAGTCTGGGTCATAGATAACAGTGACTAGAAAATTAACAATGTGGCACTGGTCAGACTTGGACATATATGAAAGTGCAGCTAAGAATTTACGATGACAGGAATAAGGGTTGCAAAAGGCAGAGAAATCAAGGATGATTTCAAGAAGTGCTTTTGTTTTGTGTGTTTGTTGCTTTTAAATAGAAAGAGATATCAATCAACTATGTTAAATACTGCTGAATGATTAGATTCAGGTCTGAGAATCAAGCATTGAATTTAGTGACATAGAGATTATCTGTGATCTCTACATTAGTGGTTTCAGGGAGTTGACTAAAAGCACAAATGGAATGCTTTCCAGAGGGATTTGGGATATCTCTTCTGCAGCTGGTTTGACTGCGTTTGCAGTGTGAACTAGTCTCTGACAATCTCTCATAAGTTCATGTAGTTTAACACGTATCAGATAATCCATCTGTAGCTCATATGTTCTTTTCCCTGAATTAAATATTACAGAAAGTGTATTTTAATCATATAGTTTAACATGTATCAGATCTTCCATCTATAGCTCATATGTTCTCATCCATGAATTAAATACTACAGTTAAATGCATTCTAATCATGTAGCTTAACATGTATCAGATCTTCATATGTTCTTTTCCATGAATTAAATATCACAATCAAGTGTATTTTAAACACAATACATTAATAGAATGGAGGGAAATGGATTGAAGATAGTAAACACAGATCATTCTTTCAAGGAGACTTTCTAAGCATGGTAACTAAAGGGAAGCAGCTCAGACCCATGCTGGTGGGAATGATTCCTTGGCAGGAAGAGAAGAGATGATGCTGAAGGAATAAAAGAGAATGATTTCAAGGGTGGGGTTCTAGGTTTTATAAATGGGGGAACGGAGAACCTATCAACAAGAAGAGGGTTGGTCCCAGGTTGGAGTGGGGCAGTTTCTCTTTTGTCACAGAATGGAAGACAGAACACGTAAGTATTGATTTTTGTAGACTGGTTTGTTGTGGTGTGTAGTAGTGTTATCATTCCATCCACTTTTGTCTTCCCAATGAAATAAACACCAAGGCCAGCACCTGAAAGCAAGAGTGCTGCAGTTTAAAGCCAGGGACGAAGGAGAAGGGATACAGGAATTGGGCAGGGTGGCTGGGCCAGGCTGAAGGCCCATCTTGTGGCCATGAATTCAGATGAGACAGCTGTGAAAGAGGAAAAGGTATTTGGAAAGAATATGGGTAGGGTCATTAAGAACCAAGGTTGATTGCAATGACAGGCAGAGAAATCTAAATTTTGTAAGAAAGGGATGGGAATCATGAGGAGAGGACAAAGTAGGAGGATCAGGACCATTCACGGGGGGGTTAAGTCTTCAGTCAGAGGCTGAAGTCGGGGCTGAAGTCTTCAGTCAGAGGTGTTTTGGACAGAGGTCGAAGTGGACAGAGGCTGACAGGGAGGCCAACCTAGAGGCTTTGGCAGTGGTTAGAAAGCTTAGTATGCAAAGAACGAAGAGACCAATGCAGGAGGCATTTTATTTAAAAGGCAAAGCAATTATGACCTTTCTTTCCTTGCTAGAGTCTTTAATCAGAAATTCCTGGTTTAACCCTAGGCTTCTAACTTAATTTTGATCACCTTTGACTCTGCTCCTAGAACCTATATGCCATTTATCAAGACATCCACTTTTCAAAAAGATCAGAATTCAGTGACTTCCCATCACTTCCATTGCTGATGCCCCCTTCCCAAGACCCCTTACCACTTATCTTCTTCCAACAGATCAGACAAATGGATCCTTTAGGAGATGTGGATGTGTTTAGACCCCATAGGGCCCTCAAAGTCAGAGACAAAACTTTCTGTTGCAACTTCAGTTGTCTCCTTGCTGACCTTGAAGAGATTAGGCATACTCTGAAATGAGTGCTTCAGGTACAATGTCCCCTGTTTGCTTTATTCTGGGCTTAGGGCCTAGACAGTTCCAAGCTCATTCTCTCACTCTCTCAATTCTCTATCAAAATTCTCCCTTTTTAGTGAAGCTTTTACTGATTGCCTGTTTGAAACTGCAGCTGCCCCGTGGGTTGTCAATAATCTAACTTCCTCTTTTGTGGCTTTATTTCTCTCCTTACCATCTCTTGACATATTTAATAAATCATTACAAATAGGCCTGTTGTTCAAGCACTATCTCTTTCTCAGTAGAATGCAAATGATATGAGGGCAGAGACTATCTTTTGTTCATTACTGTCTGTCAAATGCAACAAACAATACCTGGCACATAGCAGCTGGATATGTTTCTTTTAGCTGCTGTGATAAATTAATACAGATTTACTCGCTTGCAATCAATGCATGCTTATTACCTTTCTGTTCTAGAGGTCAGAATCTGAAAGTCAGTACCCCTGGGTAAAAATCAAGAGGCAGGCATGAGATCATTCCATCTCACAGCTCCAGGAAAAGGATTTCCTGGCCTTCCCCAGAGTCATAGGCTTCCTTGGCTCATGGTAACCTTCTGTTATGACTGTTTCCATTGTCACTGATGACATGGCTTATGCCATCTTTTCTTAGTACCTCTCTCTTTCTCTCATTAGACTTCAAAATAATTTTCCCATCTCAAGATCCTTAACATAGTCACATTTGCAAAATCCCCTCACCTTTCTTTTTGTAAATCTCCCTTGCCAATGCCATAAATTCCAGGGATTAGGGTATGGATATTAATGTGCCTACTGTATATTGCTCTGTTAGGGATTGGGTTACACCACCTCCTGTTTCCTTGGTAACAAGAAATCTCAGTCTCCACTTGTCAACTGGGTCTATCACCTGGGCTGGATTCCCACTTGCCAGAGAATTTGATCCACCTGGGGGCATGCCAAAGAGATAGGAGAGGTCTGCCCTCTGCCCCCAGAAGCCATCTCTCAGTTCTGCCCATCTCCTCTCTGCTTCCTTTCAGCAAGACATAAACAGAAGCAGGATGAAACTTCCAAGATGTAATTTTGTGAGCAACATGATCTTTGAACTTTCGAGAAACAAAACTCTGTCTTCTTTATTCTTGTCTAAACTTCTAAAACTAAAACATATCCTCCCTAATATTCAAGACTTTCTACTGTTCCCCTAAAGACTCTAACTTCTAATTTTGCCACATGGTCACTTGCTTTTTCCTAGGATTCCCAGCAGCTTGGATTCCAGTCTCTAGTCTTAGCGTTTTCTGTTTTAAAATAAAAATAAGTATTTTCAACTCTTTCCCTGCTTAATGCAATTCTTTGTTGCATGGAGAAAACAAAACCATACTTCCAGACCTCTATCAGCTCCTCTATAGAATAGAAAGTTCGGATGTTAGTCTGCTTGTAGTAAGTGTATTCCAGTTCAGGCTGCTCTGTCCTCGTTTCTTCTGGCACACTGCTGATTAGTTGTTATAAGGTCAGCTGATTTAGAGGTTTGCCGGAAGCTCCCCTCGACAGAACTTTACTATCTCATGAGCTAATTATATTTCGAACTTTTTAAAAAATTATTTACTATTTATTCAATAGTGCGTATATGCGTGTGTGAGCGTGTGTATGTATGTGTGCGTATGTGTGTAGAACCACGGACGAATTCGGGAACCACTATGGACGCCTCCACCTCCTCCTTGTTTACTCTGCCCTGGGATTCACAGGCTCCACCTACCAGGACCAGAAACACAGGCCGCCCCTGCTTCTGCCTGGCGTCTATACGTGGGGTCTAGGATCTGAACTCAGGACCTTCCGCCTGCAAGGCAGAGGCTTAACCCCTGAGCCACCTCTCCAGCCCCCAAACTTTTTATTTTTATTTCTTCCACTCATATAAAGTTGATAGGTACCCCATTCCCCTCCCTCTCTCCACCCATCCCTGGATCCCCTTACTCCATCTCCCTCTTTCCCTACCCTTCCCCACCTCCCCTTCTCCCAGTGTGTCCCTGTCCCCCATTCCTGGAGCATCCTGTTGTGTGCATGTCAAACTTCCCTCTGGGTCCTCCTCTCTGATGAGGTGTAAAGACTCAGTAGCATTGCCTAGAGCTCTTTTTTGTGTTCCCCTTTAGTATAGGAACACTATTGTGGCTGTTAATCCCTTGCCTCTAAGGATAGTAGTGCCTGTGGTCCATGCTAGACTTTGGGGGTTCAATGATGTGTTAGTCATTGTGCAGGTCATGCAAAGTCCTATTATGATTACTTTGGCCCTAACTTGTGTGGAGTATCTTGCATATCGTTGCTCCTCTCCATCTTTAGGCTCTTACCGCCTCCTCTTCCGCAAATTTCCCTGAGCTTTAGGATGAAATTAGGCTGGCCTGCTTCCGGGTGACTGATGTAGAGTCTCTGATTTTCCGAATTATGGTTTGTTGATTTTTTTCCAGTTTTGCTGCTCCTGCACCGCTCTTGGCTCCATCCTGATGGGTACTGGATGTCACCCCCTGAGACACAGGGTGACTGGGAGCATCCACGGCGGGCAGACTAGCAAAGGGCATATTTCAAACTTTTGCCTGTATTTCTGCTTTTCAGGTTCTTTGGTTTTCTTTTTTTTTTTTTATTTATTATTCAACTGTGCGCATGTGGGTGTGTATGTGTGTGCGCGTGTGTGTGTCTGTGTATATGTAGAACCACGGACGAATTCGCGAACCACCATGGACGCCTCCACCTCCTTCTGCCCCGGGATTCACAGGCTCCGCCCTACCAGGACCAGAAGCGCAGGCCGCCCCCGCTTCCGCCTGGCGTCTATACGTGGGATCTGGGATCCGAACTCGGGACCTTCCGCCTGCAAGGCGGAGGCTTAACCCCTGAGCCACCTCTCCAGCCCCCGGTTCTTTGGTTTTCAACAACCACAGTTTATAATCTCTATACCACCCCCAGGACCTGGGGCACCCTTCCCCCAGCAGTGCAGGATAGCTTTGGGGTCCTCCTGCTGTGGCAAGCAGCGTCTGTGTGGGTATAGTGATGATAAACTGAAGGAGGGGAAATTGGAAGTTTGTGTTTCATAAGAAACGTGTGTTCACAAGCTCAGCCACAGTGTGCTCCTACTGCACTTAGGGAGACATACCTCTCATTCTTTATTATCCTCTGATACACATTGAATGCTTTTCAGAGAGACTGACACATACGTCTTAAAAATAACAAAGTCAACCCTAAGAGGCCCTGAGTGGCTTTGCACAGAATGAAGACTGTCATAGTTAAATACACTTGTCAAGTTGACATGAAAGCTCGAAGTCTGGTCACAGTTGTGAAGAATTAATAGTTAATCCCTGAGCAAACATGCAGGAGATTGTCTAATTGATGAGGAGGACCCAGCTCATGGTGGGTGGGGACTAGTCCCTAGGCAAGTAGATAAGATGGAGGGAGATGGTTAAGGAAGTTGGCATCTTTTGTTATACTTGGCCATATATATCTGGCAAGTGAGGATTGTCCCTGTCTCAGCAGTCCTATAAATATATGGATATGGTGTGGCCAGTTCCCTTGGCCCCTGATGTTAGTGTGGGCACGATTGCCAAACTGCATTAAGAACTATAACAAGATAATCATAAGCCAAAATAAATAAGCGATTTGTTGTGAAATTATCTGTACTAATGCAGGCTATCACAACAAAGGCCTTCCCCTGGGAGGTCACAAAGAAGCATGTCCTAAAGACAAGAATGACATTTCATTTGTGGTAACTGCAGGACAGCGGTACAAACTCTTTGTACTCATTTGCACCAGCTAGTGACTTCCCTAACCTAGGACATGTTCAGACAAGACAATGAGAGTTTGAGAGGACCCGGATGTGAGTGGGCATTTAGATCATGTGACTCCTCAGCTTCTAGCGGAGCATTTCATTTTTCAACAGCTGGGGGCCATCTGGTCCAGAAAGAGCACATGGTTAGTATACTGGTCACTGTCACCTGCAAATGGCAGAACATGTTGTCTGCTCTAAGACTAACAAATACTTGGATGCTCCAGAATGAGTGGGGAGCTTCCAGAAGGAAATGCAGCTATTCTTAAAACTGCCTGGTATAGGATAATAGCTTCATCACGAGGGACCAGATGTGCTCTGGAAACACTCAGTGAAACAGGCTTCTCTCTTGCTTCCTTGGCCAACTCGTGACTGTTTCCCAATCCTCCTTCTTTCCCTATCACATTGCTTTTCTTAGAATGTGGGCTTTGTACTTGGTACCTATTTTATACCATATCTTTTCTCTGGATAATAAAGTTAGCAAAGAAAAGAGTAGATGATGTCAGGGACTGTCCCCCCCCCATAAAATGCCTGTATTTTCTGGCACTATAAAAGGAGTTAATCTCAGTATAATTTTTCCCCTCCCTCTCTTTCGTCTTTTCAGGAGTAAAGATAGGGAGTATTTCTAAAGTAAAAACAGCAGAATGAGAAAATCCCACCTCAATTTCCATGCCTCAGACATAAGCATGTGGCACATCTTCAACCAGATTTTTGGAAAATCTGAATTTGTAAGTAATTTATTTAACTTTTGTGGATGATGGACCCGGGGAATTTCCTCATACTTTGTTATGAACAATGGCACTTAGCACCTGGTCCCACATAGCCTTAGACATTTTTGCTACTGTTCCTGGAGAGTAGCCCTCAGAGTAAGGCTTCTGAATCAGAAAGCTTGGGACATGTGAATTTTCCCTAAACACGGCATGCTACTCTTCTCCAGAGTTGTTTATATGCATATTTTATTGTACTTTAACATTAAGGATTAATCAGTAGTTCTTGGTTTGGGGTTTCTCTTGCTTTTCATGTTTCTTTTTTCTTTGTGACTTTTATATTAATATCCTTGGACTATTTTCACAATGTATTTATTTTTTTCCTTGTAACTCTTTATGGGTTATCTATATTCTACCTTTACAAATGACTTCCTCCAACTCCAGACCATGTATCTAGATCTATTATCAGAATCTTTAAATACTGTTAATTTTAATTCTAGTTAGGCCATCTAGGTTATATTTCATGATGGGTGAAGTTTTCTTTAATCACAGGATTAAAAGTCATTCTGCCATTTCTATTACTATTGTGTATTTAAAAATTTGATCACTTAATTGGTAAGAAATGCTTTGTTATAAGCTGTTAATTTGGAATCTAATCTTGTTTTTTTTGAGTGAATGGCTATTTCTCTTTGGGCTGAAGATGGCAGGGCTAGCCTCCTTGCAGGCTTCTTTCCAACCCACATATGGGGACTACTTTTCTGGCCTGTAGGGCACCTGTGACAGGCAGAGTAACAAATGGGAGTAGAGGCAGTCCATGTGGTTCTAATTTGCCCTGTTTTACACACAAACAACACCAACATACACAGCACAACCACACACAAACTTTGAATAAATAATAATAAATAACAAATAATTTAAAAAAAAAAAAAAAAAAAAAAAAAGTCATTCTTTCCACCACATATTAACTTACACTAAAATTACTTCTCTCTTTGGACACTCTTTGTAATTTTTGTATCTGTTTTTCTGTAATTTCAGTAATTTTTCTCTGAGCGCTTCCGCTTTTTTGGACAATTTATATTTGTTCATTGCTAATGATACCAAATATTCCTCAGGCTTGTATCTGTGTCTGGATATTTCACTGCTAATTCCTTACTCTTGCCTGAATGAATAAGATCTTCAGGCTCTGTCTTTGGGAAGCGATGATAAAAATGATGTAGGTGCTTTATCAGTAGCAAGTGCAAGGATGTGTGTGTAGGTGGCTCTGCCGTCACTTAGTCAGAGGTCCAGACCCCCACCAGAGTTGGATTAGTCACTTTCCGAGGGCACACTGTGGGTTATTTTGTAAAGGTGATGATAAAGCACTCCAATAATTAGCTCACTTTCTGATCCAGCTAGTGCACTGAGGGCTCAGGCCACCAATTCCAGGCTTATGGCCAAGAACAGATAGCAGTTCTCCAAGAACAAGCCTAATGGATGCTAATCAGGACCATCCAAATGCTGAACTCTTGACCTTAGTCCTAGTCACCAAGACACCATATTCAAGGAAACAACAGATTTGGTTTTCTGGCATGTGAGCAGGTTGGCCATTTTATTATTATTTCAATGAGAGATAAACCACACAGCTGTGGATTTCAAACAGTAACAATCGGATGACCTGGAATATTGTGTAAGGTAGTTGAAGTGAGGTGGTTTAATAGTTAATTTTAAAATTATACTTCTAAGTTCTTATCCTCTGCTCAGTGATGTTTCAGTTTTCTTTTCTTAACTATCCAGGACATTCACTCTGTTTTCTCATATTCACCCAATTTGGTCACTATCAGCAGGTAACTTAGTCATTTGCTCAAAAAGATATAAACCATTAGTTGGAAGTTTCTTGTTATTCCCTTAAACCCCTATCAGCCTCCCAACTCAAAAATGTTTGCCTATCCCTTCCTCTCTCCTATCAAACTCCTTTGTAGCTCTTTTCACGTCTCTTCCCTTCTCTTAGGAGATATCTTTTTGTCCTTCAACCAAGACTTCTTGACATGTATGTCACTGAACTGTGCCTCCATTTGACCCATTTTCAATAAATCAGTTAAAACACTAAATTAATGGAGTGCTGAAGTTACTCTTTCTGTTGTTGTCAGACAACGCTCAGACACAATTTAAGGGAGAAAGGGAGATTTATTTGGCTTATGGCTCCAGATATGGTTCCATCATGGGGGAGTGTGGGGAATCCACAGAGACAAGGGCATGGCTGGGAGGCAGAAGCAGGAGGCTGGTTCAAGTTACCCCTACCAACAGAAGACGGAGAAAGCAAGAGTAAGCTGGGAGGAAGCAGATAGGGCCACCAGGCCTCAGGGCCACCCTTTGTGATGTCCTTTCCTTCAGCAAAGCTCCACCTCTCAAAGTTGTCAACCTCCCCAAACATTAACATCAACTAATCATTCAAACACAGGAGTCAGAGGGTTTTGACTCACATTCAAACCATGACAGAGAAAAGCAGAAAAAAGAGATTTCTCAATGTGATGATGTTGGGAAGAGGGATGCAGGATTGAGGGCTGCCCCAAAGTCAGGATGGAGGCTGGAACATGAAGATAAGTTTAAATAGATATGCAAGATGAAACAGTTCTGGTCAAAGTGTAGTCTTGCTCATCTTCGGTCTTTTCTAAAAGGTGGTTTACACTCTGAAATCCCCCTTCCCCAACTATCAAAACTTTTCCCATTCCCAGGGTGAGATCCCTGGGGGGAAATTCCAGCTCCTTGGGGTATCTTAGTACAAACATTCACAGTGGGGTAATAAGTACTTCTTTAGGGTTTTTATCTCTATCAAACCAGTTACCTGTCCTCTGACACAAATTGAAATACTGTTGAAAGGTTCATTGAAAAGTTCTCAATACCTGGTTTTATATATTCCATTTTTAATTTTTTCTTGTATTCTGCCTCCAAACTTAAAACAATCATTTTGTAACTGCCAAAGGTAGTTATAGTAATGGCCCTCTATTATATCCACAATAAATATGCAAACTTCATTCATAACTGAGCCAGGTAGTGCATTATAATAACTTTCTCTTTGTTGTACTTAAATTTTTTTATTGTTGCACTAGTGAATATAGTGAATTTATAGTATTTTTATCCCTTAATCTCTAATCCCATTTCCCTTCCCATTACAAGCCTTCATCTTTCCTACCAGAGTCTCTCCTTTTTTTTTCTATTTTACAAGCATATTGGTTATCCATCCCAGCGTCTTTTTACTTATGTGACCCATTGTGTTTCATCTAGTTTGTCTTTGATGACATATACCTGATGCAAGTCATGCTCCAGCAAGTATCATAGATCAGTTGATAAAAGCATTGAAATAAGTGTCGTCTTCTTTTTCATTCCCAGTCAGCATTAGTACTCATCAGTCTCTTAGAGAGGGGTGGAGCTTCTTTGAACTTGATCTTTCTATTTTCATGGTGAGATGCTGGAAGGACAGTTATTGCACTTTCATACAACTTTTTTCTTTGCTTTTCAGATATCTCTCTCTTTCTCTCTCTCTCTCCCTGGCCTTTAATCATATCTTGTCATTTCTTGCTGAAAGGCAGGAACGATGTTTCAGATAAAACAAACTGTGACAGATAGGTCTTCAGTATGAGGTTTATTTGGATTTATTTGAATAGGAGCTACGCTGTGTTTACTCTTTATTGTAGTTGTGGTGTCAAAGGCTAAAATTCTTTTCTAGGGTTTTGGTTTCGACTCTCCTGAAGGCTCTGGTTTCTGTTGAGGGTCCTCTTCAGAAGCAGGAAAGGCCTCGGCTGCAACTCCCTGCTTTTACATGGGAGCTCTCTTGGTGGGGCTGGTGGTAAGGCGTAGGGGAAAGGAAATTCTTTTGTAATTACACAATGGATGTGTTTCTCCCAATGAGTCTGAGTTGGCTATTTCACTTCCTCTATATCAAAGGTGAGAAAGAGACAGAGAATTGTAGTTATTTTTGCTGAAGAATTTGGAGTCTTGGGGTGAGCAAGGGTGGAAATCTTGAACATAGTAACTTTTGTAGTTAGGATTCAGTTTCTGCCTCTCCTGTCATAGTGTCTCAGGTGATGCCAGGTAAGTTTTGCTTTTCTTCATATCTTCCTCCATGAACACATACTAATCTCTCATGAGCATATACCTTCTTCATACTCTCTTATCTTGATTTTTATGGAAAATAGGTATATTTCCTGTTCTCTTTTATTGATGGTGGCATTTTTTTAGACAAGGGAATAGAAACATCTTGATTCTAAAATTGGTGCTCCTCATCTCAGATATACACTGTCCCAGTTTCCAGTCAGCAGTCTTGGATTGGTACACAAATTAGTGTCCAAATTAGTTTCAGACTATGGCAGGTTCGGTGTTACTTGGGGAGCATATCGAGGATGTGGGGAGGCATGATCCCCTCAGACTCTGTTCTACTCATAAGAGGTGAAACCATTCAGAAACACTAAAGCTTGGTGGGCTACATCAGCCACCAGATCAGTATAGAGACTTCAACATCTGCTTTGGCTCCAGATAGCTATGCAGATCCACATCTTCCTGAAATGCTAGTTGTAGCTGTCTTGTTAGAGTAGCTTTTTGTTCGCCTCCCCTGACAGACTTACTGATGCTCCGTCAAGATAGTCCAGCTGTGTGAGCTTGGCTTTCCAGGCCTTTTGTTGTTTCCATGGGGTTTTAAAGTCTCTGTCAGCTACTCTGGACCATAGCTGGTGCTGGGCATGCTATTTTGTTTGATTACTCCCCTGAACTCCCAGCTCTCCTTCTTTGTGCAAAAAATGCATGCCGATGACTTGCACAATGACTGACATATCAATGACCCCCCCAAAGTCTAGCATGGATCACAGGCACTAGGATCCTTAGAGGCAAGGGATTAACAGTCACAATAGTGTTCTTATACTAAAGAAGAGCCCAAGAAAGGGCTCTGGGCAATGTCACTGAGTCCTTATACCTCACCAGAGTGGAGGACACGGAAGGAAGTTTGATATTCACACTAAAGAATGCTCCAGGGATTGGAGGGGGAAGGGGGGTACTGGTAGAAAGGGAGGGGGGTGAAAGGAAGGGGAAAAGGGAAGGAGGGCACTGGGGTACCTATTAAGTTTGTATGAGTGGAAAAATTATTAAAAATAAATAAATAAATAAAAGATTTAAAAAATACACCTAGAAATAAATAAAAGATTTTAAAAATTATCACCTAGAAATTCTTTTTTCTTCTGTGCTCTTCTGACTCCACAAGTGACATCTTTTCTCAAATTCCTTCCACTGGCGAATTTTTCAGAAGGTTGTGTAAATGTATAATGTAACCTGGCATCATTCATGGGAATCGATAAAATCTGGCTCCAACACCACAAATTAACTAACTTCTAGGGCAGTTATATTTTCTCAACAAATCGATCATGTCTTCTTTGTGGAATTTTTGTTTCCTAAGCTAGAAAAACACTTTATCCTTGGATTTTTGATGTTTGTTTTGTTTTTTGTTTCTTTTCCTATATCAATGGAAACATATAGTAGGATTCAGTCCTTGATTTTTTTTTTCTTCTGCTCATACAAATGTAATAGGTACCCCTGTCCTCTCCCTCCCTGCACCCCTCCCTGGACCTCCCTGCTCCCTTCTCCCTTTTCCCCTTCCTTTCCCCCCCTCCCTTCTTATCTCCCCCAGTGCCTCATCCCCCCATCTCTGAAGCATCCTTTAATGTGTATATCAAACTTTCTTCTGGATCCTCCTCTCTGATGAGGTGTAAGGACTCAGTGGCATTTCCTAGAACTCTTTCTTGTGTTCCCCTTAAGTATAGGAACACTATTGTGACTGTTAATCCCTTGCTTCTAAGGATCCTAGTGCCTTTAGTCCGTGTTAGACTTTGAGGGGTCAATGATATGTTGGTCATTGTGCAGATCATGCAGAGTCCTATTATAATTGCTTCGGCCCTAACTTGTGTGGAGTATCTTGCATATCATGACTCCTCCCATCCTTGTGCTCTTACAATCTTACTGCCCTCTCTTCTGCAAATTTCCCTGAGCTTCAGGATGGGTTGCGATTAGACTGGCATGATTCCAGGTGGTTGATACAGAGTCTCTGATGTTCTGAATTATGGTTTGTTGATTTTTTTTCAGTTTTTCAGCCCTTGACTTTTAATTCTTTTTTATTCCCCTTATCTTATCCTGCAAATTGGTATCAAAATTTCTTGTGTAACTCTCCAGTGTGTAATTGCCTCTTAAGCTTTGATTGTGTGTCTCAATTTGTTGCTTCCTATCTTCATTGGTATCTTTGTCAAACATTTTATATTCTATTTAACATTTAATTCTTTTACTCATATTACTATGCACTTAAGAATGTTGTCATGTTTTGAAATGTCTCCCACAGTCTCCTGTGTTTGGCAAGGTCATGGAACCTTGAGAGGTGGTGCCTTGCTGGAGGAAGGCAGTCACAAGGAGTGGGCCTTGAGGTGGATTAGTCCCACCCTGCCTTCAGAAGAAGTCTGCCTTTGCAGCAAGCAGTTTCGCAGCTCTCAGCTTCCAAGATGTCTGCAGTGACCTAGCCTCCTCCAGCTTTGGACAGCCAGCCATGCTGCCTCTGCTTTGAGAGACTGTTTCTCCCTCTGGAACTGTAAGCTGAATAAATCTCCCTTTCTCCCTTAAGTTGCTTGACTTTGGGTGCTCTCTCACAGCAATTGTTAAGAGTAACTGTTACAAATGTTCATTGTCCTATCATTCTTATCTTCAGTCAAACTCAAAATATTCAAAAGCACTACTTGTGTTGTCTTCCCTCATCTCTGACTCTTATATTCAGTTGGTTGTGTGTATCATTTTTTCATGGCTCTCTTCTTTTCTTGTTTTTTTTAACCATTCAAGGCTTGAGAAGTTCTTAATTCACTATCTAGGTCTCTAGATTGCTGCAACTGCTTTCAAGGTGGTCCTCTAAGTTCCAGTACCTCCTATTGCAATTAATCCTGTATGTTTCTGCAAAATTAATTGATTGACTAATCAATGCTGTCCCTTTATTAGAATAAACTGAAGCAGCCAGCTCAAAGTCAATTGATTTCTTTTCTCTTGGAATTTCTCTAACAATCATTCAGTGTCACTTAATAAATTAACCAACTTATTTGTTGTAAACTTCATCCTGTCTCTCTATTCCATATTGCCATTGAAGATAAGGCTATTGTTTGTGTTTCAAAGTCTCCAAGTACCTCACTGTTGCTTGGCCTATAAGTGTGGCACAGTGAAATTGAAATTGCCACTGCTGCTGCTAGAAATACACTCTCATAGAGGCTGGTGAACTGGGAACTTGTGAGGTTGGCATTGTGTGTATATACATTTGAATGAGGGAAAATCTTCTGTTCCCTTGGGTATAGAATCAGGTACATCTGAGGACACTGGATGAATGGATGTGGGTGTTGGGGAAAATAGTGGTAGATCATTGACCACTTTTAGCACATTGCCAAAAATCAGTAGCAGAATTTAAAATGCTTTTTCCTTTATCTTCCTATTCAAAGCAGAACAAGCAATGAATCACTCATGTGTATTTCAAATCTCAAGGCATTTAAGCCCACACAGTAGATATTAGAAGGCAGTTGTAAAAACAAAATAGCCAAAATAAAATCCAAAACATGAAAAGCAAGAGTAGTAATTATCACCGGAATCCATATACAAAATACATAATAGCCATATACAGAATCTTGTTCAACAGAAAGCTCTGAAAATAAAGCTAAATTATGGGGTCTTTTTTTGTTGTTGGGTTGAATCACTGCTATCCTGGAATCCTGCTATCAATTCTGAAAGGTTTGATGTCCATCTAGGAGATTCATGAGCTCTTCCCCTTGGAGGGATACATTGCAAATGGAAAACATCTAATCACCTTGGACCTATCTTTTAGCAACTGCCCTAAAAAAAAAAAAAAAAAAAAAAAACCACGTCAGAGAAGTGGCTCAGCAAGCAACTTCTGAGGACTCGAGTTCAATCCCATATGGTGGAAGGAGATAACCAACTCCCACAAGTTTTTCTCTGATCTCCATACTTGCACATTGCATGAGTGCAAACATGTATAAACACATTAGATAGATAGATAGATAGATAGATAGATAGATAGATAGATAGATAGATAGATAGATTTTACTATTAAACTTTCTTATAGCATAGATGGAACCTGATGTGAGCAAACAGAGCACACATCGGCAAGTGAATACTCAGCCTCAGATATTTCCATGAAACTCAAGAAGCATTTCTAATGGGAATAATACAAGCTCCCACCTGGAACACACCCTGATCTCCAGTTCTGGCAGAGGAATGTGAGACTGTATGCAGACAGAGAAGCTTTCCCATTTAGTGGGAAGAAAGGTTGACATGGTGTAATTTTTTTAATTGCTCAAGTGTCATTGTTTGTTATTTCATGTTTCTTGAAAAATGTAAATGTCACACTGAACAGAATAGTAATATCTTGGTTCTGTCAGATGGCTTGATCCTGCTAATGACAATAATATATGCTAGCTGGAGTTAGGAATATTGAATAAAATGCTGGAATAAATTTATTGTGCTTGCATTGCAAGGGAATTAATAAAATTATCTTCATGTGCAACACTTGAAACTTATTGACTTTAACTCTATGTGAAACCGTGATCGCTACAAGAGATGCATACGCCTCTGTGGAGCTGTTAGTCATGCAGCACATCTGTGGGTGGGCAGCGTTCTAACTTACTGAATAGGAGGCAGGATCTTTCATTTGTCTGGGTTTTACATCTTGGACTCATCTTTGTGTACATTTTCATTTGAGCTTCACGGTTCTTTGAGGTGGTGGGAAGACAGCTCATCCCATCTTGTCAATGAGGAAATGGGCTGAGAGAGAAATTGGAAATCAGCAAGGTAGAGTCCTGACCTTCTATTCCTCACTAAACGCATGTGACTCACACAGTATATATATGTACATGATGGATATATGCATATAGAGGTATAATGGACTCTGTGGCTTGACCTTCTGTTCCATGGGCTCTGTGACTGCTGGAAAAACGTCCTGACTTTATTTACTTGTAGAGGATGGAAAGGTTATTTAAGCTAAGTATTCCCTCTGCATTCCCTCCACAACTCAAGTAGTGAATGTGACCCAGAGGTCTCTCACTCCAGAACATCTGTATGCACAAGTTTTGCACAGATAGATCACTTGCTAAGCCAAAACTGAAAGCTAAACTATTCATTAAAAGGATACAAAAGAATAATAAACATGAACTAGATGTGCAGAAGTTGAAATCTTGGTTGTTTGGAGTTTCTTTTTTTTCTTTCCTTCTCTCTTTCTTTCTCCCTTTCCTTTTTCTCTTTTCACCCTTTCTTTCTCCCTTTCTTTTTTCTCCTTCCTCTTTTCCTCCCTCCCTTCCTTCCTTCCTCCCTTCCTTCCTTCCTCCCTCCCTCCCTCCTCCCTGCTCTTCCTCCCTCCCTCCCTCCTTCTTTTTCTTCCTTCAAAAGTTCACCAGGGAATTAATTAAAGAACAAGTACTGGTTTAAAGGGTTAAAAGACAACAAACAGAGAGGAGAAGAGATACAGGTGAGGGACTAACAGAAGTTCCGTGAAAACCACCCACAAATCTAAATCCACTTTGTCTTCTCCAAGGTTTCCCACACTGGGAACCAAAGCAGGTTCCTCCCTTGCCTGGGTTGATGGACGGCGAGTCTCTAAAGTCACTAAGTCTTGTTAGCACCAGGCAGAGTTCCAAGGTGGCTCCTCCGCTCTTGCATTCAGACAGGAGCTGTGGGTCAGCTAGAAGCTTCGCTAGTCTTGGACTTGCAGAAAAGTGGAAGCAGGTGTTTCTCTGCGATGTGTCCGCGAAGGCCATGTTTAGTCTTGGTGGCTACGTCGGGCAAAGCTTGGCAGCCTCTGTCCCCAAGAAGCACCAACCTAGGAACGCAAAGACCCCGCAGCACTGCATCGTGAAAGCTGAGTCGCCCAGACTTCACGGGATGCGCGGCTCCCGGAAGTCAAACAGGTGCGCGCTCTCCGGGCACCCTCGCCCTCTGCGCCCCTGTCCCGCCCCCGTGCCAGGCTAGGGGGGCGGCGCCTGTTGGGGTAATCATTGCCAGCCGGGCCGAGGGAGCGGGGGTGGGCGCTCCGGCGGGGGGCGGGGGGCGGGGGGCGGGCGGCGGCGGGGCGCGGGCATAAAGGGGTGCTGCGCGGTGCCCGGCGCCCGCTCCCCGCACAGCATGCCCGCCCGCGCCCCTCCGCCGCGGCTGCTGCCGCCGCTGCTGCTGCTACTCGCCCTGCACGCCCGCTGCCTGCATGCCGAGCCGGGCGACGGCGCCCAGACCTGGGCCCGGTTCGCGCACCCTCTCGCCCCGGAGGCCACCGGCCTCCTCCACGACACTTTCCCCGACGGCTTCCTCTGGGCTGTGGGCAGCGCCGCCTACCAGACCGAGGGCGGCTGGCGACAGCACGGCAAGGGCGCATCTATCTGGGACACGTTCGCGCATCACCCTCCGGCCGGCGACTCCCCCAATGCCAACCTGCCGTCGGGCTCCCCGTTGCCTCCCTTGCCCGCCACGGGAGATGTGGCCAGCGACAGCTACAACAACGTCTTCCGCGACACGGAGGCGCTACGTGAACTCGGGGTCACTCACTACCGATTCTCTATTTCGTGGGCACGGGTGCTCCCCAATGGCAGCGCGGCGGCTCCCAATCGCGAGGGGCTGCGCTACTACAGGCGCCTGCTGGAGCGGCTGCGGGAGCTGGGTGTGCAGCCCGTGGTCACCCTGTACCACTGGGACCTGCCCCAGCGCCTGCAGGACGCCTACGGCGGCTGGGCCAACCGTGCCCTGGCCGACCACTTCAGGGACTACGCCGAGCTCTGCTTCCGCCACTTCGGCGGCCAGGTCAAGTACTGGATCACCATTGACAACCCCTACGTGGTGGCCTGGCACGGCTATGCCACTGGGCGCCTGGCCCCCGGCGTCCGGGGCAGCTCGCGGCTGGGGTACCTGGTTGCGCACAACCTCCTTCTGGTGAGTGCGAAGGGCCAGGCCGAGGGCCACCATGGGGGACAGAGGGCCTTAGAGGTGCTGTGAGCAAGAGGGGGGCTGGAGTCGCCAGCTCACAGAGAATCTCTGGAACTCCTTTGTGGAGTCATCCAGAATTCACACCTCCCCAGAAAGGTTGGACTTTTCTTGGGAAAGCCCACGTGGTTAGAAACCCGAGGGACATTCCGTGGTGTGCACAGCCTCTCAGAGCCAGAATCCATTGGTGCAAAGGAAACAGAATCACTTCCCCCAGTCAGGAAAGGGAATTCCTTTCTCTCAGTGTTGAGGAATTCCTAGAGGTGAGGCAGGCAGGATCGGCTAGGGATAGCCACAGGGACTTAATAGTGAGTGTAGATGAAAGAAATTAGTTTGTTGGAAAGCTGCACAGATATTCTCTCCATTCTGCAAGAGCTCAGTGTTAATCCAGGCGAGCCTGTCTTGCTAGTGGCACAAGGTAACATTGCATCAACTGCAAAGGTGCCTGAGCCAGGTTGGGTTTAAACTGTGTTTGGAGGTCCCTTCTGCGGCAGGGTAGGGAACTGCACCGACCAATATTAATCACCAGAGGTCTGAAGATCACTTTACATCATCTTCAACAAAGTTGGGAATAAAAAATAGAGAACCTGCTGCAGGGTCGTGTGCATTGTGGACCTACAACATCTGTATTTCCACAGTGCTGTCTTGTAATTGAAAAGATTTCTCACCGATGAAATAATTAGCCTGACAAAGAAATGTTAAAACCCCTTTGCAAAAGATAAATAAATTTTAACCGCAAGAAGCAGGGTGAATTTTTTTGTTATTTCTTTCTCTTTTTTTCCTGATTTATTTACTGTTTGACTCTCCATTAGATCAGAGGTTCATTTCCAATGTCAGCTGTAGCCACACTCTCATGTAGGATTTTGTATCATGGTGCAATATTTTATATACACATACAATGTTTGAAGAAGACGTTTTAAATATTCAACTTTTGATACTTTAATGACTTGTGAATCTACCATGTGACTTATTTTTAAACTTAGATTTAAATTCAAGCCACGTGTCCTGAACACATTCAAGACAAAGGCTAGCTCTAAACACTTTTAATTAAAGCCATACATAATTGAAGAAGAACAGCACTGGGCTATTAAGTCAACTCAGTGCTCTGAGCTGTTGGTAATGTAATAATGATTCAATTAGATTGTATGTCAGCTTCACAAAACCTCTTTGCTGTCATTGGTCATACTAGGATGGTGGGTGTTGATTTGCTTTTGATCTTAGTGATTTCAAATATGGATTTATGTCTTTCTATAGGGTAGTTTAGAGCAATGATTCTTAAGTTTTCTCAGCCTGCCAATCCTATCAAAGATCCCTCAAACCCTAAACACTGCCTGTTGCTACAACTGGTCCTAGAAAACCACCTTCTGAAGAAAATATAAGCAAATTATCTGTCTATAACAGAAATCAAGATTTGTAGGATAGTTGGAGGATCACTCCTTAAAATTTAACCATACAAATTCTATTTTTAGAGTGCATATAGTAAACTATGTATACAAAAGTGGCCAACTGCTATTCTAGTGATAGATGATCATTCCATTTATAATATAGGGAATTACATGAACTCCCTCATATTCTGGTCCATCAAATAACTGGCACACTTTTTAGTTTCTCTTGCTCACTGTTAGTCCTGGAATTAACTTTTCAGTTACATTTCTGAGGGATTACAAAAGATTGTTACTCAACACTAACCATCCTTTGTAGAAATGCAGTAGACTTTGTTATCACTTGAAATTAGTAACTGGTGGGCATGTGACTTGGTTTTGCTGATGGTGCAAACGAAGTATTGGTTGCTGTGAAATATTAATTTTGCTTTCAGATTCCTGTGAGTTTATCTAGTCATTCTTGTGTCTTGCTTAGAAGTGAGGTGTCATAAATGAATTTCATTGTGTAAGATTCTTTCCTTGCATTTTTCATGCTCTTCTGGTGTTTGTGGTGAAGGGGATAAAATTTTGGCTTTATCTAGAACAGAGAAACCATGCAAATTTTTGTGATCATGGGACATTTCAGTTTAGATGAGGGTATTTTGCAGAGTTAGGGGGTCACTAAAAGACTTAGCATGTTCATATGTGATTTAGCATATTCATTGTTTTTATAATTATTTTATTTTTCTAGTTTTACGAGCATATTGAGTACTTATCCCTACTTCCTTTTATTCCTCCCCTCCATCCCCCTCTTCATCAATCTATCCCACTCTCTCCCATCTTCCTGCCTGTCTACTTCTATGGACCCCAGGGTTCCCTCTGGCTTGTCTATTTTTGTGGGGTTTCAGACCTGGCATACAAAATTGCTTTCTTTGGGTCACCCCACTGATAAGAGCATTTCACTTCACTCATCCAACTTTAGTCCCTAAGATTTCCACTGTATGTTCTTATCTTTCTTGAGTTGCTCTATAGTCTATTGGGGCATGTTGGTATGTCAGTCATTATGCAGGTCTGGTAAGGACAAGTCTCACTGCAGTGAGTTTCCTAGATGCAGAAGTCCTGCCTTGAATGGAATGTCTTGTCCAATGGTAACCTTCCCATCTTCAGGTTCTTACAATCTCACCACCTCCTTTTCCCAGTAGTTCACAAAGCCTTAGGATGGGGAGAGGTTAGGTTGGCCTGATTCTGAGTGAACCTTGCTAGGTCGCTGTTATACTGCATTATGGCTGGTATGATTTAGCATATTCATTGTACTTGGGCAAAGAAAACCAGTACCTCCCGCCTGTGTTTCTATTAATTTATACATGAACTGAGAAGACTCCTGGAGGGAGTAGACAGTTGACACCCCCTCCTCCAAATATTCTAGAATCCTTGTCTGATGACCTGGAGGGCAGGAGTCAGGGCAGGCTGCAGGGGAAGTAATGGTTCCCTGCTCACAATAGAGGTCCCTGAGACTGTTGGTGGCTTCCTAGTGTTATCTTCAATCTTGACCTCTGTGCATGGGTGAGAGGTTGGGTGGGGTGAAGGAAGAGGGTCTCCACAGGGCACAGAGCCCACCGTTTTGCTTGCTTGAGTGTAGTTAAGAGAAGATGCCTCCTCTCTGGCTGGAAATCAGGATTCCGTTTTTACGTTTCTTGAAATAAGGTCCTGATTGCCCTAGAAAGCCAATATTAAGGCCGGGGAGTCTAACCTCTGAATTTTTGTTCTGCTCATGGGCTGCTGAGAGGATCAGAACCAAGATGAAGGTACATGCATCCCTTTTTTCAACCTCTCGTCATTCCTGGATTGGTGGACAGGATTTGGGGGATGGAGGTCTTTGTGAACACTGACAGGTGTCAAAACTTCCATCTTGGCTGATCTGTCCGCATTTTGTGTCTGTATCACATGTATATCTCTCTTTCTTGATACAGTTCCCCAGCTTGACTTTCAGATCTTTTCTCTCTCTTGCATTCCCTTTTTTGGCATCTTGGTAATGCTGCGTATATTGCTCCTTCTGTTCTTCCACCTAACTGTGCTTGGAAGGAGTGGAGGGTCCAGACCAGGCAAATTTCAAATCTCCTGTCTGGACTTCTTGAGTCATGTAACACAACCCAGACAAATTCCTGTTTTCCTATCTGTGTTGTGACACTTAGCTCTTCTGGTTGGTCAGATCCCAATTCTAACTCTACCCTTTTGCTCCCTCCTCCCCCTGTTCTGGAGATGAAACCTAGTACCTTACACATGCTAGGAGAGCTCTGTATCACTGAACTGAATCTATTATATGTCCAGAGCCCAGATGGGCAGCTGGGAGAGTCTCCTTGCTGGTGCCCTTGCTAGTGTTAGCCCTGGCTCCCACCAGTATGCTGTGATGCATGTATTATACAGCCCTGCTGATTAGAGCCCCCAACTCCTCAAGAACAGGTGTACACACTTGAATGCCATCTCTTCCTTCCATGGAATCCCGTGGCACTTTGCTTCACTTGGCTGCTCCTCCTACATTCTTAATGTTTAATTACTTTCCATGTGGGTGTGCAGACACACTGCACCACAGCCTTGTGGAGATAAACCACCATCTAATGTTGTTTCTTACCTTTCCACATTGTTTGACACTGAATCTCTTCACTGCTGCAATGTAAGCCAGACTACCTGGCTGGCCTGCAACCTTCTGCAGCTTCTTGGGTCTCTGCCTCCCATTTCCCTTAGGGCTCTGCTGGGATTACAGAAATTTACACCACTACATGGGGCTTTCATATGGGATCTGGGGGCTGAAATCCTACCTCATGCTTGCACGACAAGCGCGTTATCTGCTTAACCATCTCCCCAGCCCCAGTTGTTTCATTTTTTACAGCTAGGCAATTCCTTAAGTGAGGAAACCCACTTGAGCTTCCTTCCTTCACTTGTTTCTTCTGAGATGACATTTTGCCCTTACGGCATGCTGGGAGGGGTCAGTGTGTTGAGAAAGGATCATTGTATCGAGGGAAGATGTGCTGAGAAACACCTGCAGGCTATTCAACAACCTGACTTTGCTTATAATCTGATGTATGAGTGATCTGTTCTCCATGTGACTCCTAGCCACTTTCTGACAGAATGGGGAATGCCGCGTACTAATTAGACACAGAAGCAAATAAATATAATGGGGGGGCAGAATCTAACATTTAAGTTGAACTTGCTAAACTACTTTCAGTTAAAAACTGTTCTAATGCTACCCAATAGCATTGTGAAGATGTTTTCAGAATAAGATGGTGGTAAATCTGGGCTAACTTGAAAACTATATATTGAAATGGTTTTGTCATCTGGTTGAATTTTTATTACCCAAGCAACTTTTTTTGCTCATATTCAATTGCTACATAATTTGCGAAGTACTTTAAAATTTTCTCTCTTATTAAAACATCTTTGGGCTGTGGCTGGAATAATCAACTGGGTTGAAGGTTGATGTATTTTACAGAGCATGACTGAATTTAATGTTCATTTAATCAGCAGCAGTTCACATATCCCTCAAAGCAATTGTTTCACTTGTCTTTGCATATCTGACTGAACACAATGTTTTCTGAAGGTTACAATCAAGTCCAAGAGAAAAAATTTACATAGAAAAAAAAGATAATGAAACCGTCTTTAAATCAGAGATTGTAGAAATGTTTTTAAAATGTCAGTTGCCTTGAGTTCAATAAAGAGAAAATGTAAACTGATAAAATAAGTGAGCACACTGCTGTGTTGGCTGAACATGCAGTCAGCCATGCCTCTTATACATAGCAGCCACTGAATTTGCACATTTTTTTCCCCCAAAACATCATTGTTCTGCACCACAATTTGTATTATTAGTGTGAGACGTGTTTTATTTCAGTGATGCTGTGCTGCTAAAGTATATATTGAGATGTTAGAATGTGTGGCTAACGGGACGACTGGAGGTAAAGCGTGGGGAAGTAAAATCTCTATCTTTCTTATGTCTGACATGACCCAGATCCTCTCAAGAAGTGTTACACGAAAGTTATGCTTGTCATCTTTACTTAAACAGACAAGGGTAATATACCTGTCTTTCTTGGGAAAAGTGAGTCTGAAGTATTCCTATGCCCTTTTTCCCTTTGTTTAGGGAGACACCTTAAGACTTGACTTAAAGCCCTACATTTTGGGGCTGGAGAGGTGGCTCAGGGGTTAAGCCTTTGGTTGCAGGCGGAAGGTCCTGAGTTCGGATCTTAGACCCTGCGTCTATCCCAGGGCAGTGTAAACAAGGAGGTGGAAGCGGTCCATGGTGGTTTCCGAATTCACCTGTGGTTCTACACATAAATTGAATAAAAAAAAAAAAGTCCTTCATTTTGAGGTAAAAACAGGCAGAGTAGATTCTTACTCATCCGTGGTCTGTTGAGGTGACAATCTACAAGTATTTGTTTCATTCTTTGACTGTTTCATACAGTGAATTTAAATAATTTTCTTCCCATATTGCCCAGTCCCATCCCCCGCCTTCTCTTCTTGAAAACCTTCTTTCAAACCAGTCTCCCTTCAACTTTCATGTCTCTTGTATGTGTGGCCCACTGAATTTCATGTAGGTTGTCTACATGAAATTAGTAGCACGTGCCTGGACACTTGCTGCAGCATGGGTGATGTATCAGTGTGTGTACCACTGAAGAAAGTAGCCCCCTGCCCATGGCCAATATCCACCTTTGGTAATAATCTTAGGTAGTCTTCCCCCTTTCATTGAGAAAGGTCCACAGGAAAAATCTTGTTCAGGTCCTGAGGTAAAGACAGCTGTTGAGACCAGGCACTATTTGGTGGTTCTCCTCCCTCCTTTCTTGTTCTTACATTCATACTACCTTCTCTTTCTTCTCTTTCATGATGTTCTCTGAGACTTACAGTCAGGGATAGATTCACTCTATCTAGGTCCGAGTTCTCCACAGTTTCTTATTCTCTGCATTTTGGCCAGTTGTGATTTTTTTCAGGAAACACTTGCCCATCACAAAAGGAAGTTTCTCAGTTGAGGGCTCTAATCTATGGATAGAATGATAAGTATTTAGATGGCACTTTGATATCATGTTCAATGAGAGCAAAACAATTCTAGTCTCCCCACACCCAGGGCCTATGGTCTTCTCATCTGCAGACTCCCAGCCTGGTTTACAGCACTAGGCATGAGCTGCCTCGTGAAAAGTGAGCCTTTAATCTAATGAGAAAGTGGTTGGTTACTATTGCAGTCTCTTTTCATGTTACCAATAAATACATACCCAAACAACTTAGGTTTTATGATTGTTATATTTCTGGTTACAGTTCATAGGCCAGCTTGGCAGGAGAGCTCATACCACTGGCCACACCATAGCCACAGAAAGAGTCAAAAGACAGGCAAAGCACTTTGTCAGTCTGCGAGTATTCCTAGGTCAGTAGAAGTATTTCAAACCCTTGAACCAATTTTCTCTATCATATCCATCTGGCCAAAATATGAGCCCCACTCAGCGTGGGCTGGTCATCTCTCATCAACCAGACAATCTCCCACAGGCTTGCTTGGGGCAAGTTCTGCTGGGACTGCTGTTTTTTTGTCATATGAGAAGAACCTTAGAGAATATGTTAATGGATGGGAGCAACTGGTTTTTTAAACTCTCTCTCTCTCTTTCTCTCTCTGAATGTGATAAACACACAATAAGAAGCCCATAAAAGAATTCTGTGAAACCACCCTTGCAAAGTTAGGGCAGACAACACAAGAAAGTGCAGTATTTTCCAGTGAGTAGAGAGGGAGAGGCAGAAGGAGACAGGAGTCCAGAGACAAGAAACAGTGCACCCATGAGAGATGGTTTCACAAAGGCCCATGGGTGCCATTCTTTAGGCTTCCCTGTGAATGGGACACTGGTGGCCATTAGGTTTATCATGCTCAGCAGCTTAGGGCATTTGGGGATTTGGGTCATTGGAATGAGGAAACACCCACCTGGGAAAATTTCTCACTAGGTCAAAGGTGGCAGAGTAGATTGATTTTCACATAACTTGAGTCAAGCCTAAAAAAAAAATGGATATCAAGAAAGTGAACTATTTTAAATTTATCACAGATTATATGATATTGGAGGGTCAAAGTGCATCATCTTCTTCATCCCAGTTCCCTTGAAAATCACAGCTGGGCAGAGTGACATGGTGGACTTCTGTTACATTGCATATAACAGAAGAATGGCAACAAGGGAAAACATATCCTTGTGATTTGAGCCCTCTAAACGGAAGGTGTTATATTTCATACCATCAGGTAGCGGAAACAAAAGGAACAGGAAGTAATGAAGTCATTCAAGGAAATTTCCTGGAGCTGAAGACAAGAAATTCTATGTTGATGCAATGGTTAGAGAGAATCACTGCAGAACATACTTGCTGTAGTGCTACAGGTTCCTGACTCCTAGGTACACAGCTACCTCTTTACTCAGCAAGTTATAGACCAGAAAACTGGCTAAGTCTAGAAGCCAAACGAAGGATTATAGCTTTTTTTTTTTTTTTACCGTCCTATGCTCTATTAAGCATGTGTGTATTTCCCTGGCTCCTGGAGACTTGGCAGGAGTTCCTACCTGGTCTCTGCTCCAAGGTCTTATTCTGTCCAGGGATGCTGAACTCAGCTCTGTGACTCATCTCAATCAACTTGATGTAGAGAGGAGCAGCGCCTTGCATTTCTAGGAGGTGCTGGTGTATTCTCACAGGTATGTTTTAGAGGTTTTGTCAAATGATGAGTTCCCACCCCTTTGAAACACAGTCTCTTTCTCTCTCTTTCTCTTTCTTTCTTTCTTTCTTTCTTTCTTTCTTTCTTTCTTTCTTTCTTTCTTTCTTTCTTTCTTTCTTTCTTTCTTTCTTTCTTTCTTTCTTTCTTTCTCTCTCTCTCTCTTTCTTTCTTCTCTTTCTCTCTCTCTTTCTTTCTTTTTTCTCTCTTTCTTTCTCTCTCTCTCTCTTTCTTCCTTCCTTCCTTCCTTTCTTCCTCACTAGATCTAGTTAGTGCCGCATGCACACAGGTATGGACCCATCCACTGGAACACAGGCACCTCAGCTGTGGCTACATCCTTGAAGAAAAATGACTCTCCTTCCCTTAACAGCCATCAGCTTCCAACAGATTCTCAGCTAGGAGTGAGGCCTTATGAGCCCTACTCCATCCATGCCGGAAAGTTGATTGACTAGATATTGTTCAGTCAGCCACAGCTGCATGAGTGCAAGAGCCATGTCATGTCTAAATGACAATGTTTCACAGTGCTCCTCCTTATCTTCCAACTCTTAAATTCTTCTTTGCCCCATGTTTCCTGAGCTTTGGTGGTGCCAGCAGTGGTGATGTATGTATGATGTATGAATGTATGGCTTAACATTCAACAGTCACTTATTTCAACACTTTGAACAGCTATAAGTCTATATTAACCACTCCTCACTGCAGAGAAAAGATTACAAAGGTTGAAAGCAGAAATGTAAATATTTAGAAGACAGTTTGCAAAGCAACAGCACTATTTCCACCTACCTGGGCCTATGACTTTCTTAGCTAAGGAGTTTTGATCAGTTTTCAATATTAGGAGTGAATTCCTTCCTGTGGGACAGGCCTCAAAGCCAATTAGTAAACCATTGGTTACCCCTATAACACTCATGCCACTGTTGCATCAGTGGGCATATCTTGTCTGGTATTATAGCATGTAAGGTCCAGTGCTAACTAAGACCTTTTCTCCCCCAGCAGCCTATATAGCATCTTTTGGCAAAGTGACCAGGTTCACCAGAGAGGAAGTTTGCCAGTTAGTTATATCTTGATTTCCTACACCTTGCAACCAAAGGGCATGGTGTCTTCAGCATCTTAACAATTAGTTATGACGAACAAATGAGAGTAGTGGCAATAGCCCATGCTGGGGCCTCTCTGGCCAATAGCACATAGGTAGGTGTCACATGCCTGGCACTGAGACTTCATTTAATAACTCATGTCTTCTGGAAGCTGCATATCCACCTGTGGAAGGTTCCTCCATTCAAACTCCTCCTTTTTTAATTGTATTTTTTATTTATTTGTGAGGTAGTAGGTTTCAACAAGACTTTTAAAATATATCCATATAGTTGTTAAATCAAAAGTTTTAACATAGCTAATTTTTCAGTGTGAGGATGCTGAACCATCAGCTAATATAACAGGAAATCAGTGGATATTGTTTCCAGGGTAACAGCATTAGGTATGTAGGTTCCCAAACGCAAAGTCATGAGTGCATGGCGAGTTTTTCCTATGGGAAGGAGAACCAGGAAGAGATGGGCAGCACAGCAAACTATAATTTTTTTGTGTAAGTTGTTCAGAATTATATTTGACTTTTAAGGCACACACGTGCAGTACTTTCATTAAAATAAAAAAAGATATGGTGTTTTTTATCATCATTTTAAAAATTAATTTTGTTAGCTATAACATATTTATAACACTTCAGACCCTGGAGCTTGTTTTGAGTCAGGCGCTGGAGAATTGATATATTTTCACATTTCTTTTGCAAGCTTTCATTTCTTTGAATACGTAAGTTTTAAAGAAATAAAGCTATGAGTAAACCCTGTGGGATATTGTTAGTCATATTCTCTCAGTGGATCCCTCACATTATTACATGTTTCAAATATCTTATCAATATTTGGGACTTTGAAACTGCCATAGATTTTTTTTTAAACTGTCAAGTGATCTTAAAATATCATTCTTTAAGTAACCACAGTGCTATCTTGTGTATTTCCTACTTTTATTCTTTTTTGGCTCCAAAGAATGTCACATGAAAGTTTACCAGTTATGAATTATGAAATGCAGAGATATGACTATTATGCTCCCTGATGAGCCATAAAGTATGATTAGATTATTTGAGGTTACTCTGGCAGATTTATTCTATGAGTCTGTGTTGTCTTCCAGTTGTCTGTCTGTTCCTTTTTTTTCCTCTTCCTTCTCCTCTTCCTTTTTTTTTTTTTTTTTGGTGCATGTGCTTTACAAACTGATGTTTTCTTATTAGCCATTGCAAAATGTTTTGTTCTTGACTCTACGGTTTGGAAGTCCAAATTTCTTCCTCTTTAAAGTTAAGATTGTCCTTTAAGTATCTTATTTTCTGTGAGCCTTCAGATATCTGATGGCTTCTGTACAGTTGGCTCACCAGGTCTGTGAGGCCTCTCTTGGCGGTTTGGAATAGATGTAAATTTCGTTGTACTTGCTGCCTTTGTTACTAGGAACCACATCCAAGAAGGAGCTGAGGCAGTAAGATCAGGGACACTGGAACCACAGCTGCTTGTGACAACAGCCACAATGACACCTCTTGATGGAGAAGGACAACCGAGAAAGATCTGAGAGACATGGGCAGCAGCAATGGTCTTCAGGAAGTTAGGCTCTCAAACTACTGTGTGGCCTTTCAAAAACAGTTTTACTGAAGTAGAGCAATCAACCAGGTTTAGAAATGCATATCTTTCGTGGAAACACATTAAACTAAATAAACATTATCAAGTGCCTCTATACTGCACAAGGAACATGTTGCATACAGTTTCTGATTCTGGATTTTATTTTATATTGAACACCATTTTATGGAGGAAATTCAGAGGAACGCATGAGCTGCACTTTTGAGATATTTGTGATCAAACAGGTGATGTTAGTTGAGGGACGTGAAAGGAGGCAGGAGAGGTTGTGCCTTGGAGGAGCATGTGTCCCAGACACGTTGCTTCAACACATGGTTGCCGAGAAGGCCCAGGTGCGGGCTTGTCACATTCTCTAGAATTTTCTTTCCCTTTTGTGTGTGTGTGTGTTTGTATCTTTGTCTGTGTGTCTGTGTGCGTGTGTATGTACCAGAGGGCACTTGAGCATATGTGCTTGCCAAGGCCCAAGGGTGACTTCAGAATCATCATAGATTGTTCTGCCTCCTTATTGCTTTGTTCTGGGGTTTCCTAAATTTTGCCTCCCATGGCTGGAGATAAAGGCAGGTGCCACATCTGCCCAATATTTTTCCATGGGATCTGGGGTCTGAATTCAGGTCTTTTGTTTTCTATGCAAAGGTTTTAACACTTGAGTCATCTCACCATCTTCTCTCAGTCCTCTCTAGAGTTTTCTAAAGGAGTTAGAAACTTAAGTTAGAAACTTTTTGTTGTGAGGTATCCTAACTTTTAAAGGGGACATCAGAGATTGGAGTCCTCAGCATGCTGATGAGTTGTTAAAGATCAGAATAAGGGCTAGAGAGATGGTTCAGGGGTTAGGACTCTGCCTCCCAAGCAGTAGGTCCTGAGTTTGAATCCCAGGTCCCACATAAAAACACCTGCTGGAAATGGCAGTGGTCTGTACTTCAGGTCCTGGAATATGGATCATGGAAAAACTTCAGAGCAAAGCAAAGAGGATATGGAAGCAATCCAGGATGATTCCTGAAGTTACCTTTGGTGCTTCAAGGGACACATGGTGCCCTCTGATACAAACACACAAAGGCAAAATAAATGAATAAAATGAATAAATAAAAAAATTTTTAAAAAGATCAGAATAAATGTAGTATTCAGGAACACAATGGTAATAGAAGAAGCAATGGGTAAAAGTTCATGTGTCGTCTAGGAGGAAGTAGGAGATTGGGGAGAATGCTTGTGGTTTCTCATCATGAGTCTCTGAGCATTTGGTTTGAAGCTAATGAACTCATTGAATTAAAACTATCTTTTTAAGAAAGACATTGGCAGGGAAGATAGCGCAGTTATTTGCTGTGCAACCATGAGATCCTAAAATCAGATCTCTGTATCCATGTAATAGCTAGACATAGTGGCATGCCTTTGTAACCCCAGAGCTTGGGGGTGGGGAGAAGACAGACAGATTTCAGGACTGGCCAGTGACCTTTGCCAAACCATGAGCTCCAGGTTTAGTGGCAGACCATGTTCCAACGAATGAGGTGGAGAGCAATAGAAGACACCAGATCCTGACCACTAATCTCCACATATGCATGCATAGGTGAGAGCACCCACATGTGCATGCATATAACACGCACACTATAGAATCTGAAATGGCAAGTAAATTCACAGAGAAGCTCGGAGAGCTTAGTTGAACTTCCTATGGTTCCTACGGGACAGAGCTAGGGGCAGAGTGCAAGCTTTCTGAGCCTCTCTTCTCAGTGCCCCATTCAGTACTCCATGTTGCCCCTCATACAACACTGGTTCATTACAGGATGTGCTAACCAGAATGTAGCCCCTTGTTCATGTATGTCAGCACTTAAAATAGAGGGAATTGTGACTCCTGACTCGCCACCAATGTTTCTTAACCACTAACATATGAGAGGCTTGTGATGGCCAAATTTTAAAAATCCATTCACCCCCAGACACACGTTGTTATATAATACCCAAGAATAGTGACTTGAAATGACCATTTTATTTAATTTACAAAGTTGGTGGAGGTTAGGGTCAGGGAATTGCTCACCCAGTCTTCTAAAGTCCACAAGAATCTGAAGTTTCCTTGGGGATGCCAGAACCCTTCACCCGCATGATTGGCAGGTGATACGGGTTGTTGGTCACAATACCTTTAGGTTCAGTATGGTGGGCTCACCTGGAGATGTCATCTGAAATGCTTTTAATCATCTCTCCAGCAAGCAGTGGGGAAGGGGGAGGAAAAGGGAGAGGAAGAGAGTGAGAGAAAGGGGAAGGGGATGAAGGAAGGGGAAGGGGAAGGTTTCCAAAGTGCCTTCTACAGGAAGACTTCCTGGTTTTCCTCAGCCAGAGGAGTCTTTCTTCCTCTGAATCTCCACTGTATTTCCAAATGGGAATGGGGACCTATCTTTTGCTTATACTTTTGCACCACAGTTACTTGGTACACCCAGGCTTTGACCCTCAAGATGGCTCTGCATGCTAAGTTGCCTACTGAGTAAACACTTGCTTAAATGCAATAATGACCTCATAGAATCTGAAGCAGGAGTCTTGAAAAAGAAAAAAAAAGTCTACTCATCTCTCTTTTGTTTTTCATTTTCAATTCTCGTTTCTAAAAAATGAAAATGACCAAAGGATCTCTTCCGAGGAGCTAGAGCATGAACTGCAGGTGGCCATTTCCTGTGTTTACTGTTAGCTCTGGAACAAGAAGGAGAGACATGGGTATGCTGAGGAAAACAATGTCATTTACAATTTGATTAAACAGCTCTTTTTCATGTCCTTTCCTGTTTAAGCTCTGCAGTTTTCAAAATTTCCCTTTCTTCACAGAGGAAGATGGATCAAGCAGCTGCCACAGCTGCAGCCCCTGCTCTGGCAACGGGGACACAGGTGGTGCGCACACTGCCTCAGTCTCCTTCTGTCCCCAACATGAGCAAGGCCGGCTAGCCTTGGGGTCTCTGCCTGCAATGTCCTCACTTTATCCTGAAGCAGAAACCTCATTACAGACAGGCACATAGGTTCATAAGCCATTGCATATTGTTTTTTAATTATTAATTTTGAGAGAGAGAGAGAGAGAGAGAGGAGCAAAAGAGAAAATAACCTGCATAGTGCACAGGATGGAAGTCAGAAATCAGCTCTCTCTCCACCATGGTTAAGAATCCACCTGATCTTACCAATAAATTAGAACGCAACCTGATAAAGAAAGAAACATGCATTTATTCACAGTTTGGCCAAACCACAGAGAACTCCTGCCCCCTTTTTTGAGAGCAGTATTACAATTTTAAGGAAAAGGAATAAAAGCCAGAAAAAGCATATATGTTAAATTCACTGGTTAGAACTGCGAAATCTTTTCCTAGAGGGCGAGTCTCCCATCTGGTTGGCACCAGAGCCCCAGCCTTTTCCTTTACCCAGCAAGGGATTTTTAGGGAGGTCCCTAGAATTCCCTGGGGTCCTGTCATTTTAATAGACTGATAGCCAAAAGAAGGGATACGAACATCTCTCTTCAGAGTCTCTCCTCTGAGGACCACTGTAATCTCACATCCTTAATCCGGTGATCAGAAACCACTTGCTCAGCCAGACACATCCTGATCCACCATTTAATACCAACCTCTCCCAGCAATTTAGCCTTACAGGAAGTAGAGACTACTTCCCCCATGGGGGCTTTTGGGAGACCCAAGTCATGAAAATTACAGATACTCCCTGTGAAATTCAAGATGAATTTCTTAAGCTTGGGCTTCTTTTAGCTTCTGAATAGAAATATCCGTAAGAGCTGTTTTTGAAAAAATAACGAAACAAATAAAACCCTTCTGGGATAATAGTATCTCCTGAAAATACATTCTGAGACTCCTTAAGAAATCCCCAGGCAGGAGCCAGTTCTTTGATTTAATATCTGTTCCACACAGTAAGGCTGGAAGGCTTAGGTAGTGTTATTAATACCTCTGGACAAATGTTTATAAATGAATCAGGCCAAAGCCCAAGTAGATCAGCTGCTTTGTGTGTTTAATGATAAAGAATAATCTTTGGAGATTATCTCTGATCACAAAGGAAGACTGTAAGGAAAGTTTTTCCTAGATTTGGAAGTGGGGCAGAAGGATTACTGGTGTCCAGGGTTTAGAGCAGGCCTGGTGGGTTAATCCGGTTCTTAGATTCTCTGGGGTGCTCCAGGGAGCTCACCTTTGTTAATTTGCTATTTGCCATTTGGCTGGGGTATTTCAAATTCCTGAGGGTAGATACTAACCTGTAGAAAACAGAGCAATGGAAATGGTGATTGCCTGGTAAGATCTCATGTGGATTTCACCTGGTTGAGATGTAGATTTAAGCAATAGCATACTTAGTGAAGAGAAAACACTTTAGAGAGCAAAGCTAGAAAAATAAGTTATCTCTGAAAAAAATAGCTGCTCTCTTTGGCACACTAGGCTTTTTTTCCCCACTTATTCCTCCTCTTTTTTCTTCTTTCTCTCCTCCTCCTTATAGCATCTGTTGCATGCTGACATTCTTTATAGTTCACATTTTCAGTGTTTGTTGTTGCTGTCATTTCTCCTGCTAGAATGGAAATACTAAGAAGAGGGCTAAGGGTTTTGCCTAACGTGTTCATGTCTCTAAAAGCAATAGAACAATGTTAGGCACATAGTAATTGCTCAATAAATACTTCTGGAATGAAATGTCCCTTGATTTAGGTCAGTGAGTTTGAAATGCTTTTCAACATTTTTCTATAGCAAGAAAGGTCTTAATTTTGGTTGGTCATATGAATTTAGAAATTTACCCATTTTTTCTAGATTTTCCAGCTTTGGGGAATATAAGTTTTGAAAGTATTCCATAATATGAACTGGATTTCATTGGAGTATGTTTTAACAAGACCCTTTTCATTTCGAACTTGTTTGATTTTGACAGTGTGACTATGGGTTTGTCAATCTTGTTAACTTTTTCAGAGATTCACCTCTTTGACTGAATCTATGAATTGTTCTTCTGGTCTCTGTTTTATTAATTTCTGATCTAACCTTTGTGATGTCATCCCCTCTGCCGGGTTTGGAATTGTTTTCTTGTTACTTTGAGATACTATCTCATTCAATCAGAATGGCTAGCAAAAAATCTGACAGTGAATGCTGGTGAGGCTGTGGGGAAATGAAAGCTAGTGTAGACATTATAGAAATCACAATTCAGGTTTCTCAAAGAAAGTAAGACAAAACTACCATATGCTCCAGCTATAGAACTCCTGGACATGTAGCAAAGTACTCCATATCATATCACAGAGATACTAGCCCATCCATATTTATTGTTGCTCTAGTCACAAATTAAGGAAAGAAACCAGTCTAGAGATCCACTAGCAGATGAGTTGATAATGAAAATATGGCTCATAAACAATGGAATTTTATTCAGCTACAAAGAAAAATGAAATTTCTGGGAAAGTAGATGGATCTGGAAAGTATTATGTTAAGTGAGAGAAGTGAAACTCAGAAAGATAAAACTGTATATTCTGTCACCTTGTGTGGATTCTAGCTGGTAATGTATGTATGTATGTATGTATGTATATATATGTATGTATGTATGTAAGTATATAGATGATGTAAATGTAGATAAAGTCTAAAAAGTTAGAAACAAGAACAAAAGAAGGTTAAAAAGAGGTTCTGAGGAGGTGGGGGAGCAAAGGACATGTGTAGCGTAAAAGGAAATGAGGATTTTAAGGGGATCAGGGGAGAGGTAGGAGGGGGGAGCAGGCAGGGGAGGAGAATCTACTGAAACAAGCGTTTGAAAACATCATAATGATGTTTTGTATGCTAACTTAAAATTAAAATTACTATAAAAGTGCCTTTTGCATATGGAAAAAATTAAAGGCCTGTGAAGCAGGACTTGGCATCTGTTATATACATTCACTCTCAGCTTTTCTGTTCAGAATGATTTCAGTTGTCAGAGTAGTTATTCTCAAGCTGCAGTAAGAACAACTTGATGATTGTATGAAGCCTGTTGTTACAGACAGGTAAGTGGGAAAATGGGGTGGGGGACAGATTATTTTCACTTTCCTCTAATCCACAAAGGACATTATATTTTCCTGTAATCTTACCCTGTTTGTTGATGGAGAAGCACTTTCTCGTGCCATTTTCCATTTAGGTTAAAGTATTCCTTCCTGCCAAAGAAACGGAATTGTTTCAAAAGCAAATGAGCCTGTGGTGTGATCACCAAAGGCTGGAAGAATGGATTGGCACCTGCTGTTGGTAATTCAACGCCGGTAGGGTGGGAGGAAGAACATTTAGAGGGTAAAGGTAACAATTATAGACAAAAAATCCTTGCCTTGGTGTTTTTGAAACCAGAGAGGAGCTGTCTTATGAGGGTATCACAGAATGCTGTGGGCGATGACAGCAGTAGATGCAGTCTTTTTGACTGATGAACTGCGGGATGCATTTTGCTGACCTTGAACATAGGTGACCTGATGTTTTCTTAACCTAGCATCAGAGATTTGGAAGATTTTTGTAGCAGTGTGATTTAGTATTCAAAAGAACGATTTAACTTAGGTAATTAAGTCCATAATGATAAGTAATGAGGCACAAAACTTAGTCTACAATTTATTGATATATATATATATGTGATTATGATATTATTTTTCTCTCCTTTGAAGAAAATCTTGATTTAAAAAAAGTCTTTTGGAAAAAATTCATACAAAATAAGCTCAAGTAACAGAATTCCTATACAAATCTACTACATGATTAAAGCACCTGCCTAAAATTTTACCATACCTAGTTATTACATTATGCCTTTACCTGAGTAGGTTCTGTGTGTGTGTGTGTGTGTGTGTGTGTGTGTGTGCGTGAGAGAGAGAGAGAGAGAGAGAGAGAGAGAGAGAGAGAGAGAGAGAGTATGGGTGTGTGCGGATTCTCTGTGTCCATGTGGAGGCCCAAGAGTGACTTTGGGAATCATTCTAGATTATTCTACCTCCTTTTTGCTTTGCTCTGGGGTTTCCCAGGCTCCGTCTTCCAGGGCTGGAAGTATAGTCTGAGGCCATTTCCTCTCAGTGTTTCTATGTGGGATCTGAAATCAGGTGCTTCTGTTTTCAAAGCATAGTCCTTTTTTTTTTTTAACATTTTTTATTATCTCCGCTCATACAAACTTAATAGGTACACCGGTTCCCTCCCTCCCTCCTCCTCCCCCCACCCCTCTGCTCGCCTTCCCCTCACCCCTCCCTCCCCACCCCCCAGTGCCTCCCCTCCCCCAATCCCCGGAGAATCCTTTAATGTGCATGCCTGACTGTCCTCTGGGTCCTCCTCTCCGATGACATACAAGGACCCAGTGGGATTTCCCTGAACCCTTTCCTGTGCTCCCCTTAAGCATAGGAACACTACTGTGGCTGTCAATCCCTTGCCTCCAAGGATCTTGGTGCCTTTAGCAAATGCTAGACTTTGTGGGGACAATAGTATGTTGGACATTGCGCAGGGCATGTAAAGTCCAATTATGATTGTCAAAGCATGTAAAGTCCAATTATGATTGTCAAAGCATAGTCTTAACCCCTGAACCATCTCTCTAGTCCTGTGGGTTCTTAACCTCAAGTATAGGTGCTACATGTATTAAGAAAATTATATTTATGATATAAATATTACATATTTATATTTTGCACAATATATGTAAATATTAAGGGTCCATTTTCCTAATTTAATAAAAATTGTATTGTCATAGTTTGTAGAGGAGATCTAATCTCAAGCGTAGGACTTTTAAGACAAAAGAGGGATCTTAGCAGCTATATGGCAACAATAGATTCCATCTTAAAGAACTTGACATTGAAGAATATGGTATGAAATTGTGTTTTAGAGATTAGGTGAAGACCTTACTATTAGGATCATATATTTGCTTTTGGCTTGGAGGCATGTCAGTGGACATGTTTTCTATCTCTGTTAGTACACAATAACTAAGGGCACACAGCTAAGCCCTAGGGGTTTTTTTTTCACTTCTACATTGTCAATACGTATGTGTCAGACATACATAAATGCTTACTAACATTTGTGGAATAAATGACTAAAATTTTTGGTATACTACTAAGCCATATAACAATGTAGTCACCTTTAAAAATCAACAAAGATTGTTTTTGAAGCTGTGGACAGCCAGAAAGTGTGGAAAAGTGACCTTTCTGGTTGACTCATGCTTTTATGTTATTTTGTACATCAACTGTTGTCTTCAAAAGCTCCACTTTTTATGGTTTCATCTTTTTAGCTGCAATTTGCTAAAGACAGTGAATTCAAGTGCATAATTTTGCCATCTGTTCACCTCATCCATCTATTCTGTTTGCTGTGTAAGTTTTGCATTGTGGTCCACCTTTGACTCTGGGTTTTGCCGTATGTCTTGCTTTAGTCAGTTGATTTTGAACGGTCGTAGAGCTGGTGGGTATTGGTAAGTTCCTGCCTACTTTCTTGCTTCTCTGCAATTCTGTGAGGAAACTCCTGGGAAAGTCTGTAGGAGGAGGAGATGTGCAATAGAGCTACTTTGGCTTGTCTGTCCCAGTCAACAGTTTCTGGATCAGACAGATGATTCCAGAAGAAATGCTCAGCTTAGCCTAACTAGACCCACAAATAAAGCTTCTTGGTGGAGATGAGAGTGACGCATAACTAATATACCATGCCCACATCACCCTATGCTTCCAACCATCTCTCAGAAGTATGTTCTTCACTTTTCCCTTTTCTTTGCCCAGGACTGTATTAGTGTCTACATTTCGGAGAAAATTGTCTAGCTCTTCACATTTTAATGCACTCTGCAACCAATGCCTATAAACATGAGATTTTGATCATTATTTTCTCAGAATTTGTAATTATCTCTTGGGACTTCTACCAAATCCAAGTCACTTTATATTAAAAACTTATGCGCTCTAGCCTCACACCCTTTATTGTAAACTTATTTTTCTAAAGCCACTGACTATTAGTTCTTTACTTTAATTAGGAGGGTACCATCATTTTCATAGCACATTGGGTAGATTAATAGACCTGGACTTTAATCTATAATTTTCCATCATAGTATCAACTGTCAAAGATATTTTAAAGATTCTTTGCTTCCAATACATCTGTCTTAGAGATAGTACATACTTGAAAGAAAGCTTGTTTGAGCTTAACTATTATAATCTTACTTTATTTCATCAGATCATCAGAATTCCAGATGACTTGATGAAACATAATTTTGTGGTGAACTAGACCATTTGGTATAAAATAAATTTGAATTGAAACACAATTTGGTCAAAGATTTTTTTTTTGTAGCGAACTCGACCAATTGGTATAAAATTACTAGACTGCTTACTGTTAATAATTTTGGTGTTTCAAAAATTTTTGAAACATTTCTAGCATCATTTTCTCAGAAATTATAAGGTTAAAATGCATGGAACTGTTGTTCTCACATATTTGTAAAATTTAATAATGACCGAAAGGTGTAGAGAGACATTGGTAAATAAGTAATTATTGAATGGTGAGGATTGAATTAATTGGACAATCTAGGCCATCTGCCCTGTGAGGAAATGAAAGTGGATAAAGAAGCAAGGCATCAGCTTAGAAAAACAGCACAGTGAAAAAAAAAAAAGTGCAGTACAAAATCCTCCAAAGAGGGAACTTCCAGTTTATTTATTTTTTTCTCATATGATAAGCCACGTGTATTCATTGCAGGGAAGTCAGAAAATCAGGGGCAGCAAGAGGCTCAGCAGTTAAAAGCTCTTTCTGTTCAGGCCTGACATCCTGAGTTCGATCCCTTGTGTACATGAAAAGTTGAATGTAGTGGCTCAACTGCGTAGTCCCAGAACTCCTCTAGCAAAGTGGGAATTGGAGAATCATCCGAAGCTTGTGGGGGCAGCTAGTATGGAGTATGCAAAACAACAGAAATAAGAAGAGAGACCCTGCCTCATAAAGTGGAAGGAGAGAACTCATTCCCAAATACCCCCCCCACTCCAGTCCTAAGTAAAGGCAATCCTGTGATTCACATTAACAAGTATTTGTTTATCTGGGTATCGGGGACAGCAGATATGAGGCTGGCCCCAAATACAAAATAACTATGTATAGAGACCATTGACTATTTCATAAATAAGAGCTATAGATGGTGATTTGGAGAAAATCATTGTATGTTTTATTAGGTGGATGTGGGAGACTGTTTGAAATTCTATCTTAAGGACCTGTAGTTTATAACCCATGTGTATTAGTCAAGATTCACTAGAGGAATGGAATTGCTAGAATGTGTGTGTGTGTGTGTGTGTGTGTGTAGCTTTGTTAAATCAACCTACAATAAAAGCAGTGTCCTTCAAAGTCATCACCTGTAGCTGCCATGTTGTTGACCCAAAGGATCCTAGGAAAGTCTCAATCATGCTGGAGGGCTGAAGAGACTGGGCTCCAATGTCAGGGTTGCATGGCTGAGAGGCCAGAGACATTGGGCTGTACTGACGGTGAAGAGCAGCTGGGCTTCGATGTCAAGCATGAACAGTGGCAAGGCCCATGAGACTAGGCTCTAATGACAGTGAGAACAGTGGCAAGATTGAAAAGGCTTAACTCTGAAATCAGATAGCAGCAGTGAAGAAGTAACGATGCAGGACAATGGACTCAACAGTAAGTGGACACAGAATAAGGGAAGAGCAAGTCCTTCCTCCTTGTACCTCTTTTTATCAAGTCCACCACTGGAAAGCACCACCCACTATGGGCTGGGTCCACATCAACTGAATAATCACCTGCAGTCTTGTTCAAGGGTCTGCTCCAACCATTGATTCTTCACAGCTGTGCCCCAAACAGCCTGCAACTGTCAAATTGACATCTGAATCTAACCATCACGCCAAGCAACCATGCTGACAGAAATGGGAGGATTAGTTTGGCCTATAAACATAGGCATTAAGCATGCTTGTGTAACAGCTCAGCAGGGAATGACCTTCCATAAAATCTTTAGGCATGAATGTCATTATGATGCTGTTCTTAAAGTTGAGGGAGTAAGGAGATGACTTGATGGATAAGGCAAATGAAGACTGGAATTTGGAGAACAAAGTCCACATAAAAGCTGGCAGGCATCATGGCTGATTGCAATCTCATCACTCAGGAGACAGAGACAGGAGATCCCGAGGTCAAGCTTGCTAGCTAGATTGACTAGTTCTGGATTTAAATAAGTGACCTTATCTCATTAAATAAAATGGAGAGTGATCAAGGGTCTACAGATGCATGTAAATATACATGCACATACAAGTCACACGTGCATATAACTCTACACATACATGACCCCCTCGTACACATTGAAAAAAAAGAAAGAAAAATTGAGGTACAGGATGCCATAAAGGAAAGAAATCCCTCTATTTTCAGAAAATGTTCAATCCTTTGACTTCTCAAAAAGTGCACATTGAGACCTGAAATAACTGTTCTTGGCCAGAGAGCAGACATTCATTAGTGTTTGAATTATTTTTCATCTCCAGGCTGCATTTCTATTCTTGCACCTTTGTGCTCAGTTAATTTAATTAAGATTTTAAAATTAATCTTTCAAAGATTAAGTTAATCTTTTAAGAATGATTCCATTTCAGTGTTTTTAAGAGAAAATCTAAGGAATGGTACAAAGCATGTTACCCTGAGTATGTTCAGTGACCACTAACATCAGTGGTGTTGTCTGGCAGCTCTAGCGTCAAATATCCAGCTCTCTACCAGGCAGTTTCCTTGAGTCAGAATCTTCATGGCTTTAAAAGAATTTTTTTCCTTGCATTTCTCAGCCCATAGCATTGGCTTTCTTTGTTGTTCTTCCCCCTCTTATATTTCACATGTAGCACTTACTTCAGTAGCATCAAGTCCCTCTTCAGTAATAACCTAAGCCCAGTCCCTTCTACTATCTCCTTCACCACCATCATCTTTCTCCTGGTACCATTATCCCTGCTGAAGACGTCTGTCTTCTGCATCCACTGTTGCCCACCAGGTTTCTATTTTTCACACTGCATTTGATCATCTTTCAAAACTCATAAATCTAATGGCATCACTTGAGGGGTTATGACAAACATATGGCACTCAGTTGCAAACACTTTGCATGTACATATGAAGCAAGCCTTACCCAAATCGACTGAGAGAAGAAGTATTTCAAACAAGATGTCTCGGCAGTTCCAGTGCTTTGCCATGCAGACAAATGGCCTGAGATTCGAACTCCCAGATCCCACATTAAATTATGGCTGAGTATAGGGGCTTACCTGTAATTCTAGCCTTGGAAGGTAGAAATTTGAAATCCCCAGCTGACTAACCAGATAAGCCCTCTCAGTGGTCAATGGATTTGATTAGACACCCTGTCTCAAAAAGAATAAAGTGGAAGAATGATCAAGGATATTTCTGATACTGACCTCAGGCCTCCACGTCCATATGTGTGTGCCATAGATATGTGCCTATTTACACATCAACACATGTAATATATACTCATACACCCACCATACACATATAAAATGGAAAAAAATTAAAAATATTTCAGATATTGGACTGTGGAATTTTTGCATCTACATAATGAGTGTCTTGGGATGGGACTTAGGTCTTAGCAAATTCACATTGTGCTATTTACACTATACATATGTAGACTGAAACTAATCTTATGCAATATTTATATTGCATACACAGTTTGACTACAATCTACTGCATGAGATTCAATTGGATTTTTCATTCATAATGCTGTTTTGTTTCTCAAATGTTTTAAATTATGTAGTATTTCAGATTTAGGACTTTCGAACTAGGGATGTTAAACTAGAATTTATTTATTTAACCCATAAGGGTGTGAATATAAGATGCCATCATTATCCCTGTTTTAAAAGATGAATGAAATAAGAGGCAGAGATGGTAAATAAACAGAAAAGTGTGGAGTTAAAATAGTCTGAGTCTTTTTTTTTTATCTGATTGGTCAACTCTGCCTGATCATCTGTCTTCATGGCTTAACCCTAATGATATGTAACTTTTAAATTTTTTTATTATTTATTCAATTGTGTGTGTGTATGTATGTGTGTGCATGTGTATGTATGTGTGTATGTGTAGAACCACGGACGAATTCGGAAACCATCATGGACGCCTCCACCTCCTCCTTGTTTACTCTGCCCTGGGATTCACAGGCTCCGCCCTACCAGGACCGGAAACGCAGGCCGCCCCCGCTTCCTCCTGGCGTCTATACGTGGGGTCTAGGATCCGAACTCAGGACCTTCCGCCTGCAAGGCAGAGCCTTAACTACTGAGCCACCTCTCCAGCCCCGATATGTAACTTTTAATGATGTGTAACTTTTCTTTATTGAACAGGTCTCTTGTCAAACAATGCCTCTTCAAGTTTGTCCTGTTTATCTGCTGCATTCATCCATCCTAATCCTGTCTTACTTTGCTTTTTCCTGTTAAGCTTTCTTTAGTTGAGAAATGTTTGTTATTAATTCAGTTCCTGATTATATCACTGCTCAAGTCCTCCTCCTCCCCCTCCTCCTCCCCCTCCTCCTCCCCCTCCCCCTCCTCCCCCTCCTCCCCCTCCTCCCCTCCTCCCCTCCTCCCCCTCCTCCCCCTCCTCCCCCTTTCTCCCCCTCCTCCCCCTCCTCCCACCTTTGGTAATTTGGGTGCTTCTTAGAATTAGTTCATTGCATCTATGTTATTTTATTAATTTGAGTTTTTACTATTTTTTCTCAGGCTAAATGTAACTTTTTGTTGATCTTTTCAAAGAAACGACTTTTTAACTTTTTATTTATTTATCCATTGTGTGTGTGTGTGTGTGTGTGTGTGTGTGTGTGTGTGAGAGAGAGAGAGAGAGAGGGTACATGTGTCCCTATGGAGGGCCAAGGGTGACTTCAGGAATCATCCTTGATTTCTTCTACCTTCTTCTTGCTTCGCTCTGGGATTTCCCAGGCTCCACCCACCAGGGCTTGAAAGTGTGGGCCATTGCCATTTCTGTCTAGCATTTTTTTACGTGTGTCCGTCTTCTGTTTCTGGTGGGAGTATAAGCACTACAGACAGTTGGGAAGTCTGCATCTGGCTATTACATGGGTTCTGGAAATCTCAATCACGTCATCAGGCTTATACATGCATATCCAGAAGACAGGATGTTGTGCTTTTTTGCTGGGTTGACCCTTCACCAAACTGTAGTGACCTTCTTTGTTTATTGTACCTACTAGCCACTTTGTCTGATATTAGAATGTCATTCTGCCTCATATTTGGTAACATATCTTTTTATATCTCTGAGTCTGATTTCCCAGTACTTTAAAGAAGTATATCTGTATGTCAGCATACTGATTCCCAATTTTCTTTTCTTATATTTTTGTTAAACTTTTCAAAGAGTTATATCAACTTCATAAATTAAGTTTAGAATGTTCTTTCCTCCATTTTCTAAATGAATTTTTGTAAAATTGGAATTATTTCTTCCTTAAATATTTAATAGAATTTGCCAGTCAAATGATCTGGATTTAGAGTTTTCTTTCTTGGAAGATGCATTTATGAATCAGATTTCTTTCCTCAATATAGATCAGTTAAAAGTTTCTATAGCTTCTTGGGGCTGTTGAGATAACTCAGCAAGTTAGGTTCCTGCTTATAAGCTTGGAAACCTCAGTTTGATTCCCCAAAATCCACATAGTAGATGGAAAGAACTAACTTCTGAAAGCTGTCCTCTAACTTCCACATGCATGCACCCTTACATCTATGCTCTCCCCTCTCTGTCAGGTAAATAAAATTTTAAAATAGTATTTAATTATTAAAGTTTCTACAGCTTCTTGTTTCAAATATGTTAAGTAATGTTTTTCAAGAAATTTGTGCATTAAGTTGTCAAATTTTTGACATGATGTTTTAATATTTTCTTTTCACCCTACTCTAATATTTGAATATTTGCAAAAATGACTCATTTGGTTTCTACTTGTCATAGTTAGGCATAGGTGTCAACTTGATGGTTGAGGGTTTGAGCTCTGGGTGCATTTGTGGAGAATTAGTGGTTGGGTTAAGCCTAGAGCAAACCTGCAAAAGGTTGTCTAGTTGATGGGGAAGGCTCAGCCTATGATTGATGGGACTAGGCCCTGAACAGGTGAATAAAACACTGAGAGTTGGTTGGGGAAAGTGGCATCCTTCTGTTCACTTGGCCAGACATGCTGGTCTGGCAAGTAAGGATTGTCCATCTCTCAGCTGTTATGTGGTGATGGTGTGGCCAGTTCCCTTGGCCCTGGTGTTGGTGCACTGCTCCATCAAGCTGGACAGAGAACTGTAACCAGGAATCGTAAGAGAGAATAAACCCTTGTTCCCTTAAGGTTTGATGGTCATTTATCAGCAACTATGCAGGTAAACTGCAACACTACTTTTTTATGTTTTTTAGTTCTTTTTTAAATTTTATTTTTCTATGTTTACAAGCATATTGAGTACTTATCCCTGCTTCCTTCCATGGTTCCTCCTTCCCATCCCTTCGTCAATCCCTCCCACTCCCTTCCATTCTCCTGCCTGCACACTTCTATGGAACTCAGTGGCTTGTTTATTCTTATGGGGGTTGAGGCCTCTGTTGCATACCAACTTGCCTCCCTTTGGGCCACCCTACTGATCGGGACATTTCCCTTCACTCATCTAGCTTTAGTCCCCAAGGTTTCCATTGTATATTCTTACCTTTCTTGAGCTTCTAGGTAGTCTATGGAGACATGTTGATATATCAATCATTATGAAAGTCTAGTAAGGACAAGTCTCACTGCAGTGAGTTTCTGGATTCAGCAGTCCTTTCTTGAGTGGAATGTGTTCTTACAATCTCACTGCCCCCTCTTCTGTGAGGTTCCCAAAGCCTTAGGATGGGGAGAGATTAGGTTGGCCTAATCTATTCTGAGTGAGCCTTGCTGAGGCACTGGTATTCTGAATTATGGCTGGCCGTTGCTGTCCACTTCACTACTCTTCTATTGCCCCAGGCTGCATCCCATAAGGGTGTTGAGATTCTCTACCTCTGTTACAGAAGACTTCTAGGTTGAATGTTAAGTGTTCTTCCAATTTATGGGTATAAAACAGCTATTTACAGAGCAGTTTGGTATACTGTCTTCCTACCTATAGGTTCATTGGCTATTCTTCCCTATTGATCTTTTTCCTTCCATTTTTTTAGGTTCCTGTTCTGGTTTACAGAAACAGGAATGTGTTCCATTCTGACAAGCAGGTCTTGAGTTCAATCAGAAAGCTGTTGGTTGCTTGATACTCATGCCACTATTACACTGGTGGTCACCTGTTGCCATGGTGATTTTTATCTGAAGTTGCAGATCTCATGAGTTGATGGAGCCTGTGATTATTTTTCTCCCTTAGTAGCTTCTATGGTATCATATATAAGCCATCCAGCAAGAAGGAAACTCTCAGACCAGTTCCAGCTGATGTACTTTGCCCATATTTCACATGTTGCATCTTCAGTAACAGGTCTTATTGAAAGTTTTTTAGAGAGCAGCCAAGAGCAGTGACAAACGCCTATAATGTTTGGGGGGGGGTCAAGGCTTCTCTGACCAACATTTTATCAAGAAGTGTCACATTCCTGTTACTTCTAGTATAGTTTTGTCACTGGGTTCTAAGTGGATAAGCTCAGTGCTTTTTCTCACTCTATGCTTCTCTGCATAGGGACTACTCATTCTTACTCCTTTCTTTAAAACACATTTTTGACATATTACTAGCATAGGATATTCCTTTTGGGTTATATCCCACAATCTTAGGGTTTTTTTTATAAGTCCCTCTGTTTCTCCTATCTCCAATAACCTGATTCCCCCCTATGTATTTTTCCTAATTATTTCCTCCCTCACCCTATTTGTCATGGTATCCTAAATCTCCCCTTTAAAAAAGTTCACCTTAACCATTCCTTCCCACCTTCCCACTCATTGGTCTTTTTTTAATTTTCTGGCTCTTACAGTAATTCCAATCCAAACACATTGACAAGAATATCAGTGCTAGCATCTGCATATAAGAGAGAACATATGGTGCTTAACTTCCTGTGTTTGAGATACCTTGCTAAATATTAAATTTTCCAGTTCCATTTATTTTCCAGCAAATTCCATAATCTCATCCTTTCTGATGGCTGAGTAATACTATATTGTGTTTATGTACCACATTTTCATTATCTAGTCTTTTACTGATGGGCATGTTGGTTGATTCTATTTTTTCACTGTTGTGTAGTTCTTTTTTCTTAAGTTATAGCAGGAACCTACTAATGTGTTAGTATTTTCAGAGGCTATGTTTATCTTTGTTCATTTTCTCTACTTTTTATTTTCTATTTCATTGATTTTAGATTTTACTTTTATACTTTCATGCTTCTACTTACTTTTGATTTTAATTAACCTATTTTTCAACTTCTGTTTTATGTGTAGGTGTGTGCGTGTGCATGTGTGTGTGTGTGTGTTACCTGTGGAGGCACAAAGATAACTTCAGAAATCATCCTAGATTGATATTCCACCTTACTGCTTTGCTATGGGGTTTCCCAGGCTCTGCCCTCCAGGGCTGGATGTATAGACTGTTGCCATTTCTGCCTGGTGGCCAGGATTGAACTCTCAGGTCCTTTTGCTTGTGAGGCAAAGGTTTAATCCTTGAGCCATCTCTCTTTTCTAACTTCTAAAAGTGCAACTTTAGGTTATTGAGTTTTAGATTTTTTCCTTCTTGAATATCAATTTTTAAGAATATGAATTTCCCTTTAAGTTATGAGATGAGCGTGCCCCTCAAGGAACCCAGTCTGAGGAAGGATAGTAGTAAATGACAGGAGAGAAGCATATGTAAGACTAGCTCAGTGTGATGGGTTGGGGAGGGGGTTACATAGCATGCATGGGAGGACTTCCTACATAGATCATAGTAGATAGAGAGCAGTGAACTGACAGGGGCTATAGGGAATTGGAATGGGATGAGAAATTAAGCCAAAAAGTGTCTAGAGTTGTACACAACTTTGCAAGATCTCAAACTGGGCCACATTAAGAATATCTGGTAGTCCTAGATCCTAAGGGTAGATTCCTGAGGACAAACAATCTACCCTGCTGCTTTTCTGCTTACCTGTCAAATTCATCACGAGATTTCCTGTCAGCAGAGAAGGGAGGGAATGTGTGGCAATGGTGAGGAGAGTAGAGAAAGTTAGAGACCTCACAGAGCTGGCAGAAGGGGGCAAGACTGAGTTCCTGTGCTCTCCAGTCATACAAAAAAAAAAAAAGATATGGGTGCTTTGGGTAATGGAGAAAATACAGTGACATGAAGCATGTTAAGAAACTAAAACTAAGAGATGGTCATAACTAATTTTATCTTGCCGAATGTTTAGTTTGATTCATAAGGCGGGCATTCTTGGACTTCTGCACCAACATGAATCAGATGGAGAATATTTGGGAAGAGTAAGAAGGACATTTGGCATACTGAGCAAAAGAGCTCCCTCTCATTCAGGCAATAAGAATCCGCATGACCATTTTTGAGACTATATAGCAGAACAGCAAATTATATGTTTTCAGAGTATGTTTGAAGAATTAAAGTTGATAAGCCCTTGTACTAGTAGGAAAATGGGAAGATTTTCAAAGGTGTAGCGGAACTTCCTTTGAGAAGGAGGAAGGACAACCCACATTGGCCTCAATCTTTGTAAGTAAAAAAGAAACAGATGGAAAGATGTCAGAAGTCCACAAGGTTTTCTGGAAGTGTGAAGTTGGCAGTAGGGAATCAGGGCCCTTTTCCTGGCAAGGAAATCCTGGCCCAGTATTGCCAGCTCCTCTTCTGGCCACTGTGTTCAGTTGTTCCCAACTCTTGGCTTGTCCCTTGCACGTGGGGTCTCTAAGGAGCCAGCACAACCCTATCATTCTGGAGGGCAGGCCAGGATTGAATGTTGGAATTCATCCTTCAATTTATAACACGGATTCACAAGCAAGAACAAAGACTTTGAGGACACATGCCACAATGTTGAAAATGAGAGATGAGCAAGGACTATTAAGTTGACGCCAACAATTTGAGTCAATCTGGAAATTCCCTGTCTCTGAGGGTAAAACATATAATCTTATTTAGAAATAGGAGATCAGCAATTTCCAGGAAACCCATTAATTAAAAAATATATAATCCAGTCATTATAAAATTATTAAAACTTCCTATTTCATTAACTTTTCCAAATGGAATCATAACTATCTACACAACAAATTCATATTTTTCCACTGGCTGCTAAAACACCAGAAAAATCTTCTGATCATGTTAACAACAGCTCTCTGTGGAGTGGCCTCCCTCTGAAATAACTAGTTGACTCTATTGATTTTTTTTTTTTTTTACTGTGGGCTGTCATTGTGTTAGGGTTGTGGGAAAATGGAGGTAAGTGGAATTTAGAAATTCAATATGTATTGCATCTCTCACCACAGTCAGACTGAAATTCACCCTGTTTTTTCTCTTCTAGGCTCATGCCAAAATCTGGCATCTCTACAATACCTCTTTCCGCCCCTCCCAGGGAGGTCAGGTGTCCATTGCCTTAGGCTCCCACTGGATCATTCCTCGCAGAATGACTGACCACAACATCAATGAATGCCAAAAGTCTCTTGACTTCGTACTAGGCTGGTTTGCCAAACCCATATTTATTGATGGTGACTATCCAGAGACTATGAAGAACAACCTTTCGTCTCTTCTGCCAGATTTTACTGAATCTGAGAAAAAATTCATCAAAGGGACAGCTGACTTTTTTGCTCTTTCCTTTGGACCGACCTTGAGTTTTCAACTATTAGACCCTCACATGAAGTTTCGTCAGCTAGAATCTCCTAATCTGAGGCAGCTCCTGTCTTGGATTGATCTGGAATATAACCACCCTCAAATATTTATTGTGGAAAATGGCTGGTTTGTCTCAGGGACCACCAAAAGAGATGATGCCAAATATATGTATTATCTCAAGAAGTTCGTGATGGAAACCTTAAAAGGTAGGCTTTCAGCTATAATTCTCATTTCCTGCCAAAATGCACCAGAAAGAAAACAATCTTAAAAATCATCTGCAATATACCACGTGAATTTATAATTTTTGTCATAATGTAGAAATTCATTTTGGTAGTAATGAAAGGCCTGAGGAACTTTTAAAGTTCCTTTTATAAATGAGAAACCAGGTTAATACTTGAAGTGACTTGACTCAAAGAATTTATAATCTGGATGTTTAGATTATGTTATATCTAATATGAATCTCAAGATATCTAGCTCTTGGTACATCTTAGTACATGAGTTTCTTATTGCTTCAACTCAACTGAAAAGTAAAAGAATGATTTGTATCATCTGAAGAAAATAGCCAATAGCTTGTGATTTTAAAATCTTATTCGAGGGTTGGGGATGTAGTTCATACGTAGCATGCTTTCCAGGTACCCAAGGCCCTTAGAGCCATCCCCAGTACTGGAAAACAAGAGACATTTTAATGTATTGCATAAGTCACAACTCTGGGAGGCTAGGTTAGGAAGCAGAACAAGATGTTTTCTGAGACGCATAGGAGCATCTGTGGCGAAAAAGAAAACTATCAACACATATTCGGAGGCAAGATTATCCATGAAGACATTTATTGGTAGAATTATCTAGATTTGATGAGAGCCTTTTATGGATAAGGAAAAGCGTTTGTCAAACACTTGTTCCTTTAAGTGGAAAATCCCTTGAGGACTCTGTAGCCACAAGGCCAGTGGAGGGTGACTTGCTCTGTGCTCTGTTCCCTCTCCAGCCATCAGACTGGATGGGGTGGACGTCATCGGGTACACGGCATGGTCCCTCATGGATGGCTTCGAGTGGCACAGAGCCTACAGCATCCGACGGGGTCTCTTCTATGTCGACTTCATGAGTCAGGACAAGAAGCTGCTGCCAAAGTCTTCATCCTTGTTCTACCAAAAGCTGATTGAGAATAATGGCTTCCCTCCTTTACCTGAAAACCAGCCCCTAGAAGGGACATTTCCCTGTGACTTTGCTTGGGGAGTTGTTGACAACTACATTCAAGTAAGTCAGCTGACAAAAACAATCAGCAGTGTCACCAAGCCCTGTCACTAGTAAGTAGTGCTTCCTTATCAGGCTCTTGCCATGACACAGTTTCCTGCCTTTGAGCCAAACAGGGTTCCCTAAAGAGCACACAAAGCTGCACTCTTCCCTCCAAAAGTGTACCTACCTCCACCTTGAACATTACAGTAGGTCCAAAGGGAAAAAACAGAACCATTTTAGGTCTTGTAAGACAGTAAAGAGACAAGGTATTTTCCTTTAGCTGTGTGGTTTTTAATCTATTTTAAAGAAGTTGAGTTTTTCATAAATAAGATCCACATGGAAGTACTGGAGAGCATCTGAGGTCTCAGTGGAGCTGCTGAGACTAGAACACGTGGCAGAGTCCTCTGCAGGTGGAATTGTGCCCCCCACAGCGGGCTGCAGATATAACTACAGCGCTTGCATGCAGGCTTTTCCTCGAGAATTACACAATGGAAACTCTGGAAGGTTTAAAAAGCAAGGGCTTGTTCCAGTGTATCTGTGACAGTGGTGCCCTCATTACTGATGGCACCTCCCGAGCTTCAGGATGATCAGTCAGTGTTTACTAAGCACGGATGATGGAGTTAGCCCTCGAAAATATTTTTTTTTTAACTTCCGTAACTTTAAGTAGACTCTGAAGTGGCCAAAATGGGAAGGAGGAAAAAAACAGGTAGAAAAGTGGCCATTGCTGGGCGAAGGGTAGTGATACATTTTGTCTACATATTGCCCATAAACTTACAGCCAAACTTACAGACCGATGTTGGGTTTATTCTTGCTTATGAGTCTCTTACAGTCCATAGTTCAGCTTGGCAGGAGCTAAGGGAACTGGCCACACCATACCCACAGGGACTACTGAGACTCTCGGAGGATCAAACCTCATCTGCCAAACTGCAAATGTGTTCAAGTGTGCCCGAGTATGATAAAGTGCTGAATCAGCTCCCTCCCTCTTGCCCACCTGATCAGGGACTGGTCCCACCCACTGTGGGCCGGGTTTGCCAGCTCTTCACACATGTGACCAGAGTTCAACTGTCAGGTCGACATGTACATATCTAACTAGCACAGATAGATTAGCTTGTTCTCGTCCTTGTTCTCTTGACATTCTCCCCTCCTTCTAGGGGCCCCATTCTTGCACTGAAGGGCTCATGCACACTCTGAAGTCTGATAGTCGCTCATATCTGGCAAGTAGCTCCAAGTTCAGTCTTCTATGTGCAAAGAAGCGAGTGTGTGTGTGTGTGTGTGTGTGTGTGTGTGTGTGTGTGTGTGTGTGCGTGCGTACCACAGGAATACAGGCAGCTACAAGCTATGTGGGAGAGCCACTTTCTTCTTGCCCAGTTCCTGGGAACTGGCAGGCAGTGAGAAGTTTCTTAGGGAACAGTTTTTTCATAAGGGAAAAGAGCAACTTCTCATGTGAACAATCAAGGAGGTGGGGAGAGAATTCATTTCTACATACCTCAGAAACAATTGCAATTTATTTATTTACTTATTTAGTTGGCAATGCTAGGGATGGTGTCCAGGTCCTTGCATCTGCTGGACAATACTGCACCATTACTCCCCAGTTCCCTGCAGTTGTTTCAGACTCCGATCTGAGGTCAGCCTTGTAGTGGACCCACAGCCTTCTTTTAGGTGGTAGTGTTAAGTTCACCAGTCCAGGGACCCCCATCCTGCCACCTGTTCCAGCCCCTGTGTTTCCTCCTGTGAATCAGATAAATACGAAAGTAACACTCTTCAAGCCATTGTGGGTGTGAACTCTCTAGTGTCCTCTGGTGGGAACAGGTTGTAGTTTGCCATGTTCTTCTTTCTGTCCTACGCTTCCCGCCTTGCATCCTGTTGCCTGGCCACTTCCCAAGCCAGCTCCCTGACCGTCAAGAGTCAGGACACAATCTTGATTCTCTGAGGTCTGAGGTGAGTGTCTTTTCATTGGCAAGTAGTACTGGGCATTTTAACAATGTTCTGTTAACGTCTTGAGAAATGAGTTTTAAACCATTGAAATTCATCCCCCCACCATTAGTATTCCAGACTTTTAATAGTTGAGGCATGCATTTCACCCAAATGCCTTTAAGAATAATGTTGGGCTAGGGAGATCGCTCTGTAGTTAATGCCTTTGCCTTACAACAAAAATGACCTAAGTTTGAATTCTCAGATTCCCCTCCAAAAAAAGGTAGGAGGATGTGACTGTCGTCTGTGGTTCTAATCCTGGAAGGTGGAGTCTGGGAATCTCTAGAGCAAACTAGCTAGCCATACCAGCCTGGCCCAAATGGCCTGTTCTGGGTTTAATTAGAGACCTAGGTTCACAGCAACAAGGTAAAAGAATGATCGAGGTTGATTCCTCATATCACCCTTGGGCCTTCCCAGGCATATACGCTCAAGTGCACTTGCGTACACACACACACACACACACACACACACACACACACACACCCTTCTCAAATGCAAACACACACATTATATATATGTACCACACACACATACAAAGAAAGAAAGAAAGAAAGAAAGAAAGAAAGAAAGAAAGAAAGAAAGAAAGAAAGAAAGAAAGAAAGAAAGAAAGAAAAGAAAGAAAAAGAAAAACGTGCGTTTAAGCACACAACCTGGCTGAAGGCAGACATCGGCCTCACTCACATGGAGTGTCACTTCACTGGGACTCCACTTCCCAGCGTGTGATTTTGCTTTCCCAAAACCACTAATGCTCATAGTTAGCAGAACAGAATGTACGTGCACCAAAGACACAGAGTTAGTCATTGATCCCCATGAGAAGAGAGCTTTCTTCCATAACTTGCAGAGCACATGCTTCATGCCCATACTTTCTGAAAAGTTTGAGTTTTTTTTTTTTTTTCTTAAGTAAAAACTAAGTCAAACAATTGATGGAAGCGAAATGGAATGTTGTCTACGTTCTCATTTCTAAATGTTCCATAATTTAAAGGACTAATCCCTCCTCCAAATTATAGGTTGTTCTCCTGTATTTGTTTTCAGTTTGACTGAATAAAAAAGCTATTGTTTTGTGATCATTCTGGTAGAGAAGGAAATAATTTAGTCAACTCAGAGTGCTATAAAAATAATCCCAAAATTTGCTTCAAGCTCTGAGCACCTTAACTTCAAAAGAGCATGCACATAAATATTTCTCCTTCAAAGCCGTGGAGGCATGGTTTGTTGGCGTGTGGCAGTGGAAAGGATTTGGACAGCATTTGCGCAGCATGGGGGAATCATGCACATGTTGAGCTGCAAGGGACAGTTCTCCAGAAAGGCAATTTCCTTCTGTGCTCTTTCCTTCCTATGCTGCTTTTATTACTTTCCTTTATAAGCATGGTACTTGCCCCTCTCGAAAACCAACATGCATTTACAACAGGCCTGTAAGATTCTGTAAAACCTTTGCTAAAGCTTCAAAACCGGGTTTGTCTGGCCCTTGTTTTTATAGGCAAGTCAGGGGCACTGGCTCTGACAGGATTATTACAGAGGAGAAACTGGTTTTCCTTACCAGTTTTAAGTGGACTTTTCCTTTCTGTATAAGTTGCAAAGACAGAAGTTTTGAGATCTTACTTTTATGATTTGCCTACTTTTCCTAGAGACTACTTTTGTTTTGGAGGCTGACATATGCTTGAGAACCATCATTTCTAATATCACTACATAAAAAATAATTTAGAAAACTAAAAACCTTAAACTACATTGAAAAGAAAAATGCTCTGCGTGGGCCAAGGATATGGCTCAGCAGGTAAAGGCACTTGCTGCTCAAGCCTGTCGACCAGGGTTTGATCCCCAGACCCATGTAAAGTTGGAAGGAAGGAACTGATATCACAAAATTGTCCTCTGAGCCTCACACACATCCCCTCACATCTGTGGATAGATGACAGTATTGTTTTGCATGTGTTCATTTTCTCTCAGGCATTTTTTCATCAGCCCCTACTTAGTAAATTCTATCATTGGCTCCAAAGTCAACAAAAGACAATTGTTATGTATACTTACTGCCTAGAGTAATCCTCAATACAAAACATAATTTAAGAAGCACAATTTAAAGATGGATGACATTTCACTTTCTGGCTTTAAATAACTCTTAACATTTTTCTTTTTTTGTTTCTTAAAATTGTTTTGTTTGAGTAGTGTTCCTATGCTTAAGGGGATCACAGGAAAGGGTTCTGGGAAATGCCACTGGGTCCTTGCACCTCATCGGAGAGGAGGACCCGGAGGAGAGTTTGGCATGCACATTAAAGGATTCTCCGGGGATGGGAGGGGAGGCACTGGAGGAAGGGGAGGGAGGGGAGAGGGGAGGGGGCACAGAGCGGTAGGAGGTTGGAGGGAGGGAGGGGACCTGTGTACCTGTTAAGTTTGTATGAGTGGAAATGAAAAAAAATACTTGTTTTGTTTGCTAAAATGCAGCTTCATAGAGCAGCAATTTCTTATTAAAAACAACACATCCAAATGGCTTGTGGGAAAGCATTCCTGTGATCCTTGAGATGAGGCAGGAGGATCATGATTTGTAGGCCAGCCTGGGCTATAGGGATAAATAAAAATAAAACACATCCAAAATTTCTGTGCTCGTGTAATGCATACTGTCTAAGAGCAAAAATGATTAACACCTAAAAAAAAAAAAAAAGACAAGGTTAAAAAAAATGATTAACACCTGTCATGGAAAGGATTTGCATTTGCATTTTTTTTTAATGTAAGAGTTTGGGTTAGCAAGGACTATCTGTAATATGAATGCGCATATATTTAAAAGGGGAATCTTTGATTTCATTTCTGAAGAAGGTAACCTGCTTATAGTGGTTTCAGCCTCAGCTGGAGCCTAACTGAGCATATCTTGCTTGCTAGCTTTGTTGAAATGAGTGCCGGAAGGTTTCAGGACTGCCCGGGTAAGCTGACAGTTGTTGGGTTTTTTGTAGGTGGACACCACTCTCTCTCAGTTTACCGACCCGCATGTTTACCTGTGGGATGTGCATCACAGCAAGAGGCTTATTAAAGTGGATGGCGCCGTGGCCAAGAGAAGGAAGACCTACTGCGTTGATTTTTCTGCCATCCGGCCCCAGGTAGCCTTACTGCGGGAAATGCACGTGACACACTTTCACTTCTCCCTGAACTGGGCTCTGATCCTGCCCCTGGGTAACCAGTCCCAGGTGAACCGCACGGTTCTACGCTTCTACCGCTGCATGGTCAGCGAGCTGGTGCGCGCCAACGTGACACCCGTGGTGGCCCTGTGGCATCCCGCAGCAGCCCCGCACCCAGGCCTGCCGCAAGCCCTGGCCAAACAGGGCGCCTGGGAAAACCCGCGCACCGCCCTGGCATTTGCAGAGTACGCCGGCCTGTGTTTCAAAGAGCTCGGCCACTGGGTCAAGTTCTGGATCACTGTGAATGAGCCGAACACACGGAACATGACCTACCGCGCCGGGCATCACCTGCTGAAAGCGCACGCCTTGGCCTGGCGCCTGTACGATGAGAAGTTTAGGCACATCCAGAAAGGCAAAATATCCATAGCCTTGCAGGCTGACTGGATAGAACCGGCCTGCCCGTTCTCCCCAAAGGACAAAGAAGTGGCCGAGAGAGTCTTGGAATTTGACATCGGCTGGCTGGCGGAGCCCATCTTCGGCTCTGGAGATTATCCACGCGTGATGAGAGACTGGCTGAACCAAAGAAACAACTTCCTTCTGCCTTATTTCACGGATGATGAAAAAAAGCTAATCCAGGGTTCCTTCGACTTTCTAGCTTTCAGCCACTACACAACCATCCTTGTCGACTGGGAAAAAGAAGACCCGATCAAATACAATGATTACCTAGACGTGCAAGAAATGACAGACATTACATGGCTGAACTCGCCCAGCCAGGTGGCTGTGGTGCCCTGGGGGCTGCGCAAAATGCTGAATTGGCTGAAGTTCAAGTATGGAAACCTCCCCATGTACATCACAGCCAACGGTGTCGATGATGATCCGCTGGCAGACCAAGACAAGCTGAGGGTGTACTACATCCAGAACTACGTGAACGAGGCTCTGAAGGGTAAGGTTCCCTGTGATCTGCTGGAAGTCACCAGTGTTATGGTGCACCATCCACGCTCAAGTAGTCTGAAAGAGTCAAGGGGTGGACTAGAGAGATGGTTCAGGGGTTAAGACTCTGCCTCACAAGCAGAAGGTCCTGAGTTTGAATCCTAAACCCTACATAAAAATGCCAGGCAGAAATAATGGCAGCCTGCACTTCCTGCCTTGGTGGGTGGAGCCTGAGAAATCCCAGACAGAAACAATAAAGGAGATAAAAGCAATCCAGGATGATTCCCGAAGTTACCCTTGATCCTCCACAGGGACCCACAGTGCCCTCTGACACACACACACACACACACACACACACACACACACACACTATATATATATATATATATATGTGTGTGTGTGTGTAATTTTTTTTAAAATAGAGACAGTCTGTGTGTGGGACAGAGATCAAACTATGTAGACTTTCTTTACCCCCTGCCCAGATTTATCAAAGCATTGTCTCTTTATGTCTTCCATCATGGAAGTCCCCACACTTAACCTTTCTTTTTTTTAATTTATTTTTTTATTATTATTATTATTTATTCAACTGTGAGCATGTGAGTGTGTGTGTGTGTGTGTGTGTGTGTGTGTGTGTGTGTAGAACCATGGATGAATTCGCGAACCACCATGGACGCCTCCACCTCCTTCTGCCCTGGTATTCACAGGCTCCGCCCTACCAGGATCAGAAGCCCAGGCCGCCTCTGCTTCCGCCCGGCGTCTATATGTGGGATCTGGGATCCGAACTCAGGACCTTCCCCCTGCAAGGTGGAGGCTTAACCCCTGAGCCACCTTCCAGCCCCATTACCTTTCTTTTGATGCACATCTTCCTTGTTTTTGTTTTTATACTTACCTTATCTTTGTTAGTGCAAAATAATGGGCTTTCTCATGAGAATTTCCACGTGTCACTGTACGCTCTCTCAATCTGTGCTCCCTAGTCCCTTCTCTCTGCCTGTTGCTGGCTTCCTTCCTTTCTGAAGAGTGTTCTTCTCATGCTTTCTTGTCATGCATATTTATATGTATTCTGCACATGAAAGAAAATACTCTATGTTTGGGGGTCTCCCTTTCTGTGGCCCTTTCTCTCCGCTCTCATAGATTCTCAACTACTTTTGTGACCTTTGTACGTGTGTGTGTGCGTGTCACACATATGCCATATGACTGAAAACATACACTATTTGTCAGAGTTTGACTTATTTTGCTTAGTGTGACAATCTCCTATTCCATCTATTCATTTTCCTGCAAATAGCATTACTTTATTCTTTGTGGCTGAGTAAAATTTCTTTTACCACTTGTGCCTTTTTACCACATTTTCTTTACTTTTCTCTAGCATAATAAAAGGATGGATGTGCTCTTATCTCTGGAATGTTGACTTAGATTCTTTGCTATACCCAGGAGGGAGATGATATGGTAGATCTATTTTCAATTTTCTGAGACATCTCCAAATTAGTTTCCATAGTGGTTGAACCAGTGCAAAGTGTATAGGTTCCTTTTTCTCCATATCTTCACCAACATTTGTTTACATTTGTTTTCCTGATACAGTCATTTTGACGGGATGCGATGTAACTTCAAAGCCATTTTAATTTGCATTTCCTTGAAGATTAAGGATTAGCTGATCATTTTTCACAAATGTGTTGGCTAGTTGTTTCTTCTTTTGCAGATTTCCGTTTCGTTGTTTGCCCATTTATTGAGTATACTTTTTATTGTTTTCTTATGTTTAATTCCTTCAGTTCTTTGTAGACTCTGTATATCAATCCCCAGTTAAGTATGTAGTTGCTACTCAGCCATTTGAACTGCTGAACCAACTACTGAACTGTACTATAATATATTTGGTCATGCAAAACCAACCAAACAACCCTATGTTTTTGTGACATTTGCCCAACTGTCCTTGTGTGAGCAAAGCCTTTCCCAATTAAATCTAATGAGTCTGAAGTTGTATAAATGGTATTGAGGTTTTTTTCTGGGGCACCAAAGCTATGTAAAAGGAGTGTGTGTGGTGTGTGTGTGTGTGCGTGTGTGTGTGTATGTGTGTGTGTAAAATGTATTTCTTCTTCTTCTTTTTAGCTTACATACTGGATGGTATCAACGTTTGTGGATACTTTGCATACTCATTTAATGACCGCTCAACTCCTAAGTTTGGACTTTATCGTTATGCTGCAAATCAATTTGAGCCCAAACCATCTCTGAAACATTACAGGAAAATTATTGATGACAATGGTTTCCTGGGCTCTGGAACACTGGGAAAATTCTGTCCAGAAGAATATGCTGTGTGCACTGAATGTGGCTTCTTTCACACCCGGAAATCTTTGTTGGCCTTCATCACTTTTCTGTTTGCTGCTTTCATTGTTTCTCTTGCTTTTATTTTTTATTACTATAAGAAAGGCAGGAGACATTATAAATAATGTGGATATTTTACTCTCCATTTGCTTTGAAATAATTATGCACAACATTATATACTAGCTATTTGCACTTCTCAGCATTTTGAAGCTAAATTTCACACATTTGGATTCCTGAAAACCTTATGGTCAGAGATTTTGAAAGAGGTTTAGGTGCCTATAAATTGTTGAAAAGGTGAATAGTGTTTGAATTTGTTCTATTTTGGCATGATCAAGAAACTGACAAGTAACATAATTTCTATAGTGCTGTCTGTAAGAAAAGCATGAAATATGGTAGCCATAATCAACACAAACTGGGAAGAAAGTTGAAGAACAAAATTAAGGATGTTTTTATCTGTGCCCATTTTTATATTTCATGGATTCTCTGAAGTAACAATCTCCCAGTTGCTATGATAATGTCTAATGATAATGTCCTTACCTTGCCCCAGTTTTTCTTGGTAAAGATGGCAGAACAGGAGACATGGTAGGGTTCTAGGCTGAAACAATTTTTTAAAAAGCACTATTTCCTTCAAATGCTGCTAATATTAATTTATCTGGTTAATAACATACTCAGAGAATGCATTATGGAAATTTAGACTTTATGTGAATGTTTTGAGGTGCCCTCCAAAGCCCAGAGCCTCAAGGGCTTTCTCTTACTGGCTCTTCATTGAGAGATGACACATAGAAGACTTGATAAGTGCTTTCAAAAATAAAGATGAGTCATTAGCTGTTGGCGTCTTCAGGAAACAGAAATTGACTGTGAAATTCAATGTACTGCAGGGGCTCCAGGAGGGAGAAAAGAAGACAATGTTCTTTCTCTGATCAACATGAGTAATTTGATTATACATTCTTTTATCTTCGAGCAGACCTTGCAGTGAATAAAATCACTGCTCCTGAGGGAAGGAAGATGAACACTTGTTCTGTGAAGAGTTGGCTCTACCTCTGTTCTTCAGAATGTGTTGTAAATTCTTTGACTTGACAGTTTTAAACTTCTCAATAGGTCCAGAAGCAATCAGTTCTGATAACACTAGAGGATTTATTTTTGGATTTCCAAAATCTACTCTGTGGTTCTGCACCTGTGGAAGGAGCTTTGAATTTTTACACTGCAAAATGCTACTGATTGCCATAGAAAGGGCTAATTAGGTCTCCTTCAGTGCCCTCTATGTAAATCTGATTTTGCTGATTTTCACAGGGGGAAGTCTGCCTGCTATTCTGCCATTGTTTTACACTTAAGTCAGTATCATAGCAGGCAAGATAAATAAACAGGCCATAGCTAGCCTAACTACCCTTGGTGACCCAGGGTCATAATACATAAAAAAACATTGTACTGTATTAAATATCATCTTGAGAGATGGTATGATTTTTTTTTCCATGAAAGGTAAGATTTTGGTGGTATTCTTCATAAAACTGGACTTACTATCAAAACAAGACACTGGAGAATCAATATTTTATGTATGTATTTTTTATCAAATAGAAGAATAATATATGCTCATTACAAAAAATTAATAAACAGAGACTATAAAAAGTAAAAAATTATAATTTCACAATTCAGATGCACTATTAACATATCCTGTGTATTATATCTTACATAGTTAGACCAAGTCATATATAGTTGAATGACATCTTTATTCATTTTTATTGTGTAACTTTTGTCATCAGTTTTCAAAAGCATGATTTTTAATGTATCAACAGATCACAAGTAATATATTTGTTGGACCAGTTTCCTGCTAATTATTATTAATAATAAATATTATTTTAAAATACTTCCCTTGCTTTATTATCTGCCTTTTCTCTTTTAATGTAGAGAGCAGCAATTCTGTTCCTTGACTGTGCATTATAATAAAGCTGTGTGCAAATTTACCTTCTTTCATATTATGTTTCTGACTGCTAGTGAATTTTGAAAAATTAATATCTTATCTGGCATTGTGGCTCATGCTTGTAATCTCAGCACTACGACAAGAGGATATTACAAGGTCAGGGCAAGCCTGGACTACAGAATGATACCCTGCTTCAAAAAGAAAAAAGTATATCAAAAGTTCCTGCTGTGTCAGCTAAGCCACATTGGATGTGAACAGAGCAGAAAGTGAGACTTCTAGGATGGATAATGGCAGAAGCAGAGTTCAGGACCTGGGCTAGCTTATGCAGTTAGGCTGAGAGAATTTCAAACACTGAGAAGGCAAAACAGAAAAACCAGAGTACTGAAGATAAATGACATCTCAAAACCAGCCAATGAAGTGATGACAGTCATGCCAGGTCCCGCAGATCTTCAGAGAAGGCCAATGACTGGCTAGATGAAGGATGGGCACCTCTCATGCTGGACTTGGGAATTCAAGAGGTAGACAGGGTAGGGCTAAGAAAGTCTTTTCTGGTCTCATCGGAGTTGTCTCAGCCTCTTTTCTGTTGCACTAACTGAATATTGCTAGATGACTTATAAAAAATAGAAGCTTATTAGATCTAAGTTCTGTTTGCTGGGAAGTGTGATATCAAAGTATCTATAGCAGCATAGAGATGACCACACATAAGACAGAGCAATCTGGTCAGCATAGATCTTGTAAAGCAACTGACCTCCCCATGGAGGACACCAACCTCCTGACACATCTAAGTGTTATTATCTCTGAAGAGTCCTACTTCCAAGTATCATTAGCCTATGTTTTTTGGGATTAAGGATCCAATTATATGAATACCTATATAGTACATTTCTTCCCTCCCTCTTTCCTTCCTTTTTTCCCTTCCTCCTTCCCTCTTTCTCTTCCATCCATTCATTTCTTCCTTTCTTTCCATGAAGGTGATTGAGTCCAGAGCCTCCTACCTTATTAAGCAAATTTTTAACCACCAAGCTGAACCTTTAGAACCACAACTATTTTTTTGACTGTCATCTGATGGAGCACTACTTTCTTTCAACTTTAGTCCTCTTTGATTCTTTTGATTTTTATTCTCCTGAGTTCTAGGTTTCTCTCTTTCTCAGAGAGATCATTTCCCAGAAAATCCTATAGCTTCTTCTGCATTGTGGGACCATTCTTACACCCCACAGGGTGTAAGGTGCTCCCCATGGTCTCCTTGCTATTTCTTGCAGTTTCTTGGTATTCGTGGTACAATCCTTTGATCCCGGGTAGACCGCATATAGTTCTAAGTTCATTTTCCTTGATTTAGAAGGATGGACTTTTAGATCTATTTGAGATTTTTTTTTATTTGATTTTCACTCACAGATGCTAATTAGAATCTACTAAAGCCTTGGAAACATCCCGTTATATTATTTATAACAGTTCTGTTTAGCAGAGATGTGATATAAGCTACATGTTTAGTCTTAATTTTTTTGTAATAATATTGAAAATAAACATTTAGTTTTGGCATGCAATCAGTACAAAAAGATTGAGATAGTTTACATGCTATGCTGAACCTTAGAAACCTGGCAAATTTTTTTTTTTTTTTTTTTTACTGTAGTTCATTCTGTTTGCAGTTTGGATTAGTTGCAGTGTGATTGCTCAGTTGGTTACAATAATGAACAGTTCAGGCCTTGTTTAATCAATCAATAGTGTAGTTTAAATTTCTAAAATATTTGACAGACTAGAAGAAAATATTTTCTTTTTATCATCTTTTTGGGTGTGTTTGTGGATCCATGCTTGTGTGTGAGTGTGTGTGTGTGTGTGTGTGTGTGTGAGTGTGTGTGTGTGTGAGTGTGTGTATGAGTGTGTGTGTGAGTGTGTGTGTGTGTGTGTGTGTGTGTGTGTGTATGTAACAGCATCTCAGTTTGTATGCCTGTGGAAACCCAAGGGTGACTTTGGGACTCATTCTGTATTGCTATATCTCCTTATTGTTCTGCTCCGGGGTTTTCCCCAGGCTTTGCCTACCAGTGCCAGAATTATAGACTGCTATCATTTCTGCCTGACATTTTTATGTGGGATCTACAAATCTGAACTCATCTCCCCAGCCCTAGAAGACTTATTCACAAATGTGTATAACTTAAAGAGGTAATTCACAGTTAATTTACAATTGATGAAAAGCACACACACACACGCAAGGTCTGTGTCATAGTTAGGCACAGGTGTCAACTTGACAGTTGAGGGTTTGAGCTCTGGGCACATTTGTAGAGAATTAGTGTTTGAGTTAGGCCCAGAGCAAACCTGCAAGAGATTGTCTAGCTGATGGGGAAGGCCCAGACCATGGTGGGTGGGATTAGGCCCTGGAATAAACACACAGAGCTGGTTGAGCGAGTTGGCATTCTTGCGTATACTTGGCCAGACATGCCAGTCTGGCAAGTGAGGACATCCCTCTCTCAGCCATTACATAGAGATGGTGTGGCCAGTTCCCTAAGCCTGGTGGTGTTGGTGCGTGCTCTCCTGTCAAGCTGGACTACAGACTGTAACCGGACTATCAGTAAAAAAAATAAACCCTTGTTCCCTTAAGCCATTTGATGGTTATTTATCAGCAACCACGCAGGCAGACCGCAACAGTCTGTATGTATTTGCTATTTTTCTCATTACTGTGATCAAATAATTAACCAGAAGCAACTTAAGGGAAGAAGGAATCATCTTGACTTTCAATTCAGGGGATGCAGACCATCTTGATGGCAAAAGCATGGCAACAGGAATGTAAGGCAGGTAGCTGATCATGTTGCATCCACAGTCAGGAAACAGAGAGAGCAAGCAATGAACCCAGGTTATCCAGCCTCAGGGCTGGTCCCTAGTGAATCCCTTCCTCCAGCAAGATTCCACCTCCTAAAGATTCTACAGCCTTCCAAATATAGAAAAACCAGCACAGCACCAAGTGTTCAAACCCCTGAGTCTGTGGAGAGACACACCGTTCTGTGCTTGCTTCCATGGCTCTGGGCTGACTCATGATACAGAATGCCTTCTACCTTTAAAAGTCTCTTTTGTAAGCCTTAGTAGTTCCAGCACTGTTCACAACTCCAAAGTCTCTTCTGAGAGTCAAGGCAATCTCTTAACTGTGACCACCTGTAAAATAAAAGGCTAATTACATACTTCCACTAGCCCAGAGTAAGTATTTCCATTCCAAAAAGGAAGAATAGGGGATATAGCAAAGAACGATTGAACCAAAGCAAAACCAAATCATAACAGGCCAGATACAAACCCTGTGGCTCTATGTCTGCAATGCGAGGTTGGCGATGGAGTCATCTGGGCTCCAGATGGCTTGGGTAACTGCTTCTCCATCCCTGCCTGCCTTCACTTCTTGCCTGGCGACTGGTTCTACATTCACTGTAAATACAAATTCCTGACTGGTGCTGCCACTGTTGCTGCAGTCCTCTGCTGATATCAGACTTCAAGTCCTCTGCTGATATCAGACTGCAGGTGTTTTCAGCCTAACAACATGTGTCAAAGGTCAGAAACTCTCCTACACTCTTCCAGGCCTTCAACATCTTGTTGAGATTGCTGAAGCATCCAGATTCTTGGTCTGAGCAGCCACTGGATTCTCAGTATTTCCAGCATGCAGACAGCCATTGCTGGACTACACAGCCCTTATCGTGTAAGCCAATCTAGTAAACCCCTTTGTAGAATATATATGTGTATGTATATATGTATATGGAGAGAGAGACAGAGTATATATACATATATGTATATATATGCATATATGTATATATGGAGAGAGACAGAGAGAGACTTATATATAACATATATTGTTAATTCTATTATATATTTTTGGTTCTCTTTCTCTAGAGATCCTCGCTGAATAAAATGTGGAAGGGAAAAAAAACCTGGTAATTTCTGTTTGTCCCACTAATTTAAGTAAAACTAAACTGCTTTGCTTTTTACACATCTAAAAATTCAATCTTCTCTCATTCAAGCTTCTCTTTTATGGTTTTTCTTCTAATCTCAAGGATCTCCATTTAATATTTTCCGCTCAACAATGCTGCTAAAAATTTCTTCTTGGGAAGGAAAATTGTCATTCGGATGACATTGACTACTCAGCAGAAGACAAGTTTTCTGTTTTATTTGTTACGTGTTTAACACTGTGTTTTATAATAATACAGTTCCAAACTAGTGTTAGTCAATTGAATATTCATGGGAATGGATGATGTAATAAATGAATGCAAAATTAGCTTATTTGTCTGGAGACTGAGTTAACAGGGACAGTTAATCAGAAACTGCTTGGAGTTAGCTGCAGCATAGCTCTATACAATGTACACTTATCTCTGAGAACTCAGTCTTTTACACTAAGTGATAGTAAAATATACAGTAGTTCTAAGTTGTCACTTTAGGCTAGCCATGAAGTGAGAAAATTTTAACTTTTATCGTTTTCTTTTAAATGTGCAGTAGTCTTTGTCCCTAGCCTAAGTTTTCATGTGTGGTTAAAGCCAAGGACATCATCTTGTGTAGGAGCTCTTTAAATCCTCTCTAAATCCTTACAATTTCCTTAAACATGTAGATTTTTGTTCTTAGATCCATTTGGGGGCTATTGTCTGAGTTTTCTGTTGCTTGCAGAATATTTCCTGTAACACTTTGACATTTATGGAAACACTTCAGACATTTGTGGAAAAAAATCTATACCACTTGCAATCAAAGAGAAAGGACTTCAGTTAAAGCCTTTGACTTTCAAGAAAAAGGATCTGAGTTTGGATCCCTTGGTCCCAAGTAAAAATGCTGGGTGAAAATGGCAGTGTCTTATAATTCTGGCCTTGGAAAGGAAAGCCTGGGAAACCCCAGAACAAAGCAATAAGGAAGTAGAGCAATTCAGAATGATTCCTCAAGCTGTCTTTGGGCCTCCATAGGCACATGTAAGTGTCCTCTTACACACACACACACATACACACACACACACACACACAAGCATGCACATGCACAAGCATGCACATGCACAAACATATAAGCACATACATATACAAAAAAAAGCAAGGATAAAGAAGTCAAGAAAAACATTAGAAGCCTTAAGGGAAGTGTGGAAATGGCACTAGTGACTGTGATGAGACCTAGAATAAGATGACATTCCATTTTACAGCACGATTTCTGACCATCAGAAACCTAGCGATTAGGAATGGTGTGACAGTGGCATGACTGTTATTGGGGTAGCTAATTGGTTTGACCTGAGGCCTGTTTCATAGGAATGAGTTCATCACTGGTACTGTGGATCTGGTCAAAGGCCCACTTCTTAGGCACTAGGGATGAGTCTATTTGTTTTGCTAAAAATATATATTGCTAAATTGCCTTCTAAATAAATGTTTAAGTCTGTAAACTAGTACTGCCCATGGTTTTGATCAAAGAAACTTCTCTTCACACCAAATAGTGGTTAATGCAGAGATGCAAGGCTGGTCAAAGTGTTGAGAACAAGCGACAGCTGCATGCTCAGTCTTAAATGTAACATCTATACTATACTCCCCAAGGCTCAGAGAGCATCATGGAACAGGCAGCACAAAGAATGTAAGAGCCACACAATAGGAAAGACAGTAGTGAAATGCTATCTTATGGATATGACATTGCTGTGGCACTCGTGAACTCATAGCAACCATTATGCACAATACTTATCAATATTCATTCATAGATGGAGATGGGGCTCATAGTGTCCTGGCCTATTCAGGGAAACCCCAGCAGTTGAGGGTTGCTGGAAGGAGGAAGTAATTGTCTTCTCTGATATGCCACTAGTGAGTTACTCGTGCCCCAGTGGATAGCTTCATACCCATGTCCATGTGGGTGGCCCTGGCTAAACCCAGTAGGCCACAAAGCAAAAACAAAAAGACATGAAAGTGGGAGGGGGATCTTGTGAGAGAAAGGGTGAGAGGTAGGGAGAGTTGGAGGGTAGGGAAGAACAAGAGAGTGTGGAGTGATGAATATATGCAGAGTTTTATTCTTGTGTGAACTTGTCAAAGAATAAATTAATTAAAATGGTTAATAAAAAGTCAAGTTGGGCTGGGGAGATAATTTAGTAACCAAAGCACTTAGCATGCAAGCAAAAGGCCCAGAGTTCAGATCCACAGTAAAGGGCTGGGTGGGTGTGGTGGTTCCACTATAATTCAGACCTTGGTTGAAAACAATGTTGTGGAACCTCTAAGAGATGGAGCCTTGCTGCTGGAAACATGTCATTGGATATAGGGCTTGAGGTTGTATAGCCTGGGCTCTACTTCCTCTCCACTTTGGTTAATGTAACATGAATCAGCCTCCTGGTTTGGCCACCATGTCAGCTACCATGCATTCCCCACCATAATGAACTGTATCCCTTCTGGAACCACATTCTAATAGTAACTCTTTCTCCCTAAGCAGATTGGGCCAGAGTATTTTCTCATAGCAACGAAGAGTAACTGCAGCATTAATTCCACTTATTCTAAATGTGCCTGAGATTTATTGCTAATTAGAAATTTATAATTTTATTATTATAAAATCAGGAACTCTTATAGTCAAAATGGTTCATCCTAAAGCTCATTAGTATTTTTGGTTTGTGATGGTTCACATACAATTTCATGGACTGCATTAGTAAAACTAAATAAAATAAACTTTCATATCTACTTCATAATGATAAATTATTTTGTTGGATTCAGTTTTGCAAATGTCATATTGGTGGAATCCTGGAGAAAATTTGGTAAAGATATTTCTATATTAATATATTGTGCCATCTACTTTTTGGAAAAATCTAATAACATAGACAAAACATTAAAATTTTTTACTTTGACATTTTATTTTTATTACCTTATTTTGTTTAGTTAGTAAAGAGTAGAAGCCTTTGGTAGAGTTTCTAAATTTAATATAATCATTCAATATGCTTATTTTATGACAAAAAATTAACAGTAAATGATCCTATTTTGTATAAATTATTTTCAACTGAAACAGTATCTCTTAACAAATTACTAGAAGTGATGAGTTTGAAAATCCTATTTCTTTTGGCTGTTTTTATCAATTGTCTCATTATAGCCTTAAGTGTGAATGTTGCCTGGGATTTTTTTTTTTTTTTTTTTTTGGTTACAAAGCACATGTGACTTAAAACTTTGGCTAACTTATATCCAAGCCATCAGATATCAACTTTTGCAGTGTATCAGTGCAACAATGCTGTATTTAAGACATGAAGGGTTTGTAACCTAATTTTTCCCTTTTTCACAAATCTTTGGTAAGCAGTTTTGAAGAAAACATTTCAACCAACAGGGGGCAGAAGTGATGAGCCAGACAGGAGAGAATGGAGATTAATATGACAAATATTGACGGATAAAATGGAAGTATAGACAAGATGATAAGCGAATTAACCTCATTATTATTGCTTTCATTATGTCTACCAGAGATTTTCCATCATACTTTAACAAGTACAGTAGGCCTTAGTGGGGTGCTGCCAAGAGAAGGTTGTGAGGGAAGCAGTGCCTCAGGATCTTAACGCCCAGGTGTGTGTCACAACACGATGACCTGGTCTTTTCTGAAGAGCTGTGGGAAGTTGGTGGCAGCATATGTGGGTAGGCAAGACCTGTGGGGTTCTATGGAAGAGTGTCATCAAGAGCAGATTCGGTGGGCGCAAGGAATGCAAAGAAGACTGAAGTCCAGGAATTGGGCCAGAAAGTGGAATAGCAGAATCGGAGAACTTAGTAACAAAGTCTGTTCAACTCATAGTAGGACCTTGCTGTATTGAAGGAGAAGTGATGTTGCTAGAGATAATGATGCTTCATGTTAGTCCAAGGCATTTCTAAGGCGGTTGAAAAGACTGAGGATGGCTTCAGGGTTTGCAAATGAGAGGAAGCAAAGTCTAGTCAAAGATTATATGAGATACATTCAAGTGCAGAAAGTCAGAATGAGCGTAGGATGAGAAGGGAACAAGTACATAGAAAGATTTGTTCTGTGAGCTCACATGTGTGGTAAGTGTTATATTTTTCCAGTGCTGGGACTAGACCCAGGGTCTAACTAGTATTCTACCACTAAGTTAAATCACCAATCTCTAAGTTTCTGTTTTTTTTTTTTTCTAAGTTTCTGGTTTTTTTTTTCGAAGTTTCTGTTTTTGATTTTTTTGAAGCAGGGTTCATATATCTTAAGTTGTCCTTGAACTTGCCTTGTGGTAGAGAATTGCCTTGAACTTCTGACGTTCTTCTCTCTGTCCTTTAAGTACTGGGATTATGAACATGCATTACCACACCTGAGGATCCAGAGTTCATATATTCTAAGCAGTCATTCTCTATCAACTGAGCTACATCCTTAGACCAGGAAAATGGCTCTGGAAAGCAAGAATTCTGCTGGCATGTAGAAACAGTGTTTGGAGTTTGAAAGGGGCTCTTCTATAGTGGAGATAGTCTCAAATCAAACAGTGATCTTTCAGTTTCTAGTTATTGTTTTTGTTTCATGTATCTATATATGGGGTGCATTTATGCACGTGTGTATAAATGTGTTTACATATGGGTGGGTGTACATGTGCACAGATGTGTACAGATGCATCTGTACAAGTGCACTTAAGTATGTGTGTGCCTATGGAGACTCAATGGTGATACCAGAAATCAACTTCAATCACTATTTCACCTTATTATTGTTGTGAAACTAGATCTCTCATTAAACCTAGAACACGCCATTAGGACTAGTCTATCTTGCCAGCTCTGGAAGTTCCACCTTCCAGGATTAGAATTCGAGGTAGGTCACTGTACTTTACAGTTCTTACATGGGATCTGGGGATCCAACTCATGTCCTTTTGCTTGCAAAGCAAGGGTTTTAACCACTGATTCATCTCCCTGGCCCCCTGGTTGCTAGCTCTAGCAAGTGTGCTTTATGACTGGAGTAACTCATTTAATCAAGTGGGCATCGTTCTTGTCTATAAAGAGAGGAAGTTATAAACAACAAGTGGGTTTCAAGTTTGGTTGCACATTGTGTTGAGGAAGTCATTCTGGAATAATTCCTCAGATACCAACTAGAATGGAAGAGAGAAGCTTTATTTACCGGTGGTCTAGAGCCAAGTTTATTTTTCAAAGATTCCAGCTCCAAGTTTAGCTTGTACTTTAATTTTATTCTAAAGTAGGGCAGAGGTGGAACAAGCAAAATGGAACTTTCCAGAAGTAGAAGCAAGGGCTACTAAGTGTCAGCAGGGCAGGATGACTTCAGTGGGCCCATGACCTTGGCTTAACAGCACCAGGTATATGCCAAGGAGGTAAGGAGGTGTCTGGTGGCACTCAGTAATTTTCCATCTCAATTTATGTTTACCAATAACTTAACAGTTTACATTTTTCTACCTCAATTTTAATTACTTGGAAGTTTTACCATAAAGCAGCCTCTCTTGGATGGAATTATAGCTGAAAGATAATCAGGAGTCAGCAACCTCATGCACTCTTCTCCAGTTTGTGTTGTGGTTTTGGCAGGAGGTCTCGTCCTGTAGCCCAGCCTAGCCTGGTACATGTATTTGCCTTGAGCTCATGAGAAATCCGCTGCCTCAGCTTCCAGAGTGCTGTGCTTTTAGGCGTAGACACAATACCCAACTCCAACTGTAATAGACACAAAACTTACCTGGGAGTGCTAGCAAAAGGTAAGTTCTAATTTGGTCTTCTGGAAAGGATCTGAGAACTTACATTTCTAATGATTTTCAAAGGTCCATAATACTGTTCCTCTGTGTTGAGTAGCAGGGACCTCAGGATCCTCTGCAATTGATGGAGAAACTGATCTGGTTTGTTCTAAGAGGCACACTGAGACACAGAGAATAAAGAATTACTAGTTGATTTTCACTGAAATGACAGAAATGACCAGAACGAAGCTGGTGCTGTAGATGGCAAACAGGCGTCTGATAAAGGCTGTCATAATCAAAACTTGACAATACGATATTCTAACAACAAATCATTTTACATACATAATCATTTTTGATGCAAAACTTTACTATGTCCAGATGATCACACTTTTGAAATTTAAAAAAGCTGAATGATGAGGCATTTTAAATGTATGTCATTTTACCATACAAAAAAGTAAAAAAGGAAAAAAAATTGTGTGTGTGTGCGTGTATGTGATGTTTAGGATTAGGAATCCAGCGTCATGTGTTTACTGGACAAGTGCTTCTGTACCCTGCGTTCTTCTTTTTTTTTAGTGTTTAATTCATGAATATAATGAATTCATGATATTTTCACACTTTAATTACATATCCCCTTTTCCCTTATTCTCCCCTATCAGTGTCTCTATTATTTTCAAATGTTTTCTCACTGGGTTTCATCCCAGTTTGACTTTGATGACACATGCGGTACTTGCTGGATGATGAATCTGTATCAGTGGTATTAGTAGTATACCATTGAGTATCAGAGGTATACCATTGAATATCAGTGGTATTCTATTGGATAAAGTATCTTCCATCTTCTCCCCATCAGCATTAACACTTGTCTACCTTTCAGGGAGACATGGCGCCTCTTGAGATCTTTCCCCTTCTATATTGAAATGCTGGTAGGACAATTCTCATGTAGGTCTTGTGGAAATACACATAACTGCATGGAATTCTTGAATACAGCAGCCTATCATGTCCAGAAGATGGTATCTGGACACTGCCCCACTTCAAGATCTTATAATTTTACCATTTGCTCTTCTGCAGTGTTCCCTGATCTTTGGGGTCAGGATAGGGTAGCTTGAATGTCCTGTTTAGGATCAAGTAGTATGCAAACACATCTTTTTTACACTTTGGCTAGTAGTGATTTTCTGTAACAAACACCTTTGATTGTAGAAGGAAGCTACTAGGTTGAGTTCTGAGTTCTCCTCTGATCTATGGGGTGTAATGACAGTTGTTTAAAAAGCAGTTTTGATATAGTGTCTTTACAGCCAAATCTTCATAACTTGCATTCCACCTAGGTTTTATGTTCTTACCTTTTATAGGTTTTTGTTCTACTTTAGAGTGCCAGGAATTTAACCCTGTAACATATGACCCTTGTTTACAGTATCAGGAATGTAACCCGGTAACCCTGCTGAAAAGTGGGCCTTAAATCTAATCAGGAAGCTATTGTTTGCTCCTCTTGACATTAACACCCCTCACACTGATGGTTGATTCTTGACAGGGTGATTGCAGTGAGCAGTTTTCACAGATGGATGAAACTGTTGATTGCTTTTCTCCCCCAGCATCTTCCATAGTAAGTAAGAAAGCTTTCTGGCAAGAATGAACCAACCTTCCAATACTTACCTGGCAGGGGAAACACCATGATCATAAAGGTGGTTTTCCCAGGGTGAGGTTTATCCATTTCATTCTGGATGTGCTGGCCCCTGTGATTTCCCCAAATGTGGGAAGCTCCACTGCATAATTTGTGGTACTGAGGGACAGGGACGGCATTCATGTTCTCCCCTTAAAAAAATATAATAAAACTTCCAGACCAATTGCAATCTGGTGATTTTTGTTCATGATCCACATATGTTTCATTTTCTGTAATAGTGTCTTACTGCCAGTTTCTGGAGGGAATCAAAAGCAATGGCAAAAACCTATACTGTTTGGGGGACCTTTGAGAGTATGCTGATCTGCAGCTTATCAGGAGATACTACATACTTGTTACTTGAATTATTGTTTTAATTGCCTCTGAGTTCTATTTGACACCATAGGGCATTTTTTTGTTTTGTTTTGCCCTCTGTGTTCCCTTGTATAAGCAATGTCTATTCTTGTTCTTCATTTAAACAAAAAATGTTTCAAATATATTGGTAATATAAGTTTCTATTTGGTCATATCTTACAATCTTAGTGCTTTTTGTTACTTCCTCAGTCCTCCCAATGTCTTATCTCTTCATCTCCATCTCCTTTAATAATTTATCCCCATTATCTCCTTTTCTGCCTTGCTGCCTCTGGTATTTTATATTTCCTCCTTTGAGGTCTTAGTCCTACCCCCACCCTTAATGATTCTTTTTAGGTTTTCTGGCTGTGACAGAATTCCAAATCAGGCACACCAATCAGACGTTTAACACTACCATCCATGTACAAGAGAGAACATTCAGAACTTGCCTTTCTGTGTCTGAGTTACCTCACGTATTATTATATTTTTCAGTCCTATCAATTTACCAACAAATTCAGTAATATCATTTTTCTTGATGGCTGAATAGTATTACACTGTGTGTGTATGTACCACATTTTCATTATTTGTTTTCCGCTGAAGGGCATGTAGACTGATTCTACTTCCTTTCTAGTGTGAATAGTGCTGTAAGGAACATGTATGTACAAGTGCCTTTGTAATAAGACATAAAGTCCTTTGGGAATGTTCTGAGACTGGACAGATTATATTCCCACCAGCAATGAATGAGTATTCCTTTTTCTACTCATCCTTGCCAGCATGTACTGCTGTTTGTGTTTTTGATCTTAGCCCTTCTGACTAGGATAGAATTATGTCTTAGAGTTGTTATAATTTGCATTTCTTTGATGACCAGGAAAGTTGAGAATTTTTTAAAATATTGCCTTGATGTTTGAATTTCTTTTTATAAAAAGTCTCTTTATAGTTCCAGAGGCCCATTTTTTAATTGGGTTATTTGTTTGATGTTCAATTGTTTGAATTCTTTGTGCACTCTGGAGATTAATCTGCCATCAGATTCATAGCTAGCAGAGATTTTTCTTCCATTCTGTGGATTGCCTTTTTACATGGTTAAGAGTTTCTTTTGTAGAAAAGATGCTTTTTAATTTTCGCAATGTCCCAATTATCAGTGAGGTAAGTAATCAGGAGATTGTTGTTCATATTTCCTGTGCAAGTTGTGTTCTGTTCAGAAATCTTAACCTAGGCCTATCAATTCGAGTGTGTTCCCTACTCTTTCTCCAGAAGTTTCAGAGTTTCAAGTTTAACATTGATGTTTTTGATCCATTTGGAGTTAATTTTTGTGCAAAGTGAAAGGTAATGGTCAATTTTTATTCTTCTGCAGGTAGATATCCAGTTTTTCCTGCACCATTTATTAAAGATGCTATCTTTTCTTCAGTGTGTATGTTTGGCACCTTTGTCAAAAACTAAGTGGCTCTAGAGCTTATATCTGGTTCCTGTGTTCTAATTCATTGCTTCTTGTTTCCTTCTCTGATTAAGTTGGTTGTGTTCTGAAAGTTGGAAATGGTGGGAGCAAACTCTACTCTTCTACCTGCAGTTTCTCAGGCAGGTAATGGCTGATGACTGCGCTGCATACAATGGACTTTTTCAGAGTTCATACTGTCCCCTGCAAAGAGAGATTTTTTGTTTGTTTGTTTGGGTTTTTTTTACTTCTTTTTTTTATTAAAAATTTAATTATACATTTAAAAATTTTTTTACCAGTTCCCTCCCTCCCCCCTCCTCCCCCCGAACTCCCTCCTCCCCCTCCCCATCCCGCAGTGCCTCCCCCCCAATTCCCAGAGAGTCCTTTATTGTGTACGCCTAACTCTCCACTGGGTCCTCCTCTCCGATGATATAAGGACCCAGTGGCATTTCCATAAGCCCTTTCTCTTGTTCCCCTTAAGCATAAGATCACTACTATGGCTGTCAATCCCTTGCCTCCAGGGGTCTCGGTGCCCTTAACAGATGCTAGACTTTATGAGGGCAACAGTGCACTGGACATTGTGCAGGGCATGCAAAGTCCAATTATGATTGCTTTGGCCCCAATTATTGTTGAGAATCTTGCAAATCGTTGCTCCTCCCATCCTTTTGCTCTTACAATCTTACCGCCCCCTCTTCCGCAAATGTCCCTGAGCTCCAGGATGGGGAGAGATTAGGCTGGCCTAGTTCTATGAAATTGATATAGTCTCTGAAGTTCTGGATTGTGGTTTGTTGATTTTCTTTTGCAGTTTTGCTGCTCCTGCAATGCCCTTCACTCCATTCTGCTGGGCACTGTATGTCACCCCCTGGCCAGAGACAAAAAGCTGTTAAACTGGAGTCTTGTTATAATAGCACATTCAAGGGTAGATGTAATAAGAGTAGGAAACCTCAGTGAGGGAGGGGTCCATCACCCATTTGCAAAATGATTACTTTTTATCTGCTAGACTATATGCCCTCCCCTTCTGGTGAGATCAGGAAAGAACGTCTGTGAACTTAACCAGGTTTCTCATTACTTACTTGCAGACCTTGATGGAGGCCTATTTTCTCTGCTGTAACATGGTCCCCTCTCTCCTTGTTTCTGGTGTGGCCCTTCTACTCCATCTCTCTTGTTCATAATCCTTGCAATTACTGTGTTACATAGGTTTACTTTTGAGTGTCTCAATGTGGGCTGGGTGAGTTTGGTACTAGGAGCCACCTATTAGGGAGTACATATGGCGCTTAATTTTCTGGGTTTGGGATACTTCACTTAATATAATTCTTTCTAATGACATCCATTTCCCAGCAAATTCCAGTAATTCATCATTTTTGATGGCTGAGTAGTACTCCATTGTATAGATGTACCACAGTTTCCTTATCCACTCGTCAACTGTTGGACATTTAGGTTGATTCCATGACTTTGCTATTGTAAACAGTGCTGCTATGAACATGGTCGAGCTTGTGCTATCGAGGCGAACCTCTGCTGATGGGGGGGTTATTCCCAAAAGTGGGATAGCAGGGTCATATAGCATTTCAATCTTTAATTTCTTTAAGAATCTCTAGACGGCTCGCCAGAGTGGCTGTATGAGCCTGCATTCCCACCAGCAATGTAGGAGAGTTCCCTTCTCTCCACATCCTCTCCAGCATTTGTCGTTGTTTGTATTGTGGATTTTTGCCATCCTGACCGGGGTGAGATGATATCTCAGGGAGGTTTTGATTTGCATTTCCCTTATGGCTAAGGAAGTGGAGCGTTTTTTAAGATATTTGTTAGACATTTTAATTTCATCCCTGATAAAGTTTCTTTTAAGTTCCAGGGCCCATTTTTTAATTGGGCCATTGTATTCCTTGGAGTTTAGTTTTCTAAGTTCTTTGTGCACTCTGGACAGTAGAGCTCTATCAGATATGTGGTTAGTGAAGATTTTCTCCCATTCTGTGGGTTGCCTTTGAGCTCGTGTTACAATCTCTTTATCTGAACAGAAGCTCTTTAATTTTTTGTTTGTTTGTTTTTGAATGCCTATTAGTTGCACTTCTACTTCTTTAGATATCCTGGAAGGATTGACCCAAACTGCAGTCACATACTTTGTAGCTGTTGTATCAGCCTTCATGGTTCCCACCTCTTCTCCGCCCCCTTCATCCAGGTGCCATAAGTCAGATTCATTGGTAAAGAAAAACAAAATGGAAGAACATCGAAGCTCTCGAAATGACTTGTGGAGATTGGAGAGGTGGATGGTTGGTTAAGTAACAGAAGATTCAAATTGTCTTATTTTCCTAATTATGATGTGCTCTTAAGTCCTCAGTTGCTAATATGTTACCATCTTACCTTCCTTCTGTCATCTCTGAGATGAAGAGGTTTAAAAAAGATAAAGGAAAAAAAAAAGATAAAGGAAGCATCAATAAATGCTGTCCTCAGAAGGCAACCACAGGGCCCTTACCTGTGCCATCTCCAGGCTCTCTCTTGACTCTTCAGCTTTTGCTGGTAGAGCGCGAATCTCCAGGGTGCCAGGTAAGGATCATTGCTATTCACTGTTGCTCACAGTATGAATCTGGAGCTAGTCTCCTCAACCTAAGGTGATGTTTTGATTTTGGTGAAATGAAGTGGAAAAGCATGTTTGATGTTTGAAAAAATGATTTGCACTGTTATTTTTGAAAGTCTTTAAGAATACTGTCCTAAATGAAGATTTTGTATTTTTATTCAAAATGTTTTGGGATTTGAATAACAATCAAATGTTTTATTTTTGCACTCAGGCTAATTAGAACAGAGGAACCAGATATAAGCTCTAGAGCCACTTAGTTTTTGACAAAGGTGCCAAACATACACGCCGAAGTAAAACTACTTCACAAATACTGTGTGGTATCCAAGACAAGCATAGAAGGCGTCTTTTGTTGAATGTCTTACTACTCTTGACCAGATATGCCTGAAAGGAACATGAATTGTCTTTTTTCTCCGTGGAGATCTTTTCCCCCAATTTCCTTTCAATCCCTACAGATATTCAGGTGTGAAATCTATGGATTGCTCTCTCTGAAATGTTCCTAGCACCACCCTTCATTTGTATACTTGATGTGACTTCGTTCTTTGGGCTTTTGGATTAGACTTTTCCAGTGGTCTCTGCCTGTTTTTTTTTTCCATGTCAAATGTTATTTTGGTTGGGTCCCTTCTGAATTAGTCAGGGTTCTCTGAAGAAACAGAATCTATAGAATGTAATAAGAATGTAAAGAATGTAATAGAACATAAATAAGTTTATTAAAATAATTCACAATAAAAATAGTGTCCTTCAAGGTAGTTGCCCGCAGCAGCCTTATTCTTGACTGGAATGTTCAGCTTGACTCTTCAGCTCTTGCTGGTGGAGCACTAATCCCCGGGGTCCTGAGAAGGTCTCAAGCCTTTATTTCTCTGGAGGGTCAAAGATGCTGGGTTCTGAGGATGGTGAAGAACAGCTGGGCTCCGACGTTGGTGATGAACAGCGAACAGCAGCAAGGCCTAGAGACCAGGCTCCAAAGGCAGCGGGAGCAGCAGCAGCAACAAAGAAGGCCACGATGCTCTAAAAGCGAACAACGCAGGCAGAATGGATTGCACAGCAAGTCGACACCGGACAAGGGAAGAGCAAGTCCCTCCTTGTACCTCCTATCATCTGGCCCACCACTGGAAAGTACCACCCACTATGGGCTGGGCTTTCCACGGCAATCAATCTAGTACTTGCAGACTTGTTCAGGTTAATTCTAACCATTAACCTTCCACAGCTGTGCCCCAAACAGTCTATAACTGTCAAGTTGACATCGAACTGTAACCATAACACCTTCCATCTTCCATGTCTTTAGTGAGGATACTTTCTCCCTGCCACCATCTGGCTTTATTTCTCAAGTCTTTCTTTTCATGCCCTCTGGCCTGCTCATCTTTAAACTGCCGAGAATATTCTACTGAGGTTTGTGTGATTGTTCAATTTTTTCCCATTAGATCATAAGGTACTCTAAGGTAAAGATCTCATCTCTAATTTTGCTAATCTCTCACTTAACAAATACATATGAATGAATGCTAATAAAGGGAAAATAGAAATATATTATAGGTCTATTTACCTAGAGGTAACTGAATTTTTACTGGCATTTTGCCAATCAAACTTCTCTTTAACAATATTTATGATGGTAATTGCTGTTCATAGTGAATGCCTTTGGGCTATAAAAAATCTTGAACTGCCTTTTCAGTACGTTAGAAGATCATATTAAGATATTTATTTCTTATTAACAGAGCCATTGCATGTATCATCATGGATTACCAGTTTATAAAGAATTAAAATACAATAAAAACCACAATAATATTACTCCAAACATTAATTTTCCTTTGATAATTGTTCTTTCAAAAATAATAAGCACATACTTAATGTGTGCAAGATAATAGAGCTATCAAGCAGAACATTCTATTCTAGTCCATTTATGTATATTAAAAACGCCTTGCTCATCAATAGTGCTAGATAATGGCTTGCTGTAATTGGCATAGAGTATGTCATTCTGTCACTTTCTCAATAGACATTAAACAAATTATGGTTCTTAAAAGCAGAGTGATTTATGGAACAATCATTTTAAAATTATCTGTGAAGAAAAGTTCTATGAATTAGAGCCAGCTCTTGGCTATTCCTTCAAAGTTACCTTAGTGGATTAGTTTGGATTGTTAGCACCTTTGATCTCTGCTTCTTTTCCTTGAGTGATGTTGAATTTACGTCTGTCCAGCCTCAGACAGATTCAATTCTGGGTGTGCAGATTCTGTCTAGGTCCTTGCCACACTCATTCTTATCCCTCTTTGCATTGTGGAATCACCTGGGGAATTTTCAAGTCACTTGTGGCTGGTCTAAACTGAACTGGTTTTATATGATGTCCGGCATTTCTCTGTATGATTCCAGTCTCACAGTTTGGGCTCTTCTAAATGAGCCTTCCCCTGACACTCTTGATATGCCTCCTCGTCCTTTATATTGTATCCTGATATTTACATTATAGCAGCAAACACCTAAGAGAATCATGTTATAAAGAGAAAAGTTTTCTCTTGACTCACAGTTTTGGAGTTCTCGATCCCAAATTGCTTGGTGCCATTGTTTTGGACCCCTGACAAGGTAGGTAGCTCATTATGGCATGACAATGCTACTCACCTCCTGGCCAGGAAGGGAAAGAGGCAGCAAAGGGGATACGGTCCCACCATTCCTTCTGAGAACACACCCCAGAGGGTTAAAGCCTCTAACTAGACCCTGCCTCTCTACCACTTCCCAGTACTAGCATCCTGGGAACCAGCCCCTTAATGCAAGAACTTGTGGGGAACATTTCAGATGCACTCCAGAGCTCCAAAATCAAAACTGCTGCGGCTGTTGCTAGGAAGACAGAGAAGAGCAAAACAAGCGTATCATGGAGCCACCTTGGATATTCAGCACAGTCCTAGTTCTGGCAAGAAAGTCAGGCAAGGCTAGGGCAAGTAGAAATACAGGGGCCTGGGAAGGATGCAGGTTTGTGACCATTTCCAGAGGTCGCTCACATAGTTGCAGAAACATCTGCAAGTGTTCCAAAACACAAAATTCTCAGGGAATAATCCGATGAAATATGATAATTTCGCCATTTTTATTTTTAATTTCTTTGTAATAGATCACACACATTTTTAAAAGTCTGTCAAGAAAGAAATTATTTTTTAACGGACCTATCCATTGGCATATAGTGTTGGCTAATTAACCCTAATTAACCTTTTAGTCTCTACCAGCCAAGTTAATGAAACTTAAATGTGAATTTGTTTTTATGTTCTGAATTCCATTTTCCTGAACCCTGGTATTGGCTCCTGGATCAAATTCAGGATCACACATAAGGTAAGTTTGAAATGCTTCATCCCACTTACAAACAAAACAAGACATTTAAAAAAAAAAAGCCTGCTTCTTGTCTCTTGTGGGTGGGAGGAGGTGTTCTGGTTTATATTTCCTAACTGCATTGTCTCATTGCAGCCCACTGACAGCAGCCACATAAACAAGAGGGAGCAATCCTAGCGCGAGATGAAAGCCATGTGCGTGTTGGCTGTGCACAGGGACACTAATAGCTTCTTCAAATAAGCAGAGTGTATCACAGCACGCATAAGCACATGTGTGCACACACACAAGTACACATACATGCAGATACACAAATATACACTTATGCACACAAGGCACACACACACACACACACACACACACAAACACACATATATGCACGGCCTCAGCTGATGCTGCAGCACATTTCCCCAAACTATGTATTCTTAGTGCTCTTGTAGAATTACCTGTCCATCTCCACTCCTTGGTAGGCCCCTTCATAAAGCGTTCTCTACATTTTGCCTGAAAATAAAAGTTAGTTAAAGCTACTATTTCGGGGGATTTATTAAAAATGTCTTGTGAGTCAGTTTGGCCCCTTGAACTCTCATGGTAGAAGGTGAGAACCAACTTCCAAAATTTGTCCTCTGACCTCCATATCACGCATCATGGCATGTGTGTCTGCACTCTCTCTCTCTTTCCCTATCTCTCTCTCAATTAAAAAAAATCCAAAAAAAAAAATCAAAGTCTTGCTTTTTAAATGGAGTAAAATCTAAAGCATGGATGCAGAGTTTTAATGACAGGCAGAAAGAAGAAAGCCCTGTGCTTCATGTTCCCAGTACCAGAATTGTCGTTTCGCTTCACTGGGTCTCATGCATACACTGTCATCTTCATGCACTGTTGTAGACGGATTTCCTGGACGTGTGCAGAAAACTAGTACTCTTGTCCAGGAACAGCAATTAAGAGACTGTATCCCATTTATTTCAAACTGGATTATAATGAACATTTATCAAACCCCAGAAGTTAATAGCATGCCAGGTGAAGAAGGGTCAGTATAGTAAAGTGGTAGAATATGGATGGATGTAGGCAGGTTTGCTCCACTGTATCTACTGTGCACTGTGCTGTGGACTGTGTTTATGGTCATGCTGGATGAGTCCAGTGTGGCTGCCTGAGCTAAGAGTCCTGCAGATGATTAGGAGCTCAGACAGTACCTGAGACTCATCTGAGTTGGTCATTAATAACTGTTCACAGGTGGGGTTTCTAGAGAAAATAGCCGACTGATTTATAAGAAGAGAGATACCGCTAACTTAAAGGGTTGCACAAAGCCTCAGCTATGTCTAGAACAGAGTGCAAGCAGCAGATTTATAAGACAAATTACTTAACTAGACTGGCAATAAAAATACATTAAACACTTCACCCCAAACTACTAGGGGATGGGAAAGCAGAAATTAGCATTGACAAGTGTCTAAACTCCCAGGCCGGGCTGTTTTCACAGTGGTGTGGTCCACGAGAACGCATATGCCTGACCTCTGTTTGGTGTGCTGTTCCCATGTTAGCCGTTTTAAATTCTTCATAGAATTTTCTTTTTGGACTGGGGATTTCTGATGCTGTCTGGTAGGCCAGTGTGACACACTTTATGCCAGTCTGCAGTGTAGTGTGGATATCTGTAGTTCAGCGCAGTCTGTGGGCATGGGGCTGGTGACCTGCCTAACCACTGATTCAGGGTTCATAGGCTCATTGTGAGGCAAGTCAGGGGTTCCTGGGGTGGCAGCCAGACCAGGGCCTGGGTCTTGATCAGTGGTAGTGACATGAGCACTAGTCGCAGAAGTCATAATCAACGCTGTACAAGTTACAGGAAAAAGTCAGAACCAGCAAGAAAATGACATTGCACAAAAGCATTGCTACATTGCCATCCAAAGTTATCGTCAGGCTTATGTGACACTGATTTCCAAAGGTGCTAAACTGATAGGAAAAATAGTCCTATGAGATGCTTCAGTTCTATGTCTAAAATTCATATTTTTGATATGCTATCAGAAATTTGTCCCCATACAAGTATCCCAAAAATAATCATAACAATGCTATCACAGGTTAAAAATACTCTTAGTAACTTAAATAACAGTTGTGTATACAAAAAAAACCCTCTTGACAATTGAACAGTACCACAGCTTGCAATGTTTCACTCGCAAGAGTGATTGATACTGCTCTCAACTGTATGTACTGAAAATGAAGTTAAATGTATAGAGTTGGATGATCTAATAAACTTTCAGAGAAGAGTTTGGGGAAAATATTGTTTTGTCATTTTTCATTCTGGAGACCAAATAAAAAAATCTTATAATAAATCAAGAAACTGTATTAATAAAATATCATTTATCACTTTCATACATGAAACTAAATAAAATATTTTACCAATCTGTACATTTAGGTTGTGTATAACTCTGCATCCTATTGTTTAAATTTTATTAATTTATATATATTATAAATTATATTAATTTCATAATTTCATGCACACATATAATGTATTTTGATCATGTTGCCACCTCTTATTTATTTATAGTTGAAGCTTTAATTATTTTTTACTAATAAACACTCAAAATACAAACAGCACATTTAGAAAGTTTCTAATTAGGCACAAATTTAATAATTACACCAATGCAATGAATTACACTTTTATATATAATATATTGACTTGAACATAATTTAAAGCATTTATAAGATTATTAATTATTACCCAAACTTTCATTTGTCTGAAGAAATAGAAAACCTGTGTTCTCAAATTTTCACTGAAGCAAAAGTTGGAAAATAGAGGAACTATGTTTTTTCCAGTCATTAAAATCATTGCTGATTTGTAATCTTTGGTTTTCTACCTCTCATCTTCATTTTGTAAAACAAAACATTTTTAAAGGGAATCTTTTTATTTTGGTACTTTAACAGTGATTTCTGCTTTCTAGAAGGGGATTGACGAGCCTTTTGTATAAGGTCCTTCGCGTTGTAGTTCCACGCAGGAGAAGGAAAGTTTATTACTAGGAGAAAGAAAGGAGGGCCTGATTCCCCCCTGGAGTCCAAGCTTCCTTTTCATCCAGATGGAAAGCACTGATGTTGGGACAGGGGAAACCTGTATCGGAGTCACCAGGACCCAGAGGGATCTAGGGCCTCGGCGGCCCTCCCACCTTGGGTCCAGTTCAATCTCTGCTTTTCTACAGCTGCCAAACCATGCTCAAGGCGTTGGGTGACATCGAAGATGAAGAACAGGTTGGGAAGCATCTTTTCTTTCTCTCAATCACAGCTGTGGCGAAAGGTGCCGCTATGCTTTGTTGCACTTACGTTTTCATTCTTCTTTCTCCAAGATTAGAGCTGCTTTATTCCAGGGAGGGAGGTCACAGAGCAGCCGGGTTTCCACAATGCTGGATGGGAGCCCAGCTTTGCCTTTTATTCCAGTGACCTTTTTAAAGTGCGCAGGCCTTTAATTCTCTGCTTTTCAGTATGTGACAGGAAAGGGTACAGCGACAACTGGTAACTTTCGGTGGCACTGCCCTGATTCATCCTAAGGAGCCTGCAGTTTTAACTGCCATAGCTCTTGTGCCTCCAGAGCAATCGTGTGCTTATGTCCCTGTGAGAGAGCTTGTGATCCTGGAGATTCCCCCAGTGCCTCAAACGCGCCCACTCTAGGACCCTGCAGGCCACATTAGAGGGTGCCTGCTCACTGGAAGGGCTCCATGGGGGGGTCCTAGCTCCAGGGTTCAGAAAGACCCACACAGCCACCTGACAAGCTCTCTCTGGAACTGGCTGCACTTTAACACACACTGAGAACCGTGCAAGAAGTTCATGAGTATTTGCAAAAGAGTTTTCACGCGATGCTTCAACTGAAAAGCCAATATTGTATTATTTAAGATTCCCTCCTAATAAGGCCACCTTTTCCCACGTACCAAACTTGAGAAATCAGGGTTTCTTAGGTTTTATGCTCATAACAAAATTCTATTTTCTATTTCAAAGTCAGAAAGGGAAATAGGACCTCCACATGAGTCATTTTGCAACAATGCCTATATATATTTTATTGGTAAAACATGAGTATTTTTATTTTTTAAATCCAGGCTAATTACACTATGAACACCTTAAATACTTATTTAATCAAGAAATATGGGCTTGGTGCTAGGGAGATGGCTCAGCGGATAAGGTGCTTACCCTGCAAATATGAGTAGCTGTCAGCTCTCCATGCAAAAGCTGGGCAGCAGGATTCCTCTAGAAGAAGCTGAGCCTTGCCAATTGGCAAACCGAACTCTGGGTTAAATTGAAAGACCCTGCCTTAATAATAAAGCCTGAGAGCAATTGAAGAAGACACACAATGTTTAACTTCAGATTTCCACATGCATACATATACAACACACACATGCAAGAACCACTCATACGCATGCAAAAAGAAAGGAAGAAAGGAAAGAAACATGGGCTGCTATGATACAGAACACAATCTTGAGAATTAAGGATACCACAGTTGCTTTGAGAGAGGTGGTCGCGTATGCTTGGCAGTCACATCCAATCTGAGGCCTACTGGCCATAGGTAGCCAAGGATGCCTGTGGGTGTGGCCCGACACAAAACCTGGAAACCTGCTTAAACACTAAAAACTCTTTTTTGGAATTATTTTATGTCTATTCATGGTTCTCAAATATGAACTCAGTAGATAACAATGCTGGGTAGTGATGTCAAAACATTGGTCATGCTGCAGTCTTCTCAGAGGTTTTAGCTTGTTGTACCTTAACATTTTTAATATTCATATCAACATATGACACACATATCAGCAAACCAGTTATATATACTGTCAAATATGGAAACATTTTTGTGTTCTATTAACACACTTCAAACATAACAGAGTAAAGTAAGAAGTTTACTTTGAGTTCCAAGATTTAAAATAGAAACACCCTCCAAAAGGAGCTGTTTATGGAAGACTAAAAATAAGCCATTTTTAACTTAAAAGCTAGAATTATTTTACCTACATTACACTGAATAATGAGAGGATATGCTTGTGAAGGTAGTGGAGAATCTGAGTACTTTCAAACATGAAGGCTTGGTTTAAGGAATATAGGAGGTCTGGATAAGCGGTCAGAGCAAAAATATGATTAACGAGACAACCAAATATCATCCTAATTTGTAGCTTAACCAAAAGCAAGAAAACATTTCTGTCACTTGGGAATACACTTGATAAAATTCTAAATATTGCAGACAGTTTTCAAAAGTCAAAGTACAAAACAGGTTCGAGAAGTAGTAGGACAGTGAGAGTTAGGACCAAGTTACTTGGAACACTCAATTGTTGACATGGTCAAAGATGATTATTATTCATCATTTCTTTAGAAGTGCACGTGGATGTGCTGTCAAAAGAAGCTGGCCCAAGTGTGAGGTGAGATAAAAGAACCTAAGTATTCACCTCCTGGAGTGTCATAGTACAAGTTCCTGATGTGTCCCTTTTTCTCCAGCCTGAAGAAGGTCTTAGATGTGTTTTTTTTTCAACCATGCACAAGTTCTACCCTAGAGCATTGAATTATGACCTTGGGAATTTTAATAGTTTTTGACCACAACCAACCTAGTGATCCCCGTTTCATCTTTAAGTTTTAACTTTTTTGGTAAAACATCAAATCTGTATTTATCTCACATAGAGTAATATAACTTTAAGCTGAAATATATCATAAACAAAACAAGTAATGCCCACTGTTTGACAGCTTAAGTATCTACAATTACAATAAATTAAACTAGAATGAAATGAATACTAAGCTTTAGCTTTTACAACCTATTTTAACTTTCCAATTTTGTTATTCCCATGTCCATTTCAATCTTGGAACATTTTTTTAACCTTAGAACGTATTCACAATACAAAATCCTTTCTCATCTGAAAGCACTTCATTTTCTCTTTAACCTTCCTTACCAAAAATATCCCGTATAACTTTTTGTATCTTATTTTTCTGATGGTTCCTTTGTGTTTTATTTTTCTGTTCAAAATTTGGAAAACAATTTTTCTTACTTAAATATCTATATTTCAATGAAAAGATAGGAAGATGTAGCTGAAAACATGAACACTGTATCTTAAATATCTAACAATTACAAAGGTAGGTAAATCATGTACACATCTCCATGTTCTTTTAACACACTTAAATAACAATTTATTAAATATTTAGGTCTCATAATAACAGACTGGGAGAAATTGCCTTTATTAAGAAAATGGTGTCAACTGGGTCTGTAAGTCAACAGAGACCACAAATGAAGTCTGCCTTCAGTCTGCATTGTTCTTGTGTTGTATTAAGAACACAAGAGTTGAGTTGAGTTGTTTTACTACAGAATGGATGTCAACAGAGAAAGAAATGATCAGTTATACTTTACAGAAGAAAATTTGTATGGCAACCCTTGAATCCTAGAGATCTTAGTGGCTATTAAATCCAAATCTAGCATTTGTTAAAGTCAGGTACTATTTAAGTACTTTATGTTTATATGATCTCATTTATTCTATACAGCTTTTGAAGTCAGGTACTCTTTCAGACATTTTACAAATGATGAGGAATTTTCCATTAGGAAAGTTGAGCAACTTTTATAAAGGTCACAGCTAATGCATAGCGGAGCTTAGATGATTTGACTGTGGATGTGTAACATTTCAACTCTCCACAATCACAGGAATTCTAGCCAGTCAATCAGCCTTACAGAATCTTTAACACAGGTGCAGCTTTTCTTCTGAGAACTTCAGTTCACATTAAGAATAGGAAACAAGAACGCAATAAATATGAATGTATATTATCCCAAAGTGGATTATCTTGGTCATAATAAAAATATTCAAAAGTGTCAGTAAATAAGAACATGTAAATCAAAGTAACAATATAGTACCACTTCATGATCACATAATTAAAAGCAACATAATGAAAAGATAATATTATCATTTTCTTTATAGGTAAGGGTCCAGAGGAAACAGAACTTTCATAGTTTAAAGATGAAATGTGAATTGCTAAACTGATATTTAAAATGCAGCATCACATTATCTTCTAAAAATTAAAACTCACATGAGATGAGACCAACTAACTTTATTCCTGGAGAGTTATTCCAAAGAATAAAATGTATAGTAACATAGTGTCATAAAAATATATGTGCAATGAGTTATGCTACTATTCATAGTTAAAATTCTGAAATGCTGTGAGCTCTTATAAACAGGAAAATGATATAATTGGTCTTTCTACAACCATGAAGAAGAATGACTTACAGCAAAACCAATTGGTTAAGATTTCCTTGGTATATTACCCAGTGAGAAAAGCAAGTTGTGGAGGTGTATAACATTGCATTTTTGTAAACAGAGCTAATAAAGGATGAGATTATGTATGTGTATATATAAATATATCCATATGTGTGCTTCTTTATGATACCCAATTGTAAACACACATTGTTTAGCTTGCTCTAGGAAGAAAGAAAGAGAAGAAGGAAGAAGGGAGGGAAAAAAAGAAGGGATGAAGAGACCAAGAGAGAAAGAGAAGGATAGAGGGAATGAAGAAGTAAGAAAGGAAGAAAGGGACAAAAAGTGAGAGAAGAGAGAGGGAGGGAGGCAGAGAGAGGCACAAAGAAAAAGAGGTACACAGAGAGTCAGAGATGGAAAGATGGGAGGCATGTTTTAAATGTAAGATGCCCCCCTGCCTGGGGCCTAAGCTTGTGGCATTCAGACAGTGGTACTGCTTAGGGAGGTCCTGAAACCAAAATGGGATCTAGTTGGCAGAGTAGTCTGTAGGGATGGGCCTGAATATTCTGTCCCTGCCACTGGTTCTGCCTTCACTTTAGGCTCCTGACCTGCTGTCAGATGAAGAGTTTCGACCAGTCACTAACTGTCCTGACCTCTACCAAACTTGAGCCTCTGTGATACAGAACTGAAATCCTCCGAAACCAGGAGCCAAAATGGATAATCTATGAGCAATGGAGAAGTAACTGAGGCAAAATAAGGGGAAAAGGAGAGAGAAGACAAGACAGGAGGGAGGGAACTGAATTATCTTAAAAGCCAGCACCTTCCATGGGACCCCCATTGGTGTTCTCTTCTTGGAAATTAATAGCTTAATGCTGAGCTGCCCAAGGAAAACATTCAGTTTTCTTTCTTGTAAGACCAGACTTCCGTGCCTTATTGTTCTTGCAGCTATTAATAACCCGTGAGCAATTACCTTCCATAACATGCTGGGGAGAGCCCTTTTTCATATTTCCAACCTGCTGAATCAACACAGGAGTTGACTGGGTCCTTATTGCTTCACTTATCAACCTGTGTCCTACCACAGAAAGAGAGAGACCTTCACATGGCCATTTTGCAAACTTGCCTGACCAATGTGCCAGCCAGTTATTTTAACATCTTTCAATTAAATTTTTACATCTTTTTTACTTTAACATCTTTTAATTTAAAACTTCAATCAGCATGTGAGGAAAAGAAACGGGAGTCTGTCACTATGTAAGTCTTCAGATGATGGTGGGGTACTGGGAGCCAATAGAACTGTGGGACTAAGTCTTCAAAGCCCTCACTAGAGACCAGAGCAAGGTTGTAGTAGAATCTGGCTCCTTCTGCCAGCTGCTTCCAACACAGTTGTCTACTTACCCTTCTGCCTTTGATTTTTCTTACTCCTTTTGGGCTATTCTTTCCTCCCCAAAGCTTCGAGTGTTTGTCTGAAGTCAAGGACGACCCACCATTTCGGTTTGCTGATAAAGCACCTGAGGAGTCTACATACACAGTCACATTAACTAACCTTAAAGCAAACGCCCCCTGCAAACGACCCTGGTGTCCTTTTCTTCTTCACGGAGTCATCCTATTGTGTGACCTCCTGTCATATTTCTGCCTTGCCTGCCTCTAGTACGACACTCAAGTCCTTTGAGATGCGCTTTTAACTTTTTATTAAATTATAGATGCTCCTTGATTTATGACGATTTGGCTTGCCGTGCTTGTTTTTGGCTCTATAAATTTGCAAAAATCATGCACATTCACTGGAAAATGTAGTCTTTCTTCTTTTTACTCCTTCCTTTCCTTTCTTTCTCTTTCTCTTTTGAGAGGGGATCTTGTTGTCTCCCAGGGTGGCCTGGAACTTGTGCCGCTCTTGCTGTGGTTACAGGTCTGGGCCCACATGCCTGGCTGGCCCTTGCAATTTTGAATAAGGCTGTTTCTCCAAGCCCGTGGTATTTGGCCTGATCCTTTCTTGCTGGCCAGTGGTGACCGCAGTTCCCAATCAGCAGGACCACCGAAGCTGCAGCGTGCTGCCTCAGCAGAGGTTGAAGACAATGTTTGAGAACGACTCTTTCATGGTTTGCCCTTTAAAAAGAAAACACGAAATAAAGCAGGCTTTTGTGCCGTTCAAGCTTCTCAGAAATGGTACTCAACATGCTGCTGAGAACTGCTGTGCTCCTACATAGCAGAGTGATTATGGAGAAGTAATTTGCAGGAGACCGGCCACATTAAACAATAATGACAAAACTCCCTGGGGGAATTTTGCTACTTTGCAGGACCCTCCTTAATCTAAATTTCAGAGGTGTTAATGTGCCAATAAGAAGAACAGCTACCACAAGTTTAATTTGCATAATGGTGCTGCTAGCAAAGACCTTTCCAAATAACTGGAGTTTGTGGTGGTAGGTATAGGGTACTACTCAGCACGTGCGGGTCCAGCTGCTTTAGTTTATCTTGTGCCCTTGGACGCTCTCAGTGGAGGACTTTCCCTCAGCTCTGAGCTATTTTTTTTCTTCTCTGTTTCCAGGACTGTAATTGTCTATGCAGAACATTCTTTACGGTTTCTAGTACAAGCTTCCAGTCATTTTGAAGTGGGAGCCATTCTGTGCTTAAAGTCACAGTACTTTTCTGCTTGGCCATCTGTCATGCTAAACATTCTTAGGTGGCTATGCTTGAGGGGTTGCCTAGGGTCCCCCAACTTTATGCTGTCAGCTGGAGGGGAAGTGGTTTGACTTTCTTCTTTCTTGTCTGCCTTGGTCAGTTCCATTAGCGATCAGGTAGCGTGTACCTGGCACAGTCCTCTTCCTGACTCATTAGTGGGGCATCTAAACAAGTGGGACACAGGACGAAGTTTAAGTAGAAGCCTGGGTAGATCTCAGATGAGCAGAGCGAAGGCAGGAATGCCCTCTGCTCTCACTTGCAGCACTGTTTGCTAAGGATCTTTCCAGGATCTAGCAGGTTGTGGAGATTCGCAGCCAACCTCAGCTACTTGAGAGGCTGAGACAGGAGGATCCAAAGTTCAAGACCAGCCTGGGCAACTTAGTGAAACCCTGTCTCAAACTGAAAAAAAAGAGGAATGAAACAGATATGGAATAGCTTAGGAGCCTCATTTGGTTTTGAATAAGACTCCCTCCCCACGCTGCCCCTGTGTCTGTTAATGCAATTGGCAGCTTAGGTCCTTTATCTGCAAGTACTAGGAATACACACCTCTCTTGGAACAATACACCCAACAACCCAGGATTACTCACCTCCATTAGGCTGTACATACAACACTCAGCTCTAAACAACGGTCGGTATAGACTTCTCCTCTCTCAGTAATCATCAAACCTGAACAGTTTCAACTAAAATGTATTTCCATAGTGCTTGTGTGTCTGGGACAAAGAACAGAAAAGTCAATCTGACCTGAACTAGAAGTACCTTTCAGGGAAAAATCCTTTATTTATCATTTTATGGCTATGCGTGTATATGATTAAAATAAAATGCATTATGGGAAGGTATGTGTACAATAGGAAAAATGACTAGATGATCTAATTTATCAATCAAAATATAGAACCAACAAAATTGCACTTTAATACCAGCCGCTCTTTCCTTCAGATCCCATAAAAAGAGACTCCAGGAAACCAGCTAGTTCTCTGGGGTCTCTTCACTCATAAAGCCCACTGGTCCCTGGCCGAGTATCCTGAACTTTATTATCACCTTGCTCTGAATAGAAGTTTTCTTTGCTATTTTTTGCAAATTTGTTTGGGTTTTTATTTAATTCTTGAATAGAAGTTCAAGCACTTAGAAATTCTAGACCAAGGCTCTGACCATTGTTAACAGAAATAAAGCTCAGTGGTAGAGCACTTGCCTAGCAATTAAAGAGAGCTGACTTGGCTCTCACTGCAAATTAGATAGGTAGGTAGGTAGGTAGATAGATGATAGATAGATAGATAGATAGATAGATAGATAGATAGATAGATGGATAATCTAGTAGGAAGTCGTGGCTTCCTCTAAGAGCAACGGATGGCTTAGGACAGGGGTTAACCATGAGGGAGTCTTGCTAAGTGGGGTGCTATCTTACATCACCTGAGGCACTTTAGAAACAGAACATTGCCTGAAATTTGAACTGCTTTTTATTATTACCAAGAGCTGACTATCCAAATAAATTTAGTGAGATTATTCTTCCCTGAGAAAATATTTTATTAAATTTTAATGCATTGTGCAATTACTGCTGAGTTGTTTGGTTTTTGTCTTTTTCCCCCTTTTTTGTTTGTTTTGTTTTGCATTGTAAAGACATCTTTCTATGCATCTCAGGCTGGCTAGGATTTTGATAGTCTCCTGTCTCAACCTCCTGAATGATAGGATTGCAGGCAGGGGCTACACTATTGCTGAGTTTTGATGAAATACAATTAGACTTCAAATTCGTATATTATTTTTCCTTTATTAAATATTTAAATGTGTGAGGAAATTAATTCAGAGAATTCTCTATTCCATCAGCTGAACATGTAAGTTCAGCTACATCTGAATTGAAATTATATCAAGAGTTAATAAGAATATGGATCCCACCCATATTGTTAAACCATTGGCAACTGATGAATTCTGGGAAGAGGGGTGTTTTCTTCAGATGTGTGTTCCCTGAGGAGCCCACATGGCTCCAACAGATAGTTCCAAGCCTGTGGTTACACAGACAGACCTGGTTAAACATAGTGGTTCACAAAGCAAAACAGAAAGACATGAATGTGGGGAAGAGACTTAGGAGGAATGGTTGAAATAGGGGAAGGAGGACTATAAGAAGGGGATGGGAGAGAGTTGCCAGAAAGCACTATATATGAAATCATCAAAGAACAGAGTTAAGATGAGTTTGTGACTGTTCTGCCTTGCTTTGGACATGATTTTGTTCTAGTTTCTAATCTTTGGGGCTTCCTTAAGCAGTATATTTGAAATGGTGATACCACAGGGATTGTAAAGTGGAGGCCACAGCTTTCATAGAGTGACTGCTGGTATTTCCTGGGATCACTTTATGATTGTTGTCGAGGGTGGGGAGAAATTGGAATCCTTGTGCTTTGCAAGTGGGTGTATAAAATAGTATTGCTACTTTGAAAATTAGTTGGCAGTTGCTTAAAAAGTTAAATGAGAATGTACCATATGGTCCAAAAATTCCCCTGCAAGGAATCTGCCAGGAAAAAATTGAACTTGTCCTTGGGATCACTTTTGATTTTGCGTACTCATTCTACTGTAAAAGCAGGTATGATATATAGCTCCATGTCAAGGGGAGAATAAGCTCTACCTCTTGGGAGGAGGAATATTGAATAATTTTTACAGTACTGTGATGGTTATTATTAATTGTCAGCTACAAAATCTAGAATCACCTAGTGACAAATCTCCTGGCACATCTGTAAGAAATTATTTAAATTAGATTAGCCCCTTGTATGCCTTTAAGGGATTATCTTAATTGGGTTAATCAAGGAAGGGAAAACCCACCCCAGAGGATGGTGGCACCATTTCCTGGGGTGGGTACTGGATTGTCTATGAAGGAGGAAGCAAGGTGAGCATCAGCCATCTTTTCTCTCTGCTTCCTGTCTTCTGCCTCAAGATGCTTCCACCAGGATGTCACTGCCATCCTAGATTGTACTCTTGAACTGTGAACCAAAATAAGCTCTTCCTTCCTTATGTTGCATTTTTTTCAGGGTATTCTATCACAGCAACAGGAAAAGTAAAAAAGACGCATATTTTCCAATCATCTCCCTTTGAATATAATTACAGTTGGTCTTTATAATGGAGGCATTAAAGATAAAAATGGATACTGCAGGCTCTGCTGAGTTCAGGGCATGGAGCTCATCCTCCTGCAAGACAAGGATGCCCTCTTTCCCGAGTGGTGTCTGAGCCTTCCGGTTATAGTTCTGCAAAGTTTGTTCATTTTCTAGGAGGATTATGTTTATAGAGAGCTGAGGCCACTGCAAGGAACATTCATTTGTTGTCCTTTTGTTTCTCAACATTATATCATCCAGCTCAAGCAGAGGCTTAGTTCTTCTCTTCTTTTTGCTTCCAGGAAATAGGCTTTTTAAATTCATTATATCATTATTTTCATTTTTGCTGTCCTCTGTGCATTTTCAAACCTCATCTGTGCTTATGTTTTATCTCTGAGCTTTGTCTTAGTCTCTTCCCTATTCCACAAGAAAGACATACACTTTTAATGCCGTTAGGTATTATTATAGTTAGGAACTCAGGAATGATGAAATCTCAGTTGCATCTCATCAGTCCCTCCTCCTGAGTTCTGAAGAATCTCTGTGATCAGGAACACTTGAAGAAGGAAGAAAAGAAAAAAAAAAAAACCTCCATTCTAGTTGTTCAGATGTCTAAGAACTATAAAAAAAGTCAGAACTTCGCACACTGATTCTTAACCTCAGAACTAACCACACTGACATGCTGTGTGATAGATGTTTGGAGGTGGGAAGTGCTTGCTGGTCCTGCTGCAGGCTCAGGGCCTACAGTGTGACATGAACCACCAAGCACACACTTAAAGTCTTATATCTAAGACTAGTGAATCACAGAATCACATAAGCATTTGTATCCTGTCACCCCCCCCACCCACACGCACATACCTAGGGTGTTAGCACAAGTTGTTCCCAGCTATATATGTCCTTTGTAAAACCTGAGTTTGCTGTGTAGGCCTTTGTTTTTAGCAACTTTATTATGGAGATGATTTGCAAATTACATTCAAATTTTTGTTCTTTAGAAGACAGACTTTGCCACATTCTGCCCTCATGCCTCTCTGCACAGGCAGAAATCCTGCCTTCCACTGAAATGGCTTATGCCCCTGTCCCAGAGTAGAGCCTCTTCCCCACCCAGGACAATAGAGCCAAGAGCAGGTTGCCAAGGTTTCAGTTCTGGCTGGACAATCTCCAGAACATCAGCCAACCTTCCAGTGCCTCAAATTAGTCCTTCAAAAAATAGAAGCAGTACTGGATTCTTGTGAAAATTATACATTTATTCAAATTGGATGTACATATGTATGTGGATGGACTATACGTGTGTCTGTCTCTATACATACCCATGTGAAAATCCCTGATACAGCAACCTTAGAACATGCAGCTGTGGCTGTTCTTCTTCTCTTTTTTTTTTTTTCTTAGTGAAGGACTAAACTCCCAGCCCTAGAGACTTTTCCCGAGTTGCAAGGCCCACAGTGTTACCCTGAACAATCTATTTTCACTCTCTGCATAACATCTTGACTTTTCAATGTAGGAACAGGAGGAGCTGTGTATTTTACACTCCCAAATCCTCAAACCAGAATTACAGAGTGTTCTGTCTTTTTGGAGAAAGAAGGTCCCCTCCCCTCCCTTTTCAGTTAGAAGTGGCAGCCTTGCTGAGTAGCTATTGTTTAAAATCCCTTCAGCTGGACTTGTACAAGTGCTCTTCTGAATGCCTGCTTTGCATCACTCTGAGCCTTGAGTAGTATCTAGTCATCAGACCTAGATAGGGCCGGGAGCTTTTGAATGCGGACTTTGTGGTGGATAAAGAAGGTCAGAACAGTTCCTCAGTCTTCTGAGGAGTGAGCCATCCAGCTGATTGCCTCACAGCCTTTGATACTTTGCAGAGTGGATTGGATGTTTCTTTCCTGGAGCGGTTGGATTTTTTTTTTTTTTCTGTGCTGAGTACATACCACTGCTGGGATATCTTGGAACCCTTCAAAACTGACAGGGAACTAGAAACTTGCTTTTCTTTGCCATTTCCAAGCTTCATTTTAGTTCAGCATTCATTTTTCTACTGCATTAGAAGGAAGCACGGCTCGGGAGCAGATGTTCCTTTTGCATGTCACCTGAGGCCGGCCTCACAGATGTCCTGGAATGGGCTCTGTCATCTCACCAGTGACTGTCCTTTAGAGAACACATTCCATTTGAGATGACTGTAATTACCATGGAAAGGTTAGCATAGTAGTTTTCCTCATCCATGGGGTTACATACCAAGACCCTCATTGGTGTATATGGTACCGAATCCTAGTTATTCTACTTGTTTCTTTTGTATCTGTATCAGTTGTTTTTTTCCCCTCATTGCTATGACAAAATGCCCAACAGAAATTAATTTAAGGAAAGAAGGAAGGAAGGAAGGAAGGAAGGAAGGAAGGAAGGAAGGAAGGAAGGAAGGAAGGAAGGAAGGAAGGAAGGAAGGGTTTACTGTGGTAGGGAAGGCAGGTAGGAAATAAGTGGCTAATCACACTGCATCCACAGTCAGGAAGCAGAGAGAAACATACAGAGAAACATACTTGCTTTCTCTTTTCTATCCAGCTCAGGTCCCCAATCCAAGGGATGATGTCACCCACATGCAGGATGGGTCTCTCCACCTCAGTTAAACATGTCTGGGACCATTCTCGCAGACAGCCCCAGAGATATATTTCCAGGGTTATTTTAAATCTAGTCAAGTTAGCAATGAGTATTAACCATCACGACATCTATGATGTATATGATAATATTTGATTAATAAATGAGACTTGCAACAATACTGAAAGTTTATTTAATAACAAAGCAGACCAGGAGATAAAATGGCAATGAAAAAATTTTTAATAATGTCATACCTACTCAGTGTGGAGGGTAATATACATCATGGTTACATGGGATAATCTGCATCCACAGTGAAAGGAAGTGAGACGGTGCAAGATTTCCTCACAAGTCTTAGGACAGTGTGCAATTTAAAATGTATTGTTTAGGTTTTTTTTTTTTTTTGTGTGTGTGTGTGTGTGTGTGTGTGTGTGTGTGTGTGTGTGTGTGTGTCAGAGGGCACTGTGTGTGCCTGTGGATGCCCAACGGTGATTTTGGAATCACCCTAGATTTCTTCTACCTCCTATTTACTTTGTTCTGAGTTTCCCAGACTCTGCCTCCCAGAACAAGAAGTACAGGTCATTGCCATTTCTGTCTGGCATTTTTACATGGGATCTGGGATCCGAACTCAGGACCTTCTGCTTGGGAGACAGAGTCTTAACTCCTGAGCCATCTCTCCAGCTCTGATCGCTTAGTTTTGAAATAGTTCATTTAATATTTTCAGACCTTGGTTAATCCAGGGTAAATGAAACTATGGAAAGCAAAGCTGAAGAGAAGGAACAATACTGTACTCCAATAATGTTTTAGATTCCAAATAGTTATGCCAATTTTCTTTTTATTTTCCTGTTGCAGTTGCACTACATTGTGGCCAACAAATTCATGACCAAATGGCTTAAGGGAACAAGGCATTTTATTTTGGCTTATGATTCTTGGTTGCAGTTCTTAATCCAGCTTGGTAGGAGAGTCCACATCAATACCCGTGACTGAGGGAACTGGTCACATTACATCCATATATCCATAGATTGTTGAGAGAGGGATAATCCTTACTTTCAAGATCAGCATGTCTGACCAAGTATATAAAAGGATGCCAACTTCTTTGACCAGTTCCCTCCATTTTATTCATCTGCCCAGAGCTTAGTCCCACCTACCATAGATTGGCCCCTCCCCCTCAATCAGACGCTCTCTTGCAGATTTGCCCAGGACTCAACTCAACTACCAGTTCTTCACAACTGTGCCCAGAGCTCAAGCCTTCAATTGCCAAGTTGACACCTGTATCTAACTATGCCATTTTCCCTGTAAATGAGGGAATAGCAGAAAAACCAGAGTGCCACAAAGAAAGCCAGCGACTAGCCCAAGAACCCAGTTATCTTATTATTATTTTTTATATGTGTGGTTCTTCCCAGTTTTGAGGTTTTTTTGTTTTTTTTTTTTTACAGTGGAACCAAACATAATGAGTTTGATGGTTGGCCAGTTACAAATCATCGATAAGCACAACCATAGACGAAATGTTAAAAAAAATTGCATCAAGTAAGGTGAACTGGAGATCCTTCTCAATGTAGTGCTTCTCTTAACAAGCAGGGATTTCTAATTAGGGAGGTTTATACATATTAATATAAGAAAGAATCATTTTCATGTGTGTGTGTGTGTGTGTGTGTGTGTGTGTGTGTGTTTAAATGGCATGTGGAGGTATCAAGAATCATCCTTGGTTGCTCTTCTACCTTATTTCTTTCAAGGCAGTTTTTCTAATCTAATCCGGAACTCGTTTAGCACTACCCTGCCTAGACAGTTGGCTCTGGGAATTCCCAGCCTCTGCCATCTGAGGCTGGACTTACAGGCTGGCCGCTACAACCAGATTTCACTTGGGAGGGACCTGGGGTTCTGAACTTTCGTTCTTTTGATTGTGCAGCAAGCACTTGGAACTGCTGAGCCATCTTCCGAGCCCGGCATGCACTTTTGAAGGAAATACATCACACGCTCAAAACGTGGTAGTCTAGAATGCCTTTTGGCAAAGAATGTAGTATTATAACAAGCAATATGTTCTAGGTCACCTAAAAAAATAAGCCAGAAAGACTTGTAGATTTTTGAGTGATTCCTTTCAGAAGTTTTTTTAGAGGGCCTTCTTTGAATGGGAACAAGGATTTTGAAGGAATCTGAACAGTCATTTAAAGGAATAATAGCAGCTGCCTCTACCACCAACACATCCAAAAGTATCTGTTTGGTAGCCAAGAAGAAGAGGACCTATCCATTGGTACTAGAGTCCTGTTGCTATCTTGCTTCCCTTCCCCTCTCTACCTTTTCTATTATCTGTGACATGAAATGCATGCATTAGGATGGTGGGGGAAAGAAATGAAAAGCAACTCTTACCATGTGTCGAGTTCCATGGGGTGGTCCATGAGTACAGAGAAACCAAGAGGGAAAGTAGGAGTTTATTTAGAATCCAGGGTCTGATGGCCAAGGGAGTCAGAGTTTAACCTTAAGGCATTATAATAGAAGAGAAGAGAAGAGAAGAGAAGAGAAGAGAAGAGAAGAGAAGAGAAGAGAAGAGAAGAGAAGAGAAGAGAAGAGAAGAGAAGAGATAGCTTAAGGAAAGAAAAATAGGAAGAGAGCCACCCTGACAATCTGGCAAGAGAAGGAAGAGAGAAGGAGGAAAAGTGTGAAAAGAGAAGGTAGAAAGACTGGAGAATGCAAGAAGAGAAAGATCCTGGTTCATGGTTTTAGACATTTCTAAGAAGTTGCCTGGGGTTATGAGGAGGTGAAGACTGGAGGGATAATATTTCTAGTTATACAAAATGGCAGCTGTGACTTAATGGTATTCATTTTCTTCTGGCAAAAAGAATCTTAGAAAGTCCTACAGGACGGAGACAAGCGGATTCAGAAAATGCTTAAGGAGGTTAGAAATTCTGAAAAACAAAGGCGTTGCAAGTTTGCCTGGAAGAAAAGATGAGATTTGTATAGCTTTGAAGCAAGTAAGATATAAGAGACCAAGCCAATGTTGAGGTAAATCCTTTTGAACTTGATGGAACTGAGAAATGCCCCAGAGATCAGTAAGGCCGACCTGTGGGCTTGTCTGGAGTTGGGTCTTCTGACTTGGTGAATGGTTTAATTAATTTAATGAATTCAAAATTTGATTCTACTCTTGAGAGGTGATCCTGGGTGAAGGAAGTAATTCAGTGGGGGAGGGGAGTGCTTAGGCTGTGTCTTGCTCTATAGCTCCTTCCTGTTGTTTTGCTTTCTATCCACCGGGATGTAAATGGTCTTGCATACCCTCTAAGCTGCTATCTCTGAAACCATGAGCCAAAATAAATCTTTCTTTTCCTTAGGTTATTTCTGTCTGGTATTTAGCTGCAGTGATGATGATGATGATAAACTTAATAAATAAAGGAAAGATTAGTGAAGGAGAGGCTGCCTGAAAGAACCATTCTTTTTTCAAGGCAAAGTTCCTGTGTCCTGGAATGTCCTAGGAAAGTGCAGCTCTCAGGAAAGTAGGGGTCACGTAGGGAAAAACAGTCCTACCCACTCAACCGTCTTGGTAGACAAGGTCGGGTTGACCTTTTTATGCTTGGTATAATTTCAAGCTTTTTCTTCTTAATCCAAAAATAGCTTCTATCCACCCTGGCTGCCTGAAACCCGTGTAACAGGGGACAAAGCCTCTGATTCCCAGTAAAGTATAAAAGGCTTAATTATGCAAATATGGAGTTCAGTAGCTCGGTCTGAAACTCATTCATATTAAAATGTCATCAGTCAGCTTTTCAGCAGGTGGGAAGATTGATAATCACCAGGATAGGAAAGGCAGTTTAGAAGAGAAACCTGCTCAGCTCTACTGAGAAGGGAGCTCAGAAAGGGAAGACAGGCAAGCCACATGTACCACAGCATTCCCAGGGTTGCAGGCTGGGGGTGGGGCGGTGGGTAGGAAGGTCTGTGGCGGTGGTGGTGCTGGCTCTTCAATTACAAAAGTAGGAAACAATGTGATCATATTTCCTGTGAGATAACTGAGATTTAGGGAAATGAGTTCTTGATGGCCCATTCTGTGATTTTCTCCATCAGAACCACACCCCATAGATAGCAGATGAAAACAGGTGAACTGGTTTTCCCCAGCTGTTACATGTGGCTTTATCACATTCTGAAGACTGAAGGGACTTGGGTCTGAGATTCAGGTAGGCACGGGATCCTTCAGTCCCCTTTCCCTCTAAAGTGTCAATATTGTCGATATTCTCTCATATCCATATTCTCTCATATAGACTTGACAAAGGCTAAGACAGGATAGGCTATGAGCTCTGCATCGCTTGAGTCTTGTTACCAGTGACAATGCTTCTCAGCTTTGTTGTGGGGATTCTGGGAAGAACTCCAGCCACCTCCCAAAGGAAAAGGAGAACCAGGTCTTCCCCTGAGGCCTGGTTGGGTGTTTCTGTAATTAGAGTAGGACTGTGTGTGGAGCTCTCACATGTCTGTGTCGCAGGGGCAGCAAGTGGGGGCCAATGAAAACATCAAAGCTGAACTGTCAGCCATTATGGGTCCAGGATCTCCCAAAGCATCTGTGGACTTTTGAGAGGTGCTAGCTTTCAGAATGAAAAGATCAGGAGTTGGTTGTATTATCATGAAGTATACTAATGATACCCTTGAAATCTGGTCTAGGTCGGTCAGATTCCTAATATTTGCATCACTGTCAGACTGGTTTTTGACCATCAGGAAGGATGCAGCCATCTGGTATCAGCAAGGACAGTTCTCAGAGCAGCCATTTCCCTGAGTTGCCTTGTATCTCTTTCTTCACAAGGGACCTGTGCTCAGTGAGTTTATTAAATGACAACCACCCATGTCATTTGAGCAACTCTAGAGGAGCTGGGAAATTGTGTTAAAAGTTCTCTGCCACAGCCCTCTTATGCGCGCCCTACCTATACTTGCAAACCCTGCCTAGTCCTATCCTGTTTCTACCTGGTCGGTTATTTACACTGCTTCTTGGTCATTTTCTTATGAAACGACAAGTTTAGTAAGGACAGGAATATATTCTTGGCTCAGTCACTTAAGTCACTTAGTCACCTCGTGTCAGCATCTGTCTGGCTATGTGGCATAGATACTTGATGAATGAACTAATTAAATACTCTTATTTGTTGTAAACAGGTGTTTACACATTTAGCTTTTTTGAAATCTGGCTAATGCTCTATCCTTTGCACTGTTGGGGAAAGTTGAAGTTGTTAAAACATAAAATGTAAGCGAATTTGCTAGCTGTGGCGTCTTCTACACAATTCCTGTGTAACAGTTTCTCTTTATATGCCACCTGTCACCTTCATGGACAGTCACATCTTGGTTCATTTGAGTAGAATGATGTAGGTTACCTCCAAGAAGGAGCTTGGAAGTTAGGTACAACGTGATCTAAGTCCTCAAGAGTTTGCATCTAATGGCAGAGTTAGAGTTATTGACAATAATTAGGTGAACTATGTTTCATGAAAGAAAAGAAAAAGGAAGAAAGAAATATATTTAGGAATAAGTGAATTTGAGAAGGAGTCAGAAAAAAATCCATGGAAGAAATAATGTTTAAGTAGGGAGGCTTAAGGAATAAGTGAGCTATTAGTGACTCACAAGGTGAGTAGAGGGTCAATGGGACGTCACAGAGACATGAAAGAGTGGTTTCAGGAGAGGGAGCATAGCACTACTCAAGTGAGCAGCTGATACAGCTCCAGCTTTGGGCAATGGTCATGTTCTTGAATTTCAGACCTTGGTTTTGCACAGAACCAACATTAAATGGAAAAAATCATATATGTTTAACATCAATATTCATAAGTTCCATTATATCAATATTATGTATATTTGTAGCTCTATTATGATCAGTGAACTCATGAGATTATGAAAGTAGAAAAGTCCTACAATTTATGTTGTACAAGTTGGAGACCCAGAAAAGCCGGCAATGTGACGCAATCCAAGTTTGCGGTGTGGGGGAGAGGGGAAGGAAGGCAAAGCTACAGTTACAAATCCCACTTCCAGCTAAATTGCTAATAAGAGGGAAAGATGAGGAAAATCCTCCTTTTTCTTTCTTTTGTTCTATTTGGGCCTTCAACAGATTGGACAATGTCACACAACTTTAGGAAGGGACCATCTACTTCACTCATTCCTTGAGTTCAAATGCAAATCTCATCCAGATGCATTACTTCATCTGTCACCTTGGGGTTCTCTAAAGGTTGACCCAGAATGGACTATTACAGACCTGTATGTCCAATTGGCTCATGCCTGCCTAGAGTGCAAAGGTCATCACAAGTACTGTGATAAGATAAAGGCCCTCAAGGCGGCCGGCCCTTCCTACATGGTTTCCTCCCTGCTGGCTGTCCACCTCAAATCTGTACTTTCTCTTTTAAGTCTTTTGCCCATTGAGGATTCACCACACTTAAGTATTCATATTAGAACATTCAGAGTCATCTTGAGCTAATGTCTTTGGTAGCTGGGCTTATTGATAAGACCAGTCTCTTTGGGTACAATTCAAGTTTCTGCCATTAAAGCAAATGCATTTTTCACTTCCATTTCTTGATTCAGTTTTACATACTAACGCCCAAATTCCTCTGATGTCAGTGAGATGTCCTGTCTTATGGTCTATTTTATGGGCATGACCACAACTCTGAGCTGCCAGAAACCTCATGGTCACCAACCCTGGGGTGGGGGTGGGGGTCTTTTCTTATTATTTCTGTATTTGCAAATTTATTTGCTTGCCAAAATTTATTTGTAACCCCTAGTTCATTGCTGTGATGTTTTTGTGGGTGTTAACACATATTTTCAGAGTGTTAAAAAATCATTTCCTTGGATTGCGGAAAAACTCAGTAAAACTCTTGCCATGCAGACATGAGGACCAGAATCTGGTCCCAGAACCATGCAAACAGCTGGGTGTGGGGACACATGCTTGTAATTCCAGCACCAGGAAGATAGAAATGGATCCCTGGGGTTCACTGGAATCTGCCGATCTAGCTTAACACCCTAATCACAAGCCTCAGGCCTGGTGATGGTGCTTTCTGGTGATTTCATTAGTGAAAATGCAGAATATGCTCTTATGAGTCTTAGAAAATATATGTGTAAGATAAGCATGTTTCAGAGAAGCCATGTGACTTCTCTGGTCACGAATTCAGTATTAATAAGTCAATACAGCGCATCCAGAAAAAGAGGAGGTTTACTAACTTGCGAAACAAGATTTCCCCACAGTGCTGAAGGGACCGCCATGTGGGTGACAGCGTTGTGGACAAGATGGAAAAGCAGCCAGAGTAAACAGGTATGGTATGCATGCCTGCAACCCAGAATTCAAGAGTTGAGGCAAGAGGACCATGAGTTCAAGACCAGGCTGGGCTGCTGGAGACCAGGCTGTCCTAAAAAATCCCAACAAACCAGTTAGCCACAAAAAAAAAAAAAAAAAAAAAGTAAGAAAAGCAGTTGATTGGGGTGGAGATACATGTCTGTGGTAGAGCATTTGTCTAGCATATTAAATAATCAGGTTTGATACACTGCAAGAAAAAAATTGGAAATTTGAAAGCCTAAGAATTTTATAGTTACATTATCACACAGATCAGGAGCAGGGAAACTTTTCTTGGCTAGGGTCTTTATTATAAAGATATACCAAGGATAATTAATATATAAGAAGTATATATAAATAGAATGTCTTTATCGGAAGCAATAAAACAAATTACATACGCTGTGTTGACAAAAGCCTGGGCAGATGCTCCCTCAGGAACTGCAGTTTGCTGTTCAATAGTTCAATTGTATCATATCAATATTATCAGTAGTATCAAAATGATCAAGGGCTCACAGAGGATGGACAGAAGAAAGCTTCCAAAAGTAGTAACTGGCTGCATATCCTTATTCCTACCTCATCACATCATGTCTTCTTTGTGTCAGCACCTCTGTCTGTCAGCATTCCACTCCCATTCAGTGTTGAATGGATGGATGCCAAATGAATACATGTCTCCTGCAGGCAAGCTGACTTCAGAGCTATGGAATTCTGAGTCTCAGTTGTGCTCAGGGAGTGTGTGAGGTAGAGCTTTCATAGGGGTCTGGTAGGTGGAATTATTAGAATAGAAGTGGTATATGGCTTTCATAAAAAAAATTATCATGGATTTAGTCTGCCTAAGAAACGTCTGAAGTTGGTCACACTTCGCATCACAGTACTGCTGGAGAAGGTTTTATTCCTCATTGTGTGCAGTCAGCATACATTCATTTTGCCTTTTTTGGGGGTGACATTTTACTTGGCTGAGGTCTTTTTCATCCCTGTACATTGTATTCCTGGGAAGTCACATGGCTTCTCTTGTGATCAGCTATCCATAGACAGAGCAACAGCCATGGAGTGAATGTGAATTGCCCCTCACAGGCAATTCTTATTTGCATCCTTAGCAGGTGATAATGTTTGGGAAGGTTGTGGCACCTTTAAGAGGCAGAGCCTTGCTGAAGAAAGGCTTTTCACAAGAGGAGTGGGCCTTGAGGTTTGGTAGCCATGTCCTGTTCCCTTTTGCTTTTTCTGTCTCTGGGTGGCTGTGATGACCTGAACCAGCCTCCTACTTCTGCCTATAGCTGTGTCTTCTGCTGTGATTCCTACCATAATGAACTATAACCTTTCTGGAACTGTAAGTCAAAGAAATCTCCCTTTTCCCCCTAAGTTGCTTAAATCCAAGTGTATTACTATCTTATAGCAAAAGAAACAGCAAATAGTTTCCTACTGAAGAATTTCATGAAGAGCGCTTGAAATGAACGTAGAGTCCACATGATCCATACTCCCAGGAAAAGGTTTGTATCTTATGATGACCAACCATCACTACATTCTCTTTTTATTCTTCCCAGATAGAAGAAAATGAGCCACAGAGTTAGTCAACTGTTGGCAAAAGTAAGTTTTCAAGTAGTAGGAGAAGGTACATACCGGGAGAAGAGCTAGAGTTATTTTTATGGGCCATATGGTCTACAGCTTTTAAAATTTATACCTGTGACTGTGTGTGGTACCTACTTACTTAGTTAAGGCTATCTTAAGTAAGAGTACTTTAGAAGTAAAACCTAGAGGAAACAAGTAGTCATTTAGCTTCTAAAAGGAGCTCAGAGTCATTTGCAACTAGGCTTCTTGATTTTTTGGCATAGATAGGAACATTTTTATCATGTCTTCATTTCTTGTCCACTCAACCAAAGTAAAATATGACTAAGGGGTTTGCTGTGTGGTTAAGATATTACAGATTTGTTCTTATATCTTCCAGAGTTAAGCACAATGAGATAATTTTTTATATAAAGATTTCCCTATTATTTTAACATCTTGGGCCCAGGATACCTAATATCTAATCTGTTAGTGAACATCTGTTGGTGACATCCTTGTGTGTTGAAGACAATATTGATCACTGACAATACCAAAAAGACAAGCTCATGGCAAACTATCTTCCAGAGATATCTTCCTCATGAAGAATGATTTCAATTTATAGAATGAAGCATGAAAATCAACATATTTTTTAGAAAATAGGAAACATTTAATGTATACAAATTTGTCTGCCTTGGCAATTATTTATTTACAGTTGATGATTGATACCAGCAATCGAGGTAAAAATATACATGAGGTATAAATATAATACTTAAATGCAATATCGTATTTTATTTCCATTGGCAAGATAACAACAAATAAAATACTGTGGGATTTGACAAACAAGCTCAATGTATCATCCCCTCCATTTTCTTTATTAAAGAAGCATCATGTCGTTACACAGCAGTGATTAGTATGTGCATGATATTAGAAGGTCAGGGAAACCAGAAGACAGGGCGAAAAATACAAACATATTTGTTTTAAGCATTCTGTAGATCCTCATTTCTCAATGTGTGTCCTTGGGGTCAGCAGCCTGGACATTCCCGAGGTTCATTAAATGCAGAATGCTGGGCCCACCCATATGGAATGGATCAAGGTATATTTTAACGAGACGGTCAGGTTATTCATGCACATGCTAAAGTTGGGGGGGGGCACTGCTCTGTGTGAAACAATGTTATCTTCCTCAGGTGACCATTCTGATTCCCAAAACATAGTACCCCATCTCTGGGACTGGAAGAGTTTTCAGCTGGATTAAACTTCATTTATGATCTTGTTAATCCACTAAAATAATGGAGCAGGCATGGTTGAGTCTAAAAAGCTATGGTAGAAATGAATTTGTCTTGTCCATAGAACATTACTTAGTGGGCTGGCTGTCACTCTTCTAGGTAGACATGGGAATGAAAAATCCCTAGTATTGTTTTCTTTGCACTATACCAAATTTACAGAGATCATTTTTATTCCTCTCAACAAAGCAATTGCACACTGCTGATAAATAACATTGCAAAAAAATGCACATAACACAAAAAACCAGAAACACACACATTTGATTTTTTTTCCTCCAATGCCAGTTGCTAAATTATGATATCAGTCTCTGTCCAGACAACCAAAGAAAATCTCTCCTTGAAGCCTACCATAATAAATTATCTCTCTCTCTACAGCTGCTGACTTACAATAAGAAGAACAAATCCATCCTCAATTGTCTAAGGAAGGTCTTTCGCTTAGTCTATAGAGTCATAAATAAAGCAGGGTCACACTACAGGTGGGATTGAGTTCAATAATGAAGAACATGGGATTAATGCATCTGCTTATGATTTCTAGAACTAATTAACGCATGGTTTTGGTCTTCTGTTAGTTTAAAACCCTGTCTTCAGGTTGCAGGAATTTAATGAATTAGACTTTAAGAGTATAATATATATAGCACAATATGAATTCCCTGAAGCCATGACAGTCCAGGACTCTTGATGGACCATCGTCTCCCTTTGTCTGACATCCAGAGCCAAGTTCAGTGCAAGACATTGGTAAGAACATGTCAAATAACTATGGCCATATCAGCCACTGGTCCAATAAATGAACATTTAAATAGCATTATGAGAAATATCAGTGAAATCTTGAAAGGACACAGAGGCACCATTGGCTGTGACCACGAACAGGCTCTTATACTCAGCTCTATGCAGGGGGGTGGGATCAGTTCTATTTGAGTCCCTGGAGCTTACCCCAGTGGTCATCTGACATCTCACTGAAATTGTTTATGGTAGCCAAGTGGCAACACATGATCTAGTCTTACATTTGGCAATAAACTCTCACCCACTGTTTTGTATTAAAGAGGAGTAAGTATTTCTCTCAATTACTCTCAATGTTCTATGCCAGTTTTTAAACAACACAAATGAGTAGCCAAAATGTACAAGAAGCTTTTTGCCCTAGTTTCCTTTGGTTAGCTAATCTTTGGGTAAATGTCAGGCTGACTGATAGACTACACTCTTACACTATGGTCCCAGCAGTAGACTCTGTTTAGTTTATAGGACAGTTGGGACACAGGGTCCAGAGCAACTTGGGAAAAGCTATGTGAGGAAGAGACTCACGGAGTCAGACACTCAATCATATATAAAATTGATATTTTACATATGTACAATAAAGATAGAGATATAAACACAACTATGTACATATGCTACAATACATTTATTTACAGCTGAGAATACGCTTCTTAGAAGCCTTTAAATAGCAAATTAGGCAATGCACAAGGAATAACCCATTTAATTTTAAGTAATATAGATATATGTTCTGATTTCTGAAAATATTATATTAGTAGGGATTAGCCGTCTCCAGGAAGGCTAGACAAGTTTTCAGAAAACTTGTGCACCTCCAGCACTCCGACTTGTCCTTGTAGGCATCCTCTTCGGTCAACAGTGCCTCTCCTTCACGTTCTCACGCGCCTCTTCGCCACTGCAACCATTTGTTTTCGTTTCCTGTTCCCTGAGTTTGATGTCACACTGGGGAAAACTCAGATTTTAGTTTCTGGGCCTTCGGCAATGAGAGGCTGAAAAGAGTTTCTAATCCTGGCAACTTCTGCTGCACACAGATGTCCAAAGCCTTTGCTGTACCATTCTGGGGAGTGACCTCTGTAGGAAAAGAAGGCAGAAAGGAATTGGGGAAAGTTGGTTTCCAAATTACAACCATCTGCCTGTGGGCTTGGGTCAACAGGACACTTGTAAAAAGCTCAGAGATGCTGCTATGAGAGTCTAAGGACCTTATTCTATATCATCAAGTATCTTGGCAGCCAAGCATTCTCTCTGTCTTTGGAGTTCTTTGTGTACTTTGAGTTGACACCAGATTTTCAAGGAAAAATGGGAAGATTCACATCGAATATCACATTTACTGAAAACACTAAATTAGATCTACTTAGAGAACTCAGGTTAGCATCATGAATGCCTGGGAGGGATTTGATTGAGGTTTGTTTCTTGTCAAACCACTAGAGGGAACAGCAGAAGGGAACATGCATAAGAGAAACACAGCAGGTGCTGGGGAAATGACTAAATTGGCAAAGTGCTTGCCACCACAGCATGAGGTCCTGAGTTTAGATCCTCAGTACTCAAGTAAAATGTCAGGACTGTCTCGGGTTTGTTGGTCAGTCAGTCAGTTTAGCTTATCGGTGAGCTCTACGTTCAGTGAAAAACCCTGACATTGACCTCTGGCCTCACATGGGCATGCACACACATGCAATGCACACAAACATGTACACATGCGTATACCACACACATAAATAAATAAATAAGAAACACAAAGGGACTTAGATCACTGATTCTTTTATGTACTACTGTGCTTTATATCTGTCCTTACATAAGTAAGGATGAAAAAGGAAAACAAATGATCATTTTTCATGTGATCTAAGCATTCTGCTACTGTATATACATCCAAAGAAAATGAAATCAGTGTCTCTGCACCATGTTTCATGCGGGATTTTTCACAACAGCCATGATATGGAATTGATCTGAGGGGCCAGTGAGTAGGCATGGGACGTGGTGCATGTACGAATTAAAAATAGATCCTGTTATTTTGACAACATGGATGAACTGAGAGCACCATACTCGGTGCAATAAGTTAGGTCAGCATTCCAAATGTTGCATGTCCCACTTATCTGTGGAATCTGAAAATGTGGAATTCACAGAGGCAGAATGGTAATTAGCAGGGCTAGGTATAGAATAAGCATTGGGGAGACATACGCTGACTAAATGATACAAAATTTCAGCTAGGTGGAAAAAAAAAGAGCTCAAGAAGTCTATTGTAAAGCATGGCAATTACAGTGAGGCTTTTCATTAAAACTTCAACAAATGTACATCTTTAGGTCCCATACTGAATTATAGTAGTTCAATACAAGCATATGCTATATAAAAATTAAGTCATGGTAAGAAGCATTTCAACCTCTTTAACAGTTAATCATTTTTATATGCTGGGAATTTCATATTCTTCTAACCACTTTGGAATCTATCATTTCGTTTTTCAAGATTGACATCTTAGTTACCATGAGAACATGTATCTGGGGGCTATCAGTGATAATAGCATGATGTACTCTTGATAACTGCTGAGCGAATGGATTTTAAGTGTTCTTAGCACAAATAATAGGAATGTGAGGTAATAGATATGTTAACAGCTTGACTTGGCAATTCTATAGTGCATACATATGTCGAGATATCATTTTTGAATGCAACAAACATAAGCAAATTTTACTTGCCAATGAAAAGTAAGTGAATGGGTTAGAAAACATGAAAAATAAGGAGGAGCAAATTGTGAAGGAGAAATGTCAGCATTTTAGGAAATAGGGAATGTGAGAGGGGAGGAGATGTAATCCTCTGTGATAGCTGGTTCATGGCAGTGATGAAAAGTCTAGCCAAATCAGAACCCTCATGCTCGTGAAGTTCCCCAACTGTGCCTACCAGGCTCAGAGCTGCCACTTACTTCAGGTCTATCCTACAGATGTGGGTCAGTCTTGACTTGCCAGAGCCACAAGGTTCTATCAAATACTGAGAATCCATCACCACTGCCCGCACGCCGCCCATGAGCTGGGCTTCTTCATGCTCCACAGAGATGGACACCAGGGTGCACATTCCTTTGGGCAAATCAGTCTTCCATGTCCTGGAACAAAACAAACCACGCATCAGAGTTACGATATGACTAAGAGAGAAAGAAAACACTGAATACAGAGATAAAGATTTACACTGTCTCTTCCTGCCACTAACTTGGGCTCAGGTTCCAATGTTAGTTACTTGGATGAAGCTAATAGTTCTCATAAGCTTGCATAAAGTTTATATCAAAGGAAGGACTCAATTTTTAGACCCAAACACCAGACATGGTCCTGCAGTTCTCAGACTTGTATTTGGAACCTCAAACTGCAGTCCCTTCCTGTTCTGCTGAAGGAGCTCCTGACCATAAGAAGTTACAGTTTAGGAATCAGCATTCACTCACTCAGTCCATTTTTCCATTTATCTGCTGAGTACATCTATGTGCTGGGCCCAAAAGCCACGCAAGACATGAAGATGCAGATAGTCCAGAAAGAGAGACTCCTGGTCTCAAGGAGAACTCTGAGAACACGGTGGCAAGTGTGCTCAGTGGACTGGAATCAGGGAAAGGATAGGGGAGAAATAGATAGAAGGCTCCCTGGAGGAAGCAATTCAAGCCTCAGCAAATGTATGATCTGCTGATGCTTAATTTGAAAGACAACCCATGTGAACTTTCTAGTTATGTACATATACTTAAGTGGTTCTAGAGCAGGAAAGGAAATATGCATAGCTGATCTGAGTTGAGAGGGTGTCGGTAAATGAGGTGGGAAGGTCATTTCATCGCACTGTGGAGAAAATCTGTCTCACTGGGTGCACCATCCATAGAGGGAATGAGTCCTGGGAGCTACTGAAACATAGAAGGGCTGCTACTTAGAAGAAGATTGGAGATAAAGTCAGAAAATGTAAGAGCATCAGGGTGACCACCTCGACCTTCCCTTCCACCTCAGGAACCTGTGATAGTAGATGATAATAGCCTTCACATTTACTTCACAAATCCTGTTCCTAGACTTAGTGGCCTCATCGGTGACTTACCTCTGTCCCACCACATTAGGGTGAGGAAGTATTGTATGTGCATAATATCATAGTTTGAGTTCTCCCCATATTTCATATATTGGGAACTTAGTGTCCCAGCTGGCAATGTTGAGAGGTGGGACCTTTGGGAGGAAAGATGATCAGGAGGACTCTGCCCTCATGGACAAAACTAATTGACTGATAGGGTATTGAGGGAGAAGCTTTGTCTCACCATGTAATGTCCTTTGCCATGCTGTGACCAGGTGGAAAAGGTGCTGAGTAGATGTCCCTGCTATGGTCTTGAACTTCCCAGCCTCCAGACACATGAGCTAAAGAATCTCTTTGTATAAATTACCCTACTCCATTTTTAGGCATTCCTTTGTTTACATGCCTGAATGTCTGAATGTCCTAGGTTTAGACTTATTGGAATGAAATATTTTAGCACTGCTATAAAATCATCCACGTGGTTCTGGTTTTAGATGCACCAAAGATGCTAGAGAGAGATCATAGATTTAAAAAAAAAATGGCAAAATCCAGACAGCATGTAACAGAAAGCCTACAATTTTAAAGCCCAAAGAAAGATGGTTTTACTGTAGAGTTAAAATCAGACATGTATTGAAGGAAAGTTTAGTAAAGTTTTGCCCTCATCCTAAAAACTTGTCTAAAGTTAAACTCAATGCTTGACAGAAAAAAAATGCAATGACAAACTTAAAGAATTAAACTGGGGAAAAAAAAAAAAAACTCCTGGTGTTAAACAGACTAGCTCCATCAGCAAATCAATGCTGGCTTTTCACTTAGATCAGAGAAGTGGTCCTACCCTAGAGAGAAGACAATGTTTAGAGACCTGCATTACTTTCCATGTGAGGAAATAATGTCCTCTGCACATGTTCTTTAAAAAAAAAAAAAAGACTTGTGTCACTTGGCTTTTAAGAACTTAGAAAGGAGAGGAGGATTAATTTAGAGTGTTCTGTCCAAAAATTGAAACAGTTCACTTTTTGTTTTTGGAAAGGTTTTAAATATGACCTTAGAGATTTATAATAGCCAGAGGAAAAAGTCTCCTCCAATATGTAAATTACTTACTTACAGCTCTTTGCTTTTATACCAGGCAAAGGTGGTGACTATTCCAAACGAGATAATAGATTTTCTTTACTGACGCTTATCTGTACCCACAGTAAGACTGCTAAGCTTATTTGGTTAATCCCATGTGCTTTCCAATTAAAATGGTTTAATCCTTATGTAGATCTTGTAGGCTTAATTTATCTGTTTTGTCTCTTTTAGATGGACCTTGAAGTAATAATGCCATCTATCAAAGACCTCTAGACCATCGGAGCATTTCATAGATGAGAACATCAGACTGCTCTCACTTCTCCCAACTCAGCAGGTAGTAGCCAGAGCAGTAGTGTCGCCCCTCATCCCTTGAGCAGTTTTATGGGGGAATAAAGCAGGCATGCTGGGATGGGTCTCTCAAGGTCGTTTTTGGAATTCCTGAAGGTCATCTTCCAATGCTGGAATCTCCCTGAAGGAACACCCCTGCTGAGATAAGATAAGATAATCCTCCAGAGATAAGATGGCCAACTTCCTTATGAAAGGATTATGGAGATGAGCCCTTCATATCCAAAAAACAACTTGGTCTCTAGCCCACATGGGTCCAAGAGCAACTGGGTTGGGCTCCAATGGGACTAACCAATGAGAAAAGCCAGTTTCCCAGGCTTGCCTAGGTGTATAAATATGCCTGACCCTGGCAGCCATCTTAGGTGCCCTAGCCCCTCATGGCACTTGGAGTGCCACAAGTTCTTTCTAACTCCTTTCCTCTCATGGTGTTCTTTGGCACCTGCCCCTCATGGCACTCTAATGCCATGAGTCCCTTCTTATTTCTTGCTGCTCATGGGTTCCATGTCTGGATTTCACGAGTTCTCCAGACACCTTAGCCCCTCTGGATACTCCACGTCTGGAGTCCACGAGTTCCAGCCTTTCTCTCCTCTAATAAACTCTACTCTAATCCTCAAAGAAAAAAATTATCCTGCTTCAAATATTGCATTATAAGCAACAGAAAACTAAGATACTTGATGAGAATGTAAGGATAACGTGTCTGATGCAGCCCACAGAATGCGGCTTCACCCAGTGACTTCCTCACACCCCTGGAGGTTGTCTCCTTGGATAGGGAATTTTGGTCAGCAAGAATCAGGGACGGAACATTGTTAGTCAGTCCTCTGATATGCTAAGCTCTCCCAAGGCTTTAGAGTCCACTTACCTTCTGTAGTATTTGAAATTCTACTCTTATTACCATCTCGTCCTATTATTCTAGTAGAATAAGGAAGCCTATCCCCTTTCTTACTACTTTCTGACTATCTCTCCCTACTAAAATAGGAATTGACACTGGGGAGATTGCTCAGTAGATAAAGTGCTCCTTATACAAGAATGAGGACCTGAGTTTGATCACCCGTACTCACGTAAAAAGTAGGGTGGAGGGGCACATGCTTGCAATTGTAGCACTAAGTATAGAGCTTGCAGCCAGCCAGCCTAGCCTGCTTGGCGAGCTTCAGGTCCCAGTGAAAGACCTTCTTTCAAAATGAAGACACAGAGGACTTCTGAGGAACAACACCGGAAATTGACCTCTGGTTTATACACACACAAACACATAAACCATGTGCAGAACATGTGCCCAATGTGCACAAATAAACGCACAAACACATGCATGCACACACAGGAACAACGCGCACACACACGCATGCGCGTGCGCGCGCACACACACACACACACACACACAAATATAAACACCCTATTGTGTTCATTGTGGCACCCCCAGAGCCTGAAGGAGTGACCCACAGAAGGCATGGTAGAATGCTCTACTAACGAATAGCAGCAAGGAGGTAGGATTGTTGTGCAGATGCACTGAGGATGGTCTTTTCATGGACGCCCATAGCCTCCTTCCTCTAGAAGAGAAGAGAAACTATGGCTGTGCCTATCCCCACAGCTTCCATCCTGGACATCTCCAGAGTGTTTTGCTTGTGATATTGAAGACACAAAATATTGCAAGATGAGTAATGTTCTAATAACTATGGTAACGGGCCGCCCTTATAACTGCCTACATCCTCTACCAGGACCCCAAGGTTGCTGAGAGACACATAAATATTTAGGAAAAATGGACACTTAAAAAGTCAAGGTCCAATGACCAATACTAAAGGCATAAAAAAAAAATCTATGTGAAAAGTCACCTTTAGCTTACATCAAAATTAGTTTCATAAAAGCAACGATTTTAAATATACATTTGGGGATTTCACTAGCCAATCCTTTATACTGTTGATTTGTGAAAAGACTGTGTTTACTTATGCTTTTAATAAAAAGAATATATTGTTTTAATTACATTTTGTTCAGGTTCCTTAATGTCCCCAACTTTGTTCTTTCTGACAAATCACTTTTCTATTATGTGAACTTTCTACTGTTGAACAAGCATTCCATCTCAAACCCAGAATAGGGGTCTGGAACTAACTCATAAATCAATCAAAAACAGTATTTCAATGGAAGGCATGGAGCTCCGCAGTCCTTACCAGGTTTGAAATCTGACTGTGTCCTTGGACCTTCAGAGCTGAGCTGGGATTTCCATGCATGGTCATGTGACATTATACAGATGGACTCTAAAGTTCCACACTCTTCCCCCACCCCCACTCTCTGTTTTAGTTTCACAAGATAGAGACTTGCTTTCCCCCAGGAGAAAGACAAAATGATGAGAAAAGCCAGTCTCAGCTTTGATTTTCATAATCTGGTTGAAAGTGCCACCAGATAAACAGCAGCTATTCTGGGCCTCTGTTCTGAGGAAATGAATGATATTTATGGCCCAATAAACTATGAGCTCTATGGGGAGAGAGGCCATAAGAGCCTGGGCAGAGCTGTAAATTGGGTGAAGAAGCAGGAAATCAGGTCTAAATATGGCCAAGTCAGGTTTCACTGGGAAAAACGAGGGCCAGCTTGGCACTCCCATCCCAGGCTGGATTCAGGTGGGAGAACTCCGAGAAGTGCTTATATCTGCAACTCTCCTCCTGCTTTGCAACAGAAACCCATAAACTGCAGAGTCAGGCTCACCTGAGGACCACGAAGTCTCTGGAAGGATGCGGGGCCATGCTGTTTAACACGTACTGGTAGATTTCTGTCTGCCTGTCCAATGTTTCCACAACCTTCCACTGCACGAAATCCTCATCCCACAGGTGACGTTCTCTCAACACGCGATTCAGCACCACAGAGGGGGGCGCCTCCACCTCTACAGATGCCTTCCATAGTTTCAGGGGATTCCCGTCGCCAACCTTGGGAAAGATATGAGCAAGCGCTAAAGAGGTCATCTAGGACAAGTCAAAGTTGTCACTTCTGTACTAGGTGTTCAAAAACCATTATGGGTTATATAAAGTAAAGAAGTAATGCTGCATACACCAGGCTAAATGGAAACATCTTAATCTTTAGGATTAAGAGAATGATAATCAAAATAATCACAGGCACACACAGCATGTAGTGTGTACAGACCTGGTTCTAACCCATTTGACTTGTAGATCATCCTCCTCTAACTGGATCCTCTTAGAATGTTCATGTGTGCAAGGGCTGAGGATTGATTTGCTCAACATCACTCAGTAAAAGGCAAAGACAGACCCAGGATTCAGAAGGCCTACTGTATCATCTGGGATTTGCTTGTATGTAAGAGTACTGAGTGGTGGTGTCTAGTTAGGGTTTTTGAGTTGAACATGTGCCAAACCTTGCGGATAAGTATCCATTTTATAAGCAATAGCAAATCCTTGGTTGTTAGGATTTTTGAGAGAGTACCTTTTTGAAAGCAAGGTCTGTGTTGTCAGGGCTGGAACACGTCACCCATCCTTTGAACTTCTCTTTAGCTTCTTTCTGGAGGCCCTGGACAAGATGCTCCAGGTACGTGTGGAAAGTTGCCCCATTCTCTGCCAGCTGTGTCCCCAAGTCTTCCAGAGTTGGTGCATGGATTTCAGCCTCTGCATAAGAGTTATGAGACTGGGCCACCATCTCATATGGAACCTGAGCCAAGGAATGATTGAAAGCACAATACTGAGACTAAAAAAGGAAAGAAAGTCATTTCATCAATATTTAGGATCTCAGAAACTGGCTTGAGGGTCACACAGCTGGAGGTATTTAGCTAAGATCAGTGCCAATGCTGGGAGGGGCCGTCCTACAGTTAGGAAATACGAATATGTTCCTAAGGCTATATTTATTACTGCAAGCATTGCAATGTCTTCCCAATTATTCTTTCCATTTTCCTTTTAGTTTATTTTTACTCAGCTTGGCAAATGTGGACTCAAACAACTTCACTAGGTATGAATAGATTTCATGCACATAGACTTGCTAAGGAAAGTCTCAAATGTGATTTGGAAATGGCTTTTCCTTTTGATACACTTTTCCCCATTGAAAAATGTCAATTTTGCTAGACAGTATGCCATATATCTGATTCACTGAGATCATTAACGTATTTGTGGCCATATTATAGACTGTCATTGATTCTCAGTGACAAGAATTACTAAATAACATTTATACAGGAAAGAGAAAGAAGGCGAGAGGGAAGAAGGAAGGGAGGGGACAAGTAGAGGAGGGAAAGGGAAGGAGGAAGAGAGAGGGAAGGAGGGAGAGACAGAGCATGTGCGCCTAATCAAATCTTGAGATAAAGTAATATGCAGTGTAATGATCAACTGGTCTTGCACCTGACAAAATAAGGTGATAACTCTTTGCATGAACATTGTCATCAGGTGACCCCAAGTCTTTAACTATCTTTAACTATCAAAGTGTCTTTAACTATCAAAGCTTCCAGGGTATAGGAGCTCTGCACAACTCTCAGAGGTATACTACTGATATAAAATCAGGATACATGGATACAAGTCATAAACGTGGCACCCATTCCAAGCCTTTGATCTAGTTCCAAGAGCCACACACAAGGCAGGTAGAGCTTGCATCTCACCTCAAAAAGTCTGTTGCACTCCATGATCATGTGGGCAAGCCCCTGCGCCGCCGCCAGGTTCTCATTGAGGTCCTTTTGATCTGGTTTCCCAGTGGCATATTTCTTCTGGATGACTCTGTGATTGAATGTGAATGTGCTGAGCAGATCCCAAACCCAAGAGCGTGTCGCAGCACCCAGCTCACCCCTCTGCCTACTGTGTATCCCCAGCTGCTATCCAGATTCCCAGGCTTCCTCATTTCCAAGTAAAAACAACAATGATTGCACATCTTAGATATTCCAAGGCAGGTTGGTACTCTGACAGCTCACAACTCAAAACCTTGGGAAAATACAAGGACAGGAAGAGCTGCAGGAAGAGAGATTTTTCTGCTCTCTAAGTTTGAAATCACTGCAAACTTGCATGCTTTGGATTTTTAACAGACCTAGGTTAGAAATCTCTGCCGTGGATGAGGAAGACTTACTTCGGAGAGCTTTCTTTCTTCAGTAAGTTAAGATGAAAAAGGGAGGGGGCCAGACACACAGCCAGATTCATGGGCGTCATCTGATTCTCCTCCACCAAGTTCACGACGTCATTCAGGAAGCACAGGAGCGTCTGCAGGGCCTCTCGGTTTTCATCTGCCAGCAGCAGGATGGCAGCTTGCACAGCCTGCAACCGCTGCTCTTTGGGCACATCTAAGGAAAAATGGACATCAGGCTGTTGAGTCATTTGGACATAGTGCACAGCCCTACTCAAGGACACACTCAGGGACATCACTAGCCACCAACCAAAGAAGTAGTGAGAGCAGAGCAGGAATTCAGACCTTGTCTATCAAACTCCAGAACTTGAGTCTTGAGTGTCCTAGGGACACTTAGAGAAAGCAAAGAGCAAAGCCACAGCCCTGGCTCCTCAGCACACAGGCTGGCTCTTTTGTTTCTGATGGTCTTTGTGTTCTGGTGGAAGAAGCTGGTGATGGACTGAGAGGCTATGCTGAGTCTTTTTTCTTTCTCTCTCACCTTCCTTGCCAGACAGTTTGAGAAGCAGCCCCCAGGATGACCAGGGATAGGCGAGATAAAGTTCTGAAAGCCACTGTATAAAAGGACAGTAACCAGTATTTCCCCTAACGCACTGAAGCCAGGCCATGTCGCTAACATGGAATAAAGAACCACAAATAGTAGGTGAGCTGTTTTGCCTTTGCCAACCCTAGAAATCCAGGAGTTTATTGGTAAGCCTGGCACATCATTTCTGTCCCTATAAAACATCAGGGCTAAGTTTGAAGAATATGCTGATTTGACTGTGGGTAAAGAACCAGAGTCATCTGCGTCCTGATCTTCAAGTCATGGACATTAAATTCTGCTCAGGGAAGAACCAAATTGTCTAAGGTTTGGGGAGTGAATGGCCCTGATCAGTCCCAGTCTTGTTGAGTGGTGATGGCCATTATTAAGTAGGCATAAAGAGGAAATGGTTCAAAGATATGAAGTGAACAAAGTAGAAAAACCACAGCACAATATGTGTGTGATGTTGCACTCTGGTGTCCTGGGATGTGTCTATTTAATGATCTTTTAGGATTGATTTCCTATTTCCCATTTCACTTCTAAGATTGATATCCTATTTCCCATTTCACTATAGCTCTATTTTCAGTGGTGTTATTTCTTTGTTATTGTCAGAGGTTAAGTTGAGTACAGTGTAGGGCAGATCAAGAAATTGTCATAACCCTACTAATCTGTAAGGGTGAAAGATGAAGAGATCAAAGACAGGCTCCCTCCTAAGAGCCAAGAAAGAGGCAGGGAGCACGGCAATGTTGTGAGTAACAGAAAGTCCAAGAGGAATAGAACCCAAACTGAAGGCATTCTCTGAGAGACGAAAGAACAAGTGAATAAAATGGAAATTGAGACAACATATGAAGATGACAAATGACTCTTTGAGAATAATGACATGGCAGGAAAAAAGCTGGTGTGGGAAAAAAAAATTGGCAACCCAACGTCAGACTGCATATGCATTTGAAACATCTTACATATGTTATTTATAAAAACAGTCCAGTGGTATAAGTTTATTTCTGCTTCCAGCCTTGAAAGTATCTGTCATATCGGTCATATCAGTCATATCATCAGTTTCAGCATAAACAAGGAAAGGTTTTTCTATTATTTGAACAACTATGTCTTTCCTTCAAAAACCCAGTCATATGTTATACAAGCATGCAAGAGGCACACTGAGTGTGTGGTTGCACTTTTTTTAGGAACTTGGATTTGCTATGAGTATGGCCAGGACTATGTCATCCTTTTGCTTGGTCCTTCTGAGAGTCCAGCAGAGACAACTCTCAGGACAGAAAATCTTTTGGCCACCCAGGACCCAAACAGCATGGCTCCTCTAGAGCAGCAAATGACGATTCTTGTATTTTATGTACCTCTATCAGCAGTAAATAGCTGTCTATATTTTTTAATTCTTAAACAATTTAAATACAATGTGATGTACTATGAAACAGTGCACACATTATAAAACAAAATTAATCACTATTTTAACAGAGGATGAAAAGAAACAATGGAAAACTTGAATATTCCTCCCCATCTTTCAACTGATTGTCTTAAGCAGACTTCCCGCATCTGAGGAATATATAACACCCTACTATGGAAACCTCTTCTCCAGAACATGGTATTTTAAGAGACACAACTATGTTAACCAAAGCTCCTATGTGTGTCTGTGAATCAAGCATAAATTCATCAGACACACTGCGAGGGTGCAGTATGACATATCCAATGTGCTATGCATTTTCTGCTTCTGTTTCTCTAAGTACATAAGTTTCTTTTGTATCTTTGAGCTATTTCCTTTCTATGCCTGCTTAGCCATTGACTTACCACTACCACTGAGCAAGACTGGGGCTGATCAGGGCCATTGACTCCTCTCAAACCTTAGACAACCTGGTTCTTCTTCCCTAAGCATTTCTGAACACTTGGACTACAGAGTCTTTCCATGGACTATCTTCTTTCCAATCTCCCTGCTGGATTATACTATAGTTGATCCAGAACCTCCGTAGTATGCGAGCTCCCTAAACTTCTGTTTTTGTCTAGTCTATTCCTCTTATTCCAGATGCATGAATTCCAATATCAGTTCTCATGAATTTTCACCCTTGTGGAGAGAGAGCACAAGATTGGTCCTCTATTTCCTTTCTTAAGAAAATGTGTGGTCTTTTCAGGCATGGGCTACTCAGGGAACTGGGCCTCTGCACCAGGGATGAATGGACCATGCTGGTTTAAACAAAAATGGTCATCCCATTCCTCTTTCCATTGGCTGGTAAAGAACAAGAAAAGGCAAACCATTTTTTGATGGGATCAATAATAATATTAGGAGCTTATGTGTTTACCTTCCTGTCCTCTTGCCTTTGAGAAGATGTAATAACTGTAAGTTGTGGTAATCACATTGTGCGTTATACTCTTCTTAAGTACATTTAATCATGTCATTATTTTAAGAGAAAGCCTGTCTGCTCGCTCTACCATGGAATTACTGAGCTGCAGAATCACCCAATACTGAGGCAGTTTAATTTCATATTTTTTGATATGTGAACTGATAAAGTGTTTCTGTTGCTAAACAATTATCTAAGGGAGTTTTATTCTGGTAAGTGTGTCATAACTGTTGCCTTGATATCTGAAGGTATCCTTAATTTTTCCCTATTTTTTACCAGATCAAGTATAAACCCTTTGCCCTAACTTTCAGAGCCATTTCTTCCATAGTGCTGGTGTCCTCTGTTGTATATTTAGTATCCACACAGAAAAAATACCCTGTACTCCTCTGACATAGGCACATACAACTTGTGAATGTAAAACTCAGCCCATATTCTAACCTTCAGCTGTCCCACTCTCGACTAAGTTCTCCAACCTTGTGGTACCGCACCCACTTTATGTTCAGATCTGTCATCCTTGGTGGTGAGAGACTTTGATGCTGACAGCAAACTTCACCCATTCATAAGCTCTGCGGCACTCAGCACCATTCTGTACATAAGCCCTGCTCTGCAGTGCTCACATAGGTAAAATAAAGTCCTGCTCCAATCTGGCTTCTTGGGCTTAAGTCTAAGCAAGAGCCATTGGCATTTATTCCTTAGAAATAATCTAGCTTAAAAAAAAAAAAAGAAAGAATCTAGCTTTAGCTATAGACTGGTGTCAACTTCAGCTGAAGATCTGATTCGATGATGCAAATATTTATATACTGTACCTCAAACCGTAGGAGGCTAAACTGAAAAATGGAGTTTGACATCTCAAGCAATGCCATCACAAAACCCTGTGTTTGGGTTCTAGTATCTCTATTTCTACACAACATACTCACTTTGGCCAAATAATATTTAGTGTTACCACGTTGTTCAGTTTTCACAAATGATACCTATTACAGTCCTTTCTTAATTTGCAACTCTGTGGCCTTCTTAAACACAGTTGTAAAGATGGATCAGTGTCTTGTCAAGGTCCACGTGAGTCACATCCTGATGGAAAATCAATGTTTTTTCAGTCCCTAAGAATTGAGACTTGGAACATGAAAATAATTCTAGAAAAGATTTATATGCCTATTTTGAATGTCCCCTTTTGCAACTACAAGCAAGATAAGTTTTAAAAGCAATTATTATTTCTGATGATTGTTTTAACCACAGTAGCTTTTTTAATGACTCTTGATTTAACACCATTTAAAAAGTTCCACATGAAAATACACATAAGCTATATTAAGGGCTAACCTTGATTGATTTGCTTATATTTCATCAATTCTAATGCATTTGACTTTGAATTTTCTATATCAAAGAAAATGTTCACCTTTAAACATTGGTAAGTTTATTAATAAATACCTATATACAAAACAAATTCTGCTGTGTCCTTTTTCCATTTTAAATGGAAATTATCTAAGGGAGTTTTGTTCTGGTGAGTGTGTCATAACTGTTGCCTTGATATCTGAAGGTATCCTTAATGTGGCCATGTGTTGGGAATACACTGAAAATTAGTTTGAGATCTCACACAAAACCTTTCTAGGAGGAATGATGGATATGAAAAGGCATATTCAGATGCATAACAAACAGCATGGAGATTTCCACAGCAGACTTGACCAAGGCTATTTGGAATGATCACTGTTACATACTCTGCATAGATTCACAAGTCACTTGCATATTTAAAATTCACTCTTTCTTAATGGAAAATGCTCTGGGGCAGAGGTCACATTTTGTTACTCACACTGATAGATGTGGAGGAAAGTCTCACTGAGCTTGTTGGTGAAGAGTGGCTCTGGAAGATCCCGGAAGAACTGTTTCACCATGTCTGCTACATCATACGCAGATTGGTCTTCATAGCTGACGTTCTCAGGAAAGTTCTCATTCATCTGGCGTAGGGCGTGGATTCGAGACTTCACTCCCGACTTGCGAAAAAGACCCACCTGAAAGGAGCCACAGGGACAGAAAAGCTGGGTCACCTCTATTCTCATAGCTTTCACTTAAGGCACGAATTCTGGATGTGATAAGAAGGCCAGGGGTCAGGAATGGATAATCTGGAATGGCATTCTGACTCATAAATTCTGAATTTCTAGTTTAGCTACTTCATAGATAAAGCCATTGCTGTGCAAGCTTGAATTTGATCCCTGGAACCCACATAAAGGTGAAAGGGGAGAACTGACTTCATGAAGTCATCATCTGGCCGCCACATGCACACTGTGGCAAGAACACCCACACACACATAAATAATAATAATAATAATAATATGACAGATGATACCCCACCTTACAAAGCTGTTGCAGAAACTCAGTAAGAAAGCATTATGAATGTGCATTTTGACTTTAAAAGTCATATAACAGTGAAATGCTATAATTATGATAATTTTTTAATAAGCAGTGATTAAGTACCTGCATCAGGCATTCTTATGTTACAGTTCATTAGAGCGTAGTGAACAAGTCCCCTTCTCTCAGTTTTATGGCAGATTTTGAGACAGTTGGTGGAAATGATGTGCTTAGAGGAGGGAAACATCTCAGAATAGTAAGCAAATCCTTTGAGAAAGAAGCCTATGGGAATATGTCCATGAAACAAGATCCCAGGTAGGTATTTTATGTATGCTTCCTGGATTTTGCCTGGCACTTGCTGTCCTATCTGATCAGTCATGTGGCCATGTTCTTCAGTGGGAATGATTCCAGGATGACTTTTTGTAGATATTATGGTATACCTCTATTTTCATCTCTAGGACTAAGATTCTTCTCTGTTTGACTAATAAAACACTAACAAAGATTCAGAGCTCTGGGTACATTTGTAAAGAATTGGTAGTTGATTCAAGCCCAGAGCAAGCCTGAAGAAGATTATCTAATTGATAGGGAAGGCCCAACCCATTATGGGTGGAGCTAGTCCCTGAGTAGGTGAATAAGATAGAGGGAACTGGTTAAGGAAATTACTTCTCTTTGAATATTTGGGTAGACATGCTGGTCTGACAAGAGGACTTGTCCTCTCAGCAGTCCTGTGAATAAGATATAAACAGTTTCTTTTTTTTATTTATTATTTATTCAATTGTGCATGTATGCGTGTGCACGTGTGTATGTATGTGTGTGTAGAACCATGGACCAATTTGGAAACCACCATGGACGCCTCCACCTCCTCCTTGTTTACTCTGCCCTGGGATTCACGGGCTCTGCCCTACCAGGACCAGAAACGTAGGCCGCCCCGTTTCCATCTGGCGTCTTTGCGTGGGGTCTAGGATCCGAACTCAGGACTTTCCGCCTGCAAGGCAGAGGCTTAACCCCTGAGCCACCTCTCCAGCCCCATGAACAGATTTTTTTGCTCTTGATGATAGTGTGTGCTCTCCTGCCAAACTGGACAAGGAACTGTAACCGGACTATTGTAAACCAAGAATGAAAGCCCCTTTTCCCATAAACAGTTTGGTCCTAAGTTTATTGGTTACCATGAGGCTAACTGCTACAGGTAGTTATGCTCAGGCTGTCTACAAACTCTAGATTTTGGACTTTCTTTTGTCCAAAATACAGCCGAACTTACGCCTGCCTGGCTTGCTTCTCTGCCAGGTCAGGTGGGAATGCCCTGGGTGGTTGCACAGGTAGAGTGGCCACTGGAGTTGGTCCTTGTTATTCTTTCAGATACATACAGCACAATTGTCTCAGTGTTTCTTCCATTTGTCATGTTCATACCTGGGCTTTGGCCCAAGTTCAGAAATGCCTTGATTGTAGTTACAAACAAGAGCAGCACTAATTCTTTTAAACCACACTAACAATAAGGAGGAATCCCAGGTGATTAGAGAACAATCAGGTTTGTCCATGTCAGCTGCACAGATGGCAGAAGAAATAAAACACAGCTACATTTCATGCTACAAGAACAGAATTCTTAGTGACATTTTGCATTCCAAGGCTTATCACCCTATTTCTGCAGATCAGGATATTGAGGCCTAGCCAATTGTCACTTGAAATATTACTTTGTTGAAAGTTTGCAATGTCTGGAAAATGCAAAAAACAAAACAAAACAAAAAAAACCACTATATTTAGATGACTGTCCTGGAAGAATCTATAGAACATTTGTTTTCTTTTGTCTGGCAGCTGTTTTCATTTGCATCCAAATGCCAAGAAAAAAAGCATACATTGTTAAAGGAAAGAGTCAAGCTATCCAGTGGGTGATTACTGAGGTGAGATCCATTTTCAACGTGTTTACATCTTTGATTTTTTTTTTTTTCATTCTGGAAGGATGCCCAGCGCTGTGTACATCACAGAGCTGTGCCGCACAGGAGTTCTCAGAATCTCAGTGCCCTGAAGGTGAATTCTGAAGTGTGAATTCACAAATATTTATCATCAAGTGAGTTGATAGTATGGCATTTGAAAAGAATTCGTTATGTTTCCAAACAGCAGAGAAATATTGAACAGCATCTATAAAAAGTGTCTGTGTTGAGCCTCTTTTGCCATTGTCTGGCAGGCTCTTGGGGTCTGCATTAGGTTCCTGCACTTATGCATCCCAAGGACATTTTGTTTATTATACTGTTCAGTTTTCAAGTTTCTTTCTCTTTTGGAAAAATATTGTTGTTTTTATTATTCTGAACATGTCTGCTGCTGTTTTGTAGGCTCTGAGGTGTTTGTTCTGATGCTGAGCTCATCAGCTGTCTAGAAGGTTGTCAGCCATTTATTTACTCGGCTTCAAATTTTGACAAAAACCTTCCAGGGGATGTGGGAGATGTCTCTGGGTTCTGTAGATTTTATTGGAAGCTTAGAAGAAAATTTCTTTCCTAATGTTGGTAAAGGAAAGATTGTTTCATATCAGACAAGATTTCAGACATCACAGCTAAGGTAGTGGAAAAGATCTGTAGTTTTCCCTAAGACACTACTGAGCTGATGAATGAATGGACCTCACACTGCTCTATCATCTGACTTTTTATTATTGCTTCTCTTTGAGGTCATGAATTCCCTGATGTGTAAGTTGCTTGGTTTGGGGCTTCTGTTAGCCGTGGTCAGTAGCAACTGAACATCAGCATAAAAGAACTGGCTGCCAAAATTTCATTTCTTCCTAGAAAAGTTTCCGATACAAGGGTAAAATTTGCACTTCAATTTTAAAAATTTTTGGTTTATTTGAGATAGGGGAGAGAGAGAGAGAGAGAGAGAGAGAGAGAGAGAGAGAGAGAGAGAGAGAGAGAGAGAGAGGGAGAGAGGGGTACCATGTGAGCTTCCAGGGATTGAACTCCCATTCCCAGGTCTGGGAGACTCACCCACTGAGCTCTCTCACTAGCCAAAAATTTGCAAATTTGAAGAAAGATGTATAAATAAACAATGGAGAAGAAACCCATCGTTTCTAAGGGCATCCCCCTCATACTGTGGAAAGGGTGAGCCTGAACTGTTCAGCTAATTAAATCCAAGACCTAGAAGGGTGCCATGCATTCACCTGCTCCACGTCTATCCCTCACGGGTGGGCACGCAGGACCCCAGACTTGGTCAAGGCTTTGTTGTCAGTTTTGAGATTTCCAGTGACATAAAGACAAGGAATTCCATATTTTCATTTTGTACTGGGCCCCAGAAATTACTTAACATACCCTGATCTCAATTGCTTTCAAACCCTAGCTCAAACCCTCTCTTTAAAAGGGGGACAACAGTGCTCAGCAGTAAAAAATTCATTTCATAAGCATCTCTCTTGTCTGTATCCTTTGCTTGTCCAAAAGGACGGGCAGTGAGTGGTCCTTTGGATTATCTTTGGGTCATCTTCTTTGGGGCTACACAAAAGAAGCATTGCCTCATCCAGTCTGTTTACATTTATAGTCAGTATTTATGTTCTTGAAATCTTTTTTCTTATAAAGCTTCTTCACTCTTTTGTTTTCCACCCAAAAATCTAGCTGTCAAAAAGCCAGAGCTCAAGGGATAATCTAAACAGATGGTTCCAGATCATCTCTCACTGTAGCTGAGGTAGTCAGTGAGCAAAGTCATGAGCAGGTGGTGGGGTAGAGGACGCTCACGCTGAGAATGAAGTGTCTTTCCAGCATAATTAAGCTTTTAAAACCTATGCTCCATTAGAAGGAGCGGTTGGGCATGAGTGCTGCATTAGAATTTAAATTTCATCTAAATAATATTAAATCTCCTCCTTGGCATCCTGTTTATGCTAATCCTTTCAGGGCTTAATGATGTTTATCAGGACTTCCATTTCCTCTTCTTTAGAAATGGGCTCAGCTAATGAAGAAAGGTTGGCTGTTCAGACAGAGAGATTCATAAGCAGAGTGTACAACGGGCATTGATTTTAAGCACTGTAGATTTCGCCTTTCTCTGCTCTGACTTCATACTCATCAGGATTCAGGGAAAACCTATGTTTCTGTGCACAGTAAATTTAGGGCAGAAATAAAAACTCAGACAACGCAGGACGACTAATCTTACATGCTACCATGTCTGAATGCAAATGCTTGGTAATTGAAGGCTAAACTTCCCCATTTCATCTACAGCCATCTGCAAGGGTGAAAATGGATACACTGTGCTTCATCATATGTAAAGTGCTTCTGCACCAGGGAGATGAGGTCTTGGCAATGTTTCAGGGCTCTGTGTCTCTGCTGGCATCAGGCTTGCTTGCACTGTCCGTGATGAGCGCTGATGTTCTAGACTGAATGCTTAGCACTCAGGAAGGGCCCAGCTCACTACAGGCAGCCGCCCCCTTGAGATCAAGGCCATAGCCCATGAGAATTCCCAGATGATGGTTCCCACAGAATGTGGCTTGAGAAAGGATGCTTGGGGACATTCTGACCCTCTACCACTCCAGGTCGAGATCGTAAGGCCCTGTATGGAACTGAATCCTAATTCCTAGGAGTACTGGTGGGAAAAAAAAAAAAGAACATTGTCTGCTGTTCCTCTCTTTTCTTTTTATAGTTGCTTTCCTTTCTTTTCTGATTCATTAGCTTTCACTTGTTCTCTAGTCCCTGTTTCCATCCTGGGCCCAGATCTCTTGGAGTCTTCTTTGTTTCTCTGGTTTTCTCATTTCCGCCCATTACCATCCTCATTTATCACAGGGAGGCTATGTCTCTGTGTGTTCTCCACTGTGACAGGCAACAGGAAGGACACAACACACAAGGCAGGATTAAGATAGGAAACAGAGATGGTGGACGTTCCTTTGCACTGCACAGTCTTCCCTGTGACAGACACAAGAAAAGTGTTGCCTCCTCCAGTCTGTACATTCACAATCAGCATTTATGTTCTGGAAATCTTTTTTCCTTATAAAGCTTTGTATACTTTTTTATTTTATTTATTTATTTTTTATTTATTATTTATTCAATTATGCATGTATGCATGCGTGTGTGTGCACGCGCGTGCGTGCGTGTGTGTATGTGTGTATGTGTGTGTAGAACCACGGACGAATTCGGGAACCACCATGGACGCTTCCAACCTCCTCCTTGTTTACTCTGCCTGGGGATTCACAGGCTCCGCCCTACTAGGACCAGAAACACAGGCCGCCCCCGCTTCCGCTGGCGTCTATACGTGGGGTCTAGGATCTGAACTCAGGACCTTCCGCCTGCAAGGTGGAAGCTTATCCCCTGAGCCACCTCTCTAGCCCCTGTATACTTTTTTTTTAAAAAAATGATGGAATTCTTTAAGATTGATGCTGGGAATAAACCAGTGAGGAGGGGCCAAGGTTGTCTCTCTGCCCACTCTCTTCCCTTTACATGACTTTCTTTCTCTATGCCTAGAATAGTCCCAGCAGTGATACTGGTACTGTACATTATCAGAATCTTTAAGCACTGGGGAAATTTCTATTCCACGCTGAAGAATGGATTGTGAGTACAAAATGGTATTGCGATTCAGTTATTTATATCAAACCTGGCTTAATGAAGAACTTAGGGTAATTTACAATGATCTCGAATGAACAACAGAGATATAATTAAAGATACTAGATAGGAAAATTACAGCAAGAGGAAAATAAAATAAAGAGCTTAACTGAAATTACATTCAAGACATTTGTGCCAATAATGTATAAATTTTTACTTTGGCAAGAAGTTCATGTTTGGTTCTGAGCTTTCCAGTAGCTAATACAAAGAGGGAAACATGGCAGCTTTATGAACTTGGGGTCTACAGCATAAAACACAGACCAGTTGTCTGAAAGAAATATATGTTTTCAAGTGCTGAAACCAAAGAAAAAAATTCTTCTGCCCATTCACTCAGAATAATCACTGCATGACATAGTGACTGATGTACACAAATCTCGACAGTAGATTTAACAATGAATTGTGTCCCTCAGTGATGGATATCACATCACTGCAAAGTCCAAATGGGAAAAGCATTTCTAATAGAGCTCTGGACAAAACCTTAAGACTTTCAAGTTAGATTTATAAGCAGATGTTGGTCTCACCACTAAGACCAGGTGTTAATACCACCTAAGGTGGATGTGGGAAAAAACAAGGCAGTGAAAACACAGCACTTAGCACACTTGCCCAAAACGTGCTAGGCCGACAAGAAAGGCTGTAACTGAACTGATGGGTATAGCAATATACTTCCTGTGGGCATTCCCGAAAAAATACTGTTTTCTCTTAAGATAGCTTTTGCTGATAATCATTAGCTGGCCATGTGTTCAGAAGAATTTATTGTGTGTGGTGATGGCCAAAGTTAAGAACTCTGGAAGTGTAAAAGTGGTGCATCTGGTAAATTCTTCTCTATAAATTGAGAAGCTTAGAAAAATGTGTCTGAATCTAAAGTTACCAACTTTCCACAAAACAGAATCCTAGATATATACTAACAATTCAACCAAATATATTATAACTGGGGCCATAAAGCCTTGCATAAAAGAGCAGGGTTATGATACTTCTAGCATTGAAAAATAGATCAGAGTAGTATTTTTAAATATTCACTGGAGCCCGCCTCCCTGAATAATCATAGGGCATTAAATATGATTAATGTATATTCTTGTTAGAATCTCTAAGAAAAAATATTATGTGTAAGTAATCTTACAGAAGTGTTACTCATGTCAATTAATGGTGGAGATTCTATTTTTAAATAATTTGTTGCCCTTATTTATGAGAAATAAGAAGCAAGGGATTAAAATCATATTTGAAAACTAAATAATGATCACCATACAGCAGCAGCAATAAAAATGCACAAAAAATTTTGTTACACAGTATCTGTATATATTCTAGTTATGAAGAGTCAAAAAAGATCATAGAGTTTGTTTAATCAAAGATGATTTCAAATGATGAAGTTACTCTGCTTGAAAACTGGCATTTGATTAATCAAGAGATAATCTTGATTCTAAGTGTGGGCTCAGTTTTGATGTCTCTGTAGACATAGGTACACAAGATCCTTGCATTGATATAGCTTAGCTTGTTCTTATCTCAGGATCCAAAACCAAGGGAAAAGCAATAGAAAGAAAGTACAGATAATCTCAGGTTGGTACAGGTCCACACACCATTGAAGAGTAGGTAAGCAGAATACTTGCTTGAAATGTTCTTGCTACTCAAGGTTGAAATCTATGAGGCAGGACTATAACCTTTATTTTGGATGGAACTTCTAAGAAACTAATGGATGTTAATTTGGAGAGGTGTTGTAAATTACAAGATGGATTTCACTCTGAACCTAATCAGACTACCATTACAATGGTTCCTAAACAGTGTTGGAGGCAGAAAATAAACTCTACTCAGCATGTATTATTTAATGAACTCTTTTAGATGAGGGGATATTTAATTTACCTGATACTGCCTTCATATTTCACCTATGTATTTTTTAAAAATCTATCTAGATTTAAGTTTTTCTGACCACAGCGCTGTTTAAAAACATTGATAAAGAGGGATGGACAGAAGGTTGGGGATTAAATCTCTGAATCACAGGCAAAAGGATCTGAGTTTGGATCCCAGAGACCATGAAAAAATCCTGGGCAGAAATGTTGGTGGCCAGCATTTCAGGCCAGAGGAGGTGGACAGCCTAGGAAAACCCAGAGCAGAGCAGTAGGGGGGAAGAAAAATCCAAGATGCTTCCTGAAGTTACCCTTGGGCCTCCACAGTGCCCTCTTCCACACACAACCACACACATATCCACATATACACGCATTCACACTTATATAAGCAAAGTAACATTAACAAAGGGAATCATAAACAAATTCTTCTTTTTCTAAAATAATGTAACTGCTAAAATGTTGTGAAATGGATGGTGGCATTGGTCACAAATGAAAAAGGAAATATTCTATAAAATTTATCTCCCAATTTGTAGAGAATGCAAATTAGACATCATAGATTATTAACAGTAACCCTAGGATACTTAGTGTCTTGATAAGGATATAGTCTGGTCATTTACAATCTTCACATAATAGATGCCAGTGACTTTTACTTCTTGTAAGTCACATCTTATCTAATCCTAGACAGCTGTTGCTCAGTCTGACATTCCCTTAAGTCCAGGTTTGCCCACCCTACCTGATCGAGACAGTTGCTGCGAAGATATCTCAGTGCCTGCTGAATGCTCTGAGGAAGGGGATGCCCTGTTCTCTGCACATGGATTATGAGAGGAACGCCAAAGACAGCCTTATCTTTGTAGTCTGGAACTTTCATCCTCTTCATGAACTTTGGAACAGACCTGGAATTCACAGAAACCAGGTCATGCAAGGTCCCTGGGGCGCAGTGTGTAGAGAAGCTGTGGAAGCAAAGGAAAGGGAGGCCAAGCCCCTGTCGGAATTCTTCCAAGGCACAGGCAGAATGCAACATTCTCTACACATTAATCACAGTTCAGCCCTTGTCTACGAGTAATTTCTGTTAAACAGCAAGCCAGGTGGACAGTATTCCAACTGAATTGTGACTGATGCTGTTCTCAAGTGATGAACCCTTAATCCTCCCGACAGAATAATAATAATAATAATAAAAAAAGACAGGGAAAACTTGTAAGAGCAAGAAGAAATCGGGGTGGGGGGAATCGAGGGGTGAGGAGATGAGGCACATCTTCGCTTTGCCCTTACATTTTAGAGCCAGTTCTACTTTAAAAAATTTTACTACATAACTATATATTGATTTGACCATGCAATTTATAACCTTTCAGAATATTTTTCTAAAAGCACCATTGATTTTTTTAGATACACTTGATATAACCTAGGGCAATCATCGACACAGTTTATATATTTTTCAAATTGATTCACTAATTCATCTGCAATAGGTCTATATACAAGTTGCAATGTGTGCTTTGTCAGCCTTTTAATTCCAAAGGTTTGCTGCATATTCTCATTTTTATTTGCCAAAAAAAAAAGCAGAAATGTACTTGAAGAATTCAATGTTCTTTGACTGAACCAATGCTGTATCAAGTTCTACACCGGCCACAAGGTACAAGTGACAGATGTTTCTCTGCACACTGCCAGAATTATTTTATGGCAAGTTTATTTTTAATTCCTCTGCTAACAGTTAATCACTTTTTCTTTTGTGGAGGCTGTCTGCTTTCCCTGGAAACCAAGTGAGAGCTACAAATAAAGCAATGCGCCTGCAAGCATCACCAGGCAGAGCTGGACTGCCCAGAAGTGGAGAATAAGCAGAACTCTGATTTGCAGGAGTGGGTAGCGCAGACGAAGCGTGGGTTTTCCAGACAGCAGAATGTAAATACCGTCGGCCTTTGGGACAGCACACTTAGCTCTGAACATGTGATCCCTCAAGACCCAGCTACATACCAGGTCCAGCCGTGCTTGTTGGACAATGAGTACTTCTCCATGATGGCGGTGAGCCGGAGCAGCGAGAAGCGCTGGAGCAGGTTCAGCTGGCCCGCCGTCTGGCTGCTGATGTGCGGGCACGCCGGCGATGGCCGAGGCTGGTGTGAGAGCTGGAAGCTGTTCCAGCGCAGTCGCCTGGAGGTGACAGGGTGAGAGAAGCCACTAAGCAGACAGCTCATGTGCCCCTGGCTAATCAGGAGCTTCTGAGCCAATGAGATCACAGAGGGGTAGGACAAAGACACAAGATGAGAACTGACCGTAGATTATTTTCTCAAGTTATACAAATCTGAAAAAAAAAATCATGTTGCCTGTTTCATCCCGAGATTTAAATAAGTAATATAATAAATTTCGTCAACTTATTCCCAAACTCATTTCCAAAGTTTGGAAATAGCGACAGAAATAGAAAAAGGAAAGATGAGAGACTTATGGGGAAGAGAGAGAGAGAGGAAAAGAGAGAGGGAGATGGAGAGGGAGAGAGAGGGGAGAGAGAGAAGGAGAGGGAGAAGGAGAGGGAGAAGGAGAGGGAGAAGGAGAGGGAAAAGCAGAGGGAGAGAGAGAGAGGATAGAGACAAAGAGATACAAAGAGGACAGAGACAAAGGCTGGGAAGATATCTCAGGGGTTAAAGCCTTCATTTTGCAAGCAAAAGGACTGAAGTTCAGATCCCCAGATCATACATAAAAGTGCCTGACAGGTACAGCATAGTGGTGGTCTGCACTTCTGGCCCTGGAAGGGAGAGTCTGGAAAACCCTAGAGCAAACAATAAGGAGGTACGACAATCCAGAATGACTCCTAACACCACCCTTGAACCTCCATAGGCATGCACACTCAAGTGACCTCTTGTATACATATACGCACACATACCACACACATACAAAAACAAAAGAAAGAGAAAAACAGAATGAAGAGGTAGGAGGAAGAGGAGGTGATGAAAAAGAGATGAAGAGAAAAACAGGAAAGAGAGAGACAGGAGGTAAAACAGCTGGGGCTGTAGAACACGCCTCCATATTCCATATCTTCATAACCCAGTCTGGGGTTGGCACAGACGATGACTTGCCAGTGAACCCTAAGCTACATCCCCACTTCACCAGAAACTGCCCACCACATGCAGTAGTGCATGTCTTACTTAGGTCTTCTCGGGGCTTCTCTGGGGGCTGAGCTTTTGTGTGGTTGGTAATCAGTTAGTTACTTAAGACAAAACTGCATGAAGAGCACACTTAGACCTTGCGGGATGAAAGCAATTTAAAGCATAAGTTTGGCTAGTAGTCATGCAAAGTCAGGGAGGAGATGAGGCACAGGGGCTGGGCAACTGTTATCTGAGATTCCGACCTGTATCCCTGATATACAGCTTTGTATATGAGCTCACAATTTTTCTTGAAAAAGACTAAGTTTGGGACTGGGGAGATGGCTCAGTGGTTAAAGTCTTTGCCTCACAAGCAAAAGAACTTGAGTTTGGATACCTGGATCCAAGGTAAAAATTTCAGGAGGATGCGGCAGTCTGCAAGTCTGGCCCTGGAAGGAGAAGCCTGGGAAAGTCCAGAGCAAAGCAATAAGGTGGAAAAGAAGAGCAATCCAGGATGGCCCTTAATGTCAATCTTGGGACTCCAGGGGCACATATACTCAAGTGCCCTCTTGTATGCATACATGTACACCCACTCACATGCAAAGCACACACACACATTAAAAAAGAAAGCAAAAGATTAAATTGGAAATAAATGATACACCAAGAAATGAATGTGTATTGACAGGGATTCAACACTGTACTTGTACAAAAGACAAACTTCTGTATAAATAATTCCTAACTACTTAAATCACTTGGAACTGTACCAGGCATTGAGTAATCGCTCTCTTCATGTTCATTAAAAAAAAAAAAAAAAAAAAACCATGCACAGCCACTATGCAATGCCTGAAGCACCTCTTCATGCAAACACACCACCCACCTGTTCGGCCTAGTCAGAGACGCCCCCACACCAGAATCCCGTCTTTCTCTGACCCCAGTGGCCTCGGATTCATTCAAAGATGTCCCATCCCTCTCCACATCACTGGGTGTGGTCCGACCTTCAGAGACAGAGTTGCCTTCAAAATCTAGGGTAATCTGATTAGGAGATGGAAAGGGGGACAAGCCAGGTTCCCCCAACGCATCGTGACTCTGTGGTTCCGGCAGCACATCTTTTGACCAGTCATCCACAACCTCTCGAAGTCCATTGACATGCTGCAGAATGTCATCCAGCTGAGGGAGGAAGTCGTCTTTCTCCAAGTCCAGCAGATCTCCCGTGCTGGCGTACAGGTGGGAGCCGGGGACGTTGTCGTAGATGCTGACTCGGCTAGCTCTGTGGCAGGATGACATGAGCTGGGGCTCCCTCATGCCAGGACCCCCTTGTGTGCTTAGGCACATACTCCCGGTCCTCCAGTTAACCCCATTGCTGTTATCTGTGGGCGAAAGGCTTTCGATAGAAAGCGCCTTGGGAAACGTTCCTGGTTTGTGATCCTTGGGAATATGCACTACCAGGCTCTCTTGGGAGTGGAATCCCTGCGCGTGGTTTTGGTCCCCTGCATCCCGTGGTGCTGCCCCCGCCAGCACATCCAGGTCCTCCAAGTACATGCCCCCACGTTTGTTGGTCTCCTGGTGGCACCTGCGCTCCTTCAGGCATGGCGTGGTCACCCTGCTGCTGTTCTCCGAGGGGCTGCTTTCCCCACTCGACTTGCTGGAGCACGGAAGCCCTTTTCTGCAGGCAGCTGGGGGAGAGTTCTGCAGGTCTCCGTTGGGTATTGGGATGTGCTGCATGACCTTAAAGACGTCAGGCTCCTGTAGTAGCGCCGGCCCGCTGATCACCAGGCCGGCTGTCCGCCCGTGCCCCTTCTGCCTCCCGTGGGCTCCTTTGGCTCGGAGTGTTTCCATGCGCTTCAAGAACGACTTGGCCCTGGCCCTGGTGGGTTTCTCATGTTTGGGATTGCCTGAGTAGCCGAGAATGTCCCGGGGGGACTGTGGGAGGCTGCTGACCAGGGCGGCCTCCAGCGTGTGCGCGCCGTCCCCGCAGTGCCGGGCCACCTGGCTGCGGCCGTCGCTGCCTCCGCTGCTCTCGCTGTGGATGGAGCAGACCTCGGGCTCGCTCAGGTCTGTGAGCACGCTCTCCCTGCTGGCAGTGCTTCTCATCCTAGGACCTCCCGGGGACCCGTTTCTGTCGCCCCCAGGGAACAGTGTGTGCATGTCCTCCACGCGAGACCATCTGCGGCTGGTTCTTTGGAACGTCCATTTGTTGCTGATACAGAGATCTTCCTCATCTGAGTCGTCACCCTGAAAAACACAAAGATGCTCATGTTCTGGAATCATGACTGTCTGGTGGCCCCGCCTCATTCCCATCCATCTTGACACTCATACTGGGGCTCTTGGGCACCCCTACTCAATGCCTTTTCCACCTTTCACTGTCCTGCCCACTTTGTCTGTGCCGCCCCCCCCAGGAAAAAAACCCAAATACCATGTGACAAGATAATACAAACACCTGCAATGCATTACTCAAAGGACTCTGCTCCACCATAAGAGAACTTCGTATTTCTTTTGTGTGTGTGCGTTCACATGCACGTGTGCGTGTGTGAGCGTGCATGTCTGTATGTGTGTGCGCGTGCACACGCACGTATCTTTGTACCTTAAGGTACTTGAGCTTTGTGCCTGGGGAAGCCCAAGGATGTTATCAGGATTATCTTGGATTGCTCTACTTTCTTATTGTTTTACTCTGGGGTTTCCCTGGCTCCTATTCCAGGGCCAGAATTATAGACCATCACCACAGCCCCACCCTTGGCATTTTTGCGTGGGTTCAGAACTCAGACTTGTGAGGCAAAAGATTTAACGCATGAACCATCTCCCCAGCCCCGGAACTTCATTTTTTTCCCTTAAACCTCTTTGCTGAGCTCAAGGACCATCACTGTCAGCTTCCCTCCTCTGAACCTCAGCTGCGGTATCTCTCAAAGCTAAGACTCCTTACCTTAGTTCCCCAGACTTGATTCTTGTCATGTTCTCCCCATATATGTTAATAACGAAATCATCTGATGAATTCCTCTGAGCATGGGAGTCAGTCTACAGGTTGAGTTTGAAGACAGTCCAACCCAGCTGCTCTGCTTGACCAGCCTTCTCGTGGGTATTAAATTTGAGTCAGAATGCCTGTGACTGCATTCTGCATCCTACACACTGTACCTGTCTGCCTGGTTTCTGAGAGACGTTGCAGCCTGTGATACAGAAGTCTGTGTTCCCCGAGGCCAGTGATAACCCTGTTTATCTTTTTGAATCCCTTGGACTCAGAAATAACTTACTTCTCTGAATGACCTGAAACACCAGCTTCTGTCCCCTCCCTGCTGGGCCTGTCCCTAGGACTCAATGTGCAAATGGTTTCAAATTTGTTCCCTTATTCTTGTCTCCACTCACATTTCCCTTGGTAGAGGCACTCACCGGCTCTCTTTGGATCTAGGACAGGAAAAACCTGGCTAGAATTGTGATCTCCACTTTCTCACAGTGCAATCCAAATAAGGTCACATACAGTCTGGGTTTTGAAGTGTTCAGAGTAAGACCTTTCACTCTCAATAATTACAGGCAAGATTAACATATATGGCAGTATTTCTTAGTTTTGTCCATATTTATATTCTCCCCAATACACATCCATAATGGTTTGCTGATGTTGACGGATCTTATTTTATCTTACTTTGGCATCTGGTTCTAAGACCTAATCATGGTTGTAGCAGTTAAAATCCATGCCACTCTGTGCAAGTGCAGAAAGTTTTCATCATATACAAAACTGAGGTTAAAAATGGGCTCTGCCTCATAGGTTTACTGGGGAAATTAGATAAGTTATGTACTTAGCAGCCCTTTATTGTGGAGTTTTCAATGTCTGTCCAATTGTCTTCCTACACATTAACATCTATCTTGACTTTCCTAACCTTGCACTATATAGTCTTCAAGGCCATGTGAACAAATGTTCAGTCTAAAACAGCTGAAATTTTCTTGCTTTTATTTATTCTTTCAAAACCTAAGTTATGTTTAAGTTAGATAAGCTTGACCATCCATTTATGCAGTGGAAGAAACTATGAAATCAAGGTCCTTACAAGAATTCCAACACAGTAGGACTTTAACTATTTTTTTTCAAACAAAATTGTATAAAGATTTGGTAAAATGACTTGAAAAATTATAATTGTATATAGGGGGCATGGGCAAGAATCTAGGACAAAGATTCAAAGATATTTCCAAAGAGAATATCTTTGAAATATTCTCTGGTTCCTCTTTTCTTATGATTCTTATCATGAAAACCAACGTGTGAGGGCTGTTTGTGTTCAAGGCAGCTTGAGGGCTGAGGGCTGAGCTTGCTGGACTCCCATATCATATTTCAGCAAGCTTATGAGAAAGCAACACTAAGCAAATCTTCTGAAAAAGTACTTTCAGCAAGCAGATTTAGAGATGGCAAAGAAGGATCCACTATTTTAAAGAAAACACAGATGCTTAAAAATAGCAACTATAATATTTAGTGTTGGTTCCAGCTACGCTCTCTACCACATGAGTGACTCCAGGGAACCACATATGAGCTGGAGAAGGACTCCTTTATTTAGGTTAGGAAAAGATGCCAAGCTGGGTTTTTCGGCTAGTGGCAAAATGCTGCTTCTGAATGCTAGGCTCTAAGAGCTTATTATATTGACTTTGGTCAACAAGAAAATATTTACAACACAACTGAAGCATATGACAAAACTGTAAACTTCTCAAGGAGGAAAAGAGTTCAAGGAAGATATGCAATATTTAGATTCAAAACAAGCAAACACAAGCCAAAGCAGGTTTAGCAAGATAGCACAGTGAGTAGATGCTTGCTCCACATCTGGCAATCTGATCTTGATCCTTGGAAGTCAATGTAGTAGAGGAAGACAACTGAGTTTTGAGTTTTCCTCTGGCTTCTACCTGTGAGATAAGCATGACAACCCTTCCCCCCCCCCAATTTAAAAACCAACAATGTATAAGGCAGAAGAAAATAATAAAAAAACTATTTCTTTTTAGCACTCTGTGTAAACAATTATCAAGGTAGATCCTCAAAAGTATCAAGACCGTTTTGCATTTTTCCAGGAATTGCTAGAAGTGCACAATAAGAAATGTATTTTCCACCACAACATAGCAAATGTAGCCATACCACACTAACACATAAAACAATCATGTTATAATAATTATTCTCATTTGTTATTCTGAGATATACCATTCCTAATATAAAGCTCTAAATTCTGAAGTGTTCCAAAATCCAATTTCTTGGGCACAAACATGATACTGCAAATGACAAATTTCACATATGGCATGATGCAGTGAATTGAAGTAAAAATAATGCAAAAGCACACTAAAATGTATAAAATTACCACAAGGTGATGTGTATAAAATGCACATGAAGTAAGAGTGCATTTAAAGTTTAGACTTTGAAGCTATCACTATATATGTAAATGTCTGTTCCAGAAATACCTAAATCTGACTCACTGTTGGTCCCAAATGCTTTGGATAAGGAATATTCAATCCATACTCTAATACAGCTTATAAAATGTTGCTTGTGAACCTTCAAATTCTTTTGGCAATGTACCTATTTTGATAATCTATAGCATACAAGATACATTGTACTAGAGTCTAAGCTTCTTTCATATGCTTGGGACTAAGTGAAGTATCAGGTGCTAGAAGAATTACCAATAGTATCTACAGATACATACATTATTTCATTGTTTGATCATTTATTTGAGGTGAGAAACAGTCTGTGTTTATGTAGAAATGTGAAATGAAGACCTCTAAATATTGACTGTGTTTATGAAGAAAAAGATACCCTAAACTAACATGATTCTCCAGTCTCAATGGTTTAGAATATTCTAGGGACATAGAACACCAGAATTTCAACAAATCAACAGAAAAAAAATGCTCTCATGATATTGCTGTGGCTGAGAAGGCTGATTGTGTTGGATGGTACTAAAGTTTTGTTAGTAAATGGAAATGGGTGGTTCCTTCCTCAGAAAACTGAGGGAGGGATCTCTAGAGCATGTCTCAACATCATGCTCATTTTAATATAACTTCAAAGAGCTGGAGGAACTCATGCTTTTAAAATATAAAGATGGCACAAAGTCATGCCCCAAGGATCTTGAGCTAGGTACTCTCTTTGATGCAGTTTTCTAAGGTGAAACAAACAAAATATACATCTAACATGGCTCATCCACAAAGCCAAATGAGATGATGTGTAGAAAAAGCCATCAGAACTTCAAAGTGATAGATAAAAAGAAATTATCATTGTTAGAGGATATCAATACAAGCTGAGCATACCTAATCCAAAAAAATGCAAGATATTAAATGCTCCAATGTGTGAAACTTTCTGAAGGCTGCTGTGACAGTTCAAATGAAGACTGCACACCACAAAACCTTTCCTCATGCACACAACTAGTAAAATTAGCAAAACAACTTGTTTTGAAACTCTGAATGCAAGATATCTGTGAAAAATAAATTTCATGTGAGATTTGGGTCCCATTCCCATTATATCTCATTATGTATATTCACTATGATGGTTAGTCTAGGTTAATCTCTAGATTCTGAGGAGATCTAGAACCACCTGGGAAAGGGCCATTGGACATGCCTGGGGGGGGATCTTGATTAGGTTAGTTGAAGTGGGAAGATTCACCCACTGTGGGGGGAGCTACTCCCTGGACTAGGATCCTGAATGTGTAAAAAGGAGAAAGTGATTTGAATACAAAAATCCATTATTTCTTCTTCCTGGGTGCAGGCACAATGTGATTGGCTGCTTTGGGTCCTGTTGCTTTGACTTCAATGCCAGGATGAACTGTATTTTCAAATTTCAAGCAGAATAAACTCTTCCTCCCTTACCTTGCTTTTATCAGAGAATTTTATCATAGCAACAAGAAAGAGGGTAGATTAAACCCCCAGAGTGGGTGGGTCTTTCCACCTCAATTATCCTAATTAAGATAACCCCCACAGGTATGCCCAGGGGCCCATTTCCCAGGTGATTCTAGATCTCATCAGGATCTAGAGATTTCTTAACTATAATCAAAAGTGTTTCAAAATATGAAAAAAAAATCAAATCCAAACATGTTTCCTTCATAGTATTTTGGACAATAAATAGTGAACTTGCATTTACTTGTGTTAGGATTTATAAAGATCTTAACAAAACAGGAGGATGGTCTGTTGTAAAATATAATGACTCTATCTTTAAAAATCAGTTATGGGATGTGCAGAGGGAGCTATTAATAGCTTGAGAGTTCTGGCAATTTAATCTTAATGTGTAACCATGTAATAAGCTCCTAAAGATGCCAACTCTGAAGGTCAGCTCACACTGCATTCTCATGAGTCACATACACCTGGGACTACTGGTTTTTTTTTTTTAAAGGCATATTTTAAGATGATCAAGGACCTAAAACTACAACCTCCTTTGAAAGATGACTGAAAGAATGAACAGCTGGGCTTAACTTAAAAAGCACTAAATAACAACATCAGAGTGGTCTTGTGCCCAAACTTCCCAGTCCTCTGCGAGTAAGGAGCAGAAATATACAAGAAGCATGAAAACCTTGTGTTACCATGCAACAGGGTGATCTATGCTGTTTTTGATTATGATTTGTGGATCGATCTTGTAGGACAGGGTAGATTAGTTTATCTATCCTAACCCACAGTGTAACATAGATAGGGTCTATGGTTGCACATACAGATAACATAAATGTGTAACTTGGTAATTGTAGGACATGGCTAATGATGAAGAATACATTTAGAAAATACAGGATGGCTTACATATTTGAAGTATTTGAAGGACGGTCCTAAGCTTTGAAACTTATTTGATTCAGCAGGTGAAGTGATTGACAAATAAGTATGAGGACCAGGGTTCAGATTGCCAGGTGTGGAGTAGGTTTGGCAGTCCACTTGAACAAATGGATAAAATGGAAGGAACCGCTTAAGTAAGTTGGCATTCTTCAGTGTCATTGGATAGACACCTTGTCTGCAAACACCTTGCTCCTCTCGCAGCAATCCTGTGGCTATGGTACAGCCAGTTCCCTTGGCCCCTAATGTTGGTGTGGTCTCTCCTGCTAAAATGGAGTAAGAACTGTAACCTGACAATTGTAAGCCGACAATCGAACTTCTTGTTTCCCCTTAAGCCATTTTGTTGTGAATTTATTGGCAACATAATCCAGAAGCCAAGGAATTGAGAACTGTAAGGGATGCTATTAGGAGGGAATCCTGTAGTGGGTTTGAAAGTATGACATCTCTCCCAACTCAGAGGGTTCTGGAACATTCACATGATATTATCTGCTACTTATCTGTTAATATTACCCAGCCAAGTAGGTGATAGAATAGTGTCATGTTTCTCTCAGTAGACTACTGGTTTTGGTAGATGATACTGGGTGTGGAAGTCTGTGTGTATGTTGATGGAGATCAGGACTCTTGACACAACTACAGTAGCTCAGTAATTCCTTGGCACTCAGGTTTAGTCATGGTTTCTGTGTTTCTTTTAACCTTTGGTCATATCAGAGAGTCTTCTTAAGATGCATGTCTTTAACCAGAATCTTCCTTCGGAGATGCTTTTCCCTCTTGGAAAATCTTCCATCCAGGGACTCTGAATTTTCCTTTGAAAAGAAGTTACGCAATGCCTGGTAATACAGTCCTATCATCCCAGTTAGTCCAGATGCTGAGGTAGGAACATTCCAAGTGCAAAGCTCTGCAGAGTGAGTTCAAAGTCAGCCCAGGGAACTGAGCAAGGTGTTTTCTCAAAATAAACAAAATAAATCACAGCAGGGCCAGGGATGCACATCACTTGTCTAAGCAAGTAGGAGGCTTAATACCCGTGTACCACACACTTACTTATCATGTGAACACTCTTGGTGCAGTTTAATATCTGGTAGGTAATAATGAGGAAGAAATTTCTTTATGAAACAGCAGCTTGGCTTTCCCTTAGAGTTTTTAATTTAGATGAACATCTCATGTTTGGCTTTTCTCAAGATGAGAAAATTCTTTATTGAAATTACACATTCTTTGCAGACATGTCAAGAAAAGGGCTTTATAAAATAAAAATTTTTTTTTTTTTGGATAGGAAAGCATAGTCACGTTAATCTGCAGTTGTGAGAAGCAGCTAATCCATGGTCACAGAGACACTGAGAGGTGTCTCTTCCATTAAAGTTAACTGGAGCTCAGTGGCTGAGTCAGCTTGGGTAGCAGGACTGCATAGCTTCGAATTTGACAGGAATGAGGAACCAGTCCAACGGCTGCAGCTCAGAAATGCCTTTCCCCGGGCTTTAGTTGGTCAGTGAAATACAGAGCAGGGTCAAGAACATTCCACCTGAGGACAGATGCACTGTGTCATTTCTCTTCGGGCGACAAGTGGCAACTGGCACATAAAGTATGCACCTAGCAAATATGAGGAAGGCTTTACCAAAGGTTTTTTTTTTTTTTTCAAAAAAATTAATTATAATTTGCATTTCTGCCAAGACAATAAAGGTTAAATAACTTCAATACATATTTTAACAGTATCTTAAACAAAACAAAAAAATAAAGTAGGATATGGGAAGATGGCTCAGTGGCCTCAAAAGCAATAGGACCTAAGTTTGGATCCCAGATGCCATTTAAAAATGCTGGGGCAGCCCTACAAGGTGGAAACTGGGAAACCCCAGAGCAAAGCAATAAGGAGAAAGAGCAATCCAGGATGATTCCTGATATCACCCTTTGGACCTGCATAGACATACCACTCAAATGTTCTCTTTTGAAAACGAATGTATATACATATACTCACACTAAATAAATAAACAAGCAGTAAAGTAGCACCATATGTATTCATTGAAGGGATAGCACATGTCATTGAAATTTAAAAAGCTGCAAAGAATTATTATTTTAATTTTGCAACTGTGCATGAAAATCATATATACATATATAACTTTAAAAAAAGATAGTCCAGATACAGTTGCTCATGAGTTTTTCAGGTAGAGGCTGAAAAGGCACTTAAAAGCTTCAGCAGTTTTCAGTCACCACTGCCTGTGTTTGTACTATTTTAATGCCTTCATTTTTTAAAGTTAAAATTGCCAGACCCTTGAGGGAGAAGAATTGATGTACCATGTAGGGCTGGACGATCTATAGTTACCTATTGTCTGCTGACCATCAATTATGGCTAAGAAAGCTTTTGCTCTATAGGTTGCTAATTACATAAATCTGGAGGCTTAATGTCAGTATTCGCATTGAGAGAGAACATGTGGTTTCTGTCTTTCTGGGACTGAGTTATCTGACTCAGTATAAGTTTTTCCAACTCATCCACTAACTTGTGAATTTCATGATTCCATCTTTCTCGACTGCTGAATATTTCATCGGGTATCCACATCACATTTTCATTATTCATTCATCAGCTGATGGACTTCTAGAATGGCTCCACGTCCTTGCTATTGTCCACATGCTCTTGTTTGTGTACTTTTTATTTTCTTCTTTGGTTCGCTTGCCCAAATCTTCAAAATTTAACAAATTCCATAGAGACGATGAATTCTGGATGTTAACACATGTCACAAAACATAGCAAAATGTGGATGGAAAGACACATTCCTATTCTAAAAACAAGAGTTTTTGGGATGTACTGCTGAGGAAACACAGAATCTCCAGGGCTCAGGCCAGGGGATGAAAGAGCATTAAGGGTCCCATACAGTTCTGAGGAAATGATATCTGGAAGATGAAGAGAGGTAATCTGGTTCCAGAGTACCTGAAGTCAAATCCTGCCTGTGTGGTTCTGGGCAAATGACTGAAGCCTGACTTTTTTTTGTCTATGCCATAGAGTTAATGATGAAGATCAAGCTTGGCACCATGGAAGTCCTGTGTCAGTATCTGCTAGACACCCAGACTGTTGAGCGAATCCACATAACCTTTCACAGGTCCAGCTGTCTCAAAGGGGGAATTATGACCTTGGAAGTGAAGTCACGTGGGGGACACAGAATCCAACTTAGGACTCTGTAGTTTGAGATGAGGATTCTGTTTCACACACAATACAAATAACATAGGGCCAGACCTAAAGGAAATGCTGCCATCCTCATTTCTTATTTCCTTCTTCCTTTCTTTCTTCATTTTCTAAATACATGAACTTCAAAGTGATGTGGCTCTATGAGGTGTTTGGTTTTCAAGTTTCTCTCTACTTCTGATCATTTGGGTTAGTCTTGATCTAATTGGTGGATTATTTATTTATTCATCTACTTTTGATAACAAAATGAGGGACTTAGCCTATGACTTTGTTCAGGGGCAGGTCATAGAACTGGGTGCCAACCACACAGCAACTCAAAGATGGCTGCTGGGAGCAGCCACAGATGCTGATCATTACTGAGCTTCGCAAGTGTGTGGAGACCACATGCTGGGATTTTTAATTTGAGAATTCATGCTAAGAGTCTCTATGTTACAATGTGAAAAAGCAGTATTTTAATCCAAGTGCAGTCATTTGCAAGACCTATAAATAAATGGGGAATGAAAGCGTGTGTCACTATATCCAACCCCAGACAGTCACCGAAAGTGTCAGAATACCAACGTGACCAGTTCACAGAGGATCTTTGTGAGGTTAACGCACAAGAGCCTAAGGAATGTCACTCATGAATTTCTTGCCTGTGGGTTTAAAAAGCTGGTGAGGGTAAAAATCTAACCACTCTGTTTTCTGGGAAACAAAGAGTATCACTGTTTTTTTTTTTTTTTGACATTCTCTTTTCATGATAGGTGCAGCTAAAGATCCCTGTAGACTAGTCATCTGAGGACCTCAGCTTTAGACACACAGGAATGACTGTGTGCAGTCTAATAAGAACCATGTGCTACAATCAAAACAACATCTGAACCACGTGCTTCAAATAGTATTTATGCTTCTCAAGGGGTCTATTCAGCTGTGGGGAGGTTTGTTCCCACATTTAAAGCATGTCTTTGACCTGGATAAACTGCTCACACTTTAATGCTTCTCTGGATATAGTTTCTCACTCTTTTACCTCCTCAGTTGAAATCTTTGGTTCCTAGCTCAAACCCCAAATTGCTTTTAAGGTGAGGTCAAGCCAAATTGACTTGATTTTTTAAGGGGTGCTATTTTAGGGCAAAAATTCAGGTAATGTATTTTTAAAGATTAAGATTACCTCTGGAACAACATAAAGTCCACGGATGTAATGATTTCTCTGTCTAAATCAGAATAAAGAACACTTTCTTTTGACTTGAGGAGGTTTACTCAAATTTTTCAAAATATTCTAAGGCTTGACTTGCTGTAGTGGAGATGTTAAATGGAAAGAGTAGTACTGATTTTTTTTTGTTCCTGTACTTCGTGAAAAGGACAGGTGTGGTCAGAAAGGAAGGCAGAAAGACTTGTAGGTTTGAAGCCTGAGGTCATGAAACCTTCCTGCCACTAGTTAAAAGGTCCTGGGCAAAGGATGCCTTTAATTTCCCTATCTAGAAAACAGAGGTCCTACATGAATGGATTAAATGAGATAATGTGTGAGAGTACTTAACTCAGTTCCTGGAACACAGTAAGTGCTCAGTGAAGTGTAAATTAGGTATTCCTTATCCCAAATGCTTGGGACTAGGAGTGTTATCATGTTGAAGTTGTTTTTTTTTAACTATTTGCATAGACATTATTGGTTAAATAAACATCCCTGATCAGAAAAATCTGAAATTGACAATGGTGTGAAATCCAAATCATATAGATACTCGAATAACTTGGATTTTACAAGCTGGATATGTAGCTCATGTCTAATTCAAGAGGGAAGAGGCAGAAGGCTCAGTAATGCAAGTCTGAGTCTAAGGCCAGTCTAGGTTACGTGAAACCCTTCTCAAAAGAATAATGATAATAGTAATTAGAAAAGGATCTGGGAGAATTATGGATTTCAGACATTAATTTTCACAAAGTGAGTGCTTGATCTTAGTAGAGAGGAGGATGGGCCAGAGAAGGAGGAATGAAGGAAGGAAGGAAGCGAAGGAAGGCAAGGAGGAGGTTCAGGGGGTAGAGGAGGGCGGAGGAGGGTGGGGGGGGGTGGGGGGAGGGATGCAGGGTTGTGCGGAGTGCGGGGATGAGGGAGGGTGGTAGTTGTCGCTGGAGGGATCTGTTTTCGTTCTTAGGTTTTCATGTTTTTTCTTCTTTTCTTTCTTTCTTTTTTTCTCTTTTTTTCTTTTTTGTTGTGTTTGTCTTTCTTTTGTTTATTTATCTTTCTTTCCTTGCTATTCTTATTTCCTTCTTTTATTTCTTTTCGTTTCTTTCCTTATCTTACTTTCCTCTCTTCCTTATTCCTTCTTCCTTCTTCCTTCTTTCCTTCCTTCCTCTTCTTCCTTCTTTCTATTCCTTTTTTTCATAATCTTTCCCCGTCCCTTCCTTCCCTTTCCTTCCTTCTTCCTCCTCCTTACCTTCTTCCCTCCTTCCTTCCTTCCTTCTTCCCTCCTCCTTACCTTCTTCCCTCCCTCCCTCCTTCCCTTTCTCCTTCCTTTCTTTCTCTCTCTCTCTCTCTGTCTCTCTCTCTCTCCTCTCTCTTCTAGGTATTGAGCCTAAAGCCTGGTGTATAGTATACACATGCTCTACCACTAAGCTACATTTCCAATCCTGAATAGCTTTATTTCAAAACAGAAATGCCCAGTTTTGTTCACATGAAACACACAGCACACAAGAAGTCCTATAAAGGGCAGGGAATGTAGTGATTGTTAAAGTGGAAACAAATTCCTTGTCACTGGAGCATGCCAGAAAGAGGATGGTGAGTGATGAGGAGGATTCAGTGTCCTATGGATTCACTGTCCCAACTCCTGCACTTTATTGCCAGATAAACTTGCCTGAGAATGAATATTATGTCTGATGTGCACTTGAAATAAAATGTGACTAGAAAGAATGAATTAGAAGGTACTTGGAATGAACCCATTGATCCTTCTCTGAATCTCTTAATCTAGTAATTGCTGTGAAATATTTTGAGACTAACATTGGGCTGATAATCACAACTATGCAGACTTTGGGAAGATTAATCCAAGGAATGAGGATCTTTACTTCTTTATGTAAAGCTTCTGATAAAAAGTAATGCAAACCAAAACAGTGCAGCCCACATTTCAGCCTGTGCTTATGAGAGACCTCTTGATAATTGCTAGGTAAGATGAGGTATTCAGAGGAAAATATAGATGGTGGGTCATGAGAACATTTTGTTTAGATTCAGGTTGTTTTCAGTCTGTGTATACAAATTGCTTCTGTTAGTACAGTCATGATCTGGGCAAGGCGTGGCACCTACCTTTTTCCTTTGGAAGTTCACATCAAGTTTCATTGAGGCACACTTGTTCAATGTATTAAGTCGTCTAAAAAGAAAGAAAAGCATGGTGACTCACTGACACTATTCAACCTAAACCTTCCTCTCAGTTTGCCAATCCTTTATCTCTTGAAGTTAGAAAGCACAGAAACAACCAGCTATGTCCCAAGGGGGCACTGCACTCTCTGAAGGTAAGCTATAATAACGTTTAAAATAGCCTTGATTGTGCTCCAGTATAATCTTCTGACCAGAGAATCTACAAATCTCTGGCCTTTCCCTAGTCTAAACCTAGGTCCTTTTGGCTTCTCTTTCTACTTTTCTTAGAACTCACCCTGATTGTTTAGCCATACGTTCACCAGTCCCTTGACTTACTGTCAACCTTGACCTCCCGTGAAGTCTATACTGTTAATATCCAAATATGGATCCCCCTCGAACATGTTTTTTTTTTTTTCTTCTGCTCTGGGGTAGTGGGTATACATGCGGAAATAACCCATACCACAGTGGTGAATCTTGGTTGAAGTCCTTGCCCACTCTGAATTTGGAGTAAGGAAGTTCTGGGATCTCTGATTGCAGAGGACTAGTATCTCTATAAGAGGACACCAGAGTGTGCATTGTATTTCTCTCTGACTGCAGGGCACGGGGGGGGCGGGGGGGGGAAATAGCTGTCTGCAAGTCTGCAAGCTGCAAGAAGGACCTCACCAAGAAATAAACCTTGCCAGCATCTTGACCTTGGAATGTGCAGCCTCCAGATTTGTGAGAAACAATCTCTTGTTGTTGAAGTCACCTGTTCCGTGGTACCCTCCTGGGGCAGCCCACGCTAACACACATTTTAATTTGTACCCTCAGCTGGCCTCTTACAATAGCTACCAAGCAGAATTTTGTCTATTTTTCTCTCTGCTTGACTTCCAATCTCAGACCATCAAAGATCAAGTTTTGTAACTTGTGACTTAGCCACTGTTACCAGCTGGGAAATAGAGGTTTACTCAGCATCAGTATTTTTAGCAATCCTTTTCTTCATTATACCTTGCTATTTGAATGTTCATTTATCCTTCCACTCTTCTCTCCCTCATTACAGAAAAAGATCCTATTGTTTTTCAAAGATAGCCTATTAATCTTGTTTTTGATGGCAACAGTCACTATGTTATCTAGGACTTTGCTACCTTATTTATTTCCTTTCACCACAACAAACTACTTTCTCTTCTTAGCTAACCAATTTAGCTCCCTTCCTAAGAACCATACTCATAAACAAGCAAGATGGCTCAGCAGTTAAAGGCACTCATGTAAACCTGACAACCTGAGTTTGACCCCTAGAGCCCACACAGTAGGAGAGGAGTTATTTGTAAACGATGTCCTATGCATGCTTGCCTTGGCAGCACATATACTAAAATTGAAATGATGCAGGGGGATTAACATGGTCCCTGCTCAAGGATGACATACAAATTTGTGAAGTATTCCATATTAAAAAAAAGAAAAACAAAGTTGTCCTATGCTTTCTTCTATCCTCATCCTCTCTTAATAAATAAATAAATAAATAAATGAAGGGGTAAAATATTTATTAAAAAAGATGTCATATTAATAAGACTCTATTTCAACAGCCTTTTATCTTTGGCTAGGAGGTGACATCCAATACCCATTAGGATGGAGCCAAGGGCGGTGCAGGAACAGCAAAACTGGAAGAAAAAAACCCCCCAAAAACCATAATTCAGAACATTAGAGACCCTATATTAATCACCAGGAACCAGGCCAGCCTAATCTCTCCCTATCCCAAAACTCAGGGAAATTTGCAGAAGAGGGGGTGGTAAGATTGTAGGAGCCTAAAGATGGGGAGGAGCAACGATATGCAAGATACTCCACACACATTAGGGCTGAAGTAATCATAACAGGGCTTTGCATGACCTGCACAATGACCAACATATCATTGACCCCCGCAAAGTCTAGCATGGATCACAGGCACTAGGATCCTTAGAGGCAAGGGATTAACAGCCACAATAGTGTTCCTATACTAAAGAGGAACACAGGAAAAAGCTCTAGGCAATGCTACTGAGTCCTCAGAGAGGAGGACCCAGAGGGAAGTTTGACATGCACACAACAGGATACTCCAGGGATGGGGGGGGGGCACTGGGAAAAAGGGAAGGAGGGGGGAAAGGAAGGGAAAAAGGGGGGGAGGTAGCAAGGGAATCCAGGGAGGTGTGGAGGGAGGGAGGGGAATGGGGTCCTATCGAGTTTGTATGAGTGGAAAAAAATTTAAAAAAAAGATGTGATATTTTAAAAAGAGAACCGCAATGAAGTAAGCCATCATTTCCATCACTCTGGCTTTCCATCACTGTTTACACTCTCTACATTCACTACACGCTGCACCTATCAACTAACAACAGTTTCCTTCATTTTGCTGCTGGGTTTGCTGAGAACATCTTCAATTTTCATTCAATCCTTTTCACTCTTACTTTCATGAACTGTCTTTGAAAACAAACCTTTATTATGTTTTTTTACTTGATTTCTTTCTAAAAGTCACAGTTGTGCATGCCTATGATATAAATAGTTATAATCTTTTCATTTCTCACTCTTTGGAGGCAGTTTTCTTAACTTTTTTTGGTGTTTGTTAATAATACCATGTTTCTGCTGTTACTTCATGATCTTTCAGTTTATGTAATTATCTACTGAATTTGCCTTTCCTTTGTCTTATCCAGATATACTTGTGTCATAATTCCATACATTTTTGATGCATGAGCCATATTCAGTATCTATTGTGACAATAAAATTCAATTCCCATATGTATCATATTTGAACAACTTTCTTTCATTCTTAGTTTTTCATTATCCCAGGATTTAATTAGCATATAGTCTGTCTATTTACCTTTCTATGTACTTATCCCTGAATTTGAATCAAAACACTCACATAATTATGTAAATCATATCTGATGGTCTACCAATTTAATTTCCTTGGAGACAAGCCTCTCAGAGGTTTCTGATCTGTTCTAGTCAGGATTTACTGCCCTCATTATGTTTTTTTTTTTTTTAAATCATAAGCTAACAACGTTTCTTGGAATTGAGATTCCTCCTGAGACTGTTTTCTGCTACTGTGGAGCTCAGTAATAATAGAAAGAGTCCTGGGGATGATGATGTTCAAAATGTGGTAAACTACTATAGAGGCCCATTTCCAACAGAATACACTCCCATCAACTGAACCTGATGTTTTAGTTTCTCTGGGAATCAACTTACAGTCTTGTGATCATGGTTAGGGAGAGAGAAGCGGCCAAGTATATATAGTCTGAAGAGTAGACCAAAGTTTCTATCTATTTTAGAATAATTTCAAGCAACTCTGCTTGTTTATAGGTGACCTACACCTTCATAACCAATTTTTGATCACTTTAAATTTTGTAGTGGAGATTGAGTTCTATTTTCCATTGATCAATTACATTTTATGTTTAGAGCTTATTATTTCTTTCTGCAATACATTAATTCTGTTGTTGGGAATTTGTCATATCTTTGTGTAAACATTTACTTTTGTGAATAAATGTCTCAGAAATTGGCAGGATTTCTGAACCAAGCAAATTTAGGTGATTCTATCTTATCTTTGACTTACCGTGTATTCTCAGTTCAATGAGATTTTGTACCTCAGATAAAATAAAGCATATTTCTTCATCCTGGGCACCCCTCTTGTGTGCCTTTTCCCCAATCACTTCCCAAAGGTACTCTTTTTGACTTTCATAATCAGTTTTGATTTTTTTGGTCATCATATAAATGGAATAATAAAAAATATGATTTTCAGTTCAGTGTAATGTTTTTAAGGCTGATCTAAGTTGTTGTGTATAGTAACAATCACTCCTATATTAGCTGTGGAATAGCACTTGATGCTAAAAGTGTATAAAATGTTTATCTCCTTTGTCTTTTGCTGATAGACATTTGGGTTGTTTCTGGTTTTAACCAATGTCTTTCTAATCACCAAATTCATTATTTATTTATTTTTTTAAGCAAAGACCTCTTTCTAGCAATGGACACCAATTACCACCCACTATTCCTTTAAATAAATACTTGGTCTTTCAGCACTATGAATGAATTCATCTTTCTGAGCACTATCACCCTCTCGCAAACAGTATTAACTTCTTACTACTAATAACTCAGAGGGCTTTGCTGTTTTTATTATGCACGGGTATGACCAGGTAACTCATCTCAAAGTAAACTAGACTCTGAAGATATTCAACACTATGTACCTGCTGCACCTTATTTGATTCCTCAAAGCTGCATTTCAAGTCATTCACTGCTCTCGCAGATGTGTGGGGTCCTGAAGAATTTTTCGATTCAAGCATTAAAAAGACTGACAGGTTGATTGTCTTCTTGGCCAGTTCCTCATATGTTAATGTCTCTGAGGGTGGTATATAAATTAAGAATTCACGCTGTTCTGTGATAGGTTTGTTGAGGGACAGAGCTGAGTGCTGCTTTTGAAGTTTACAAATCTAACACACTTATTCTTCTATTATAGCTGGAGGTACAAACAAACAATTCTATTTTGTGAAAAAGGTTTTGATTTACTACATGCACAAAACATCAAAAGGTTCACCCTTTGAAAACTGTACACTTAAATACGCTTTATATTTGTGACACATGGAGAAGATTTGTTAGTTTTTTAAAGCTACAGACTAGATGTGTCTACATAGACTTGGGTCAAACATCTATCTTCACCTAAAAAACTACTCCATTTGCAGGAAAGATTCAGGAAACACACACAGTACCCAGGAGACTCGTATCAATAACAAACACCCTTAAACTCAATAATATATCAAACAATTTGATTTTTAAATGAGTTGAGTTTATGAAAATACATCTCTAAGATACAATATAAAAAAGGAAATAAGCATAAAAATGCTCAGCATCTATTAGTCAAAGAAGTATAAATTAAGATCACAAGATACTACTGCAGGACATCAGAATGTCCAAGTTAAAAGTAGTGACAACACAAAGACATCCCAAGGATACAGACATTCTGAAATTTCCAAAAGGATGCATTCTTTTGGGAAACCTTTTGGCAATTTCTTATAAAATTACACATATTTTAAGCAATTGACTCAGAAACTCCATTCTTAGCTACTTGTTCAAGATAGAAGACATATTTCCATATAAGATTTTTTATTTGAAAGATCATAACACATATACTCAAAAATGATCAAAAGTAAGAATAAAAATAAACTGGTAAATGTCTATAAGAACTGTGGCATATCACAGCTCTTATAGACACTAGCTTAAGTTTTTTATTACTGACATATGCAATAGCATGAATAAGTCTCAATCTGACACAATATATGTCGTATGATTCCATTTTGAAAATTTTAGAACAAATAAAAATTTTAACAGCAAACAGATCAACACCTGTCAAATGCCAACAATTGGGGAACTTTTGGAATTAACAATTTTCTACATAATGATTGTGATGAGTACTACATATATATTTGACAAAATTCATCCTGGTATATACTAAAAATAAGTGATTTTGTTTTTCTTATGTAAGTTGCATTTCAATAGCCCAATGGTAAATGCAGTAAAGCTAACAGCAATAATGCAAAGGATATCAGTGGAAATGGGGAAATAAAGGCTTCCACAACTTTGCTCTTTCATTAAAGCAACAAAACGACTAGGGGATATTATTAAAATTAACTTTATAAGAATGTTTGGGATTATTTTAGGCTTGTAATAAACTGTCTATTTCAGAAATATGGCCAAATGTATCTCAGAATAGTGAGATTTGTAGAATTTGAACTTGCTGTATTTTCAGAACAAACAAACAAACAAACAAACAAACACAAATCTAGCATTGGAAGACCTTTGAATATCAGAAGCTCATGATTAGAGAAGCTATGAAAACCAGCAGCCCTGCAGCCCTGGGAGGATTCTACAGGCTGAGCATCCTCCAGGCACTGTTACCAAAGAGAACTACCTAAGAAATCCTAGAAAAGTCCACATGAAGGAACCTTTACTTATTTATTTTTGAACATTTCAAATGGCTGGACTGGTGATAAGACTTGGGTAAAACAAAATGCAGACTTAAAAGCAGTAACTGGGGGGAAAAAGTGTTCATAGCACACTTGAAAACACTGCAACATATTCTTAGGACGCTAAAAGGTGACAGAACTTTGCACCTGTCCAAGACAGATCTACAAGGCTCTAATCTATCACGTTGACTGGCCTTAATGATCTACACAAACAGAAAGTGAAGCCTGCCAGGGCTCTCAGCCTCTGTTAAAGCATATTCTATCCATGAACTAAAAGCCCAATGGCAAAGCATGGAATGTATATCAGTTATGGATATTTGATATTGAGTAAATTAACTGAGTAGAAGTTTCAATGGCATACATAACAAAGGATACAGACTTCAGAGAATTAGTGGAGATGTCATTAAACAAATAACAATGTGAGCAAACACTGGGGAAGGAGGATTTGATTTTGAGATGTCACAATATAATATTTGAACTGTATACTTTTAAACAAAAAATTACAAGACAGTTTACATGGATACATTAATTTTAATATTGTATCGCTAGCTAAAAGACCCAGGAGAGCCAACATAGTATTGACAAAGCAGACTGAAAGAAATTAAAGGACCCAATATTCAAGATATAATATAAAGCAGCAATAGTCAAGTTGGGATGGTATTGAGAAAAATATAGACAAAGAAATCAATGAACAGATTCACATAAATACAGCCAACCCCCCTTTCAAAAAGAACAAAGGCAAAATAAATAAAAGATAATCTTTTAACAAATGATATTGATACAATTACATAGCTACTTGCAAAAAATCAATCTAGACAGACTTTATAATTCTATATAAGTTAACTGAAAATGGATCATAGAACTAAATGTAAACACAAAACTGGGCTTGAGAGATGGCTTGTGGCAGGAAGGGGTTAAGACTCTGATTCAAAAGTAGAAGGATCTGAGTTCTAATCCCAGATCTCATGTAAAACATCATGTGGAAATGGCAGTGTCAAAGTCAAGGTGGAGCCTGGGAAATCCCAGAGTGAAGCAAAAAGGAGATAGAAGCAATCCAGGATGATTCCTAAAGTCACACCTGAGCCTCCATTAGACATAGACAGACAGACAGACAGACACACACACACACACACACACACACATACACACACACATACACACACACATGAAACTAAATACCTAACTAAATAAGTAGAAAGTATTTAAACACAAAACTATACAACTGCACAATAAAAATGTAAGAACATTTAGATAGTTTTAAGTGTATCATGACTTTTTATATTTCAACATTACTTTCAGCATAAAAGGTACACTCTGTGATAAAGCAATTGATAAACTGGATACCATTAAAACTGAAAAATTCTCTGAAAAAGACTGTAAAGCAAATGAACAGAAAAACTGTAGACTGGAAGGAAGACTTAGGAAAGACCATTGATAAACCATCTGAAACCAGTAAAGAAAACAAATAGCCTGATTTTAATTTTTTATTATTATTTATTCAATTGTGCGTGTATGTGTGTGTGCGAGTGTGTGTATGTATTTGTGTGTGTGTAGAACCACCATGGACTGCCTCCACCTTCTTCTTGCCCATTCTTGCCCTGGGATTCACAGGCTCCACCCTACCAGGACCAGAAGCACAGGCTGCCCCTGCTTCCACCTGGCGTCTGTACATGGGGTCTTAGGATCCGAACTCAGGACCTTTCACCTGCAAGGCAGAGGCTAAAACCCTGAGCCACCTCTTCAGCTCCAAACAGCCCGATTTAAAGTGAGTGAATGATCTGACTACTGACTAAAGACAACACGGTATGCAAGCATATTAAAATATTTTCTGTTACACATGTTACTAGGGAAATTCATATTAAAATATTCATGAACTACTACCACTACATATCTAAATGAAAATGTGAAATGCTGGTGAGAATATGGAGCCTCTTGCTCATTGCTGGTGAGACGGCAAAAAAGAGTTCACTGGAAGACAGCTTACAATGTCTCATTGCAAACACATTTTGACCATTTGATCCACTAACTATATTGTTCCATGTTTTCCCAAATGTGTTTAAAATTTATTTCCACATGCAAATTTCCAGCAACTTAATTCATCATTGCCAAAACTTGAAAGCAATCCAGATGTCAGCAGCATAGATAAATGAACTGCGGTACAGCCAGACAATGGAATATCATCCATTGATAATTATAAATGAATTATTAAGACATGCAAAGCATGAAGGCAACATAAATGAATGTTACTCAATGAAAAGCTAATAAGAAATGTTGTACATTATGATTTTATTATGAAACATTGTAGCAGAGCTAACACTAAGGAGACAATGCAAAGATGAGTGGTTGCCAGAAACGAGTGGGGGGTGTTTGAGGAGAATGAATAGATAAAGCGGAGCAGAGAATTTTAGGACAATGAAATGATTCTGTGTTCAACAATTGTGAATGCATGTCACACATTTGTCAAAACTCATTAGGAGTGAATCCTAATGTATACTATGATAAAAGTGTGTCCATGTAGGTTCATGGGCTATTATAGAAGGACCACTCTTGTGAGGGACATTGACAGTGGAGGAAACACATGTGTGGAGTGCAGGGGCAAAGAGAAATGCTGTACTTTTCCACTTAATTTTATTGTGAGCCTTAAAGTAATCTAAATGATGGCCTATTTTTTTAAAAAAAATTTTTTTTGCTTTAATCATCAAGATCATTTTACTTTCTGGACTTTGCCACAATGGACCTAATATGATTACTATATCTAGAATATCAAATATATAGTGTTAATGCAGTTCCTAATCCTATCTACAAAGTTGTTATCTTAGAACTCTTGAATCTCAAACACCTTTTACACAAACCATCCAATTTGTCTGAATGTTGCCATACACTAAAGAGTAAATTTTGGAACTAAGTACACATGCCACACATGATACGGTATTGGCTTGTGATTTATTTCACACAAGGTAAAATAAACAATGGCTGATCCCTGTAAGAATACAGACAGGTGAAAACATATATCGTAGAAACACACCACAGAATTGCTTCTCCTAGATCTATTTCCCCTAGGTGAAAGGATACATCACATACCAGAAATGTTCTTTGTAGTTTATCAAAACTACTGCAAAATTCTGATGTGAATGAAGCCAATCTACACTAAGGGCAAATATATGTTATTGGTATTTGTTCCAATTATAAGTGTCAGATCATAGACCCTCTAGTTGCCTCTCCCAGAACTCAGACCCACACCCTGCAGCTTTTGTCCCTGTCTTTTGGTATTTTCCTGCCCCGCTATGAGCAAGTCCAGTTTCCTTCCTCACTGCTCAGGGCCTGGACCACATATGATAACTATTTTTTTTTTCTTGTACCTTTTTGACTCCTGGCACGCAGACCAAGCCAATCTATGTCACATGATATAAAACTTCCCAACATATTTTGGAAAGTTTTTGAAGCCAGACGCTCTGTTTATTCTGGGGGCACTGCAGATTTAGAGGCTTTGGAGAAATTTCTCTGGAGGCATCAGCTCTCCTCTGCCCCCCCACCATCTATACATGGTGATTATCTCCTATTTTTAAACTGCTCTCATAGTTTCCTACCTGAAGCCCCAGTCCCCATGGCTGCAAGATCCCGTTCTAATAAACCTTATATTCTGTAAGATCATTTTGTGTTAGCTTCTTTGTCAATGAACATCCACCTTTTTTTTTTCTAACAATAAGCAATACAAGAAAATCCTTCAGCTGATCTGAGTTGGTCTAGAAAACTGTTCCAATAGGAATAAAACTTCAGTGATCAAAGTGCACTTTGTAGTGTGCTCCCAAACCTCACCACTCCCAGAAGTGTGTGTTTTCCATTGGCTTGGAACCTTTCTGAGGCACATACCATAATTTAGTCTTTTAATTCTGACAAAGCCTGGAGGAAGTTCTGTACATGACAGTCCTTACAGTGCTTCATGTTAATGGAACACGGTGTACTGGAGTCTAATCACTGACTTTGGGTACCTGCAGCAGGCCTTTCACAGTCAGAACAACATGACCATTCATCACCCTGAACATGACAGCCTGCAAGCTGTATCTCATTTGCATCCTTCCTGCTGAGTCAAAACACAAGATCAGAGCAAATCAATTCAATCAGTGTTTGCCGAGGGAACGGAAGAGCTTGGTCCACTCCGGGGACCATTGAACTGACTTATTTTCAGACAAGGAGACAAAGTTTCAGGGAGGATCGTTTGCTCAGAGGAGTCATGTTAGTAGCAGCCAAACTGCAACTTGTTCCCGCCTACTTTGCTTACTGTTGAAGCCCACTGAGGAATAATTTTAGTAGAACCTTGGAAGTGAGCCATGAGCTATGTAGCAGGTACAGTCTATCCAACAAGCTTCTCTTTCCTTTCACTGTTTACTTTTCCATTGAAAGAGAAAAACCCCAAATCCATGATGAGTTCTACCTTCATTGTGCTTGTAGCCACCTGGATTCATAATTAATAAAAGCAAAATAGTTGGCCCTTTAAGAATGTTCACAAAGGTTGTTAATGTTAATGTCTACTGTTGTCTTCATAATCCTATTAGAAGAATGAATACAGGGGCAAAGGGGAAAGAGTGGTTTCATTTTAGGAGTAAAAATCGAGGTTTCAATAGGGAAGACAATAGAAAGAGAAAAACCAATATCCATTTATCAGACAGTGTGATCTGCACCAGGAAATAGTGCTGGGAATACAGAGATGATCTTTAGGTACTCATCTGGTATCTAAATACGAGAAGTAGGAAAAGAACCAAATCACTTCCTGAGTGCACATGGACAAAGGAAGTAGTATTTGAGTGGGGCTGTGAAGAACTAAGAGACTTGCTTCTAATTCTAGAATTACAGACAAAGGAAACCAGCCTTGTGCAGTAGAATATAGTCCAAGAATTGCAAATATATGAATGGAAATGTATATCTGGAGAAGACAGGTTCACCCATGAAGTATCGAAACAAAGATGCTGAGAGCTCTCAGTGGGCAATGGGGAGATATTAAGGAGGATGGGATAATAAGACTTGCATAGCAGACATATAATAAGGTGGGATGGAGGGTGCAGTAAAGAGGAACAGTTGAGACATGGCCCAAGAATCTGGGTGGGAGATAAAAAAAGAAATGCAGAGAAGGTATGAGAGTGGAATATCTATATGAAGGTGGGATTTGCCCATTGGTTGATATGGAAGATGTGGAGGCAAAGACATGGGAGATGAATCCTAGCGATTATGTGCTATTAGGCACAGAAAACAGTGAAATATGGAAGTCAGTAAGAAGGGGGAAATGGTGAAGATAATGAGCTTCTATTTGTAAATTAAATTTCAGGGCCCTCACAAAGTCTAGATTGCTTAGAAATGACTAGCTCAGAGATGCTAAGCATAGTAGTGAAGCTGCTTCTCTACCTATGGAAGATGAGCTCCCAGGAGTGCCCTGTAGGAACCAAAATTCGTCCATATTCTAATTTCATATATAAAGTGGATTAGTGTTTGTATATAACCTATGCATATCCTCTTCTATGTTTTAATCTATTTCTCTACTTCTTGCAATAATACAGTGCAAATGCTATGTAAATAGTTGATTGATTTTTGATATGAGGCTGATTGAATCCAAGAATAGGGACCTCCTGGATATCAAAGGATAAATAATAACTAAAACTAATCATTTAAGGGAATTCAGAACCTTGGAAATGCCAATGTTTAAGAAAGAGAGCCCAACTCAGGAACATGCAGCCAGATTGTAGGTCAACAAGAACTGGGTCAAGGTGGTGGTCTGGAAACCCAAGGATTTATATTCACAAAAACAGGATGAGTTTAATATTTAAGAAAAAAAGAGTGCTAGGAAATCCAAAACACCTTTAGATTCAGCAGTTAGTGAGGAGGGTGTCGAGATGGTGCAAGGAGCTATGGGAGCCTATAGGAGAAGCCTATGGGAGAAGGACTGCAAAGTGAGTGGACCCTAAGATAGGGCCACAGTGGGTACAGCATGTTCTCTTAAGAGGTCAGTAAAGACTAGTGATCGAGGATATTTTGAGGAGAAAATGAATAATTCATCACCATCTAATATTTTCTAACACAAAGAAGCAATAGAATAATTTGTGAGCTGACAGGTTGTTTTTCCTTAAGTCTCAATTCAATTTTACAAATATTTATTGAGGTCTTGTTCAGGACAAGACCATGAGCTCCTGGTGTGTGGACTAATAAGACTCAATCCATAGGTGAAGCCCTTATAAACTGGTAAAAAGTTCTTCACACGTGTGGGTGTGGGAAGGTAAGTGGGAGAAGGCTGGGTGCCATTTGCCAGAGAACACAAACTGTTCAGGAGCCTGGGGCCACACAGGCTATAGGAATAGTAGGCTCTTTCCTTCTTTTAGGTAAGTGTTCATCATTGACACTGCGAGGCTCAGACCGCTCATGAGTTCTCCCACCGTGACTCAGTGACCATCTTTCTGTGATATTTCTAATTTTCCTGCCAAAGGCATGAGAGGAATAACAAGCAGGGGTAGGTGTGCATCTCTTCCAGACCACTCTGCCTCAATTCCAGCAGCCTGAACTTTTCACCCTGGGCTCTTGGCTCCTTTAGGGTGGTGGACAAGCCCTGGGGGCTGAGGAGTGTTCTGGGTGGGGCCCGCTAAGACATTCAGGAAGGAAAACCACTGAAATATGCCTCTGACCGGAGATTACAGTTCAGCCCTTCAGGGGGGCATGGGAAAGGGCTTGGTGTTAAGTTGAGCAAACAGATTCTGGAGAGCTGGGTGGGTATAATGTACTAAATAGAAAACCCACTATGTAACTCTGGAGAGGTAGAGATGTGCGACCTTTCAAAAGTCGCAGGTCACAGTCGGAGGGTTTTAGTGTGTCTGGGTGAATAAGGGTTTTAAGAGTGCAGTCGAAACTAAGCAAGGATTGTCACTATACCACTGTGCAGCCACACAAGGGAGGCCATGCTCCCTATGATTTCCCATTTGATTCTTCTACCATGTGTTTGCAGCAGGAAAAATGACCTCTGTTCTAGCCCTTACACTGTCCCCTAGACATTAGCTGGGTGTGGGAGAAAAGAGAAAGCAAAGGTCAACTATGCACAACATCAACAGCAAGACAGTAAGTATGTGTGTGCTGTCAGGAAAGGATGTGTGAATGCGCGGAACTGTGACATAACTAGCTTGCATAAGAAACTTCTTTTAAGTAGCCGTGGACACTCCCCATCAAAATCTCAATGAGGAGTCAAAGTTCTGTTGGCCAATACATAAAGGATGACAACTGAAAAGGGTGGAAAGATAAGGAAGGAAGGAAGGAAGGAAGGAAGAAAGGAAGGAAGGAAGGAAGAAAGGAAGGAAGGAAGGAAGGAAGAAAGGAAGGAAGGAAGAAAGGAAGGAAGGAAGGAAGGAAGGAAGATAAGTTTCTCAGACTTTTTTGGTTTGTAGAATTTTATACAAGGTTTTTTTTTTTGTTTGTTTTTTTTTTGTTTTTTTTTTTCCTGTTGTTTCTTTGAGACAGGGTCCCAAGTAGCCCAGGCTCATTGTGTCATCAAGGATGACCTTGAATATCAGATCCTCGTGTTTGTACCTTCAGAGGTCTGGGATTATTGGCACTGGTGAACAACCTGCCTGGTTTATTCCGGTGCTGGGAATTGAACCCAGGACTTTGTGCATGACAGCAAGTACTCTACTGATTGAGCCACAACCTTGGCCCCTAATTTCATACCGTTTTTATATATGTCTATATTAAAAAAATTTAATGGTCTATACTTAGCTTTTCAACTATTTGCACCTTTACAACTGTATCTGATCTAGATAATTCTACCAGTGAGAAATAGTACAAGCCAAAGGAAGGAGTGCACTAGAAAGATTTGCAAAAGGATCAAAGACTAAAAGAATTAAAACAGCCCAGTGACGGGTCCTTGTACGTCATCGGAGAGGAGGGCCCAGAGGAAAATCAGACATGCACAACAAAGGACTCTCTGGGAATTGGGGCGGGAGGCACTGGGGGATGGGGAGGGAGAGGGGTGGGGAGGAGGAGCAGGGGGTGGGGGGGGGAGGAGAAAGGGAGGGAGCTGGTGTACCTAATAAGTTTGTATGAGCTGAAATAAAAAAAAAAAAAAAACAAAACAAAACAGCCCAGTGACAAATGGATAGTTTGCAGTCTGTCACCCTGGGTGCTGCGAGCACTTCTCTCCCATTGTAGCACCAGTCCTAATCTTCAACATCCTCCTGGTTCTTATTCCTGTCTGATGACTGCACCCTTGCTCAGGACCTTCAGACCCTCCTTGGTTGAGGACTTCACCTTGTCTCCACAGGATCCTGTGCAGCTCCAGACCCCCACACTTAACTGCACCCTGAATATTCCATGCCAGGCCTCAGATACCTCTTGTTACCTCATCCCCCATCCAACCCTTCCTCACACCCTCACCAGACTTGACTTCCTCTCCATAGCTCCCTGTTCCCTTCATCTAGCCACTCAAATTAGGAATCTTGCCACCTAACTCTGGATGACACCTTCACAGCCTTAGCTGAGAATAAATGGAAGCCTAGCATAATTTTCAGTGCACAGAGACCTTCATAAAACGCTCGCTTTTACTATGTGAGCATACAAGGTGTTTCTCTTTAGAACATGACTAATGCAATTTGATTATCTAAAGATATATATATATATATATATATATAGAAAGAGAGAGAGAGAGAGAGAGAGAAAGAGAGAGAGAGAGTTAAGTGAATAATGTTAAAAATACAAAGTCCCTATCCTCTTCTCATTCTGCTGATTTCATAGTATCTTGTGTATTCTTCCTAAGAGTTTAGGCATACAGAAGAGCTTGAGTAGCTGGTTGAAAGGTCACTGAAGAGGCCATTTTAAAATATGAGGCTCAATGTTTTCCCTTAAAGTAGTATATATCAGAGAAATCCTGACTTTGATTCTCTTATGTCTGTGTCTAAGTGTGTCCCAAGACTTTTTCCATACTATGCTAGGCAAGGTTTACAGTAGCAATAAAGAAGCCTTGCTTGAATATTAGTTAAAGAAAACAAAAGTGCTTAAAACAGCCACATCAAACTTCTGCGTGCTCATTTTGGTAAATCTTACCACCACATACTAGAGAGTTGGCAGCAGAAGTTTTATGACCTCAACTTCTTCCTCTGTAAAGTGGGTATATTGTTAAGAGCTATCTTACAGGGTTGCTCTTGCTAGTCAGTGAGTGAACATCTGTAACCTGGTTAGGAGATGTGCCTAGTATATATAGTGACCATGTTGTCAGTGTTTTAAAGAAATAAAACAACGGCTGATTGGGATTCATATATTTTTATCAGCTCAAGATCATAAAGACAGAAATGAACAGAATGATCATATACCCTTCAGTTTCTTTCTAAGGGAATCACATGAGGACTGAGTGTAGTAATTGTCCCATGATATTACATGATGCAACAACATAGTGATTAATGCTGTGTATTTTCACTTGATCTTAGCCAAAAGGCTGAGAAGCGATGCTATGTATTTTCTATGATAAATATTTTGAAAGGGAAATATTTAAACATTCTCATGAAGATTCTCATTATTTGTTAATGTTAATTAATATAGTCAAATCAAATATGCCTTTATGAATTGCAAATATTCTTGTCAGTATCTTCTCTTCACCTTTCCTTGCTGTGCCTGAAATTCACTGTCATGTTATTACTTTTTAAAACACACTGAGCAGAGATGTCAACCGACTAGTCCTACTAATTCCTATTCCACCAAAAACACTGAACACAAGTTGCGCCTCCCTTTTTTACATGCTATAATTAGCTAGTATCTATTAATAGTACAAATTATGCAAATGATTTACTAGTCTAACATTAACTTAGAAACTCAAAGGTCGTGTTAGAGCATCCAGTTGCTCAGTCAGCTATGAGCTCCAGAGAAACACTGCAAATACTTTTAGTATTAATGAAACATATTACTTCTTTAAAAACATTTTATTCCAGAGTTTCAGTATGTTATAAATTGCCTCAAAGATGACAAAGATTGCAAGAGAGTTTGATGACTTGGTTATCCCCATAGTACCTGATAAGTTATAGCTTCAACCAGCTCACTTGGACAATTAGATCTGCACTGAATTATTTGACTCACAGGATAAAATATACTTCAACTAAGGATTCAGTCCAAACCAAGAAAACAGAACATTAATTATGGCTACCAAAATAATAGAACGTCCATTCTTCTGACTCACAGTAACATTTATGGCCGTAATGGTTGTCATTTCGAAGGCTCACACTTTCAGCAGAGAAGCAAATCTCTCTAGTTTTTGGAAACTAAAACCGAGTGCTAAATTTGTCCCTATCTTACCCCTCACCAGGGAGATATACATCTAAGTGCTTAAGGCTAGACCCAATCTCTTCCTGGTAGCCTCAACCCTGTTCCCATATATATTTCCAAGCCAATGAGAAAAGGTGATAGATACCCTTCAACGAGTCTCCAGTAAGCTGGAGCCTAGGCCATGATCTGCTGGTCTACAGAGGAGACAGTTTTGCAGAAAACTGAGGGAGGATCAGATGCTGCTACAGAAATCGTTTGCAGAGACTCCAGCTTTCCTGCTTGCCTTTGTCTACCAGGCAGAGCTCTCTGTTGTATGACTGTGATTCCTACCCCATTCCCCAAGGCCTCAGCATCTCAAAAATGCATGAGAAATGTACAGCCATGAGAACAAAGCAGGAGACCGGCTCCAGACTACACAGCTGCAGTGTGTGTGCACGCTGTGTCTAACAGCATATAAGGAAGAAAGTCAGTGAACCGCACCCCCTCTCGCTCTCCTGGCATTCATCATGACTTACCATCTGAGTGAGTGAGTGTCTAATTAACCATTCCCCAATCTGGAAGTTTTAAAAACGCCATCACTCTCCTTGGGCTGGAGATCTTCCTTCTGTCTACTTTTGCTATTTGCAAGGCAGGAAATCTGTGTCATGGGGAACTCTCAGCCCAGGAAAGACATTCTGTGCTGCTGTTTCTTTTTGGCCAAGCCACTTCCATCTGTCTGCCTACTCCTCCTGCTTCCTTTGATCCACCCAGGGTGTGACTATTCCTTTGGCCTCTATTTTCCCCACAGCTCCTACACCAGGAGAATCTCAGTTCACACACTTCCAGCCAATTTTTTTTTCTTACTTCATAATATTTTTGGAGACATAGTTACCAAAGCACCATTCCATTTACAACAACCTCCTGTTCCTTTAATCATTTTTACACAAATTGGGACTTACCAATAGCGCCCATAGTGCAGCATTGTTGCCCTTCCTTGTGTTGACACCCCCAGAACTTCTGTCTTTACACAATTTCACACTAATCATACTGGCTTATTCCTATAAGATGTCTGAAACATATTTTCTTGCTATGAAGTAGATTTTGATAGAGAAATGTCTAGTTTATCTACAGAATCTCAGACCATACTTGCTGTGAGTAGACAGGATGACCCTCATGTGTTTGAGAGTCAAGGCTTGACCTATTAAGTCATATGTCATTCTGTTATTAGAATTATATGCTTAGAGATTAGTGTTGTTTTAGGGGGAAGAGGTAAACCTTATATACTTAAAAATATTTAATAGAATTCTATTTTGGATATAAAATGGAAGCTATTATTAACATTTTAGAGATAAAATTCCATGGAAAAATTACAATTAAGTTACCAAAATCAATAAGTGAGCTTAGAAAGATTATAAGAAATAAGCATCCATACACCAATGAAATTATATTCTAGTAATAAAAACTGGATAATAAAAAGTAGCATTTATAATAGCACCAAAAACATGAAATCTTTAAGGGCTATCAAGTATATTTCATAAGCTGAAAGCTACAAATTATTGCTGAAAATATCAGGAGACCTAGAGATAGACCTAATCATATACTTTTTATTAACCAGGTTATTATGATATCAGCTTTCTACAAACTAATCTACAAGTTTAGCCAAATCCATATAAACAAAAAAAAGTTTAAAATTGAAACTAATTACTTGTCTCTAAACTTTATGTAGAAAGACAGAAGAAGTAGGATAACCAAGACAATATAGTGAAGAACAAAATGGGAGGACACAGTGTTAGATTCTAAGACTTAATTGAGACTAAATACTGAAGACAGTATTATGATGGACAGATAGGTACATAGACAACTAGAAAAAAAATCAGAGCAGTTAGGAACACACACACACACACACACTCTCAGTGAAGACAGAAACAATCTTTTTAATGGGGAGCTAAAACAATTGGACATTGATACGTAAACAAAGAAATTTTAGCTTACAACTTGTGTCTGATAGAAAAGTGTACTCAACAAGCATACACAATAAAGGACTCTCTGGGAATTGGGGGGAGGCATTGGGGGATGTGGAGGGAGGGGTGAGGGGAGGGGGAGCAGGGGTCGGGGGGGAGGAGGAGGGAGGGAGGGAGGGAACTGGTCTACCTATTAAGTTTGTATGAGTGGAAATAATAAAAAATGTATAAAAAATAAATAAAATTATATATAATAAAAAAAAGAAAAGTGTACTCAAAGTGGATCATGAGTCGAAATAGAAAATACAAATTTATTGCATATCTAGAAAAAAAATTTATGACTACATTTAATAAAGTTTTTTTAGGCATGCTATTAAAAGCACAAAAAATAGATAAATTAAAGCAGAAAAAATAAAAGTTTTCATTCTGTGAAAGGCAACATCAAGACACTGACAGTTGATAGACTTGCAGAAAGCATTTACAAAACACAGTATCTGAAAAAGAACTCATCTCTACAACAACCACATGAATCCTTTCAAAACTCAATAATGAGAAAGCATAATGCAATTAAAAGTGACAAAAGAACAGATATTTTACAGGAGAAGATAGATGGAAAATAAGCTCATGAAAGATGTGCTGCATTATTAAACCATTAGCAAATGTACATTCGAATCACAATGTGATAATGCCAGACACCTGTTATAACGTCTAAGAAAGCAAAGCCTGATGATATAGAGTGATGTAAGTGGAACTCTCATATATTATTTGCTATACAAAATATGCTTTGAAATCCTTACAAAGTAAACAGGTTTGCAATATGGTCCCCAAAGTCTTGTTCTTAAGATGTATCCAAAATTGATGAACATTTACATTCACATCCAAATAGGAGTATCAATGTTTACAGTGTCTTCAAAGACATCCCCCCCAAACTGTAACCCAAATATCTCTTAACTGATGAGTGACTAAACTGCAGTTTGTCCATACATTGTATGGGGTTTTTCTTCCAGGTATATGACATGATACCATCTCAGACTTTGCCCCTAGTCTAGCCTTAGGAGACTCTTGTATCAGAATTTGAAACATTCTATGCTGGAGGGGGGAATTAGATAGTAGACAGTTCATAAGGTTCAGGAAGTTCTTGAACCCGACCAGTTCATGCAGCCTCTCCCCAAAGAGAAGAAAGCAGCTAATAGCTGATGCTGAGAGAGATGTTCAGGCTCCTATCCATCTGGGAGAGATTCCCAATCCCTCCACAGCTTGGAGCTGGCTGCAAGCTACGCAGCCTGGAGTGCCACACAGGTTGAGGTGACTCTTTCAGTGCTGTAGCCACCTTTCTGTCATCCCTGCTCCTAATGCCTGACAGTCCTGTAAGTAAACCCAATAAACTCATCGATTTGCCAAGTTGGGCTTTGGTGTAATTATTACTTTGGTCTGTCCCTGGATCCCTGTACGGGGTGAACAGATGTTTGTGTTTCCTTGTCTTCCCAAAGAAGAGCGTCACACAATACCAAACAATGGACAAGAATAAACTTTCAAAACAGAAAGTTACATGTATTAACATTAAATGCATTGTGTGAAGTGAAAGAAACCAGATAAAAATAGCCAGATCATGTTTCATGTCATCTCTATGACATTCTGATAAAGACAAAGCTACAAGTACAGAAAATAAGCCAGTGGTTACCAGGGGTTGTGAGTAGACATTGATGACAAAGAGAAAGCAAGGGATTTGGAGTGATGGAGTTTTTTGATACCTTGATTGTGGTGACAGTTATTCAATTGTAGTATTTGTCACAACTCAAAGAACTCTGTACTAAAATTAGTCAAATTTCACTATGCACTATGGATATTATAGCTCAGTTTACAAAAAGTAACCTCAACAAACAAAAAGACTAATTGGAAAAGAGAATAAAATTCAGTTTTGAAATAGAAATTACTTTACGAATGCCAGCCTGAAAGAATATACTCAACCCTGAGAGGGACACGGGCTCAGTGCTAAGTGGAGGAAGTCTTTCTGCGCAGCCTGCTCTTGCTTGTAGTGCACTTTGGACAATTAGAGGAGGCCACACCTCTGTTCCAATGTGTTACCTTTGAAGACTCATGGTCAAATCATCCCATTGGCCTCACAGAACCTGACAGATGGCACTGTGTGCTTATTGGATTTCTAATCTAAATAATCAGTTTCTGTTCAAATCGATGACTTTGCTCTTCTAACCCAGAGGATTGATATGATAAACTTACGTGAACACTCAGCATCGTATTTGTGAGCATCAAAGATCATTTATTAACATATATCTATTTTTCTCCTCGCATAGGAGCCATTCAGTCACCATCTTTAAACACAAAACTAGGTATGCCTGGAGATTCAGCAAGCCTACGATGAACATTTTTGAGACTTTTCTCTCATGCCTTTGTCTCTCTCTATGTTTCATGTCAGCTCTATGACATTCTGATAAAGACAAAGCTACAAGTACAGAAAATAAGCCAGTGGTTACCAGGGGTTGGAAGAAGTAGACATTGATGACAAAGAGAAAGCAAGGGATTTGGGAGTGATAGAGTTTTTTGGTACCTTGATTGTGGTGGCAGTTATTCAATTGTAGTATTTGTCACAACTCAAAGAACTCTGTACTAAAATTAGTCAAATTTCACTATGCACATATTATAGATGCTATAGCTCACATTTAAAGCATCACATTTTATATGTCTATGGCAGGATATGCTAGAAAGATTAGAGGACCGAGGCTTACTGTATGGATTTCAAGGTCTTTCTACTCATTAAAAGCTGGAATATCTTGCTGAAATGATAGCTACCTGTAACCAATGCCTAGTTCCAGCTCTCACATCTTTCCAGGGCTCTAGTCAGACAATTCCAAAGTTCTACAGATGCAAATAACTCCTCATGCAGAATTTAATGGTTCAAATGTATAGGTCCCACTACATATTTTTTTTAAATTAATGACAAAGCTATTCTTCAAGTAGACTTCTTCCAACTTCTTTATTTTTTAATCTTTCCCTTGAATTTTTTTTATTGAGGTGAGGCTTAGATATAGAAATTGCAGTGTACAATTATATTATGTATGCTACAATAAAATAGTAATTTTATCAAAAACAAATTTCAATCACAGTTTGTATGATTCTCAGCTATTGGTACATGTCACAATTGTACACTGTTGTTTGTAACTTGACAATATTCTTTACAGTGCTTTTGAATTCAGCCTATGTTTTATCTGGGGGGGCAAAGGTTCTCTCAGAGTTTTCTTCTAGTTTCCCTTCCATGAATATTTGTACTTGTCTACATAGGCTTTAATCAGATTTGCCACTTTAGCAGAATTTCCTTCTCCACTCTTGTTATAGCAAACTACTGCTTTCCATATAATCTCTTTATATTCTTCCTTGGTAACTGTTAAAAAATACTTAAAAAGTATTTAAGGTGGGGAATTTTTGCTGTATACACCTTTACTTCCTCATAGCATGCATCACATAGTATCAGTTTAAATATGCAAATTTGTTGACATAGTAACTGGCCTTACATATTTCACTGTGAAAAGTAGCCACTTGGCTTTATAAAAAGCACTACTCATGCACCTTTTTGACCCTTTTCTGATAATGTATGCTGAGACTGCCCATGCTGACTCCTGTCACTAACTCTCCTGTGCCCTTCAGATGGTGTCTGCCTTATTTTACTTTTGCTATGGCATTTAACCTATTTGAAATAACCTTGGTTTCTCTCTCCTCCCACCTTCTGCCTCCTCTCTTTTCTCAACTGATTGCCGCACCTCTTAGGTCCATTAAAAGTAGCTAATTAGGCTGAGGGTGGCTACTGCCTTGCAGTCGAGTCCGCCCCAGATGGACCCACCGGAAGCCCGCGCTTGGTCCTGGTACTGGATCAGGCAGAAGAGTGAGGCGTCCATGGTGGTTCCGATTAGGGTTCTACACAGACACCAACGCGCCACATAGACCACATGCTAATAAATAATAATAAAAAATTTAAAAAAAAAAAAAAAAAGATAATAATAGAATAAGCTGACCGAAACGATCATGTTCAGTTCTACCAGGACCCATGTCTGCCACATAATAGTCATACAATAAATATTCACTCATTATTAAATCTATCCCTCAATTTAGTGCTACTTTGTGGAGATTAGCCAATGGAAACAAACAAAAGCCAGAAATACTTTACATGATTTACCTGCAAAGAGGTTCTACAAGGTCCTTTTCAAGAAAATCATGATCTTTTTTGACAGCTGCAATGTTGATGGGAAACTGGGAATCTAAAAGAGAAAGGGAGAGACACATTACACATCTTGCTATATCTGAATGGGTCCTAACATATTCAAGTCACCAAAGTCTGCACAAATCGCCAATCTTAATATTGCTAGCAGTGTTTAAAAAGGAAAATTCTATTTTAATCACAGCAAATGTTCTTGAAAGTACAGTATAAGTGGACAATATGAGAATAATCAAGTCTTGACCTTGGATAGCATTAAGTACTAAGTGCCCGCATTTTTATGTTCATCCTTATTGCAGACATAGGCAGATGTGGACTTACAGAATAGACTTTACATTCTCATCATCCCCCATGATGCAGGTCACGGATAACTATCACAAAGATTTCATGGAACACTTAGTTAAGCAGATTTATTTTTTCCTTCGCAAAGGACATTTCCAAAAATACCCAGAGTTCAATGGTCTCAGATGTTTTCTTTTGTAACAAAATCTTCAGTCACTTTGAAGTGTCAGTAAAATATTCAAAACAACTGATTCTATCCAAAAGGAAGAAATTCCAACACCATGACTTTTCTCCAAAAGACTATTCATGCCAGCTTCAGAGATCACTGTCAGTCTTCAGAACACGGTGTTCATTTTAGGTACCTCGTTTATGTAGGTAAAACTCTGGAGGCCATCGGCATAGAGACCAAGGTCAAATTTACTAATGTTGGTTTATTATCACTGTCCTTCCATGTTGTTTTAAATTTATTTCTTTTGTGTGTGCATGTATATGTGAGTGTGCATGTGCATGTGTCACGGCACACAGTGAAGATCAGAGGAAACCTTTTGGGAGTTGGTTCTAAGAATTGAACTCCGAGTGTCATGCTTGGGAGCAAGTGCCTTTGCCCACTCAGTCACTTCCCTGGCTCTTCTTTTTCTTCCTTAGGTTGTATTCTGTATTTCTTGGTTTTGCCAGTCATAGCAAACCTAAATTTTTGTGCGAGTTGGAAATAATCTATTTCCTCTTTGGTGAAGCAAACACGGTGATCCCTCATGGTCCCCACGAACTCTCCCCGGCTCTCCTGGCACATGCGCAGGCACTGCAGTGAGCAACTCGGGCACTCAAGCGCAGTGACTCTTATTTTGAACCCTGATTATTTCTTAGCTGTGCTGCTGTGGACAAGTAACTTAACCTCCTTTGGACTTCTGTTTCCTCATCTGTGCAGCAGAGAGCATAATAAATGGACTGTCTACCTAGTAGCAGTGGTGTCAATATTTAATGAATGGTGGCGCACGGGAACTTCTCTGTCCTTATTCTCATGTTTATTCAGCACATGTAGCTTAATCACAACCTGACTTATACATATTTCTGAGTTAGCTACAAATCATAGACGTGCATGGACAATTTATATTTAATCTCATGGCTCCTACAGAGTGTATATTTTAAAAAACATACTCATTGAGGATCAAGATACCGGGATAGAGTTCTGCAACTTTTCGATGTTGGAAAACCCACTTAAGAGCCTGGGATTTTCCTCTGTAAAACCAAGCCAAATCCCTATGAATAGGGAGACCAGGGGTCCTAGGACGGAGGGAACAAAGTACTAATTATAAATACGTGACAGTAAGCAACCATGAAAACACTTAGCATTGTGCCCATAGATCAGAGAAGCACTCAGCACTCGACCAAGAAGTGTCCCCATGCAATGGAAAATGTGCAGTGCATAGAACCACAACTGGGCAAAGTAGAGAGTAAAAGCCACTCTGGACAACTAGACCCTAAGCAGGACATCTAAACCACCCCCCATCTCAAGGCTCAGGGAACCTCACAGAAGAAGGGACAGTAAGAATGTAAGAGCCAGAGGACAGGAAGAGATAATATCAGACAGTAGCCTGTGTTCATATCAGGGCTGCCACACAGAACAACTCAATGCAGTGATGTCTACTTCTAGCTGGCCTGTTAATATTTTGCCACAGAGGAGGGAAAATCCCATGAGATGTGACACCACCCTGAGAGGCCGCATGAGACCTGTGTTAGACTGGAGAGGGGGGCAGTCTTTATACTCTACAGCTTATCCACTGATGGGCTATTTGTACCTTTACAGATGCCTAAGAAATAGCTAGATCAGGCATCCTAAATGGAGCCCAGTAGATTGCACATGCCAGGGGACATGGAGACAGGAAACCTGCCTGAAGGAGAGAATGTGTGGAGTGTGTGTGTGTGTGGGGGGGTGAAGGTAGGTAGTGGGTGATGAAAACACATAAATTCATTATGGATATAATTTAAAATAAATAAATATAGCAAATAAGTAAATAAATAAAACATTCTGTACTTTTCTTTCCCAATCAATAAATCAGTGGTACAGTAAAGCAGAGAACTGCTTAGACCTAAACTATGAATCTTTCTTTGTCTAAAGGCTACTACTCTATTAAAACTTTTGAAAGAGATTCAAAGAGATTAGCTCTATGTTAACCCTATAAATTTCAGTAAATTAGAAAATTTGTGACAGGCAGAGTCTCCTGAGAACAAACGTTAATTTAGCTAATTTAATCCATTCTACATGAATTTTGCGCCACCGTTTTTGTGAGCTAGGATTAGTCCTCAGACCAAATCTTCACTCTTCTGTACTTTGCGTTATGCTTTGAGATCCACCTGAGGGTGGAGGGCATCCACGGAGACAGTGCCCTCTGGATTTCTTTAGGGCTTGGTCAGCGGGAATTCCTCCTGACTCAAATGCAAGGAAGCACATGTGGTCAAGACATTTATCCCCACATTCTTTCTGCATGATGATGCCCATGCCTAGCTGTGTGCTCCCACCAAGGATCTGTACTGAGTTCCTCTCCACTGAGCTCTGGCATTCTCCCTTTGTGGGTCTATGGTCGAGATAGCTCAGAGGCTCTGAGCCCTGGCTCACTCTTCATGAGTTCCTATATCCTGTATACCTTTGAGATGTGCACCACTAGTAATACTCTGCCACAGATGTGCATAAGTGGGCCAGCTGCTTACTTTTGGCATCTGATTCATGACATGTAAGGATGATCTGAAAAGCAGTTAAAAGATTGGTCTATGATTTCATATATTACTGAGATACAGGTGAATAAATTTATTAACTTCCAATTAAAAATCAATAAATGAATATGTATTGTTAACAAGAAAAGTCCCTTACCCAGAATGCAGAAGACCGACATTTGATTCATGCTTCATACCATCTTTTCAGGTAAACATCAATAAGTTAAATTTAGAACCAACCAGTTTTGTGACTTCTGGGAATTTTAAAAAAATTTTTTTATTATTATTATTATTTATTCAACTGTGTGCATATGCGTGTGTATGTGCACGTGCGTCTGTGTGTGTGTGTGTGTGTCTGTGTCTGTGTATGTGTAGAACCACGGATGAATTCGTGAACCACCATGGATGCCTCCACCTCCTTCTGCCCGGGGATTCACAGGCTCCACCCTACCAGGACTAGAAGCGTGGGATCTGGGATCCGAACTCAGGACCTTCCGCCTGCAAGGTGGAGGCTTAACCCCTGAGCCACCTCTCTAGCCCCGACTTCTAGGAATTTTATTAACAACAAATTTATTATAATCCTTTTTTCCTCCATTTTCATGTGTATATAGGGTGTGTGCATGCATGTATACATGCTTTCTGCATGTATATGAGCACCTGTGTATGGGGAAAGTGTGTGTATATGTGAATATGTACATATGTGGCGGCCCAAGGCTGATTCAATCACTTCTCCACCTTATACTTTTGAGACTAGGTATTTAATTAAACCCAGAAGCCATCAATAGGAATAATCTGGCTAGCTGACTTGCTCTGGGGATTCTCAGAGTCTGTCTTCCAGAACTGGAATTGTAGAAGAGCCACCACACCTGTTCCATTTTACATGGAACCTGGGAATCTGAACTCCAGTTCTTTTGCTTTAAACACTGAACCACCTCTTCTTTATAGTAGAAAACTGAGAGTAGGGCTGGGGAAATGGCTTAGTAGTAAAAGCCTTTGTCTCACCAAGAAAAAGGACCTGAGTTCAGATCCTCAGGTCTCATTTTAGAAAATATTGGATAGATATGGCAAAGTCCTATAATTTCAACTCTGGAAAGCAGAACCTGGGAAACTTGAGAGCAAAGCAATCAGAAGAAAGAATAATCCATGATGCTTTACAGTATCACTCTTGGACCTCCACAAGCAAACAAAACTGAAATGCTCTCTTGTACACACACACACACACACACACACACACACACACACACACACACATGCACGCACACACACATGCATGTACACACACACACATGCGAACACTAAAAAAATTTAAAAAGAAAAAAGAGAACAATAATGAAGAGAAGACAAGAAAAGGCATGAAAGGAAGAACAGAAGTTAGTCAAGGTAGTTGGCAGCAGAAAGTAGGTAGATAAGGGAAGTGAACCTCATTCCACACTGACCTCAGGAGGAGCTTCGTGCTACCAAGGCAGGGGGACAAGGAAGCTAAGCAAAATGGTGAGAAAAGACTTGGAGAACAAGACATTCCACAGGGTCTATGTGTATCGCTCTGAATTGATTTCTTATAAAGAACAAAGGGAAGGCTGACATACCTTCATAGAGTTGAGCATATTGTGGGAACCCAGCAGCTCGCAGCCAGTCACATGCTTCCTTCGCCTCAATTTCTGAAAAATACAAGAATAAAGAACATTGTGAGTCAATAGCCTTCCACTGGTACCCTCAAAATTCTGACAAGGCCAAACTATTCTAGAAAGTCTGTGTAAGTCAGCTTATCCATAAATGTGTATAAAATGAAGAGGCAATACAAAGAACTTACCATATGTCTACTGAGATTATTGTCAGTGTGGAAGGGTAAATATGAATATGATGACAGAACTATAGAACACAGAGGCTGCTTCAGGAAAGGGAAAATATCTCTTTTTAATAGATTTTACATTTCAGAAATAAACCAAGAATATTTATTCAACAATCCTTTATTCTTTTTCTGGGGGTAAGGAAAGACACCAGGGTACTGTTTTCTTGTGAAGGAAGGTCTTTCAAAAATGTGATATATTATCACTTACTTAATTTACCGAGAATTCTAATTCTGAATACACTGTAAGAAGATGCTCATTCATCAAGCACATTGAAATGATTTCAAGGCTCAAAGTGCAGCATGGAAAAGGATCTCAAAACCTGAGTCTGACGCGCCTGCCAAGAGGTTTGCGGGTCCTCTGAGGGTTGGAGATACCAGCAGCCCACACAACCAGCTGCCCTGGGAAGCTGTGGAGTGAGATGGGTGGAGCCTACAGTGTGGAAACCAGGTCATTCTCTGACCTTATGAATTCTGGATTATTTTACAACCACAGCTCTGCTAGATAAACATCAGTCCAAGGGAAAGAAGTTCATCTGTCAAAAGTTCAGTTTGTCCAAACAAAATTAAACAGCTTCTCATAGCAGGTCTCCACAGAGCTCTCTGCTGCTCTGGGACGGTCAGGTCACCGTGATCCCAATCATTGTGATAGTGGCTTTTCCTCCACTGGTGAAACTGAAGAGAAAGGTTTTTTGTGGGTCACTGTTGATCCACACTTAATCGAGTCATGGCCTGAGATTATATCTTTAATGGCGAAAGCTCATTGTCTCTTCAGCATGTTTGACCAGCCAGAACCATGTGACATTTTTGGAAGACAGACCAAAGGGCAGATCTCAGCCCTAGAAGAAGTGCAAATACCACATCCGTGTTCAAGAGCTGCTTATCCCTAGATTGAAATGGGTCAGTAAATTCAGGGAAACCTTTCGTAACTGCTGCCCCAAAGTATTCTTGGCATCTGTAACCTGTTGTTACCTCTGAGACTGAAAACTTTTAAATTCTGTTTTTTGCATACAATTCGTGGGGTTTTCATGTACCTAACCTGACATGTACTCTGTTTCGCTTGAGGGGTTTTCAGTGCCTACCTAAGATGTACTCTGGTCCACTACAAATACGTGGTATAGCAAAATACACGTGCTGGGCAGAAAAGCTTTGGAAAGCACATTCTGTCAGGGGACTTGAGATCTACAAGGTAGCTAAAAACGGAGCTTCTGCTGTGCTGCTTGGCTAACTTGGCTGTCCCGGTAGGCCTCAAGGGTCTATTGCAGGACTCATTTGAGAATCCTTCTGTGAAGGTTTTTATCTTAACAGCCACAACAGTTTACCTTTTACCTAGATAACTAGAGTGGGTAGGAAATATACATTGTTTTATTTCCCTTACTTGGAAAATGTATGGAGCTTCTACTGAGCCGTAGATAAATGTGGCCTTGTGAATTTTCTAGCTTCAGATTTGCTTTTTGCTTTGCTGTGACATAGGAAGTAAAAATGAAAAAAAAACTGTCATTTCTAGACCTACTTTACATGCACTTATGAGTCAGTAAATGTTAGAGGGAAGCATAGAATGTATTTTTCTATTTGAAGCACATCAGTACTGTGTCTTTTCTGTTTTGTTACTCTTTTAACTATGATCAAAAAGCACCGTTGAGCAAGAGGGTCCCTGAGAGCTAGGCAGTGAAGCAATGGAGATGCAGCACACAGTACATAGTGGGAAGGCCAGGGAACACAGGCGCCTCGACCCTGGTAATGAGAAAGATGATAAGATGTGGACAGGGTCTGTCTAGAAAATCCTCTACAATGGAAAACTGTAGGTGGGCAGAGGGAGGGGCCAGGGCCAGGCAGAGCAATTTTACATAAAATCTTTCCAGATAACTTCATTTTTTTCCCACAATAGAAACACTGATAACAATAATGAAACCTTATTCATATGCAAATCAAACCTGAACCAGAACTTTTCAGAAGCAATCACTCCTATAAGCAGTTTATACAAAGTGTGTGGGCATTAAGTTTTCAGGCTACAAAACCAAATGACAGAAACTACAAGGAGTAGGTAACAGCAAATTAGAAAAGCCACATTTTAGCCAGGATGGATAGCTACTTATACAATCACTGTCTAGACCGATTGCTCTATGTTTGTCATAGCATTTGCCAGATACACACCTTCCTTTTATCCTCCCATAAGACTTGCTTACATGCTTCTGCCAGAGGAACTTTTCCAGCTTTAAGGGTGGATGGAAAGAGATGTTACACTTGTGGTTCAGATGTGAAATTTCCCTTGGAGGACCATGTTCATTTGAGCACTTGGTCCTCATCTGGTGGGACTGTTTGGGAAGCTGTAGAACCTTTAGGGGGGGATCTAACTTCAGGGAGTGCACACTGGGAGGTAGGCATTGAAGGTTCTAGGCTAGCCTCCTTCCCATGAGCTATGCGCTTCCTGGTTTTCCTAGATATGACAAACCCTTGCACTGCTCCTCTGTCATGGAGCCGTTGGCTGCCATGCCTTCTCCACCAGATGGACTATGTGCCCGCAAACCAGGAACCCAAACAAATCTTCTTCCCTTAAGTTACTTCTTTCTGGTGGTGTGTCACAGCCGTAATGTATCACATAAATGTACCACATAAATGAAAACCAAAAGGGAGTAAAAGTGTTATACTTCATCATATGCACATTAAATTGAAACTGTAAAAACAGAGGTAAAGAAGGCCATGATATAAGGATAATGGAGAAGGATCTAACAATTATGTATGCACCCAATATTGGAGTATCTAAATGTACAAAGTGAATACTGAGATATCTGAAAGGAGAGGAACTGCTGACTTGGTCTTGATATCTCAACTTAAGTAATAAACAAAGTCTTACCAGACAACAGCAAGACAAACAAAACTATTTGGTGTAAACATTACTATCAAATTTGATTTTGTCAATCAATAAGTTTCTTTCAGTTTCTACTGACTACCACAGACCCTGCTGATAATGTTTCATTGAGGTCTTAGCAGTGGCCCAAATATAGGAAAATCAGATGAAAAATGGTAGGAATGACCTGCTTCTGAAAAACATCCTTCTCCTGTACTGTAGGGAGACTGAGGAGTCTTTGGGGTCTTATATCAACTCTCATTTGAAGGGTGACCATCAAATCATTGAAAGGGAAACTGGAACTCAGCTTTTCCTGTGCTAGCATGGTTTAAGCAGCTGACCAGCTTACCCAGTTTCAGTAGTAGGCACAGTCTTTTGACAGCTTTCTGTGATTTCCAGAAAGTCACTGGTTTTGCCTCAACTATCTGAACTCCACCTAGGCACCAATTTGCTGTGTTCAGTATACCTCCAACAACCAATTGTTTTCAAAACATGACAAGACCACTGTATAGAGAGACCTGGCAGGGCGACGGTATGAGGGGTGCCCGAGGCCTGCATGTTTCTAAGGACATGTGAACATAAGCATAGTAGCAATAAACGCTGGCTTGTGATATTTTTACAAAATATTATCATGCTTCATAATTATATGTATTCTAGAAATGTTGTAGAAAAAAACCTATGAAAGTGACAACAAAAGGAAAAGTTAACTCTTGTCCCATTACTAACACATAATTTGATGCACGTCATTTTTCTGAGTGGTACTATGGTAATAATGTCTTATACTGACTACTTTGTCAAAACATAATTATATGTTGTATTTCCCATATAATGATATTATTTATAAAAAAATGGGAAATTTATTTTGTCAGGGAATGATTTATTTAAATACATTAAAAAAAAAGTCACCTCACTATATTTTACAGCTGGAGGTTACAATTGCAAAGTAGTCAAAACAGAAAGAATGCTTCAGGAAGACCTTCCCAGTGTAGATTGATGGTTGGAGGTCTACATGGGCTGCGTCTTTAAGGAGTCGGCACTTGGTGACTTGGGTACAAACAGTGAACGGAGCATGGAATACATAGGTGAATAAAGCAGTTCTACTGAGCCCTCCCTGTGCCTTCTGCAGAGGTTTTTGAAGCCTTGATCTCAAGTTACTGCTTCACTGTCTTTTTAAACTGATATTCCAGTTATGCTTGCGAGCCGCATGTTCTCTTAGCTAAGCATTTTAAGTACATTTTAGCTTACATTATGCTTTGTATACTTTTTTCCATAGCTAATCCAAAGGCATTTGGTATTTTTCTAATGACTCCAAATTAAATCAAAGTGATGTGAAAAGTTATTATCAAAAATATAGCTGGCTAGAAGGGACCAGACTACTTCACAGTGAGAGTTTGTGAAATCATTATTTACTGGCATATGTACTTGTGTTGCTCCAACAAATCTCAAATTTTCATGGACAAATTGACTCTAGGTCTCTTTCCCAAATGATCGTTAAAAGACTCAAGGGGGGACTTGGAAAAAAAAGGGGGGAGGCTTGAGAGATGGCTCAGAGGTTAAGACTCTGCCTGCAGAAGTCCTGTGTTCAGATCCCAGGTTCCATGTTAAAACACCAGGCAGAACTGATGGCCACCAGGCAGAACTGGACTTTGGGCTCTGGTGGGCGGAGCCTGGGAAATCCCAGAGTCAAGCAAAAAGAAGGTAGAAGCAATCCAAGGTAGAAGCAATCCAGGAGGATTTCCAAATCACTCTTTGGTTCTCCACAGGGACATACACAGTGCCCTCTGATACACACACACACAAATAATAAATAAATAAATAAATAAATAAATAAATAAATAAATAAATAAATAAATAAATAAATAAATAAAGTTAAAAAAAGGGCTCAGGAGAAGATTTAGAAAGCAGCCTTTGGGAACTGGGTTTTTTTTTCTTGTTGAACGTTTGTCTTTCTTTTTTCTTTAAACTGGCTAGCATTCTGGGCACCCTATTTCTGGCAGGTTCCAGCATTGTGGATGAATGCGCAGTTGAGAGATGCAATTACCGCTATTAAAGCAACTCAAAGATGTTAAGATTGCAGCAGGTTTTAAGTTGAGGCTAATCTATGGGGAGAGTTAACTTCATGACTCACTTCTCAAAGTAAATGACACCTTTTATCTTTAGAGAGACCTTCTCTAGTCAAGTCCCATCTTATTAAAGGTATACTTCTTTGGCCATACACTGAGTAAACTTTGCTGAAATTAGTGTTAGTTTCATCACATCGTTAGATGATTATGAATATCACAACCATTAATACCACATAGAGCTGAACACTTCCACTGATATTCTCCCAAGAGGTTTTATAATCTGAATTACAGGTACAGGGCACAGAGTCATGCTTTTCTCAGACTTCAATTTAGATTACATGGGTAATAATGCCATGATTCATCCTTTTGTGCTTTTTGAATTAGTTATTTTATTTTGAGTTTAAAAATGCCTGAATAAGTCTTAAATATATGCCGAGTATAATTTCACATGTAGCATTTTCTTTCTGTGATAGTCTTAGTTAGTAAGAGGAGCTAAAATACAGGCTATATGGAACTAATTTATGATTATTAATCATTGAATATTCAAAATATTGAGCTAATTTATAAGTACCTGCTTCGTTTCTCCATGATTTCAAGCAATTTCTCCTTGACATTTAACAAAATATTCCTATTGTTAGTAAGTATAACCACAGAAAAAATCTGAAATTCACATATATGAATATTTTCTGTGACAACTAATTGCATTCAGTCACAACAGAAATGGACAACTTTGCGTATGCATATTTCTTTCTCCAAAGAGAGTCACAGACATGCTAAAATAATTTTCCACCACTGATTCTCAACATAAGCTTTCTTCCCAGCCTTAAAATAGCTTCTGTAAGCTAGATTCATAAAAAAATCTGGTCACTTAAAATGCTTTCTATTACAGAAAAAGGGACATAAGCAAATTCTAAGGAGTAGGTTTATTTTCTAGTCACATCAAAAGTTATTATTAATCACTTTTTACACTTGACGGAGAAAAAATGTATATATGTATGTATCTATAATATACATAACTAAGCAAATGAAATACATTATAAATATTCAATATTTTAACTACATGTTTAATGAAAAACACATAATAGACATTGCTTCCTTCACATGCTTCCAGTGGGCCCCAACACTTTCAACAGTCAAGGGGGTCATGGCTGTCCTCTGACTGGGAGACAAACCTCTCACCCCTCTAATGTCAGCTTGGCTGTGACACAACACTTAATGAACTCTGAGAAGTCATGCATGTTTATTTCAAGCAAAATATTTAAGGGCCACCACCTTGTCCTGTTGGCTTTCCTGATGTTTCTGTCCCTTCATCATGAAGCTAGCATGTCCTAAATAGGGACATCCTGGGTCTCAAGCTGGTTGGTGACAAAAGGGACAGAGTCCATAGCAGACCAGTGATGGAATGACATTCGTGCACGGAATACAACTTCCATTGTTTTATGCTACTACAATTTGGGGAAAAAAGTCTTGTAAAAGTGGTCTGATCTTTTGTAAGCCAATCTAAAGAGCATCTAGCTATTCACTCCATAGGTGAACCATACAGAAACCACTATGACCTTTATTTCAACTGAAAACTTGAACTATGTGTTCGTTAGTGTAGTTCAGAAATGAACAGTTTCAATAATCATTTCTACTCAGAATCATGCTTCTTTACAGCACACAGCCCAAATGAGTTAAAAAAAAATCAATAATCTCTTCACATTCATCTCTCACAGAAAATCTGTGTGGCTTCAACAGAGCACGGAAACTTCCAGAATATAAAGACATTCTTCACACTTATAATCCCTAGTAGTATTTAAAAAGGAAAAAAAAAAAATCACCACGTCCCCCCTCCAATCAGTATCAAAGCAAAAGAAAGCAGAGAAAAAATGCTTTTGTAGCCAAATAGTTTCTGACCAGTTGAGTTGACTCAAGTTTTCCATGAGGCAGAGTACTTCTTTATTCTCCTCTTTCATTTGGGACAGATTGTTCCCATCAGGCACTTTGGTATTTCCTAGGAAGGCTGCATGCATGTGTAAGTGCATGAACACCCCTAACCCCTAGCCTTTTGAAGTTGGGAAGCCACTGTCTGCAGCTGACACACCGTCTACAGCTAACTTACTGTCTGCAGCAACTCATGGTCTGCAGCTGACTCTCAAGAGAGAATTTAAGATGGAGTCAGTTAAGCAATGAAAGTCAAGGTGAGGAGGCAAAGAGGTGATTCGGTCAGACAGAGTGCGCAGTCATCTGAAGGGCCTCAAATTTGACATACCAAGTCTAGTAACAAGAGTGTGAGCGTTTGAGATGGTCTCTAACGGTCTTTTCTGCCCTTTTCAGGGGTCTGGGGCAGGCGACAAACAAGGCCCCTAGTAGCTGACCTAATGTTGGTTTACGAGCAGAGGCTGTAACTGTAAATGGCTCTAGTTTAGCTTTGGCAAGTTTTGAACCACGAGGCTCAGAAGGGTCTCGTCCATATTCACCTGTCATGGTGATGGTTTCTTGCTTGGGGAAGAATAAAAGTGGTTTTTATCAAGTTCTACCACTAGAAAATAGATTGCTTGGCTTCTGAGAGGCACTCTTCTATCCTACTTTGCTTCAAAGCTTGCATTTTTAAATGTCAAAAAGAATGCATGTCTTTAGAGATCCAAACCCCTTCTCTACCCACTTTCAGGACACAACTGAATGTACCTGCAAGAGGTTTTTCCTTTGCTTTGCTTAGCTCAACTTGCTTGTAGTTCTGGCCATATAGAAGCTTCCATGACATGAGGGAAAAAAAACCTTATGATGCAGGCAAAAGCAGCAGCATAGTGTCTTTAAGGAGGAAGTAACTCCCCAAATCCTGCATGGTTTTTGAATTCTTTACCGCTTATAAGGCTGATGTGGCAAGATACTGCTCAGTCAAAGCTTCCAGATCCTGATTTAAGTTCTTTGCAACTGAAATGCCTAGATCAATCAATACTAGATTTTGCTTAATTTAATCCCACAGAAACATTTGTACAACTGGGGAATAATTTTATTATCTGGCTATAAATAAAACTTAAATTGTGCGTATGAGTTTTATTTTCTGGCATAGGCTCAAACTGTAAATAAAACATTTACTGAAGATTTTTTCAATGCATCTTTGCCAGTTTTCTGGAATGTTTTCAATGTGGCTGCTGAAAGCAGAATGCATTGGCTCCATGAATGACTTCCTGAATACACATCCGTCATTCCCAGAGCACAAGGGTGAGTGAGATTCAAGAAATGAAGTCATTACTTGTTTCCACCTGCTGGTCCATTTTTCTCCGTGTTCTTCAAGGCCACAGAGGACTACTGAGCTTGGAAATTTCCTAAATATAGGGATCTTTATTTACTATTCATTAGTAATTCTTTACTGAAGAAAATTATGAATGAGTTCAAGGGTGAAGAAATTTAAGTTCTTCACTGAACAGGTGGGAAACTGAATGAGTCATTGCAACTCCTTTGTTCATCAGAAAAACCGACACATTAATAATGTGTCATGCTGTGGTCTAACCACATGGCAACTGATATTAAAGCAATGAGAACATGGCATATTTTTCTCATATGCAAACTATATACGTAAGACATTAAAACCAAAGGAAGAGTGTTTGTGGAGAGGAAGGGACAAGAAATGTGGGGAATAGCTGTGGAGAGGGGTGACTATGAGCAAAGAACAATGATGTAAATGTATGAAAATGTCACAAGAAAACATTTGGTGTAGCAAACAACATAAAAAAGAAAATCAAAAGTCAATGGAGGAAGCCTATAAACATTCAACAAATATAATCCTACAAGTAAAAAATAAGATATTTTTAAAGCTTAAGAGATAGTTTCAAAACTCTTAAACACCTCAGTGTGTGGTAGTTAACTTAGGTTTCTAAGGAACTCTTAGTCTTTAGCAGTCACTGTTCCAGAATCTTCACTGAGCCTCTTGAAACTTTAAGAATGATGAGGAAACAACAGCTCTCTATGTCATGTACAGTGGCCGTTCTTCTGTAAGCAAGTACCTTGTGTAATAGGAATGCAACTTAATTCCATGGTTGGAATTCAGAGACAGCCATTTTATCAATGAAGCCAAAATGACAGCAGGCTTACTAATATGCTTGTCCAAATACTTACTAGATTCAGATTTGAAAGGAACCTAATTTTCACAGAAACAGACTTGAATAAGTGGTGAAGTAGCTTCAAGCTCCTCCTCAAATGAAATCAACTAGTGAAGTAGCAAACTTGAGCCTGAGGTTTAAACACTCACACATCACACCAAAACCATGACTGAAGTACACTGAACACAAACCAAAGCAACAAACCACAATGGTACTATAGTTCTGCTCAATACTTAAGCACCAGCAAACATGGCATACCACTGCAAGGCCTTGGTGACACAAACTTTGGTTAAGGCGATAGCTGGCCTAGCTGTTACAACCTACTCAAGGCTGCTGAGCAAGGGACAGTATGGAGTGGAACCTCATTTAAGTACCGTGCCACCTGAAAGGAGGCACACTGTAAAGGAGACTGTCACAGAAGGATCCCAGGCTTATTTATTTTCAAGTAGCAAATATAAATACTAGCTGTATGAATTCAATCAACCTCAGATCAAAGATACTGAGTGGAAGACTGTATTCGGTCTGTATTGGCAGGTACAGACATTGTTTTCCTTGTCATTGTACCCTAAGCAACACAACGTAACGACTTGCATTGCATTAGGTATTGTAAGCCATCTCCAGATGATTTAAAGTCTACACAAGAGGCCGTTCCTGGGCAATGCGTAAATACATCATTCTTGATACACCATCTCAACATTAGTGTATCTTGGTGTTTGAAGGGGGGACTGGGGACAGAGGTGCAACCTGGAGGCAATCCAAGAAGATACCAGGGGACGACAATAATTTCAATTTTCTGTTTATGAATTTTAGAAAAAAAGAAAAAGTAAAAGGAAGGGAATGGAAAGGAAAACCTCTTTGATGACTAACATTTTTGGTTAGCATGTAGTTACTCATTCTTTTCTCATGAAAATGTGCAAATACATCTAAATTAAGTGTTTTCAAAATCTTATATATTCTGTGAACAAATATATAATCTTCTCTTTCACTTGGCCATATTAGCATTCTAGAGAGCTTATGCCATTAATTAAAAAATATTCAAATTCTTCTTCTTCTCAACAAAGGCTTCCAATCCTGAAGATGAAATAAATTCAGTTCTCCCAAGACTTTGATTGTAAATAAAGAAATCCACTAGAACGTGTACCCAAGTGAGGGTATTTCAGGGGTTATTTTCTATGCTGACATTTCTCATGCTATTTTATTTGCTAGATTATAACAAACCTTGTATGGCCTTGATTTATATCAAAGGACTTCAAAAAGGAAATCCAAGTGGAGTTTATTCATACAACAGAACCAAGCTTAAATGATGCCGTAGGGATGACTTAAACAAGTCAGGAAGTTCAAAGTCAAGGCTAGATCCTGGACCATGTCCCCACCTCTTCTTTGTTGGAAGTCTTAGTTATTTGGAAAGTGGGGGTTTTATGTAAGAACCACTCATATCATCAGTCTTAAACCTTCTGTACACAAGTTCTATGATACGTTTTACTTTATGTAACCAATGTGTTTCCTGTTGCTGTTTCAAGACTATACTTAAGAAACAGGCAAAGACCAAATAAAGTAAAACTCCACTCCATTTTAAAAATGAATGCGTAAAATTTCTTTACTTGACTCCCATAATCATTTATATAATCAAAAGCACAGTGGGACCCATATTTATAAAGTCAGTGGATTGGTCAAAAGTGTAACTCTAAAGATTTTTTAAAAGACAAGACAATTTTATTTGTATGCAAGACTAATGTTATCTTTAAAGGGGAGTGCTAAGAAAAAAATGGGGGTGCATTATGCTTCACTTTGCTCCTAATAGCATAAATATTACTTAAACATTTTGTGTGTGTGTGTGTGTGTGTGTGTGTGTGTGTGTGTATCTGTATCTGTATCAGAGGGTATTGTGTGTGCCTATGAAGCCCAAGGGAAACTTCAGGAATCATTCTGGGTCGTTTTGCCATCTTTTTGCTTTGTTTTGGGGTTTCCCAGGCTGTATCTTCCACGTCTGTAAGTGTAGGCCGCCATCATTCCTACCTGACATTTTTACATGGGATCTGTTTGTAATGCAAGGGCCCAACCCCTGAGCCATCTCTCCAGTTGTAAATGCAAGTTTTTTTTTTTATATGAAATAATACCCTTAGCTTTACAGATTTACTCTTAAAAGAGAGTTTACCAATTTACCTAGAAAATGTTCTTGTATTTAAAGATACAAGCAGAATATTCAAGAAAGCAACACAGCAAAAACTAGTTAGAATCAAGGGCTGAAGTTAAATTCTGACTCCAAGTCTCATTACCTTCTTAATCTTGGGTATGTTAGCTACAACATGCACTAAGAATTAAATGTTCACATCGCTATAATGTGATTAGACACATGTCTGGAGTGCAACATCCACTTATCTTACTATATGGGAAAGTACTGATTAATTTCCTGTAACAGAAAAGAGTGCTTTTTGTGGTCCCTAAGTCTCCCTACTCAGCTCTTCTTTGGCTTCAGAAGTGCAAGGCATTTGTCTAACTATTCAACAGACATCTGCAGAGTGCCCCTAATGAAAACATCTACTGTAGGACAACGGCTGAGTCTAAACAGACTGGTTCTTCCCTGTATATCTCTAAGCCAAACAAGTAACACAAAGATCAGCTTAGGTTTTACTACAGACCAAGAAAACAATCCCTTCAGAGAACTATAATCCCCTACTCAACCCCAGCTCACAGTAAGAGAACATTTTGGATAAGGGGACCACAAAAAGCCTAACCAAGTTAGTCAAATGATTTTGCTATAGACAACCCCTCTTCGACCCAGCAAGAGCTTTTGCATGTAAAATTTTGGTGACTCCATGCCTTTCTGGAAGTAGATTCTTAAGCCCCTGCATTTGTGACTCCTGGAGACCTTGAGGCCCCATGCCATCTATTATTTTATATTCATAAAAGATTTCATCACACTCCTTCCATCCTACCAGGAACTGCTTCACACCAAGGAGTGCTGAGAGTTGTCAATGAAATATGACAGTCTGAAGATGGCAGTCAAGTCCTAAAAGGCAGTACTTAAGGGATGTGAACACTAACCCCAGAAAGAGAGTTTCGCAATTGCAGTTTACAGTGTGCTTACCAGTTAATAAGTAAAATATTAGCCTTCCTGTGCCTGATATGTGGGGATCCCAAGGTCAAAGATGTGTTAAAACATTACCAAACACAGCAGGATCCTGGGAAAGAAATCTGTATCAGACATGTGGACTTCATCAAGGGAATGCTTTCAAAAAGCTATTTTTTCATGTTATGAGGAAAAATCCCTGAACAAATGTGTAAATTTTCAGCAAAAGACATGTACTTCCTGTAGATTAATAACTTGGAGAAGGCGGGGGTTAATATGGAGCCCAAGGTCACTGACCTCAACAAGAGATAATCCGTTCCCAAGGGAGGCTTTATGTCAAATTCATTCTCATAGCTAAAAACACTCTAGGTGTACATTTAAGGATCTGCTTTATGAGGAGGTCATTCAAAAATTGTTCAAGTAAACTTATCATTTACATTCAGAGCAAAGACCTATTCTGCTCTTATGCCTAAAAGATTATAATGTAATTACAAATATATAACTATATAAACAATATATAGCTGCTCAAATTGTGCCAAATACTGAACCGAAATTTTGGAAACAGCTCTCCTTATACCTTCAGTTTTTCCAAACTAAAGATCAGGCAAATGCTGACATAATTTTTGTTTTAATTGACATTAATTGCCTGTCTTGTTTGGATTAATACATTATCAGGGAGTTTTGAACTTGGGGTCATTAAATAGAATTCTGGAACCTAGAAAACCTTCTGCATGCAAACAATATATTGTATGTTTTATCTCAGGAAAAAGAAAACTTCATGCATCTTGGAGGCTTCAAAGAGCGTCAGTTCTGTTCCACACTACTCCCTGTGGGCTATCAATTTTTCAGTTTGGAACTTGGAGAAATAAGCAATTGTATTCTTTCCCCCTGTCTCTCTCTTTCTCTTTGTGTGTGTCTGTCTTTCTTTTTCTTATAGACACACACACACACACACACACACACACACACACACACACACACAGAGACACACGAGTGTGCATGCAGGTATATTCCACAGTATGTATAAGAGAAAACTCTAAGCATCCTTTACTCAACGTAAGAGCTCTGCATCTCAGATTATTGATGTCACAGATACACAACACCACACCAGAAAAGTCAGACTGCCTCTTTACAGTTACAGTCCTTAGTCTACAGCCTTGCAAATAGTTATTGTTTAGTGGATATTGACTGAATGCACGAATGCACTATATTAAGAAGAAAATATTTATAGATCTGGAGACCAACAAACTTTGAAAGGTTCAGATATTAAGGTTCTTCCAAACCCACAGTTATCTTGTTAGTATGAGAAAATGTATTATGATGTACTCTGAAAAATGAAAAGCCCCTATGACAAAGATAATATTATTCTAGCTGTAAGTCAGCCTCTTGGGACAGGTCTGTAGATATTCCTGTGTAGTGGAGTCTCTGTGGATCTTGACATTGTCCCTGTCTTCCGAAGGGAGGGATATCTGACATCGTCCTGATGCTGGCGGGGAGAATCATTGCTGCTCTAGGATTCCCTTCACCATCCCCTCCACGATGAAGCCTGGAGGTTCCAAGCACACAGAGAACCATGGGATTTCAGAAGAGTAACAGCAAGGAGAGTTTGAAGCCTTTCATGGCTCATAGCTATGATTTCAGCGCTTGAGAGATCAAGGTAAGAGGACTCGAGAAATTAAGGCTGGTGTGGGCTGAGTAGTGAGTTCCAGGCAGGCCTAGGCTGTAATGCAAGGCAGTGCCTCGAAAATTAGCCAAACAACCAATTAACTACTCAGCTAAACAAACAACCAAAATGGGAAGAAATAAAACAAAAGATAGTCTTGTTTTCTCCTAAGTCAGGCCCCCATTTTAAGATAATCAACCAGACTGGGTTATATTCATACTTGCACATCATTCATACATTTTGCTAAACCATAGCAAAATGATATTATGGAAGTCTTTATAAAAGATAAAGGACTACACTTCATACAATTTTGCATAAACATGCACACAAGTACATACATGAATATATGCACACATAGATTAAACCAAAATTTCACAAATAATATTTAGATTTTCTATTTTCAAATACACTTTTTACCTCTTCTGAAATTGCTGATCATATGATGTCATGATTAGTCTTAATATCCAACTTGACTGAATTGAAACATGCCTAGGACATTAGTAAAGTGTACTTCTGTGTACGCCTGTGAAAGTGTTTCCACAGGATTAAGTGAATGGAGAAGACTGATTTGAATGTGGAGGCACGCCCATGAGCTGGGGGCTGGGACAGAAAAGAAAAAGTCTTCCAGTTCTCTCCGCCCCCTTCCTGGTCATTTTGACATAAGCTGCCTTACTTTGAAGTCCCCACCATGCACCATGTCTGTGAACCTTCTGAGCCTAAAGAAGCATTTGTCAAAGCGATGGAAATCTGGCTAATATGTATGTCATGACTGTGTGCTCTCCTGCTCTTCATTTGAAAGATCACTGCCTTGGACACAGGAGGAAAACTGAGGCAACGTGACTAAGTGGAACAGAGTTCTATCAGTCTCACACCTGAGTCACAGACTTCCCTTCCCCCTCTAGTCCCTGTGGTCTCCCAAGGACATTCTGGATTTGTCACACATATTTCTCAGTCTTCTCTCACATCCATCTCCTCTGTACCCAACACTGAAAGAGAATCCCAGCAAGTCTTGGGCAACTCTGATATCTTCCTGAAAGCTCCTTTATCCTTCCTGTCAACTGCACAAAAGTGTCAGCCCATCGTCACGACCCTCATTTCTTCCTGCCACCTTCCAGGGTTCATACCCAGCTGCCCAGCAACGATGATTTCCCAGCCTAGGTGCGGCTCACACCTTGCATTTGTTTCCTCTGCTTCTTGGTCTTTATCTTTTCCTCTGCCACATTCCCCTCAGTTCTTTATCCTGATCTGCTCGCATTTATTTTCTGCCATGTTTCAGTGAAGATATCCTTTAAATCCCAGTCTGGCCTGGCACTTCTCTGCTTTCATACATCCATTATAGTCCTTACGAGATTATCTTGGAATGTTCTCAATGCGTATCTGTCTCTGCCATCTGACCACAGCTCTTCAGGGTGAGGTTTCCTTAGTCACTTATTTACCACGGGCGCCTGGCAGAGCATGTGGAGCCTGGCGTGGGTGCCACACGTGCACACTGAGGAGCATCTGGGAAAGACTTTGGTGGTTTTATGTGAACCTCAAGGCAGAATGGACTGCAGCCCCTTGACTTATTCCTGGTCATGGAGCTTTTTTTCCCACTGGCAAAACCTCCCTTGCTTTCTTTCTCCTCTCTGAATTTGATTTAAGAAAGCCTAGGGGAATGTGTTGGGTGTCACAGTAATCTTGTCATATTCAACTTGAAGAGTCAGATGCTGGTGTGTGTGGGGGGGAAGATTAGGTGAGGGTGGGTGCCAGGCCCCAACCTTAATCGATGACAAATCAGTGACAGAATTACATGTAGTTTAGAGGCCTTCTGGATAATGGGTTTGGAACTGTGCTGGGGAGCCAGACGTGGCTCGGTCTTTTCCAGTCTGTATCCCCTAGGAGGAGGAGACAGGTTCTGATGGTGAGCCAAAGATCAGGTCCCCTTCATTAATACATTTGACCATAGTTCAGTATGGACATGCCATCTTGTTGCATAGACCCTAGAGGAAGCCCAGCTAATCTGGGCCGACCCATTTTTACCTCAGAGGCAATTATCTAGCCAGTCCATGACACTCTGCTGGAGGAAGTAAAGACACGGGTTGTTTTTTAAGCACAGCAGTGCCCCATCCCTTGAAACGTAGCCACGATCAGCTAGGATTATTTTGTTTCTCATGGTAATACATTAATTAGGGCGAACTTCTTTGAGATACTGAACTAGATGTGTCAGTCTCTAATACCTTGTGTTCTGCCTTGCTTAACTTTCTCCAAGATGTGCTTATTGGACACCTCTTCTAAGAAGCCTTCTACAAAACTTCCAACATTATGATCACCTGCACTCCATGAGCTATGATCATCTTGAATTGTCACTTGATTCTCCTCTGTGACCAGGGCTCCCATCTGTTTATACAGTGAAAATCTGAACGCGGTGAATGTGTAGTCAGTAGGGGGTTCAGTGAAGGTTTGTGGTGGTTATGGCTGTTGTGACTATTGTTAATTACAAGAAAAGCAAGCTTGTATGTAGGCATGGTTGCAGGTGACGGACAATGATGATTACAAAATGCTGTTGCTGATTTCTAAAGAAAGAGATGGATCCAGGAGAAAGGAATGAACATCCTTACTAAATGAAGTAGAACAGATCAAGGAAACAGAAAGTTGAGATTAAAAATGACAGCGACAATAACAATAACAAAATACTGGAAACCAAACAAACAAAAGCAAAAGTACCACCACAGCACCCTGCCAGAGGAAGGGTGTATTGCACTGCAGGGACCTTGAGCAAATGGCGATGCATCACAAAGCCTCCACTTATTGATCTGCACAATGTGTATGTAGCATGCTACGCATATGTTCATCAAGATGTTGTAAGGATGTAAGAAAGTCCAGAATAGGAAGGACTATGGTCTTTCCACTGCAACCTTGATTTTGGACTCTCAAAATGACACAAAGCCTGCACTTCAAGGCTGAAATGATTACCCCTAATGAAATGTGTGTGTGCGTGTGTGTGTGTGTCCATCTTTTTTCACTAACATATGTGAACAGACACCCTAGATGAGTTTTTTTTAAACGTTTCCTCTTATACATAGTTGGAATGCAATGTGCTCATAGGTTTATTTTTGAATACAAGAAGCTTCCCTTTAACTTAAGAAAAACTGAATACCCCAAAAGTCGTCCTAGTCTATGGCTTCTAAAGACACCAGGACCTTGTTGAAGAAGCTCACAGGCAATTGTACAGGAAAAATTTTTGATTAGTGAGGTGTTCTATTTATTTATTCTTATTACTTCCTTGACTGCCAGTAAAAATTCTGGTGCAATTGTGTGAGCTAATGGTCCAACTTTAAAGAACTGAGAGACATACATACAATGAACAGCTATGACTGGCTACTAAAAGTCACAGGATGAAGACAGAATCCCTGCTCCACAACAAAAAGAACTGGCTTAAAAACAAAGACAGTCTTGAATATATTTCCACAAGTTTACCTACATTTTATTCAAAAAAGCAGCTGACATCATGCAAAGTGATAACTGCAGAGCCTGATCCAGCACCTAAAGGCTTGTTCTCCCTAACCCCACCCCTACTGTTTCTGGGGCTGAGTGAGGGGTGTGCCAGGCCCTAGCCTTGATCAATAACACATTGACGACACAAAATCACATGCAGCTTAGAGGGTTTCCAGATATGGATTTGGAGTAGTACTGGGGAGTCAGACCTTAGAATCCAGAGTTCTCAAACCCCTTCAAAGTCAAGTCCTGCATCATGCTATTCCTGGCTCAGTATCCACACACATCATTCCTATGCCTTCATTTCTAACACACACTGCAGATCAATGCTAAACAAGCAGAGATTCACTGCCATCCCTTGTATCAACTACAGTGGCTTCCTGTAGGTACTTTTCTATCCAGAATGACCTTCCCTCACTCCGTCTGACTAGCTGATTCTTGCTCTTTACTTTCCATGACATTCACCCTGTCTGTTTTTTGGATCTACACTTACCCATGTACTGGAATTTCTGGTTTACTCCACTTTTCCGGTCCCTTCCACGCCATCCTCTTTGCTTTTGCAGAGAGCCGGGTGCTCAGCCCTCAAAGGAGCCTGATGAATGTTTGTGGGAAGACGGAGAAACTCAGACCAAGGAGCAGATGATTCCCCTTTCTCTCGCTTCCGGCCACCAACAGCAGGCAGGAACCTCACTGGTCCCTGGTGACCGGCTGAGTCTCACTGAGATTCCAAGCCTCCACACTTCCTCTCCTCATTGTTTTCATTCACATTAAAAAGGAACACCAACGATTTGCATCACAGCCTCCAAATGAAGTCCAGAGAAAAAGGATTCTGTTTGGCACAGAAGGAACCACACAGCCATCTAATGAAGCAAACCCCTGAAGGGATCTAAAACTTGAGGTGGAGAATGCTCCACTACCCTCAGTATTAACAGAGTCTTTTAGTAGGGAACAGAGCTCCTTACTTACAAGAAGTCGCTCAAGAGCCACGTTGTAATATCAAGGGTTCATCCTTTGTTTGCAATTTTCACATCTTTTCTTACGTGACCTTTATGATCTATGCATAGTTTAAAAACATTACATAAGTCTAGGGACACAGCTCAGTAGTAGAACCCTCACCTCCAAGATCCTCTGAATTTATCTCCAGCACTGCAAGGAGATTGAAAGAAAACAAACAAGTTCACAGTGATTAAACGTAGCAAAGATGATATTTCTGAAAGATGTACTCTTTTTTGGTATGAAAAACACATAATGCAGGTCCTCAAGCATCCTTGGACTTTTTGCCTTTTTCTCATGTGCATGCATATGTGGGGTGCATGCATGTGTACATGGGTGTCTGAATGTGTGTAGGTGTCCATGTGTGTACAGTTGCTTATGCACATCCCACCAACGTTGATATCTGGAATCATCTTTGATTGTTCTTCTCCCTTACTCTTTTTTTTTTTTTTTTTGAGACTGGAGCTCTAATAAAACCCAGAGCTAGGCTCTGCCTTCCAAGACCAGCAATGCAGATGAGGTCTCCACACCTGGCAGACATTTTACATGGGATCTGAGGATCTGAACTCCTGTCTTTTTGCTTCCACTGCTAAAGCTTTAATTGCCTAGCCATTTCCCAATCCCTTATGGATTCTTGTCTTAAATTTACTTGGCGATTTTTTTTTTTTAGAAAGAGTTTTGGTTGTAAGCCCAGGCTCCCCATGAACTCATTGTATAGTTTGAGATAGCTTCAAATCTCCAGTCTCTTCCGATCTTCCAGTCTCTACTTCCTGAATACACAAAATGTCTTAAATGTCATAGAGCTCTACTTTGTAAGTGTGGTTTCTATTTACATTCTAAGGTATATATTATTAATTATATAGCACATAATAGTACTTATTTCAGAATATGACTATAGCGTTAGTATGTGTAGACTATTTGAAATCAATCTCTTTCTCTCTCTCGCTCTATCTCTCTCACACTTTGTTTCACCAAATTCTAGATTTTAAAATCCTCTATTTTCAACTGGGAAAATGTCTCAGGGGTTAAAGCCTTTGACTTGCACATGAAAGAACCTAAGTTCAGATCCTCAGATTACGCATAAAAATATCAGGTGGATATGGTGGCCTCCTATGATTCCAGCCCTGAAAGGCAGAGCCCAGGAATCTCCAGATGAAAAAAATAAGGAGATAGAGCAATCCAGGGATGATTTCAAAAGTCACCCTTGGGCACCCATACTTAAGTGCTCTCTGGTATACACAGCACACAGCATACACACACACACACACACACACACACACACACACACACACACTCTGATAAAATCCTCTTTGTCACAATTGCTTCTATCGTCAAAAACCAGATCCTACCAAACTACTAGAGCCTTTCCCCAGAAGCCTCCTGTGAAACAGGCTGAGGCGTCTGCAGCCACTCTCCCCAGGCTGCATGCAGACACGTCCTGGCTTCTAGTCCTGCTGAGGTCTGGAGATGCTTGTCCTGGGAAAGCGGAGGAGCGACACCAGTGCTGATGTCATTGTCATTTTTGACATTCCAGCCCTTGTGAGCTCTTCCCAAGGGGCCACTCTGCTCTCACTACCCCCACATCTGACTGCTGGGGGCCACTGAGTCACTTCCTGTCATTCAAACTTGCTGCTGAACTTTCCTTTCTGTAAGAGCCTTGGCCAGAGGACATGATGAAACAAACAGCTATAGAAGGCAGAGTTGGCAGGATGGCAGGAGAAGGAAAAAGAGCCACATAGGGTGAGAGGGAGCTGCCCAGCACTGCCAGCTGGAGCTTCGGAGGTCACTTCCGGCATGCCACTAGTGACCGGAGCTGCGCATCATTGGCACTCATCCTACCTCCAGGTCTGTACCCTTTACTTTGCCGTGGTTTACTTCCAACATCAGAAAAAGATGGAGAGGAGAAGAAATGAAAAATAAATTCATCAACAAAAAGTCTGATTAAGCAAACCTGAGTTCTGCACTCACATGTTTGCAAATGAATTTTACTGAAGTTTCTATTCTTATTTCTCATTAACTACTAATTTATAAGATTAGGTGGATGTAGTACACGAGTCTTAGCTTTCAAAGTCAGTGTACCCCCAGTCAGTTTTTAGTAAAAAGTTATTTTAGTGTGATAAAAAGATTTTAATTGCTCCACATCCTTAGCCATCAGGGAAATGCAAATCAAAACTTCCCTGAGATATCATCTCACCCCGGTCAGGATGGCAAAAATCCACAACACGAATAACAACAAATGCTGGAGAGGATGTGTAGAGAGGGGAACTCTTCTACATTGCTGGTGGGAGTGCAGGCTCATACAACCACTCTGGCAAGCCGTCTGGAGATTTTTTTTAAAAAGTTAAAGATTGAAATGCCATATGACCCTGCTATTCCACTTTTGGGAATACCCCCCCCCCATACAGCAAAAATTCACCTTGACAGCACAAGCACGACCATGTTCATAGCAGCACTGTTTACAATAACAAAGTCATGGAATCAACCCAAATGTCCAACAGTTGACGGGTGGATAAGGAAAATGTGGTACATTTATACAATGGAATACTACTCAGCCATCAAAAATGATGAATTAATGCAATTTGCCACGAAATGGATGGAATTAGAAACAATTACATTGAGTGAAGTATTCCAGATACAGAAAATTAAGCACTATATGTACTCCCTAATAGGTGGATCCTAGTACCAAACCCACTTAGAGACACACTCAAAGATAAATCTCTGTAATACCTACAGTAATTGCAAAGATTAGAAACAGGAGGGATGGGGAAGGAGGGCCCCACCAGAAACAAGGAGAGAGGGGATCATGTTACAGCAAAGAAAATAGACCACCATCAAGGACTGCAAGTAAGTAATGAGACATCTGGTTAAGTTCACAGACTTTCGTTCCTGATCATTTGCAACTGATGGGGTATGATCTCACCAGAAGGGGAGGGCATATAGGCTGGCAGGTAGAAAGTAACCATTTGCAAATGGGTGATTGACCCCTCCCTCATTGCGGTCTCCTACTTTTATTCCATCTACCTTTGAATATACTCTTATAACAAGACTCTAATTTAATAGGTTTTTATCTCTGGCCAGGGGGTGACATCCAATACCTATCAGGATGGAGCAAAGGGCATTGCAGGAGCAGCAAAATTGAAAAAAAAATCAACAAACCCCAATTCAGAACATCAGAGACTCTATATCAACCACCTGGAACTAGGCCAGCCTAATCTCTCCCCATCCTGAAGCTCAGGGAAATTCGTGGAAGAGGGGGCGGTAAGATTGTAAGAGCACAAGGATGGGAGGAGTCATGATATGCAAGATACTCCAAACAAGTTAGGACTGAAGCAATGATAATAGTACTTTGCATGACCTGCACAATGTCCAACACATTACTGACCCCACAAAGTCTAGCATGGACTAAAGGCGCTAGGATCCTTGGAGGCTAGAGATTGACAGCTACAGTAGTGTTCCTAAGCTTAAGGGGAGCACAGGAAAGGGTTCTTGGAAATGCCCCTGGGTCCTTGCACCTCATTGGAGAGGAGGACCCAGAGGAGAGTTTGGCATGCACATTAAAGGATGTTCCAGAGATGGAGGGGGGAGGCACTGGGGGATGGAAAGGGAGAGGGAGAGGAGGGGGGAGGGGACCGGTGTACCTGTTAAGTTTGTATGATGGAAATAATAAAAAAATTTTAATTAAATTTGAAACAATATTGTGATTTGTAAGTACATAAACACACAGAAGACTATGGATTCCTGGCATCCCTTGGGTTAGCCCAGGGGAAAGAGAGCTGGTCAAAGGCATGTTGGTGAATCTGCCAGTGATCTGCCGCCTACTCTCCTTCCCTCTGAACCATGGATGTGCCAGAAACTTTGGAAGCTACAGGCAGAGGTAGGAAGTCAGCAGGTCCAGAGGAAAGCAGAGTTTATAGCCTTCAGCGTGAGTGGAAACATACAGATGTTTAAGATTATGACAAGAAGATACGGACAGAGCCTAATTGGACACTGAATCCCCAGAAGCCACTATATGTCTGAAACAAGAGTAGATCTGTGGCTAAAATTTATGAGAACACTGAATGTGAATGTTACAAGAATATGCACAGTGAAACATCAAAGTAAACACAGTTGACTTTTTTATTAAGGAAAAATGTCTAGGTATGCTTTCCTGATGGCGCGCCACACACACACACACACACACACACACACACACACACACACACACACACAAAGCCTCATTCTAAATATTACACAAAAAACTCTTTTGTCTTTTTTGTCCATTTTCTTTTCCATGGAAGCCACCCAACTTCACAGGCACCATACCAAGACAGATTGCATAACAGCTCCCTTTGAAAAGGATTCAATTTTTCCCTCTAAACCCCTGTTTCAGTTGACCAAATAGGTGTGTTTTAATGTTCCTCAGTTTTAGAGAATTAAATACATTTAAAAGGCACTTTGGGATTTTCAAGACTTTAAGGGCAGATTCCTCGTGGGAACGCTGACTAGCCGGGCGAGATTTCCATGCCCCTTTCTCCTCCTAAAGAAACCTCTTGTGCTTGTCAAACCAGTCCAGGAAATGACAGTGGTTAGCACTTGGCCGTAATAACAAATCCACACAATTCTCTATACATGTGCATTCATTTTCAGCCTGACCATGACTTCTAGGCTTAAGATTGCATTTCCTGTAACTTTCCTCGTTACTGGGACAGACACTGTCCGTCAGGCTGAATCAAAGGTTCACAGGCCTCCAGTTGTGTTGTCATTTAAGCTTCGGGTGGTTTGAGAAGTAACATCACAGGCACAGAGCGAGATTTATCCTAAAAACCACAAGGCAAAGGTAATGGGTCTTTAATTCCTTTAGTGTGTGTTCACATAATAGTGAGTGCACATACAAGTGAGTTAGAATCTCCATAGTGACTGTGTCTTTTAAAACTGGTATTTAATGGTTGGGTACAGCCAGTGCTCAGTTATGAGGAAGATGGCAGGGAAGAAGCAAGAATGGAAGGATGAAGGGCTGGTGGGAGGGAAGGGAAAAAGGAAGGAAAGAAAAAAAGGGAGGGAGGGAGAGAGGAGAAAAGCAGCAGCTATCTTTCAAATTGCTAAACACATGACGGCTGGCTGCTAACACTCTGATAGGCAGCAGGATTTCTCCAGCACACTATCACTTGTTCATCTTGCTCCCTGTTAACCTCCTTCCAACTAGGAGAGAATTGGTTGCTTGCCCTTAACGTGGACAGCATCCAGTACATAGCTATTTCTCCAATCAGAAACGCTGACATGCGCCTCTATTTCATTTTCTCAGTGGCTGCACTGTGCTCGACTTAGCATCCCCCATCTTAGACACTGTTTGTTCTCTGACCCTAGATTTCAGGTCGTTGGCCCACCCTAGATGGCCTGGGCTTTGACCAGTGTTTGGTAGAAGTGATTAACTGAAATAAACCACACCAATTTTGACCTGCTCTAAATCATTCTAAATGCTCTTGTAAAAATGACACCTGAAACCTAACCCTAGCTTTTTGTTGTTGCTGTTATTTTCAAATTCAGTACCCCAATGCCTTTAAAGAAAGAAACCACCTTCTCCCTCCCTATATAAGATACCTGTGATCTCCCAGTAAGTCAACTGAGGAATACGCATCTGCCGAAATTTCCATCACAAATGGTGAATGCCAGTTTGGACTCAACTATAAGTTCAATGTGGTTGGTATAAAAATATAAAAATTTACTGAACCAGCATGAAGGCAAAATCCCAGATGTTTTTAACTATCAGTCTTGGCACCACCACTCCAATGAACAAAAAAGTTAAAGGACACAAATAACACAGCATTTTCAATGTGCTCAATATTTTTTTTTTATTTATTCAGTTGTACGTGTGTGCATATGTATGTGCGCCCGCGTGCGTGCGTGCGTGTGTGTGTGTGTGTGTGTGTGTGTGTGTGTGTGTAACCACGGACGAATTCGGGAACCACCATGGACTGCCTCCACCTCCTTCTTGTTTACTCTGCCCGGGGACTCACAGGCTCCGCCCTACCAGGACCAGAAGCACAGGCTGCCCCCACTTCCGCCTGGCGTCTGTACATGGGATCTGGGATCCGAACTCAGGATCTTCCTCCTGCAAGGCAGGGGCTTAACCCCTGAGCCACCTCTCCAGCCCCTCAATGTGCTCAATAAAAGGTGCATCATCTTGGGGGAAAAATCAAAGATTAAAAGAACAGTCCTCAGTGTCACTGAAACGCATTTTGTTATACCCAAGTGTCGTCAGGTTTTTGATTTTGTAATTTACAAGATATAATTATTTTAATAAGTGATGTCACAACCAGTTCCTAAGTAAAGTCAGATACAAAATTTACATTCAGGATTTTTCAGCTTCAAGTACACTTAAAGTAAGTAAGTTTCTGTTTTCTTTGAACAGCTTTGATGATTTGACTGCTGCACAGAGCCAGAGTACAGTCATTTAAAAAGTGTTTATAATTTGATTTTTAAAAATAATTTCGTTGGTAATATTGTCATAAAATATTTATAAAAGCTTTTTTATTTTCTTTAAAAAATGTATATATTGGGCTGGAAATGCATATATTGGCTCAAGGGTTAAGATTCTGCCTCGCAAGCAGAAGGTCCTGTGTTCTTATCCTAGGTCCCACATAAACATGTCAGGTGGAAATGGCAGCAGGTTGCACCCAGAGTGAAGCAAAAAGAACAATCCAGAATGATTCCCAAAGTCACCCTTGGTCTTCCACAGGGACACACAGTGCTCTATCACACACACACGCGCACACACACACACACACACACACACACACACACACACACAAATAAATAAATAAAAAATAAATAAAAGTTTATATTCAGAAAACAGAGGAAAAAAGTTTATAAAATGTAGAGGCTTTTACAGAGCAGAATATTGCTTCACAGGGCAGCTGAGGGATGTACTGTGATATGACCTGCCCAAAGCGACTTGGCTATGTGACTCGAGCACAAAGTTGGACCCTCCTTACCCATGAGATTTCTTGCTTGGAAGATGAAAGCTATTTCAGGATTTTTCAACGTTCTAAAATATTATGATTTGTAAGATAAATGGCGTGCAATGATGCGATTTCACAGTGTGGTCTTTGACATGACAGGCTAACACACCACAAACCTCAGCTGTAGTGTCTTGGTCCCTGACATTAGCTTCAACTCACTCTTTTTTGATTTTATGACTAAATGTAACATCTATGACTCTCCTTGTTTTGAAATCCGATTCTAATAAAAGTGAGGATAAAGGTAGGATTCCAAATGTGTGTGTGGGGGGGAGGTGAATAAGGCTAGAGTTTTTAAAAGACAGTTACTGAAGGGTAGTTACCAGAATGCCCATGTAAATGGCCTAGGACAACACCAGCCTACAAAAGAGTCAGGGAATCTGGCCCTTGGTGTATGTAGCCTTGAACAGCATTCTCTAAAACTACAGGAGGCTCTGAACTAGAATGCCTGACTTTCATTAGTTCACACAGCATTTTCTAGATTCATAGTAACATAGTAAAATGTGCTAGCAATTCAGTGAGCTGTTATTGCAAAGAAAAATATTCTGTAGCACCTGAAGACTTTAGGTACATTGTAGTTTGATGAGATAAACATTTGTTGTGATTGTGATCTTTACTAAGAAGGAATATGCTATTTAGAAGCTAAATCTATACTGATAGTGTTCTGACATCCTTTACTTTGTTGAAATATTGCAGCTTTTTTCTTGTGTGTGTGTGTGCGCGAGCATGTGTGTGTGTGTGCATGTGCATTTGCCTGTGTGTCTGTGTGAGGGTAGTTGTGCTTCAGAGGGCACTGAGTGTGTGTGCCTATAGAAACTCAAGGGTGACACAGGATCATCCTGTGTTGCTCTGTCTTTTTATTGCTTTTCCTTGGGGTTTCCCAAGCTCTGCCTTCCAGGGTCAGAGCTGTGGGCTGTTGCCATTTTGCCTGGAGTTTTTACGTGGGAACTGGAAGCTGAACTCTGGTCCTTTTGCTTGAGAGACAAAAGCTTTAACCTCTGAGACATCTCTCCAGTCCCTGTGGTTTTTTTTTTAGAGACATATTTGGAATGTTCTCTCTAACATAAATTCTTTGCAGACAGTTTATAAATCTCATGAAATTCATTGTATATGCTGTTTTGAATATTCTGCTAAAAGAAATTTACATTGCTATTGTTGATAGTATGTGGGAGTAGGAATTAAATGGTTCATTTTATCCTCATAGGTTCTTCAAAGAAAAAATATCAAAACAAACAAAAAAGACAAAAATGAAAAGACCTAGCTCTACTATATGAGGGAGGAAACCAAAGCTGACAAAGTTAAATATGGTGCTCCAGAGTGCCAGGACTCTGCTAGTCTTCGGCTGCAAATACAAACTTCCAAAATCTTTTGAACAAAGGTGGGTTATGAGTGGTAAATGAAAATACAACAAAACTGCTAATGTAATCTCTCTATTTATTTACACATATTTTAATCAGTCATAAAATCTGTGTGCTCAACATTGGCAGACTGTATGAAGAGTAGAAAGAGGAGCCATCTGTAAGGAGGAGCTTAGCAAATTCTAATGAAAATAAGAGCTGTTATTGACAGGAATGAGCAGAAAAACTGAATTATCCAGCAATATTTTCCAATGGTCGGTGAGGCCTTCCAGAAGGTTCTCTGTGAGGCCACTAGGTTTCCTGTTGGAATGAAGGGTCTTTAAGACTGTTCCTAAGGGAAGAGAAGGTAATAATGAGAACATGACCGTGACAGAATTTGTCATTGGTCCTCCACCTAAAGCCCCTCTCAGAGAAGAGACCTTTCACCTTCTGGACATTCTGAGGCTGAGATACCAGCTGCACTTGAGCAGAGCAAGTGGAAACTCAGCCCCAGGAAAGCACGGACTCAGATTGCAACAGCACAGGGATTCAAACCCAGGTCTGCCTGAACCCAAAAGCTTGTCCACCTTTCACAAAACCAGACTTGCCAGGATTGTCTGGCTACAGTGTTTCCACTGGCTACTACATAATAATTGCAGGAGGGAGGAGGGAGGGAGGGAGAGGGAGGGAGGGAGGGAGGAGAGGAGGAGAGAGAGAGAGAGAGAGAGAGAGAGAGAGAGAGAGAGAGAGAACTACTTAATTTCAAGACAAGGAGAGAAAACGCACAGACCAGTAAAATAAATGAGGAGGTTTATCCAGTCATCTGTACTATTAATTAAATTTAGTTATCTACCAGCTAAGTCCTATGTGGCTCCATGGTGATTATCAAGGCAGTCCGGATTTCAAATGGCTCTGATAACTAAAGCATAATAGGATTATGTATTTTCCTCCCTCACAGCTTAAGCAAAAATGTTCCCTGAAAGCCAAGGTTTTGCATCTTATTTTTCTATTAGTAACTAGTTCAGAATGATCTTAGAAACTTCAAGGATTGATGGAGATTATTTTCATGTATACAGAGAAAAAGAAAAAAAGAAAAGAAAAGAAAAGGATTCTTCCTAGGCGGAAGTAAGAACTCAGAAACACGCTAGTCCAGGCTCCTTTTACCTCTGTCTGGACTTAGATTCAATGGCCTCCCCGGAGTAACAGAGACACAGGAACAGGGCGGTGGGCACAGGCCGGGGGCTCATGAAAAAACTTTCATTTATGATGTTTGAGACATGAACACAATTTCCTTTTAAAAACAAATATCTCCTTGAAATTTTACATCAGTTTTTCTAAATAAAATCTTAATTCCGATATGGAAGAATGGTTAATATTTCGTATCAGAAATATTCTGCCCTTAAATTTACTGTACTAAGGGGTGAACATTTTATCCTTCAAAAAATATTTTGACAGAATCTTTAAAAATAATCTCTCATTAATGTATCTTGCAAATGTTCATCCTCCATGCTAAGAATATTTACAAAGGCTAATCGACTTTTGTTTATGTTTGAAAGTAAGTTCATCCTTAAATATCTTGTTTTAAGGTATTTAACACAAAATACAAAATGATTTATAATGGACTAGCTATAGATAATAATTTTTCATGTGTGTTAGCAGAAAACCTGTCAATGCTACACTGCTTTGTTATCCAAAGGAATATGGAACAGAATGAAAGTAGCGACTAATTACAATGAGAGGGGTCGTGGTTCTCAGGGTTCTCAGTGAAGACACATGTAGAGGCTTTCTTGGAGAAAGTGAAAATGGATATTTTCAAATAAAAATGAATGATAAAACTGCTTTTAGAAAGTAGATTAAATGCTGCTAGGGCTTTTAAAAATGACTTTGGCTATCATAGAGACTTTGATTCACCTTTTTTTCCTGGGGACAAGCCCTCTTGCATAAACACATGCACATAGCAATATGTTATGTGAACGGCAATCTTGTGGGGACTTCAAGGGAAAATACTCATGTTTTCCCATGCTTCTTCACTTCTTGTGCAAGAACTTTTATGAGATTTGAGTAAACTGTGTTTTATTTATTTTCCTTTGTTCTTCCCTTCTTCCTGGAAAAGAACACTATCTGGATGTAATCATCTTCAGTGAGAATAAATTATGACTAAGGAGATGATTCAGTTCAACGACTAACAATTAAAATGCAAAACATTGCCACCACTTTGGATATGGCAATTTAATTTTCCTGGGTCAAGACATTCCTTCATTTTAATACAATGTATGTTCTCTATAGGAAGGGTGCTAGTTCAGCAACCTTTTGCTTTATTTTTCATACTTATTTCTCTGAGGATGAAGAAGGTGAAATTTTGTGTTAGTAAAAACACACAATACCAGGGGCTAGGGATGTAGCTCAGTGGTAGAGCACTTACCTAGCAGGCCTGAGGCCCGACGGTCCATTTCTAGTACTACAAAAACCAAAACAAATGAACAATAACAAACAAACAAACAAACAAAAAAATCCCCAAAGTAACAAAATCATCAAATATTCCTACTTCCAATCCCTCTCCTCCCCCCCGCCAATCCCATGCCAACACCTCCAGTCTGCTTCTTCAAAGTTCCTGGACGTGCTTTTCTCTGAGCTGCTACCCTGCAGTTCACTAAATCCCTACTTAGGTTCGCCCAGCATTAGGAAGCCTGCCTGGTGTCCCGGCCACCTGGAACTGACAAATATTTTCCTAAGTGAAAGATCCCATAGCAACCAGATTTATGTCAGGGACACAAACCAGCTGTCCTGGTGCTGCCAGCCATGAACCACTCACAGCGGGACTGTGAAAGAGGGACTGAAGAGCTCAACACCGATCCTTTTTAAGACACGGCACTTCAGATGTGAGAATACAAATTATCTAGGAGGAGAAAAGTGAGAGCGAAGCCTACAGAGACCTTCTGCTTAGATTCTGTCTCTTACCAGCAATGCCATCTTGGGGAGTTAGTACACTTTCCTTAGCCCCAGTTTCTCATCTGAGAAATGTAGATGCAATCCTGCTCCAAAGAATTGTGAAGGGATTTGTACCAGCCTTGGCAGATGAGTCATTATCTATTATCACATCTACGGACAAGTTACAGACACAGAATATGAAACAACACTACAAAATAGGGAATATATTAAAAAATTCTATTTTTTAACTTAAATATTTCCATTAAAAAGGAAGACATTTTGCTAGCATTTAGCCTCAAGATCTGGTGCTGCTACCTGTGCTTTCTGAGAGCCAGTGGGAATTGTATGGATCAGTAATCTCACACACGGACTTGCTCACATACAAACTTCCTTGTACCACGATGGAGTGCCACCCCGTGAACCCAACTGACAGCATCGTGTGGTGGTATCGCTTACTTCTAGCCATGCTAGCCCCTGGCAAAATGGAGAGTTGATTTAAAAAGATTTTATCAGAAATGCCATGAAAGAAAAATACTGATTACCAAAAAAGAGACAAGGCTGGTATTTCCCTGGTCTTAGTACTCATTCTATTAGCAGTTACCATAAGTTAAGAATGATGAAAATAGGTATAGACTAGGCAAGAGCTTGGCTGCTAATTTAGAATAGTCTGTGAAGACAATTTGAAATGCAGATTTATAGTAAATATTATTCTATTTCTATGATGAGGTATGAATGGTAGTAGAACATGAATATATATGTATGTATAAAATATATAAGGATGAATATATGTAGGCATGTTGCTCAAAACGTTGTTACTGACAGGAGTATGTGGAAGTCTTTCCCTGTCTTGGTGGGAATAATTTTAAGACCCGTGATGGATTACTATACACAAGCACTGTGATATCGCAGCAGTGGATCTGATAGCTGAGATGTCTACTAAGCAACTGGTAGGTAAGTGGCAAATACCATATGGATACATTGGAGTGAGGGATGATTCATGTCCCAGGAGGATAGAGTGTGACGGTAAGAGTTCAGTATGCTACTCAGCTTAAAATTTACCAATATATATTTCTAGAACAGATTAGTGGATAACTTAAAATTTATAAATTGCATATTTCTAGAATTTTCATTTAATGCTTTTTGATCGTGACCAACTATAAGTTACTGAAGCCATGTGCAATAAAATGTTGGCTAAAGGGGAAGAGTGCATTTTGATAGTAGTAACAGATGGACTGTTACAAAGGTCCTGTTAAAGTACCATTTGTTAACTGTAGTAGGAACTAAGTGTGTAGAGGTGGACAAATCATAAGGTCATTTCCTGTGGCATGCTTCCAACCTTTCTCACACACAGTGTGGCATGCATTGCATTTGTGCTCAGTGCTGGGACAAAACTGCTATAAGCCAGAGGTCACCCAGGGAAAATTCTGGTTACTCAGGCCCTGATAAATCTGTTCAGGACAGATTTTAGGTAAGGTTCACCACTGAAGAACACAGTTACTTGATTCTAATGGGGTTAGCTCAACAGACAAGAAAAGTTGGTTTTAAAAAAAAGTTGGATCTCTTAAACTGGGGAGATAGATCAACATTTAAAACTTATTCCACACAAGCAAAAAGACTGGAGCTTGGATCCCCAGAATCCAGGCAGATGATAGCTGCATGTGGCCCACCTATAATTCTAGCCTTGGAAGTGGACACAGGAATCCTCAGAGAAAGCTAGCTAGCAAGACTAACCCTAACAATGAGTTCTGAGTATGATTAAGAGACCCAACTTCAAGGAATAAGATGGAAGAATGAACAAAGATGATTTTCAAAACCAACCTTATGAAGACTTTCCCATGCACAGCACACATATGTACATGCAGTCACTCACAGCATGCCCATACACAAGCAAACACATAAACACATGCATGCACACCACATTCACATAAAAAAGTGAAAAATAAAAATGAGAACTGGACTTCTTGACATCAGCCCAATAAAATTTGCTTGACGTGAGATTGTCAGAGTTAAATGTTTATGCCCTGTCATTCTCTTCAATATGCTAAAGAACAAACTTTATACATTACAAACATTCTCTCCTCTCACATTGTGAACCCATTCTGCCTCTACGAGTTCAGTACGGTCAGGGTTAACGTACACTTGTTGAATAGATAAACAAGCCACCATTAGGCTAAACACAAGGTTTATCAGACTTACATCCTACCAATAAAATAAACATGCTCTACTTATTGATGATGTTCACTGCTGACTTTCCACTAAGACAAAAGCTTTGTGTGGGAAGACAACTTCATTTGAATATTTGTATGGCTATAGTCTAAAATTGGGCCTGGAATATACCATTTACTCAAATTAATATTTATTGAATGAATAAATGAATGGATTGAGTCAATGGATTGATGGACTGTTACAAAGGTCCTGTTAAAGTATCATTGCTTCTTCTTAGAGCTACCCTTTGCCAGAATAAAAATTCATCCTAAATTAAAAAATGAAAATCACTTGCATCCTCATACAATTTCAGTTGCTACATATAGTTGATAAAATAATCCCCAAACAAAATAATTCAGCTTCCATTTCCCCTTCTAGATTCATCTCCCAGGGCAGTGAACTTTTTGCATCCTAAGGCATAGTCACTTTAGGGTCACTCATTTGTTTTTTCATGCTTTGAGTTCTGGCATATAAATCCTTTGGCTTAGACATATGAATTTTCCTTTGTCCTCAACCAAAATCTACTCATGACTCCAATCAAACTTCACACCATCTGTGAACCAGTTCTTCCAATGAGATTTGAGCACATTCTTTATAGTGCATCACTAAGCCTTTGAGAGACGTGAAAGTCACTTTTCCCTGAGCTGTGTCCCTATCTACTCCCAAGACAAGACTAACCATCCTTTAAAAGCATTATAGGTTCATTTCCTTTTCGCATAGTAGACACTCAGTAAATAGTCAAATATTTGCATATGAGATATACAGTGATACTATATGCACTATATAAAGAGACAAAGGAATTGTGGTAAGAAAAATATTTAGATACATTGTAGAATAGCCTACCAGTAAGTAAGTGACTGTAAATAAAACTGAAAAGAAAAATACAATTGTAGCTTAAGCAAACACATGAAGCAAGATATTTAATAATAAACTCTAAAGATACAGACATCTTATTTTTCTTTCCTATAAAGCCTGACACAGAAAGATCATTTAATTCAGAGTATAATCCTCAGTTACAAAAATAAACTACTTTTATTTAAACCAAGCACCCATTATTGCAATGCTGTGTAACTACTTTGTGGCTTTATTCAAGTACTTGCAAAGCCCGAAGAACAGTCTGGAAGCCTGTGTGTTACATAAGGGTTCTTTACATGGAGTACTTCATGGTTAATTCAAGGACATGCATTTCATCTGCTTCCTGGGTTTCTTTCCTAGGTAGGTCCCTGCAAGGCACTGTCTGGGCTGAGTCCAGGACAAACAGTCCATGATAGAGGAGAACAAGCACGTGTGTAAGGAACAGCAGTTCTCAAGTGATTATCCCAACACATCGTTTCCTTGTGGAGAGTACAGAACCAACAATTCCAAGAAGCTTTTATAACACAATGTTTGCTGAGCCAATACCATGGGTTTGAATTTGAAATCCTGAAGCAAGGAATTCAGACAGGGAGTCCTCGCCCTTTGCTGTTGGGTACATGATGAGCAGGTCTGCCCCAGGGGCTCCTCTGCAGAGGTCCACGGGCAATTGCACTACCCTTCTCTACACTCTTTTCTCTTCTGCTTGCAGAGGATACCCACATCCTTCTTTGGCATGCGGGAAGCATCCATAGGCTGGAGTATATGGACCCTCAAGCCAACAGTTTGCTTCTAGTTCCATATGAGCTCCATTCAGTCTCCCTGCAGATCATTGACCAAATTCGACCCTGTGCTGCCTGTCATGTGTGTGTGGAAGTCACTGGCAAAGCATGAGCTTGTAGACCACCCTGTGAGGGCATCTCCTTGTTCTTCTAAGCTTTGCTGAGGTCAGATGAGTTCCTTCTAGGAACTTTCCTTATTGTTTGGTTTCTTGTAAGGTAGTTTCTCAGGTTTCTATCCTCCCTTGCTCCTTATGATCCCAAACTGATACTACATGGTTGTCTAGTTACAGCTCGTTGGGGAATTTGTTTATTTATAGCCATGTTTGTATTCATTTCTAAAGTGGGCATTCTCTCACCATTTAAACAGAACCAGAAGACTCGCATGGCTTCTTCTGTAGGGTATGTGGTATACATCCAACCAGAGCCATGTGGAAACATCTGTAAAGACAGGAGATGATACTCTGCCTCTTTAGACCAGAGAGAAAGTGCTAGCAAGGAAACCTTCTGCCTACAAGCAGGCCTTCATGCTGGCCTCGGTGCCAGGAGCTTTGGGATGGCACTGAGAGTAGGGATGCGTTGTAAGCATCATTTCAAGACATGAAAACCAACTTCCACCCTCTGTTAAACACAGAGATGGAGGACACCTAAGTCAGCTCAGTGTTCAGTGACCATACTGCCCCCATTCAGAAGAAGATTACTCCCAGTGCTCCTGTAGAACATCCTGATATAACAGACAGAAAACATGGTAATCCAGCTTTACCTCTGCAAGCTATTCCATGTAAAAGAGATTAAGTGGGGGGTTATGAAAAGCCTCCATAATTTACATAGTTCTCCTCATTGTCATTTAACAAGTAGACTCAAGTTCTCCTGTTTTTGGCTTTTTTTTAATTCTCTTTTAAGAGAAAACTTAAAGCAGTTAGAATTTCAACCTCTTGTCTTCGGTCCATTTTTAATGAAACAAGTGAGGCCTTCTAGGTCTTTCTTGATGACTGGATTAGTTATTGAAGAGTTTCAAATTTTACCTCAAAGTTTATCTTACTTTCAACATTTTCTAAATAACATGAAGAAAAAGCAGTAATATCAGAAGTCTGGGAAGAAGTTTTTAATATTGATTATGCCAAGTATATCTCTGGTGCTATGGAAAGTATCTAAAGAAGGAAGCCCTTGAGCCAAAATCATTAATATATAAGCAACCAGGCAAACTGTGGATTATAAACAGTTTCATTTAGATTATGGAAATCATACTGATCACTTAATTTACTTGCCATTTCTATAGTGTTTATGAATAAAATTATGGTGAACACCTTTCCTTAGAAAGCTTTGACAGTTTTTAACTTTATCCCTGGGATAATTTCTCATGGCAGAATTACTGGGTTATCTTCCATCTATCTTTGAGTCTTCTCTTATATTAAGATCTTCATTTAAACAGTCTTTTATCTTTTGGTTAGGAGGTGACCTCCAATACCAATCAGGATGGAGCCAAGGGTGGTGCAGGAACAGCAAAACTGAAAACAAGAAGAAGCTATAATTCAGAACACTAAAGACCTTAATCACCTGGAACCAGACCAGCCAAATCTCTCCCCATCCTAAAGCTCAGGGAACCTTGCAGAAGAAGGGGTGGCAAGATTGTAAGAGCCTAAAGATGGGGAGGACCAATGATATGCAAAATACTTAACGTAAGTTAGGGCTGCAGCAGCCATAATTGGACTTTGCCTGACCTGCACAATGGCTGACATGGCAACGACTCCCCTCCCCCAAAGTCTAGCATGGATCACAGGGGAGAAGGCTCCAGGCAGTAGAATCCTTAGAGGCAAAGGATTAACAGTCATAATAGAGTTCCATACTAATGGGGAGCCCAAGAAGGGGCTCTGGGCTATGCCACTGAGTCTTTACCCTTCACTAGGTTGGAGGACTCAGAGGGAGGTTTGGCATTCACACAAAAGGATGCTCCAGGGGATGGGAGGGAGGAAGAGGGAGGCACTGGGATAGGGGGAGAGAGGGAGGGGAGGAGAGAAGGAGAGGACAGGGGTACCTATTGAGCTTGTATGATTAGGAAAAAAATAAAATGTGTTAGAAAATAGCTAATTTTTTTTTAAAAAAGAATTACTGGGTTAGAAGGTCTTGGTGAGCACTGCCAAGCTGATTTTCAAAAGATGATCAGATCTAAAGTATTAATATGCCAAGTCTCTCTTTGAAGTGATACAGTTGGTTAACAATCTTAAGTATTAGTTATCTAAGTGTGATTAACAAGACTGAAGTAGGATTGGTAGGTTAACATTTTATCAAGTAGGATAACTTGTAGAGGTTTTTATTGTAATATATGGGTTTGTTGTATTACAATGGTTAAATAGTTCAAGACATATGAATGGTGGCATAAGTTGTCCAAAAGATGTCCAATGGAGGTAGACAATGAGGAAATAGAATGATGAAACTGACTCTTCATTCATTCAACAAATGTAACCTGAACATTGACTGGTTAGAAGGAAGAATATTGACTGGTTAGGAGGGAAGAAACAGACAAGTAAATAAGAGCAAACCAGAACATTTATCCTGAGGGAACTGTCACAGTTAGATACAGGTGTAATCTTGATGGTTAAAGGTTCACTGGTTAAAGGTTAAAGGTTAAAGACACACTGGTCTGGCAAGTAAGGATCATCCCTCTCTCAGCTGTTAACTGTAGATATGGTGGCCAGTTCCTTTGGCCCTTGGTATTGGTGTGGGCTCTCCTGTCAAGCTGGACAAGGAACTGTAACTGCTGTTTAGAGAGAATAAACTCCTTGTTCCTTTAAGCTGTTTTGTCATGGTTTTATTCCATGCACAGTAACCGCAACAGGATCCACGAAGGAAGGTGAGTGGCCTTAATTCTGTAAAAGACTTGTGTCTGCAAGGTTTCAAAGAGTAATATTTAAGGTAGCTTTGGAGCATGAGAAGAACACGAAAAAGTATTTGGTACTCTGTACTACTAGTAGAAAAAGTATGCAGCAAAGCCCAGGACTGAGAAGAATGTGAAGTCATATGAGGTAATAAGGGTCAGTTGCTGGATGGGAGAGAGAGACATTGGGGACAGAGAAACATGGATGAGAAGTACATGTGGGACAGAGGGACATCGAGGATAGAGGAACACAGGGACATGGAGACAGAAACATGGGGGACAAAGGGATACATTCAGAACTGGTTAGTTTGGGGAGGGGATTGCAGGAGGGAATCCAGATCCTTAAAAAGACATCTTTGAGGAGACCAGGAAAGGGTAAGAGACTTTGAATGATGGGCAAGATTTACTGAAAGATGGAAGAAAGCAATATTCCAGAAAGAATCAAAGCACCAATTAGTGGCTTAAAAACTTTCCTGCAGATGATACCATATGACCCCGGCGGATCCCTCAAGGAGAAAGACATGCACGCATATTCCTGGTGTGCAGCAGCAGAAGTAGGGGTCGACAGGGCCCAGGGACACACCCAGGGTCATGCAGCTGGTAGGTAGCTCACAGGGCTGCCACACTTCCTGTTGTTGGCTGAAGGACACCCACATTTTCAAAGGCAGCAGAGTAGTGTGGGCAGTAGAAGTCTGACTTCTAATATCCTTTGCACTACAGTAGACTTAAAACGGTTTAAAATGAACCACACTATCGCCTGCTGTTTTCCGTGCTTTGTGTTTTACTTTTATTGAGACATTTGAAAAAGATAATGAATATATTTATCTGTAGATAAGCATGCATGCATATATTATATTGTTTATTTGTGTATTGATAAAATGGAAGAAAATATTAAGTGTCTTCATTTGTATCATTATTCATGATTTTTACATTAAGAAGTTTTCAAATATATTGTACCAATTTTAGCCATCTTCTACAATTTCAGGCTGCTTAAAGAAATGATTAACTTTTCATAACCCTAGAAGTTGTGATGAGGAAATTAAAGAACAATTGCATGCAGAGACTAGCTCAAGATAGACAATTATAAACAAATGTAATAGCACTTTTGCAGAGTTTTTCAGTGCCATATAGAAGTCCAAGGAAATGAAGGTTATTTCATAAATGGTTTATGTGCTAAAAACTAATAACACAAGATGTATTAAAAATAATTTTTGGACATTTGAAGTTTCACTGAGGGACAGAAATGGTTGGAATTTACTCTGAAAGCAGTGGAATGAAAGGGAGCTACCTCTGTCAAGTCTGCAGAATTAGGCAACAGGAGGTAGTGACTAAAATCTAATGCTTCTGATTGGTCCTTGTAATCAATATGTCCCCATGACATCTGATGTGGGGATGTCAAAAGTCAGCAACAGTTCTTCCACACATTACAGAGAGAGGACCAAGTGCTATACTGCTACTTGCTAGAACATGTGAACTTAGCTCATGCAGGATACCCAGGCTAGCATGTAGGACTACTATGCATACAGACATGCAGTTAGACATCAACAACAGGATGTTCCAGCACGTCTCAAAGAATATCATGCCACATCTCTAAGTTACTGTCATTACTGTCTAGCCCTCTGTTGACTGATATTTTCTTCTAACTTTCAGATCTAGATTGTCGGAAACAGCTTATGCTACTGAAAGTGCTGTGAAGTCAAACCTGCAACTTTCAGTTTCTGATTCCCCCAATAAGAAAAGACAGAAATGTGGCACTCATTATAAACCACTCAGAAAGACCCTGTGGAAACCAGATGGCTTCAGAAATACCACGACCCCATTCAAGGTGCTAAAGACACTGAAGAGAGAAGGATGTCAGAAGAATAGAATGGGATTGACACTTTCCCTTGCTTGAGAACTGCCCCCCCCACGTCCCTGCCACCCCCCATCCCTCACTGCTGCCGCACCATGGAAATGGAATCAGTCAGCAACGGTTCCTGTAAAATGCACAAAACAGTTGTCTTCCAGGCTCGAGCGGAAGATAAATGATTCCAGACGCTGGACTGTGGCCATTTTCCCACACATGCTACAGGGCTCTGACAACCATATTGGGCCATAACTCTGAGTGGTTTCTCCCTTTGCCAACTTGCTGCTGGGACTTACACCTCAGTTTGTACTACATGGCAGGCTCGTGCCCAGGAGAAAGAAATACCTTCTTGCCTGTGTATGTTCTGAAAGAATTCCCTTTATTCAGTAAAGGGGCTCTACTAATCCCCTTCAGCACTCTTTGCTGCTGCTCAGAGAATCTATCATTCCAAATCACTGCTTTATCTCCCACTGCAATTAGATAGATCTATGCCTAATAAAACATATGACGTGTGACAATGAATATAAACCATTTGGACATAGCAAACCATTACACAGAGCTCAGGTCTAACTTTGTCTGAAAGTGAATACTTCATGTTATTTTACATTAATCTAAGTTCTTTTATGTTCCATAAAGATTCAGAAGCAGTTTCCTTGAAACCCTATGCCAACATAAACTGCAATATTTGAAAAGGCCATCGGAAGTTTAGGTCACAGTCATGGCTATTTAAGTAACCTAGCCCATGGAATTAAGGAAACCACAGGCTCTTTTCCACCAATCGTGCAAATCTAAAAGGTAAGTCGTTTTCACTCTAAATTTTCTTGGAGAAAAGATACATATGATATTTCCCACAGTTCTAGAGAAAAAAAAAACAGAGGGAGAAAGGAAAGATAGGAGGAAGGAGGGAAAAAGGAGAAAAGGAAGGAGGAAGAAAAAGAAGGAAGGAACGTAAGAAAGAAATGCTATCTATAATCTCGGATGAAATAGTTCTGAGGTTAAAGAAAAGTTGATCACACTGTAACTTTTATATGTCTTCAAAGTGAATAGTAAAAATGGAAAGCCCTGCTTTAGAATTTGAAATCGAGTTCTTGTTAAAAGAATGCTCTTCTACATGTCAAATCTACCACAAAGAAAACTTCATATACCCGTAACAAATGTCACAGCTGAAATAGGAAGTAATGCCTCTTCCCCACCACAGCGGCCTCCTTTTTTCCCTTCTTATGAAACACAAACTTACTTTGTTTAAAAATGTCCTTAGGCTGTGCTGTGCCTTTGGAACAAAACTCCTCTCTTCTTCATGTTCTGCCTTCTTGAAAACTGCTCCTCAGAAAGTGACAGATGGTGCTCTGTCACCGCGCGTTTCCTCTTCGTTATCTCTGCCAGCTAATATTTCCTCTGTGCTAAGCTGCTGTCTGTGAGACTGGTCCACATCCCTCTAGCCTGATCAATGGTGTGCCTGGTTTGAGGTTGGTTTTGGCCCCGCCTCCAGCTCGAAGAGAAAAAAAAATGAAAACTCACAGCTGGATTTCCCATAAATCCTCCCTTTTAAAACTGGCTCTGCAGCTCTGGCATGTGCCAGAGAAAATGCTGCCCGTCTCACATGCCAAGGGTGCGCTCCTTCGCCGCAATTCTCTGACGCTGGCTCGAGCCGGCATCCAACCTGATGAATCTCATTTACGTTAGGCTGAAACTTTACAGGAAGAGGTAGAGCATTTCAAACTAGGCTGACATTTTTCTATGCCTAGTGAGACTCAAAAGAAGATGTCCATTACTGAATAATCTATATCACATTCATGCTGTGAACAATGACAACAAAATTCCACATAAAATAGGAAAGGAGGAAATGCCAAAGTAGGACATTATGATACTAATGTGCAAAAATAATTTTCCATCCTGAACTGAAGTCACCATTCACATTCAGATGACACTATACCCCAAGCAAAGGACTCTCTGGTATTTACACTATTTAATGGAGTTACTGGGTCAAGAGAACATGTAAAGAACATTTGAGTTTCTAGATAGGTGAAGATCATACTTCCAGACAATTGCTATTTGGCAGAGTTAACAGGTAGCCCTGTAGCAGTCAGTGTTCTCTGTGAACCAAGACACAAGAGGCAATCAACATTTACATGTTTTGCATCGTCAACAACAGCAAAATCCCATCAGTTAGTGGACACCATGCATTAGGTGTAAAAAAATCTATGTATTACTAAGTCAAGACTAAAGAAGTAAATTCAGTACTAGAATCCCAGTTAGGAAGATCTGAGTTCGAGGATCAGTTTTATTTCTCACCGTCCTTGACTGTGAAAGGCAGGAAGGAAGCTCTGGGACCACACAGACTATTGTGAGATTAAATAAGAATAACAAAGTACGTTGTTGTCAGCTTTCTCATTGTTCTTTTTCAATCAAAGAGAATATTAAATCACTATAAAGATATTATCTGGCAAAGGACAGTATAAAAACTAATATTATAGGCTGTGATAAGGAGAAGCACAGATAAAAGGGTTATGGAAATAGTGTTCAGTGTGTAAAGTGTATGCCAAGGAAATAGAAACTCTGGATTTCCATATTTGAATTCTGTAGTGAGACAGACTATATGGTGAGCATTGGCAGCGAGCAGTTAAATGGTAAATGTTCATGTGTGTGTTAATGTGTGTGTGTAGAGGGGTTGCTGTGCACATGTGTGCACATGTGTGAAGGCCAGCAGGAAACTCTGGTTGTGTCCACCCTTTTATTGAGACAGATACTCTCAGTGGCCTGGTATTTGCCAAACAAGCTAGTCTGACTGGCCAGCAGGACCCAGAGAGCTGCCTGTCCAGGAACCTGGTCTGCTCCAGCTTTCTCTACTCATCCCTCAGCTCCTCCCCTTTCCTACTTCCTCTTGAAGAAAGTTATCCAGCTGACAATGAGCTGAGTCAAGGACCAGGGTGTTTGTAAACTTCCCTTTAATGAAAGTACATGGAATGCGAGGGCAAATGCCCCTAAATGGTGTTGCAAGCCCTTGCCTGCTGGGACTAGCAAGAAATGAGTTTCCAAATCAGTGTGACCCTCCTGTGGGCCAGGAGGCCGGACAGCTGAGTATTGCAGGTTAAGGAAAGTAGATGAGATAGGGTGCCTTGAGTGTTCGTCCCTCACTGCTCTTGGTAAAGAAACTGGGAAGCACATCTTCTTTTGTGATTTCAGGAATGTGCTCTATCATTCCTAAACTGTGGAGCCATTCTAATCTGGGATAAAACAATTTGCCAACTGCAAACATTTAATATACCAAATACATTTTTACTGTTACAATATACAAGGTATTCACATGATCCACCACAGAGGGTAAATATTGCCAGCTCTCTGAAATACCCTGGTTCACTGGGCACGTGCAGTTACTGTCCCTCATCAGAAATGCGTGGGAACAGGCGGTGCTGTTTTGGATTTTAGAGTCTTTTAGATTTTAAAGTATTTTTATATTTGTAAGCTGATGAGATAGCTCAGTGGATAAGATGCCCCCTTGCAAACATGACCTGAGTTTGTTTTCCAGAAGCCTACATAATGAGAAAGACAAAACTAATTTCTGTACTTCTGAAAGTTATTCTCTGACTTCTACCCATGCAGTATGGCATATACACATCTCTTTCTCTCTTTCTCTCTCTCTTGCTTTCTATCTCTCTCTCTCAAAGTAAGTAGATAAACAGAAGATAGTCATTAGAGCAATAAGTATTTATATATTTATAATGAGATATTGTGGGATGATTCCCAAGTCTAAACATATCACACACTTATGCTTGTATGCATTTGACATGGTATGTATTTATCTTCAAAATTTTGCACATAGAATTTCACGGCATGGAAATTTCTACTTGTGGTGCTTTCAGACTTCGGAGTCTTTTATTTTCGGATTATTGAAGCCAAACCGATGTCACTCAAAAGTAAAGCATAACAATAGTGATGGTTAGTAAAGATAGAGGGTCAGCTAGCAGGGAAAACACTAAGTTGGGAAGTGGGTGTGACAGAGTCCAGAAAACCTTGTGGAGTCGATGTTTTTCAAAGACAGTGTACATGACTCAGAAGGACAATGCCCTACGGGGCTGCTGCACATATTAAGTAGGTTGATACATGTAAAATGCTTTCTATGGATCTTGGCCTGAACATCTAATACCTGTGATTAGTCACTCCATTGTTAGCATTTTTTAAACACATGTAATAACCACACCTAAAGGGTTGGATTTGATTCAAGCTGCAATTCAAAAACTGCGAAAGTCTTTGCAAGAACTGTTAATTGCAATATTTATTTGCAATCGAGTTTAAGATACTCGTGCACCTGTGGCACCATGTGGTTGACATGGAGTAAGCTATCGCCCAGCTGCTGAATCTCACGAAGCATTCCAAGCTGGGGACAGTGGAGCCTGCAGTTCCGAGTGAGATGCTACCATCTCTTCATTGCTGTTCTCTTTGTCAACAGCACCTTTCCCACCCCTGCAGAAACACTCGATTAGGATTCGGAACTTCAGGCATGGTTTTGATTGGTGGAACTCTTGCCTATGGAGTAATGAAGGGAAATATTTAAGGAACATGGACAGCCTAAAAGTACATCAATGGAAGCCGGCATGAGGACGCTTTTGCCTGCTTGATGGTCATGCCCCTGTCTAATCTCTTAAGGATCCATGCCCAGCTCCGAGGTGTGGAGAGCCCTGCTTGCCTGACACTGGCTACCATAGGGACAAGGTCGGCCAGTGGAATCTTGGTGTCTATCTCAAGCTGTGGCAAAAATAAACAAACAAATAAATACATGCATCTAAAAAGAAAGCAAGAGCTGTGATTTCGTCAAACCTGTACATTTTTGTGGAACTATTTGAGGATGTATTTCCTTTTGAATTTACTGGTGCTGGGTATTCAGGGCCTCCTCTGCATGCTAACCATGTGCTCTATCCTGATCTACATCCCCAGTTCCTGTTGCTTATTAAATAAAACATATCTGAATGTGCCAGCTAGAGTAGCTTGTATGAGGTTAAGGCAGGATCATTTCAAATTTCAGGCTGGCTTAGTGAGCTCACACCAGCCTGGGCGACAGAAAGAGAGCCTCTGCCAAACAAACAAACAAACAAACAAACAAACAAACACAAAGAAAGTCTCTACATGTCTTGGCCAATGGTGATATTTGGTCCTGTGCTTTTTATCAAGATGATCTAGTTGCAAGTTTGGGGGAAAGTATCTTCTCATCTTTTGTCCTTCTATGTCTTCATTTACTGCTGTTGTCTACTCAGAGGAACTGAGGAGCTGTGCATGGTAAACTTGATCTTTTTACTTCCCTAATAAATACAGCATGGGGCACAGAACCCATAAGGCATTTAGAAACATCACCAAAAGTCTCAGTTCCTTTGATCAGAGAGCTCAAGGCAAGATATTATCTTTGCTTGTAATTAGATTTTGGACACTAGAATTTGCTAATTTCCTGGTAAAAAATAACTCAGAATTAAAAAAACCAGAAAGGTACTATACATGATTGTCATTTTTCCATGAATACAATTAAATATAAAATTATAGTTATCATTGTATAGAACGGATTCAGTCATCTTACTTTTATTTATTTTTGTGTACATGTAAGTGTGGGCATGGGTATAGGTAGGTATGTGTGTGTGCCTGTGGATGCCCAAGGGTGACTTCAGAAATCATCCTTGATTGCTCTACCTCCTTTTTTCTTTGCTTTAGGGTTTCCCAGGCTCAGAAGTGCAGAGCACCCGGTGTTTTTATGCAATATCTGGGATCCTAATTCAGGTCTTTTTGCTTGTGAGGCAAAGGCTTAAACCCTTGAGACAGCTCTCTAGCCCAGATTCACTTATTTTAAAATAAATTATACTATCTTCAAAAAATATTTAACATGTTTAAAAACTAATAATACTTGAATATTTCTCTTTTTAAAATTTTATTTATTTATTTATTATCTATTTATCTGTCTGTCAGGTCAGTCTGTCTAATCTATCTATCTATCTATCTATCTATCTATCTGTGTGTGTAGCTGTATACGCGAGTGCGAGTGTGCACTGTGTGTCACTGTGGAGGACCAAGCGTGACTTTGGGAATCATCCTGGATTGCTTCTACCACGCTTTTGCTTTGCTGTGGGATTTCTCAGGCTCTGCTCACCAGCAGCCAGAAGTACAACAAGTACAAGCATGATGTTTTTACGTGGTACCTGGAATCTGAACTCAGAACCTTCTGTGAGGCAGAGTCTGAACCCCTAAGCCACCTCTCCGGCCCATGAGTATTCTTTTTTTTTTTTAATTTTTTATTATTTATTAAATTGTGCATGTGTGCATGTGTGTGTGTGTGTGTGTGTGTGTGTGTGTGTGTGTGTGTGTATGTGTGTGTGTGTGTGTGTGTGTGTAGAACCACTGATGAATTTGGGAACCACCATGGACGCCTCCACCTCCTTGTTTACTCTGCCCGGGGATTCACAGGCTCCGCCCTACCAGGACCAGAAACGCAGGCCGCCCCCGCTTCCGCCTGGTGCCTATACGTGGGGTCTAGGATCTGAACTCAGGACCTTCCGCCTGCAAGGCAGAGGCTTAACCCCTGAGCCATCTTTCCAGCCCTCCCCCCGTGAGTATTTCTTTAAAACAAGGCAAAACAAAAATATTATGCAAAATATTCAATGTTAAAATAATATTCATTTTAAAAACACAAATTTGCATTGGCTGAATAAAATTGTTTACTGTCGTTGAAAAAAATACAAAATATGCAGAATATACACTAAAAATGTAAAAGCCCCTTTACAGTCACAAATCCTAATTGCATTTTTCTTCCTAGAGGCAGTCATTATTAAAAGTATAGTGTGTGTTCTTCTGAATTTGTTACATACAGGCATAGCGCTTTCTCTAGATATCCAATATACACACATTTTTCTTTATGTGAAATATACATATATATGTATGTGCACACATGTAATCATGCTCTGCACCCATAAGATAATTCTTTTTCACCTAAGTAAGATCATATTATGTGTACTGTTCTTGGCCTTATTTTACTTAACGCTGTCTCAGAGCTCTTCAGATGAGCGAAGCTGAGCAGATCAATGGAATCGAAATACGACTATATTCTGCATTGTGGTTGAGAGAGCTGGGCTGGGGACAGCATCTCACCCGAGCCTCATCGGAAGCAAGTCTGCGCCCTTCTGCTGTGGGATTCTGCCTCGTGCTGAAAGATCTATCCTTTCTGCTTCTCTCTAGTAGAATGGACAGATGGATAAGGGAGTACACAAGCTCACAACCCCCCTCCCCACATAAAAAAAGCATACAGGTCAACTCGTTTACTCCCTGAGGGCAGCAGACTACCTAAGTGTGCTCTCAGATGTACAGAGCATGGCTGCCTTGTATTCTGCTCCATCTGAAGGAGAAAATACCACCATCTATGGCTGTGCCACTTTCTTCAATGGCAATGGAGTTTCAGAGTCAAGTACTGATCTGTCTGGTGTACATGCACCCAGAGCACAGGCAGGCAGTGACATGCTTTCACAAGGGTCCTGCAGGCAGGACAGGTGGGTGGAAATGTGCAGACGGAGGGCTTTGGGACTTTCCACACTTTCTAGGGTCATGAAAACCATTTTCAAGTTGCAACTTGTGGGTCTCAGGATCTCAGAATCCTATATATGCTCAGATAAAATTTTAGTAGCAAGCATTGCAGGTACTGTTAAGAACCAAGCAAAACCATGCTGACAGAGTGCTTGAAAGACGAGCTGCATAGATCCCTTGGCTAGTGTCTTACATTCCTAAACAGTATAGCAAGCTACCACAAGACTTCTATTATTACATCCTTTTCTTTTTTCTAGGAATTTTTTTTCTTATAAAAATATAATTTTTGACTTTGCTGTATTGTTTAAGATGGGGGTTAGGGAGGTGGCTCAGGGGGTAATGTGCTGGATTCCCAACAACCATTCTGAAGCCAAGAGTAGCAGTGTGCACTTGACTTCAGTGTTGCAGGGCTGAGGAGATTGACACAGGCAAATACTTGGGGTCTTCTTGGCTGACCAGTAGGGACAAAAAAAGAGAGTGGGCTCCCTGAGAGACACTGTCTTAGAAAGTAGGTAGAAGATCACAGAGGACACCAGATGTCAACCTCTGACCTTTGCCATGTGTGTATGTATGGTTCTCATACACCCATATGTAAAACACACACATGCATATTCATGGATGCATAAAAATTTTGTGCAACCACTGTATTTTTAAGCAAAATCCTTATTTTGAAGCAAATGAAGGAAATATACTTGGCTCCTCAGATTACTGACTTATGATTTCCTAAACTTCCTCATCTACAAAGCACATCTGGTACACTGGGCTCTGAAATGAACCATAGAAGTAATGACAGGTCAACATGAAATCCACATGATAAGAACTTAACACCACAGCAGGTACAATCGGAACTGTCAGCACTGTTTTATCTCAGTGGACATTCCACTGAACGCATGGGTTTCTTACTGTAATATTTGTAAAATTCCAAGAGTATATAAATGTCTGGCTTACATTACCTGGAAAGAAGGGGAGACATATGGGGAAACTGTGTTGGGAAGTGGTGTGGAAAGCAAGTGAATAAAATCACGGAATACAGAATGACTGATTGCAACAGAGGCTTCAAAAGAGATGAAAAGTATGACTGAAAAAAAATAACAAATCTCTGTCACATAAGCATCTTCTGTACAAATGCCATGGTGCCTAAGGCTGCCAAGGAATGGAAGTCACTCTTGGCTCCCTTGCATCAGGTATTTGAAGTCTGACATTCCGTAGCCCAGACCAGAGAAAGTCAACAGTAAGGCAGAAAACATAAACTACCTGCCTGGGCAAGCCAATTTCATTTGTGATGCTTGTGGTGCTGCTACAAGAACAGCGAGCAGGCCTCAGAATTAGTTATTCCAGTTCCAGGTTTGCTTTGCCCTTCCTTTCCTACTAATTAATAATCCTTAACATGGTAGTATCAAATTTTATATTTCTGAAAAATTTTAGTAGTAATATCTTTTATCCCGGGCAGAGAAATTTAGAATTCCTGGCATGACACTGAGCCCAAAGTCTGCTCTAATTAACGTGCTAATGGACACGACAATGCAGCTTCAGTTAGGAAGAGCCTAGCTTCTGGTCACGTGGCCAGTTGCCCAAGCTGGAAGGCTTCTTGCTGTTGCACAGGCAGTCTGGCTTGTCACTCACTGTTTTACCCAGCAACTAGGAATCCTAGAGTCTTGACTTTTGTTTAGGGTTAGCATCAAATACTGGATTGTGCAATGAAATCTCTGAAACATCTACATCTTTTAAAGTTCACTTTAACATTTGGAGAAAAATGCAGATCCAAAGACAATCCTGAGACTTCAGCTAACACCATCTTTTTACTGCATCGCAAACACAAAGAACATTCCTCCCTTTGCAGTTTATATTTGGCTGCTTTCTAACAATAGCCCTCCATGATTTGATTGAAACCAACTTGAAAATCAAACTTGGAGGCATGAGCATCCAAAAGATCTAGGAATCCCAGACTCCTGGAACTTGTGTTTCTCATTTTGCTGTGAAGCGTGGGTGGCCATGAGCATTCCTGGCAGCTATAAGGCATTTGCTAATGTATTTGACTTTAAAGTTGTTAATCACACTTATCAACACAGGCAAGCTGCACTGGCCACAAAAGATTAGCTACTCTCCTGTAATGTTCCAGTAATCCAAAGGCAGGAACACTGGCACTGAGTGATAGCAGCATCTGCTGGCTCCAAAAGCCCTTCGGTGACTTCAGAACTTATTAAAAACTTCAGCTTTTATGAATCCTGGACTTTTTTTTCTCCTATGTACACGCACACACATTACAGCACTCTTCTGTAACTGCGGCTAAGGCCAAACATTTGCAACACTGTGCAACATACAAATTTTTTAAGTAAGTTGAGTTTCAAAACACAACAGAGGTTTTGAGTTTCAAGGTGATCCTCACCATCAAGAGATTCAGGTGGCACTGATGGTCTATGAAAAATGTGTCCAGCCGAAGGACACTGCTTTATTTCCAGGACAACAAACCAGTGTTAAATCATTTGGCATCACTAGTTTCTCACTAGAATTTTTCCTTAAAACATACAAATAACTACTTCTTGCAGAAGAATATTTAAGAACATAAAACTCCTTCTGCCATATCAGAGATGCTTGTATTATAGAACATAGCAACGGGGAAAATAGGCACCCAGCTTCACCTCCTAGCTTGTGGGTTTCTTGATGTTTTCAAGGACTTTTTTTTTTTTAAAGATTGCATTTCATTAGCAGACAGGTTTCTGCTTGGTTTAGAATTATGTTAAAGCTCCCATTTCTGTAGTTTGTTTCTCCCAACCCATCTGAGCTTTACCAGGCTGATGCTACAGTTTGGATAAGTGTCTCTTAAGTACCTAAGCAATAAAGCCCTGGCCCTTTGGTGGCATCAATGGGAAGGGAGGGAACTTTTAAGGTAAGTGGTGGTTGTTGGAGGAAGTTAGGTTATTGGCCACATGCCCTCCAACAGGATGTTGTCCATCCTGGTCCTTTCCTCTTGCTCTTTTTGCTTCTCAACAGCTATGATATTAGCAGCTTATACCATCACATGCCTCCTTCCTACAGGCCCCAAAACAATGGATCCGGCAGGACGTGGAGTGAAACTTTCAAAGTTGTGAGCCAAAATAAATTTTTTCTCTTTATAAGCTGATTATCTCAGATGTTTAGTTATAGTAATAGTAAGATGACTAATATATGATTTACTGTTTCAAACCAAACAGTTAAGAATCATTAATTTCAACCCTCAGCCTCTTCTGAATAGCATCCTCTGTTGTCTTTTTTATTATTATTATTATTTATTCAATTGTGTGTGTGTGTATACGTGTGTGTGTGTGTGTGTGTGTGTGTGTGTGTGTATGTAGAACCAAGGGTGAATTCGGGAATCATCGTGGACTGCTTCTACCTCCTCCTTTGCTCTGCTCCGGGATTCACCAGCTCCGCCCACCAGAACCAGAAACACAGGCCACTCCTGCTTCTACCCAGCATTTATACGTAGGATCTGGGATCTGAACTCAGGACCCTCTGCTTGCAAGGCAGAGGCTTAACCCCTGAGCCATCTCTCTAGCCCCTCTGTTGTCTTATAGAAAGATTCTTTTGCTATTTATCATGATTTATTTATTACTATCTAAAACCAAACCTGATGGATACTGTGTTCATGGTACTGTCAAGAGTTTAACCCACGACATTGATATGAACAGATTTCTACAAGCAGTGAGAACAGAGAGGGAGACTAGAAGAAATTAAGCAAGGCTACAAGCTTATGTGAAAAATTACATGCACACTGGGAGAACTGACCTGAAGCCTACACTACATCCTGCATGTTTGCAACCCACTGGGAGCCCACCACAAATCCCAACAGAGGGATTGTCAAACGTAGCCCACTAAGGATCACCAATTAAAGGTGATAAAGGAAACCAAAAAAAGTTCCCATTTTTGATCCCCCAAAAGTTCATAAAAGGTGCATCCAGGGCTCAGGGTCTTGCCTCCCTTCTAGCTCCTCAACAGCCTGAGACTTCTTCTTGCTCCCCCTTTCAATAGGTTCTTAAGAAATCATACTAAAATAAAAAGAACTTCAACAATATCATAGTGCTCATCATATCCTAGGTCAGTTTCATGGAGACATGGTTGCCACTCACATGCGGTCCTGGAATAGACTACAGGAAGCAGAGAAATCTCACCTTCTAGATGTCTTCGACAAGAGACAGATGATCAGTTCATTTGATTCATGTGAGCATAGGTCACTAACAATGGTTGAGGTCGTTTTTCAGGAAAAACAATGTGATATATTTAATAACTCACCACCCACCAAAGCCCATCTCTTATCACCCTATTTCATTTTTTCTCATATGTGAAAATTGAATACTGGCCTACCACTTGGACAGGGGAGGGCAAAGGAGGCTGAAGTGGTGACCCCTGTGTTATCTTTTGACCTCCAATTTCTCTTGCTTGGTCTCTTCACAATCCTGTACTGTTTATCAATCCGAGCATTGATTGCTGTGGTGTCTGTGCAGTTGAGGCACCAGGACAGTGACACACACACGAGGGGCATGAGTTGTAGAACCTTGCAAGTGAAGGAGGACTGGGATTTACAGGCCTGCCTGTCCTTGCTGGGCTGTGTTCTAGGCTGTCATCCCAAAGCTCCACCTAGACAGGAAGAACCAAAGTCTACCTTCCTAGAAAGACAGGTTGGATGGTTATCATTAAGCTGGAAATAAGAAACATACTTGTTAAAAATTGTAAATGTCACCCAGTCTGAATATAAACTAAACAATTTGGTTGAAGTGCAGCTTTTCTGAAAAAGCATAAGCCCAGCACAGTTCCTGGGCTGGGGCGTGGTTCTTACCATCAGGAAGCTCTCGATCATGGTTTGAAATATGTCCCCCACAGTCGCATGTGTTTGGGAAGGTCATGGCACCTTTAGGCACCTTGCTGGAAGAAGGTGGGCCTTGAGGTAGATTAGTTCCATCCTACTTCTGGGAAAGGTCTGCTCTTGCAGCAGGCAGTCTTACAGCTCTCTGCCTCCAAGTTGTCTACAGTGACCCAGGCCTACTCCAGCTTCTGCCGCCAGCCATGAAAGACTATCTTACCTCTGCAACCATAAACTGAATAAATCTCCTTTTCTCCCTTTAAGTTGCTTAACTTTGGTGTTCTCTCATAGCAACACAAAGAGTAACTAGCACAAGTAAATGAACAAGTAACTAGCTAAGTAAATGAACGAAGTGATTATTTCTAAAGAAGAAAGATGGGTATTTACTGAGCAATGACAAAATTTGGAGGAGGCCATTATACATAGAGGCAGACACACACACACACACACACACACACACACACACACACACACACACTTACTTTATCGCTGTTGTATACAGGAGGAATCAGAACTTTCAAGTTTTACCTGGTTTCCCAGGCTGTACAGATGTAGTATTCAAATGTAATCTGCATTCAAATGTAATCCAAATCACAGTATTTCAAACGCTATGCTGTTTCCACATAATGATTCTCATTCATTTCGTTTATCTGCTTTATAGCAACTTGCTCAACTCCTATGGCAAATAAAGCATTGGAAGAGATTCTGTCAATGTCTGCCTTCATACAACAGGAATACTATAGAAATTCAAGATGGCATTATCATATCTACTTATCTTTCATTTTGTTATCTATGAGGAACAGATAGCAGTGTTATGCATTCTTGTAGCAGCTTTGAGAATCTGGTATTAAAACACAATAGAATGCAGGCAGGGGAGATGGTTCAACTAGTAAAGCACTTGCCACATAAACACGAGGATCTGAGTTCAGATCTCTAGTGCCTACCTACAAATCCAAGGCATAGCGTGCGCCTATAATCCTAGCATTGCGAGAGCAGACAGGAAGATCCCTGAAGCCCTTTAGCCAGGTAGGGTGTCAAAGTGGTAAGCTCTAGGTTCCACGAGAGACTGTGTCTCAAAAAATAATGTGGAAAGCAGTCAAGAAAGACATCTTATTGTCAACCTTTGGCCTTCACATGCCATGTGAATACATGTGATCAGATATGAGACATACACAACAAATAAAAGTAAAGACAGAAGGATATTGTGGGAAGTATTAGGCTATATCAATCTGTGCTTGGCTCTGCTGTAAGTGCCTCATAGAATTGACAAAACAGGCTGGGAAGAAGACTCAGTGGTTAAAGCCTGTCCCTTGCAAGCACAAGGACCTGAATTCAAATCCCTAGATCCCATGTAAAAATACTGGGTGGATATGGAGACAGCCTGTAATTCTGGCACTGAAAGGCAGAGCCCACAGCAAAGCAGCAAGGAGGTAGAGCAATCCATGATGATTCCTGATGTCACTCTTGGGCCACTACATGCACACATATGCAGATGCACTCTTTTGTATACATACCTACACACACATGTACACTCACTCACATGCAGCACACATACATGGAGAAAGAGAGAGAGAGAGAGAGAGAGAGAGAGAACTGACAAAACAGAATATCTGAAATATGGTCTCTTGAAAAAGAAACCTAAAAGCAAGCTTAGCACTTGGATGCATCTAAAAATAAGAGTCTCCTCCTCAAATTTTAAAGAATAGGAAACATCTGTTTGCTACAACCAACTTATGCAAAGTACTGTGCTGTAAGATGCTAGGTGGTAACTATGAAAGTAATGAAAAGAAACCTTTGTTTCCACGTGGAAAGGAAGATGGTCTTCATGTAGAAGCTCCTAGGTCAAGGTAATGATGACTGCACAGAGAGGGGAAAAATCCAGTGTAAAGATAGGCAGCAGTGTGCTCTGACGCTGCAGCTAATGGTCAGAGGAATCATTTCTAAAAAAACTTTCTTAGAACATTTTTTAAAAAAACTCATAATTAGTCTCCTGTATTTGCTTTAATAATATAATCAACTTTTCTGATCAACTGGAACTAGGTACTGGCATAGGAGCAGAAATGCAAATTTTTCACTGATGTGCATTCCTTCTCTTCTGCCTGAGCTGGCTCAGTGTTGATCCTGCAAAAAGCCTTCCTGTTGCATACCCGGCTATTCCAGTTCTTCTGAAGTTTCAGCTCTCTCTCCACCAGAGTTACTGCAGAACAATTGCATAACTTGTTGATTCCAACGGAAAATGGAAACGTAGGTCCCCTGCTCCTAATTATTAGCAAGTGAAGTTTCAAAAGATAATCTTACATTCATGTTTGAAGTAACATTATTCACAATATTCAAAAGGTGTAGGCCATTGAAGTACCCATGTATAGAAAGCAGCTAAACAAAATGTGACTTACCCACACAGTGAAGTATCACTAACTTTAGACCTCATGGACCACATCCTCTTCCCCTTATTCTCCAAAAAAGGAAAGAAATGCTGTAGCATGAATGAACCTTGAGAAAATTAATGTAAGTGATTTAAGCCAGTCATAAAAGGCAAATACTATATGATTCCACTTATACAAAGTACCTGAAGTAACTAAACTCCTAGGAAGTTAAATCGATTGTTGCCAGAAGCTAGGGAGAGTGGAAAACAGAAGTTGCTGTTTAATGGTATGACTTTTCAGCTGTGTAAGAGAAAGAGTTCTTAAGAGTTTGGCACAGCACACTTAAAATGATGGAGATGGTAAATCTTACATTCCATATATTTTATCACAACTAATAAGATTATGAATGATTTCAAGATGTAAGCCAAACACTGGACCCTTCTGAACTCTAAGCCCTGTGCAACTCCACATGGGCACCTCTATATGTGTGGACAGCCAGTCTGTAATATTAATAGATGTGGTATGTTTCCAGCACATTTTCTGCTGTCTTTTGTTATAACACATTTCTGTTCATTTCTATTGGGCTTTTGGATTCCTCCTTCTCCACGGATGTACGTTCTAGAAGAAGAAAGAAAGCAGCCATATGTGGTCTCTGCATACACATAAATAGCAAGATCCTAAAAATTCTCAGCCCATTGAAATTTTTAGCAACCAGCAAAACGTTCAGATTTTGCCTTTGGTAATGGGTAATGTCACAGTGAAAATGCCTGCAGTACTCTAGAGAAACCCAGCCCTGAATCCAACTGCTTTAATTTGTATTTGTTCCCAGGCTGCCTCTTTGTGAGGTGGGATTGGTTTCATGTTGGTCACTGGGCTGTGAAACACTGATAAATTAAATGATTGGTAAATACAATAACTTTAATAGGGAAGAGAGCATAGGAACCCATTTGCTACTTTGGGATTACCTCAGAATTTAATTTCTGAAAACAGACCATAGAGAGTTCAGATCTGATAGCTAAAATAAAATATGCTGGTGGAAGTCAACCAAGTCGTCCTAGATTACCCAGCATTTGCTGGCGGTGCTGAGTCTGAGCAGAATGTGAAGAGCTATCTGAGGACAGCGGCTCAGACAATGCTCTCTAACACTGAGTTCCAACTCCACTTAGTCCACGAGCGATGCTATCACATTGCTGCCGTGAGAAAACTAAAGACAACCCACAAACACTTCACAAGCTTGGATGTGATGCACCTCTGGATGCATAGGTCGAAATTGTTAAAAAAAAAATCTACACAGAGGAGATGAAAGTGAATTCTCAGCCATACCCTCTGTGTTTCTATGCTCTGAGCAATGTTCTGTGCCCTGGCTTACATACCTGTAAAATGGGGATGCTGGTAATACGTGTGCCATGTGGCAGAAGTAAAAGTGAATACATTCCCATGGCTAAGCACTTAGACAAGTTGCTGGCGACATTGCATGACCATTAAATATTAGCCAGTATTTTCCTTAGATTCAGGAATTTTCTAGACCTCACAGATAATTTTCTAGACCTCACAGATAATTTTCCAGACCTCACAGATAAATTATAGGAGGGGAGGACACCTGACCCAAAAGCCCAGCAGAGGCTGCATGGAGTCCATCAGATTCCTCCTCTAGGAAACAAACGGGGGAATCCAAACACAATCTGAGTCCACATCAGGGAGAAAAGATGACAGTTAAGTGTGATAATGCAGAGGTGTTGTTTGATCAGCTTCTCTGGAAGCTGAAAGAAATCTAGGACTTGTGGAGAGAAACAAAGATGAGAACACCATCTGGTCAGACTTTCTAGGCCTTTACTTCAATGCCTGCAAACCAATCATATCTTCTTTCCTGGTACTAGATGGAGAAGAGTTCTTAATGCTCAACTCTAGGATAGGCTAAATTGTGGCAGGAACAAGTGACTTCTAAATCTCGACCGTGTCCTACAAGACCCTGTGTGTGTCCACTAGAAGTCGGGAGTAGAACTCAGTCCTTCTTAGTCCTTCAGGGACATAGCTGAAGGAGATCTCATCTCTACCTCCGTAGCCCCGGGGAGGGAGCAGGACAGTTACACTCAGGCTCTCGATCCTCTTCTGGACCCGAACTCAGCCCTTCTACCTACTTTTCATTAGAGAGGCACATGGCAGGGGAAGTACAATCTCACCACAGGCCGAGGAGAGTTATGATTGAGTCAGCTTGACTGTATCTGTGTTCCTTCAACAAACAATAATCCCATTGCTAGGTAATACTATGCACAAGATGTAAAGCACCATCTTTTCTGTACATTTTTTTTCTTAATGCTGTTTTGAGCATATCATGTATTCATTCTCTGCTTTTTAATAGGTATGTGCTTTACTTGATCTTCCATTCTTCAGTTAGTAGTTATCTAAGTCGCCCACTGTGATTCAACAGTAAATTCTCTAAATTTTGTATGTTTGCAATTTAGTCTCCAATGCAGCAGTTTTGGGAGATGGAACTGTTCTTAGGTTTCTAAGAGTCTTATTAAAATTCCCTCCAATAAGTATGTAGCATATGGATGCTCATTTTTTCCTTACAAGTTTTGAATTTCTAAAGAGAAAGCAGGTCACCCTTCTTGCAAAGAAAATGGAACAAAACAAGCTATGTAGGACTTTTCATTCTACTTCAATGGCTTCTGAAGAGTTACCGTGAAATGCCTCGGTGACCAGCTGCATGGGGTCCACAGCTGTGGCTGGGCTGAGCCCTCAGACATGAATAACCTCAGATGGATACGTTACTGGAAAGCAACCTCTTGCACTGCCGTCTCTGCCCTTTCTCTCCTAAAGGTCAGTCTTGCACCATGGATTCCTAACAATCTCCCTGCCAGTCTCTCACAGGCATCTCAAAACAAGATTCCAGGTGGTTCAAAGCTATTCAGTTTTAAATAGAAAACTAAATCATTCCTGAACTACTTTCAAGTCAATACCCTGAAAATACTTCACATGCTTAACACCGCTCTTGCCTTCATCAGAGAGAGATAAAGGTAACTCAAAATTTCAGAGAAGAGACCATTTTTACTGCGCATCGGAACAACTTTCTCACCAGGATAATTGCTTGAAATTCCTATTCATGTCCAATACTAAAGCACAACATTTTGTTTCAAATTTAAGATAAGTTTTAATTCCAAATACCATGATAAAACTCAACCTAGTCCCTTCAGAACATTTTGAAAGTTGGAAATGGCTGTAGAGGGGGTGACAAGAGGAAGCCAATATGATAGAGACAAACCTAGACCTCGGAGATGCGATGTGACACATCCCCTCTTTGTTTCATCTAAGATGAGCATGCAAGAAATAAAAATCGCCTTTAAAAAAAGCTTCACTAAGTGCCAATAGCCGTGCCGCAGAATAAAGTGATAACAACAATAATATGGCAAAATATACCACCATACTAGGACGAGAAACTCAAGGCTCATCAGCAGAAAGAAACAAGTCCTTTAGAAATTAACTTTATAATATACTTCATGAAAACAATTGTTTTCAACAGTTGTGTGAAAGGGGGGAAGGTGCAAATAAAATAACGGCATCTGATTTGAATTTGTAAGGGTACAAAGAATGTTGTGTCAGCAAGATGGCTTAGTGGATAAAAGAAGCCTGTATGTGCAAACTTGTAGACCTGCGTTCAGTCTGTAGTCTCCAGGCCACATGGTGGAAGGAGAGAACAATTTTTCCAGGTGAGGAAGCAGCAAAAGGGAGGAAATGTTTCAGGCAAAAGGAGCGTGGAAGCCAGGCAAGAGAATACACAGCATGCTCATGGAAAATCACTGAGAGCAGCAAAAGAGCAGCCTGGTGGACTTCAGGCTTTGGAGAAGGTTTGGGCTACATCTGGACCCTCATTCGCCACATGTTTCCTTACAGGGGCCTATTATTCCAACTTTTTAAAGAAGAAACCTTATACTGATTGCTTCCTTTAAAAAAAAAACTTTGACTTTATTAAACTATCAGCTGTTTTGATTAAACTTTTGGTAAAAATAAGTTAACAGTATGATTGATTTGAAATTATAAGGGGAAGTTAAAAATCCAGTTGCTGTTATGAAATAGACTGCTAGTGGATTAGGAATATTTGGTGAAAGAAAATTAGTCCGGTTAATAACAGGAAAAAGTTGGAAAGTAGATAACAATCCATTGCCACGGAGGAACCAAGAATTTGATTTCACCATTGTTCTTATTATTCTTATCTTTAAATACAAAATTTATTTTGAAATTAAATACCAAATCAAGGATATGTTTTGTGATTGCCCAATTCCCTATATGGGTCATACCACAGTGTGACACATTTGAATGGAATAGCTACAGTTCAGCCACATGTCCACTAGAGGCCTCTGAAGAGCTTGTTTTTTTTTTTTTTTTTTTTTGTCCTAACGTGGTCTCAGCCAAAAGGACCTGACTAAAACAAATAAGAAATACGGGTTACATACCACTAAGTCAAAGATTGAATTGATAGGTCACCTCATGGTCAGGACCATAATTGTAAATAAAATAAGCAAACTGCAAAACTTTTAAAAAAATTCCAAGACATTAAACTGCAAAACTTACAAAACTAGTATGTAACTAAAACAGCAGTTCAGCAACAATTCCCAGAGGCCACCAGGCTCTGGCGTCTGTTAACTAAATGGACTATGCTCTGAGTGGGGAGGCAGCTGGAGTGAGACTTGCTGGGAGCCTCTCTGAGCTTCCAGACTTTCCAACGCCCTCTGAATACAAAGGCATGCAAGAGAGGGCGCTGGGTGGGAAAGTAAACAGCAGAGTAATTTAAGACAGATGGGCTGAGAAGGGACTTCTCAAACAGCCACAGTATGGCAGTAAATAGGAGAAGTCAGAGAGCTATGTCTTTGCTGACACCACACAGGCAGAAAGAGACCCTAAAGTAGAAACTGGACAGTGGGTGACTTAGGACAGAACAGGCAACATGTTTAATATGAAGACAGTTGCAGATTGTATGTGCAGGAAAATTTACTAACTGAATGACAGTTGCCCTGCCAGTCTCACGGGACCCCAAAGAGGACATCATTTATTGTCTGCTCCAACAGTCCCCAAAACATCAAAACTCAGAGGGACAATGCCATGCTCGCCCACATGTACACAACACACACTGCTTCTGGTCTGTTTATGGAAGTGGCCTGTTTTTCACTAGGTTTGGTTAATTAGCAAAGGAGTTGTACAGGGCTGAAAGAAAGAGCCTTTTGTTTGGAAAACCTGTGAAAATATTCCCTCAGAAGCTTGTAACTTTCCCTACAGATCACCCTGGCCTCGAGGACAAGCCAGAGTGCCAGAAAGCAAGGGATCCACACACGGCCCACATTCAAAGGCGTTCTCTTTGTTGTCCCCAGGGAGTTCAGCCTTAATGGGTTTACAAGGTGCAGCTTTTTTGGAGCGTGGCTGGACATCTACGGCCTCAGTGAATCCCACAGCTGTTGGGAAGGCTCTGGCTGCTGCACGGGTGGAAGGAGCACTTGCTCTAGGGGTTGTATGTGTTCTGGTAGTGACCAGGTCGCATCGTGAGCAGATTCAGTTCCCATCGTGAAGGAGGGCGCTGCAGCCTTCATATTTCAGTGAAGACTGTGGCAGTAATACACAGAGTCCCAGTGTCCTGACGTGAGGCCCATATAAGAAAAGCCATGAGTGATTTTGTGACCGTCACTGCATGCTGCTAGTCAGCTTCACTGCCGTACCCCAAACCCCTAAACATCAAACATCACCATAATGTGCACATATTGCCTTGGCTGAAAGGAAAAGTGGGCGTGATTTCTCTGAGGAGAATGCTGGGAGGCATTCCGTTGCCGGCTTGATTACGGCTTCAGTGCCACTCTTTCCAGCTCCTTAAACCAATACATACAAATGCTGGAAGATGTTGGACGCTTCTGAGTAGAGATTTCAGAACCTCCTTTCAGCCACATCCACCTTTTTCCCTTCAACATGCTTCCTGTCCCAGGGATGGTTTCGATGCAGGGAATTCCCTTTTGCTGAAATCTCAGCCTTCCTGTTACACTCATGTTGATTCATCTGAGAATCACATCATATCATCTAAAGCTCTGTTTATTTAGTCCATCATGACACCCAAGGTCCCTCTGTTCATTTGTATCAGAATCATTAGGGTCTTCATTGCATGGAAAGTACTTTTCAGTATTGCCAACGCATCCGCTAGAAACTGGAGACTACATCTTTCATTGCATGGGCTTATAAAAGCAGAGAAAAAAATTCTTTTGTAGAGATTGCAACATTGACTTTGAAAGACAGACTTTAGAGTGGCTCATGTGTAGGGTGATATATCATTCCAGCTTTAAAACTTAAAGTCTCTTGTCCCAGAAAACTCATTGGTCGGTCACCTTAACTGCAAAGGATCTCTGACGAGAGACAAACTGACGAGGCAGGCTGATGAGTGTCTGAACAGGCCCGGAGCTAGGGACCCAGCAACTACAGCTGCAGACATCCCAGGGGAGGAATGACAGTGTTCAGGAGACAGGATCACTCTCTAGTGGCAGGCATATTGCAGGAGGCCAAGTAGCTGTCCTTAGGCTAGTCATATAGCTCCATAGCTCAAGGACCTCAAAGATACCACACCTTTATGATCTGGGGATCATAACGTCCTTGTACACATGGAAGCCAGGCATTATGAGTGTGGGTTTCAGGGGATCGGGCAGAGGGGGAGGTTTTGTGTTTTGGACCCTGAGATGAAGGGTCCAAACCCCGCCACGAGTTCTCACATTTGTCTTCTGGTGAAGTCTATATTGACCATAGGGAGAAAAGTGACCCATTAGAATGGCCATGGCCACATGGCCAGCTGGGATTCAAGTTGCTGGTGGCTCGTTCTGTATCCTAGTCTTGTGGTATTTTGCTAACTTTCAGAGATCCCTCAACTTTACGTGAAACGATCTTCCAATTCAGTGTCGTCTTAGTACAGTAGCCCCTCTTCCCTTCCCAACAGTGGATAGCTTCCACGACCCTCACCGAGGCTGAAACTGAGAAGCTCTGTTGAGCCTGTTGAGCCTTCAGGAGTCCCACACTGCAGATTCCAACTACAGGGACTTGAAAATATTCTAAAAGAAACTGCATCTGTACTTGCTGAACATGTACAGACTTCTTTTCTTGACATTCTTTTGTAAGTCCTCCCATTGTACTAGGTAGCATCCCAGTTACTCTTTCTGCTGCTGTGTGTCCACTCAGACTCAATCGACATAAGGAGAGAAAAGGAGATTTATTTGACTTACAGTTTCAGAAAGAGAGATACAGTTTATTACGGCAGAAATGGCATGGCAGGTGGCAGAAGCTGGAGGAAATCAGGTCACTGCAGGCATCACGATGGAGGCAGAGGGAGCTCAAGCAGCAGACTAGAGTAGCCTACTAGAGGGAGCAGAGTGGGACTACCTAAACTCAAGGCCCTTCCCTGTGATGTGCCTTCCTCTAGCAAGGCTCCACCTCCTAAAATTGCCATGACCTTCTCAAACAATTAAAGATCCAGACACTTGGCAGGAACCTTGCTGGCAGCTGAGTAATTGTCCTTAGGCTAGTCATGCAACTAACAGCTTCTCAGTTCAAGGATCTCTAAGATGCTACAGCATGCTCCTTTGTGAAGGAGCACTCACATGCAAACCATGACAGGTGGTGCAAACAACACAGACAGGATCTACAGTATTCATGTGGATGCACGTGCATTCTATGCAAATGCTTTGCTCCTCTGGATCAGTGACACAAGCATCACAGATTTTGGTACTGGGTGGGTTCTGGAATCAGTCTTCTGTGGACACTCGAGGAAGGGCTGTACTATGTTTTCTTTTTCTTATACATTCACACTTAGGATAGAATTTAATCCATATATTTTACATAGTAGGAGATTAACAATAGGCAACACAAACTAGAACAATTTATATAATATATAATAATAAAAATTATTTTGTCTCTCTTATTGTTTCTGGAACTTACTATATTCAAACTGCAGTTGGCCAGCTGAACCCAAATAGTGAAAACCTTGGAAAGTGAACCTGCAGATAAGGGCGAGTACTGAATACTGTGTCCAATCATCTGTCACTTGTTCGTGTACTCAGTCATGTAATTCTCCAGGACAAATAGATATATTCAATTATTAATTTCCCATTTCTTGCTTTTTTCTTCAGAGTCTTGAAATTACACCTAGAAACTTCAAGAACATAGGTGAAAACACTGATGCACAAGGCCCACACTACACTGTTCAGGGTATTGGGGACGGGCTAAATTCCTCTTTATTGAGCTCTACTGCTAGGAGGAAAACATCACTTGTGATAAATACATAAGACCTCATTCAAGTATACATATGGCTTATAAGTATGTACATTCAAAGAAAAAGGGGCCAGCCAGTCTGATTTGTATGGGCAGACTCTTTACCTTTCAGTTCTGGCCTCCTCTGCCTCAGCTAGCAGACTCTGGGTACCTGTTTTGCAGACTCCGTAAGTCCCTGTATTCTTGTCACTGGCTGATTTTTCTGTCCCTGGGCCCTCAATATGCTTTGAATTTTGTTCTTCTGAGAAGAGCCCTGAGGACACAGAAACTCAACCCCAACTGTTGTCTGTTCTGCCCCCCAGCCGTCCCTTCTGGGTGCTGGTGTCTCTGAACCCTCATACTACTTTCTCTCCCAAGTTCACTGGGATCCCTCACATGCCTCAGCAGCCCAAGCTCTTTCCCATGTAATTGACTGTCTGTGGGTTTATTTTGGAGATAATCACCATCTGATTTTTACCCACCTCAAGTGATTTAGGTGAAATTAGCCATGAAGTTTAGGGAAATTTTTTTTTCAATTAACTGAAACAACAGTCCAGTTTTTATTATCATTTTTTTCTTAGAAATTGGTAAAAATAATCTGATTTAAGCACTCAGTTTCCAACAAATTAAGCTCTGTTTGACACAAGGCAAACCACCTCATCTGACATATCAGCTCAAAAGTAAACCTATGCAAGGATTATGAACAAGAGAGATGGGTTAGGAGGGCCACACCATAAACAAGGAGAGAGGGGACCATGTTACAGCAGAGAAAATAGGCCTCCATCAAGGTCTGCAAGGGGTGACATACAGTGCCCAGCAGAATGGAGTGAAGGGAATTGCAGGAGCACCAAAACTGCAAAAGAAAATCAACGAACCACAATCCAGAACTTCAGAGACTCTATATCAATCACATAGAACTAGGACAGCCTAATCTCTCCCCATCCTGGAGCTCAGGGACATTTGCGGAAGAGGGGGCGGTAAGATTGTAAGAGCAAAAGGATGGGAGGAGCAACGATTTGCAAGATTCTCAACAATAGTTGGGGCCAAAGCAATCATAATGGGACTTTGCATGCCCTGCGCAATGTCCAGCGCACTGTTGCCCTCATAAAGTCTAGCATCTGTTAAGGGCACCGAGACCCCTGGAGGCAAGGGATTGATAGCCATAGTAGTGATCTTATGCTTAAGGGGAACAAGAGAAAGGGCTTATGGAAATGCCACTGGGTCCTTATATAAATAATCTGATTTAAGCACTCAGTTTCCAACAAATTAAGCTCTGTTTGACACAAGGCAAACCACCTCATCTGACATATCAGCTTTCTGCATGTGAAGTGAGGACAAACCTTGTCATCTGACTGCCAGGTCTAATTAATTATAACTGCAAAGATGCTATGAGGAAAACCTGCTTACTACATGCTCTGTAACCGCAAGGGCACACGACTCTACATGTTTCTGCCTCCAAAATGACAGCTTCGTGGTCACCTCATTTATTCTCTGATTTCTCTTTATTCGATTCCTCTGCTGCGAAGACAAATATCATTCATGATAAATCCGCGTAAAATTCTCTGTTTTTCCAGAAATCGAAGGCTGTATTTGGCATGGTCACAAAAAATGCAAAAAGCAAACTAAACAACTCAGAATATTCCTTCCTTAGATCTCCAAAATGATTCTCAAAATGGAATAATCAAGACACCAGTAGTGATCTTTTTAGCTATTGACTCTCTAAATGGGCACTGTAGCTAATCCACAGGGAAACATGTAAGATTTTCAAGGACTCACTGCCACGCTAGACACCTGTGAGACACCAGCAAACTGTGAGTTCAAAGTCATTCACATTTCTAACACGAGTGCCTCTTGACATCGCCCCCTCTCTCCTGCCCAGGCCACAGTTTGGAGAACAGGGGTAACAGCAGGTACTGTTCAAAGTACAGGTGCCATGAGAAATCAACGTGGAACAGAAAGCAAGGACAGCAACAGCCAATCTGCTTCCAGTTCCCATATGGAAACTGCAGTGTCCACATATCCATATGCTAAGCAGATGTGGTTGTCAACAGTAAATAAATCCTGTCTGTCCTTTGTGTCTGTGGACTCCACATCTGCAGATCCAGCCAGTAACGGATTTAAACAATGGAAGAAAATGCTTTTGCTTGAACTGAATATGTGCAAACAGTTTGCTTGTCATTGTTATAGTACAAGAACTACTTACATGGAATTTACATTACATTAGGTAATAAAGACATCTAGAGATTCTTTAAAGTCTATGGGGGGATGTGTATAGATTCTGTATAGATATTACACCATTTAATATAAGGAGTGTGAGGTTTGGTTATCTTTAGGGAAGCTCTGAAACATTCCTCTGTAAATACTGAGAGTAACTGTTATTTTCCTTTCAGTTCAAAGGTAATTTAAAAATATGCAGTAAGATTTTAAGACATGAATGCATTTTAAGTAGTTTGGACTTAACTTCTTAATAAATACAACTGTTAGATATTTCTTTTGGCCTAGGAATAGGATTCCAAATGAATGTGGCAACTCTACCCAAGGGAGCTATGAGAAAATGACTGAATCACTGGAGGCACCAAGAATGAAGGCCATTTGGAAATCTCTTCAATGCGGTACAAATGAACATTCTTGGGCCTCGCTTCAGACTCAGTGAGTCACAGACGCTGGGGATGAGGCAAAGCGGTGTTTGTTTTGACTAGACGTGGGTGACTCTGACACACATTCGAATTTGAGAAACACTGTAATAACGTACTTCCTAGAAGCATAGGTGTGCTAGTGTATGTGGGTGCTGAGTGGTAAATTAACATCAAGACAGTATGATAGTTTGAAAAAAATGTAGATGTGGGCCAGAAAAATTCCCCAAATTAGTTTATTCAGACAAAGACACAGACAGACAGACAGACAGACAGACACACACACACACACACACACACACACACACACACACACCATACCACACACTGCACATACAACTTTTTTCTTATAGCTCATTCTATAATTTTAAATGAACAACATTCACATTATAAATTATGAGTTAACTTGTGTTTTATCCTTATCTTTGCCTCCTTGAGGACCTGCAATAACTTCTGATTTATGTAAATAGATTCGATCTCCTATTGAATATTTCTAATTGCTAAACAAATCACACCACTTCTTCCAGGAGACAGAATCTATGGTCGATCAGCAATGCAGAACCTAAAACCACTAAAAGGAACTGGACTTTCATTCCCTGCTGACACTGTAGCAAGCCGCCCAGGCTTCACACACCGTTGGGACTTTCTGTAAAGACGGATAATGAAGGACACTCAGTGCTGGAGTGCTGGCGGTTCCAAGGAATGCTGAGCAGAGCAGCAGAACTCGGCATTTCATGCGACTTAATCCCTTTGTACATATACAGAGACTTCTAAATTTTTGAGCACTAAATCACATGCTTTCACCAACAGCCTTCTTTGGAATCTCCCTATTTCCTTAACAACCTGGGGTTCAAACACTGAGCACAGGTAAGTGGCTGCAGCAGGGAAAGAGAAACTTTTAAAACCTTGAACATCTCTTGGATACCTGAGTGACTTTAAAGCTTTACTCTGGGCAGCCAGCAAAGATCCTACAAAGATGAACTTGTCTTTGACTCTTCCAGGACCCAGAGAATAACGCCTCATCACCACTGTCTGACTGATGGTAGCTATCTGATACATACCTTATCAGTTGCTATATCATTGCATGTTAATTTTATATTCTGAGCTTAGTATAACTGTGCAGGATTTTTCCAAAATACTTAATTTTTTTCAAAGTTCCACACTTTGTTGATGTCTGTTTGAAATTCTACTTTTGTATATGTCCTTTAAATTTTTGTTTTGGGTTTCTCTGTCCAGTTTTTCTTCTTTCTCCTAACAGAAATCCTTTTCCCTAAAGAGCTGCACACTCTTCTCTTTCCCTCTGCACCAGCTCTGCACACCCTTAGCCATACTAAGGGACTCTGTGTTCTCCACCCACAGGGGAAGTACAAATATCTTTGTCACACCAGACCTTTCCTGAGGCTCTTCCCTTTGATCACTTTCCAGGTTCCAACCTCATATTTTCAGCCACTTTCTACCTGATGGTTAAGTTTGCCCTCACCAGAACTCAACTCATTCACTTTCCCAAGAGTTATTCTCATGACATGGTCCAGGTTCTCAGTGAACTGCCATGATTAAGGTCATTGGCAAATCATCAACCTAAAAATCCCCACAACCAGTAGCCTCCACTTATCCATTGTTTCATTTTCTGCAGCTACAGTTATTCAAGTAGTGAGTATTGCTATGCAATCTTGTGCATTCCTATTCTGTCCTATGTGAGATGTGAGTTGTCCTTTTGTCCAGATCCATGTGTATATATACTACCTGACTATTAGCCATTTAGTAGACAGATGATAAATTGACTGGTAGTATCATTGTGTTTCTGCTTATGTAAATTTTATCTTAATATAGTAATTGCTCAATGTTAGTATTGTTCATTTTCTATCATATTCTTGTTTTTCCTAGGCACTGATAGAACGCCAACAGACTGTATCTACAGTGGGAGCACTGTACTTCCTGCCGTGTGTATCCAGCTTCTCAAGGTAATCCTGTTCCTCAGTATCAGGAAAACATTTCAGGACTACATCCCTTATCACTGTGACTGATTAGAAATTTCCCATTACTCCTCTCTCCTCCAACATACCTGACTATACTTGTCAAGGCCTTTTTTTTTTTCTGGCTCTCTATTTGAGAGGAGCAGTACTCTACTAAGAAGTATACTATCTCATAAGATTTTCTTAAGTTTATTAAGTTGAAAGAAAGTTTTTGCAGCTAAGAATCAAATGAAACATTGTACATCATGAACAAAATCGGAGCATGCCAGATTTACTGTCCAGCAGTTATCAGGATGCAAAAGTCGACAAGCAGATTATGTCTTACAACAACACATTTTATGTAAAATAACTGATCAATAGCATGTGAACAGAATAGTAAGTAAAACATTCTTTAATGGGGTAGTTAGAGGGGACTCGAGCGCCTCCCAGCTTGGACAGTCTAAAATTAATTTCTTTCAGATAGCATTTACCTTTAAAACTTTACTCCTACATAATAGAGCACCAAAAAAAGTAAAAAAAAAAAAAAAAAACAAAAAAAAACAAAAAAAACAAAAACACCATTGAGCACAAAAAACAGCCCCACTTACCTCAGAATCTTTCTTTATTGGGTCAATTTTTTGGTAAACTTCAAAGGTACAGGAAGAGGGCAAGGTAAAGAATCTAGACAGGGACTAATGATTTACTTGTCTTGAGGTGCTATAATGGACTAACTCAGGATGCTCTAAAGGTTAGAAATTAAGTATGGTGAAACTGATAAGGTGAAACACTTGGGGAGAATGAATATACAGGTCCCAATAGATGAAGTTAGTGATACAGTTTCCTGTGGAGAATAACATACCCTTAAAAACCCATCATTATTTTTGTGAATATGTTTTGTGTTTAGTAAAGAATAGACTAGTGACTTTGGAATTTTTGTTTAGAATTCAAAAGTCTAACAATTTTTGCCACTTAGCAAGAAAGGTTTTGTCTTGGAAATCAAGGGATAGTAAAAGCTCCATGGGCTCTGGAGTGAGAAACCTTGAGTTAAGGCTCAGAACTATCATTGAGTGATTGTGAGAACCCAAGAATTTCACTCATGCTCCAGCTTGAGTTCATTAATGTGCAGCAATAATAACTCTCATGTAAACACAGCTTAAGAGCCAAGCATTCTAAATACTTCACAAATGTATCTCTTTAATTCTATGATATAATCATTTGATAGTATTATGCTTGGATCTTTTAAAGACTGACGTGTTGAAGACATAGTCCCAGTCTATGGATGTAAAGGTGCAACCTTCAGGAGGTTGTACCTAATGGAGGAGGCTTGGTCATTGCGAGCATGTCCTTCGAAGAAGTCCTCGCAACTCCATCCCTTCCTGTCATTCCTATCACAGCTGCCATGAGGAACATGGTCTCCCTTACCACACTCTGTTGTGACACTGGCATGTCACAGATCCAAAACAACAGGGTCAAGTGATCATGTCACTTTTTGAGTAAACCTCTTAAACACACATACACACAAAAACTTCCCATTTTCACATTGATTATCTGAAGTCCTTTGATATCGCAAAAAATGCTAATGCATTGTTTTGTTTGTTTATTGTGCTAAAAACATACAAGGTCCAAATCACTGTCATGGTTTAAATGTGAGATGTCCCTCACAGCCTCCTGTCGTTCCCAGATGGTAGTGCCGTTTTGGGAGTCTGTTAATTTCACAGTAACACTGACTACTCTAGTACTAAGCTGTGTTCATTTCATGTTCCATTGCTGTAATGAATGCACAACCCAGAGAGTTTAGGGAACCAAATGAATTTTTATTCCAGCTCCATCCACAATCCATTATGGCAGAGAGTTAATAGCAGGGCCAGGGGAACTGACTATACTGTATCCACAGGAAAAGCTGAGAGATGTCCAAGAACCAAAGCATACCTTCTGGCTTGCCAACCAAATTCTAACCAGGTTTCCAGCTCTAGCCTTTCGAACTGTGCACCACTATGGGCTGGGCTTTTCCACATCAATTGGATAATCTATAGGCTTGCTCTAGGTTTGCCTTAACTAAATAATTCTTCACAAATGTGCCTAAAGACTTGGTTTACAATTATCACATTGACAACTGAAACTGACTGTTAAAGAGGATATGGAACCATTGGGTAGTAGAGCAGATGGACGAAGTGGGTCCCTTTGGGGCGGGCTTTAAGTTTTATGGTCTGGTCCCACTTCTGGTCCTCTCTGCTTTCTCATGTGCCCAGATACATGGCACAAACTCCTTCTGACATGCCTTATTTACCAAGGTGGACCATAACTCCTCAAAACACAAATAAACAAGCAAGATAAACCTTCTTCCCATAAATTACTTCTCAGATGTTTGGTCATAGTGATGAAAAAGCAGCATGTTCATTATATTAAGCATTTGAATGTGTGGTACATTAATGTTATATATACACATATTTCTGTGCAATGCGTCTCTAAAAGTTTTTCATTTTTCAATTAGCTTCCCATTTACCACAGCCACTGATAACGATCATTCTAATTCTGTCCCATGACTCTGACTGACGACAGGTAAGTGAATTTATTCATGTTCTACTTTTTGTAATAGGTTTATTTCACATAACAAAAGGCTCAAGGTTGTAAACCATAACAAGATATTCTATTTTATGTATATACCACATGTTACTTATCCTTATTCTTTCATATGTTAATAGTTGTGTAGTTTTTCCTTTTGGCTAATAAAAATAATACTACAATGAACAAGTATCTACTTGAGATCCTGATTTTTATTTTTGTTTAAGACAAAAGCCTTGCTATGCAGCCTAGGCTGGACTGAAATTTACTGTCTAGTCAAAGATGACTCAAAGTCACAATACCTCTGACCTCTGCCTATACATGCGCAACCATGTCTCATGACCATCTGGTTTTATGTCTTTGAGCCATACAGCAAGAAGCAGGAAGGCTAGATCATATGGTGATTTTATTTCTTTGGGCTATACAGCAAGAAACAGGAAGAACCAGATCATATGGTGATTTTATTTGGAATTGTTTGAGGAGCTCTGCATTCATTTCCATGGTGGCTGCACCATTCTACATTTCTATCAACAGTGCACAGATACTGTAACTTGTCCTTGCCAGTTTCTGATGTGTGTGTGTGTGTGTGTGTGTGTGTGTGTGTGTGTGTATGTATGTGTTCCTTTACTGATGGCTATTATTTATGCAATGTAACACAATCCAGGCAGAGAGCCCGTGAACTTCCAGATGATTCTCCTGTTTCTACCTCCCATATTTCCACAGGAATGCTGGGATTATAGATATATAGATATGATGTCAACTTTTTATGTTAAGATTGAACACAGATTCTCAGGTTTGTGTGGCAAGTACTTTTATCCATTGTGATATCTCCCTGGAACCGTGGGTACTTTTTTTTTTATCATTTTCATGTGAATCGGGTTGCATGCATGTGTGTATGCATATTTGCATGTGGGTGGGAACATATGTATGTGCATGCATATGGAGGCTCAAGGGAGATACTGGGAATCATCCTTGATCACTCCACCTTTTTGTTTTGGGGTCAAACCTCTTATTAAACCTAGAGCTGACCTACAGGGATAGTGAGGCCAATCCCACTTGCTCTGCAGATTTCTAGACTTGGCCTCCCAGGGCTAGAATTATAGGCAGGCCATCTTACCCTCAGAATATTTTATATGAGATCTTGGGATCTGAACTCCAGTTCCTTTGCTTGCTGAACAAACATTATAACTGTTAAGTCATCTTCCCAGCTACCCTTAATTAAGTACCTTTGATACAACTGCAAATTGGATTGCTTTCTTAGTTTCCTTTTCAGATTATTACCATAGTTTATATCTCTATATGGATATTATTTACATGATATAAAAATATAATACATACATATAAATATATACACATATGATGCACATGTTATATATTTTAACACAATAGTAAACATTAGATATTAATGTATATATTTTATGTTATATATTACATATAATGTAGCTTTGATGAATTTATTAATTCTAACTTTTTGTCGGAATCTTTAAGCTTTTCTACGTATAAAATCCTGTAAACAAAAGATAGGTTTATTGCTCTCCAATTTGGACATATTGTATAGAGTATTCTTGTTTACATTGTACTACACATGATGAAATTGTGTTCTTTCATATTTATGAAGACTTTGTGAGGAATCCATATTTTATGAATATGAAGTTAATTTGTAAACTATCTTAAGACCATGGTTTTCTACAATCACTTGAATGTCAAAACAAGCTTCCATTCATAGTAAATCATCTAAGCTATTAGCATTCATAATGCTCAAAAAAGTTTAAAATGGTGGAATCTAGTGAGTTACTTAAAATCTAGTTAAGAGATAATTTGAACTTTTAGAGCCATTGGGGATATAACTGCAAACTAAACTTCATTTGTACATAAACTATCAAAAAAATCTTTGGCTTGTGATAGTGATTTTAAGTCTGTTTTAGACAGTATTTTCAAGGTGATTTCAGTCTGGATGTCAATATCTATAAATGTATATGCACATAGAAAACTAAAATTAAGTGAAGGAATGGCTAAAACTGCTTTAAAGATAAAAATATATACCTTTAAATCATATTACATTGTATTTCATATGTTTGGGAAATGAGCTGGTACGTCTAGGTCTGTTGTCTGTTTTTGCAGTTGCAACAAATATTTATCTCTTTGGTCTGAAACTCTGTATTGCTTCTCATTACACAACAAAAATAACCCCAGTCCATTCCAAACTGCTGATTGTTGGAAACAAAAACATCAATTCAGTTTCAGAAAACATATCTCTATTACAACCTTCCTTTCTGGATGATCTAGTCTCAGGAATTCCTGTTTCCTCTCTATTTCTATTTTGCCCTGGGTTTCCCCCTTTCATCACACACTGCTCCACCTCTACAGTGCAATAAATATTCATCTTCCTCATGGTACTTTTTGTTTGACACTGGCTATGTTCATCCATCCCTCAGTCTTTTCCACTACTGCTTGTCCTCATGACACTATATGTACAAATCTCTGTAGTAAATGGGAGTTTTTTTGTATGGTACGCAGAAAGGTAAGCAACCAAGGGACGTATTTTCCAGCAGGGATGACACAGATTCTGCAAGGGTATGGAGTATGAGTTATATAAGGCCTGAAGGGAAGTCAGGTTGTAAAGACAAATGATGCTACCCTTGAAGCCAAAGAAAAAAAATCTCTTGACCTTCTCTTGAAGAGACTGAATGTTAATCACATGGCACATAGAGATTTTCAAAGAAAGAGTTAGAGGTGGCTTTATATTCCTCCAAAAACTATCTCTAGCAACAGTGTGGATGATGAATCATAAAAGGAGAGACCTTTATTACTACGCATTGGTGATTAGACCAGAGATAATAGTAGCCCTGACAGAGCAGGGCTGTAAGGTGAAGCATGGGTAAAACCTGGTTTCCTCTCTCTCTCTCTCTCTCTCTCTCTCTCTCTCTCTCACACACACACACACACACACATACAATATCTGGTTTCTTTCATAGAATATCTTATTACCAATGGAGTATTAATTCCTAGAGGCAGGAGCCTCATTCACTCCCTGATCCAGGCCTGACCTAAAGTCTTAACTATCTCAGATGTGTAACAAACATTGATTTAAACATTAAATGCGATATGGACAGAAAGTACACAATGACTTCCAGGACTTTAACTTAGGTAATTACTTGGGAGGAAATGGTTTAAGCCAAGAAAGAAGGTTTCATGAAAGCTGAGTTCAGGATGGAAGAGATTAGGAAGGAGAGTGGTGAGTGCTTTGTGGTCTGAGAATTCACGGAGGAGACCAGAGCCTGTGCTCTTCAGCTGCTGCCGTGTGTGGCAGGCAGCTGGGGAGGGAAGGACTTGACAGAGGGTGTCATGGTTTGAAATGTGAGCTGTCCCCCGCAGGTTCCTGTGCTTGATTCTTCATTTTGGGAAAGTCATGCACCTTTAGGAGGTGGAACCTTGCTGGAGGAAGGCAGTCACAGGGGGTGTCCATTGAGATTAGTTAGCTCTGCCCTGCTTGAGTGAGTATGTTCTTGAACTTGCAAGCAGCCGCTCTCAGCTTCCATGATGTCTGCAGTGACTTAGCCCATCTCCAGCTTCTGCCACCAATACTGTTTCTGACATAAAGGACTGTATCTCCTTTCCGGAACCGTAAGCTGAATAAATCTTCCCTTTTATCCCTTAGGTTGCTTGATTTTAAGTTGTTTCTCACAGCAACAAATAAGACTAACTAGTATAGAGGGAGAAGGGTGAAACAGGAAACTCTATTTAATCCACAGCTACTGTGGAGCAGGCACTTCACTAAATGAATTTATAAATATCTCTAATTATTACAGCAGTCACAATAGGGAAGAATTGCCCATAAAAGATCAGAAACTAAAACTTGAATAGGTTAATAATCTTTTCCAGGTCACATTACCAGGAAGCACTAAAGTGACATTGGAATCTTCGAAGTTCTCATTCGTTTTCTCTCTCCTTTGCTCTCCCCTGGCCAATATCCCTACAGTAGACTCTGCCTGGAAGGCTGAAGCAATTTCTCTCTCCATGCATGTGGCTCTGCAATTTGATCTCAACACTCATTTCATCAAGAAAAGCCCCTGAGGCTGCAAGGGTTTCTATCTGGGTCCTCCATTTTACTCTGCTGAGCTTCATGTCTTTTGTAGTGCTAGTTACCACCAGATTTTTGATAGATGCCAAAAACATGCACTGCGGAGAAGCCTCTCAAGCCGATGATGTTAGGATAACTGGACATTCACAAGTAGACATGTGAAACTATATCCTTAGCTCTCATCTCGCATAAAAATCAACTCCAAATGAATCAAAGACCTTAATGTAAGATCCCAAACTGTGAAACTATTAGAGGAAAAAGTAGAGAAAACACTTTGGGATATATGCATAGGGAAGGACTTTCTCAATAGGACTCTGGTCACTCAAGACATTTGGCAAATGAAAAAAATATATAATTAAACTGCTTCTGTATAGCAAAGGAAATGGTTAATCGAGTAAAGAGGGAGCCCACAGAAAGGAAAAAAATCTTTGGTAGCCACAAATCTGACACAGAATTAATCCACAATATACAAACAACTCAAACAAATAGCAAGAAATCAGACTACTATCCAATAGATGAAGTAAACAGTTCTCAAACAATGAAATAAAGATAACCAATAAATATAGGAAAACATTTTCAACTGCATTAATCAACAAATGAAATTTCAGTTGGCATTCCATCTTGCTTTAGTGAGAACAGCAGACATTAAGAAAAAAAAATAACAACAAATACTAGTGAGATATAAGGGAACCTTTACACACTCCTGGGGGAAATGGAAATTAGTCCAACACTGTGGAAGGAAGTTAGTATGGATGTTTCTTAAAAACTAAAAATAGATTTTTCTATATGACCCAGTAATACTACTCCTGGTTTTTACCTGAAGGACTCCAAGTCAATATGTCACAGAGACACTTGCACATAAATGTTTATTATAGCACTATTTGGAAGAGGTAAATTGTGGAACCAGCCTAGGTATCCTGCAACAGAGGAACAGACACAGAAAGCCTGCCAGATGCCATAAGTTCTGTCTTATATATGCGGGTGCTAGCATTGATCTTCTCCTGGCTAAAGTAGTTGGCTTGAAATTTTGTAAGAGTCAGAATATTTAAAAGGGACTAATGAGTGGGAGGGTGGGGAGGGAAGGATTTGGGGGAGAAGATAAAGGATTCCCCAGGTAGCAGAGCTAGGGAAGAAACAAAACAATGGAAGAAAATTCTTAGGGGGGGGGATGAGAGGATAAGGTGTAGGAAGGGCTGAGGGACTAATTTAAAAAACCCTAAGAAGGTGAGATTCAACCATATAGGAACCTCCTATGATATTCCTATGCCAAAAAATTTTAGTTTTTAAAGAAAGAACAAGAATGGACAGTCCCTGTACAGAAAAACACAGAGAGAGGAAAATAGAACAAAGCAAAAAATAGGCTATTTAATCTAGAACCCAAAGGCAATTAAACAATAATAGAAGTAACAGGTATGTGATACTTTTTGATAAGTTGTTGTTCAGAGGTCTCAAAGGCCCCTCAAATAATATAGACTTTTACATTCTCTTGGTTACTCTCCAGAAACTGACAGTAAGATCCAATTACTGAAGATGCAACACACACGAATCATAGGACATGGACAAAAAGCACCAGCTAGAACTGGTCAGGGAGCTTCCTCCTTGTTGACCGGATAGCTTACATGGTACCAGAGAGTACTATGAAAGCTACTAGGGGAGAAAAACAGTCAAATTCATCAGTCTGTGAAAACTACAAGTTGCAATAACAATCACCATGGCAACAGGTGACCATCAGCACAATAGTGATATGAATATCAAGGAGGCAACCAATATCTTTCTAATTAGATTTAGGGCCCACTTGTCAGAATGGCACATATTCCTCTTACTGTAACCTAGAACAAGAACCTAACAAAGGCAAAGACATAGGTCCTAGAACAAGAACAAACTATAAATCTTTAGCTAGGAAAACAGTACATCAAAACTGTTTTGTACATACCTTTTATTATACGCAGACTGGAAAAGCACTTAGGACTCAACCTACAAGTCTTATCCTACAGCAGAAAGAGCTTATTACTGAAAAGCACAGCTCACCAAAATGCAGAAAATAAATGACTATGGATGGCTTGTCCCTGAACAGGACATATATTCCTCACTCACCCCTACACCAAGGTGCAAGGAGCACTGAGGAAGAGGGAATGGTTAAGATTGTAAGAGCCTGAAGTGCGACAGTGGTGGGCCAGACATTGTCTTCTGGACATGACCGAATTGTGATATACAAGATCTCATAGTGATATGTATACTTATACAAAAATTACTTGGGACTTGTCTCATGTCTCACCATAAAAGTAGGAAGTTCTCACGAAGATCTACACCTCTCTGAGAGACTGATGAGGACTAAAGTTGATGGGGATGAAAAGAAGTATGCTTTCCTCAATGATATGGACAATGATCTATGATACTTACTGAAGCATAAAGTCTGTCAGGCTTATGTCATCAAATACAAACTAGATAAAACACAGTGGGCCACACAGGTGAAAAGATTTAAAACAGGAGAAAGTCTGGCAGGGGAGATGAAGGATTGTAAGGGAAAAGAAGGGAGAATGGGGCTTGGGACTAAGGAGTAGAAATTGAAAATATTATGAATTCGCTATATTCATGTATAAAACATTAAACAAATAAAAATAAAAGAATGGAGAAGAAAAAAGGAAAATATATCATGTATACACAATGGTTTTTTCCAACCATAAAGAATGAATTCATGCTGACTTCAGGAAAATGGATGCAACTAGAGATAACTAAGTGAATTAAGCCAGATTTTTATATACATATATATACATACATATGTATATATATATGTATATATATATATATATATATATATATGTTGTGTATACACATGACATGAATGCATTAGTAAAACTGTCTAGAGGAACAAGTGATGAATGAGGATTGAGAAGAGGAGGGTAGGGAAGTATAGGAATAAATGTACATTTATACACAAAATAAATTATTTTAAAACATTTAAAAAGGAAAGTTCCAAAATCTGGATTTAGAACATATAATTTGTTTTGACTGACATATGAAGAAGAAGTGATGTTGTATAACTTAAGAACTCATAGCAGAAGAGACTATTCAACTTCCACAGTCACCTGCTAGTATTCTGAGACCAAAAGCCCAGGCCAGCTTCAGGGAGAAGTGTGGCTTCCTAAAAAAGGAATCTGACAACCAAAACCAACCTGCAGCCCTATGATGGGACAATACAGGAACAACAAAGTCCACTGAGCTGCTAGCCCATTGATGTGCATAGAACAGTAGAGATAAGCAGAAGAGCTTATCAGCTGAGCCCTGTCCCATTGCCAACACCTAGGACCATAAACCAATAATGTGTTAACAATTACTAAGTTTGGAAGTCAAAAGATAAATTATACATTCAGGCACTCAAATATACCACATGTAGCTACCTCAGATGCAAAAGAGAAAGAATCTCTGCTAGGTGTTTGTTGCGTCAGAGGAAATCTCAGATGCCTCAAATTATTTGAAACATCTCCTTTACCCTCCAAATGAAAGAAAACTATTAATACTGTACAGTGAGTTTCATTTAGAGTTAAAAAATTATTGTTGATTATCAGGAAACTCAGAATCCTTTAGAATATTTGAGGAAATGTTCTAATCAACTGATTTAAACACTCACTTGCTGGCAAATTGAGATAATTTTTCCTAAGACATGACAGCATGCTTCATAAATACAGATGAGATAGGAAAAAGACTAGTAGATAGACAGACAAACACAATCCTCATTTGCATTTATGTCCTTGTAGAAGTGCTTATGAAAGAAAAAATATTCTGCAATGAAACAGACTGTAGATCAGTTTCTGGAGTCTTGTGCTGTGGGAAGAAACAACTTTTAGCTGTAATTGAATCTTTTGGGGCCACCCTCTGTGGGTACCCTAAGGTGATTATGCTCAGAATAGAGGCTTTCAGAATATCATTTAGCAAGGAAAACATGGCTGGATACCAGTAATGAACTAATGCCCTTGAGCTACTCATTTTTTATGGTAGCCTAATTGAAATGTACAAATTATATAATGCTCCCTGCTTGTGCGAAGGGGCAGGACAGCAATGCAGATGAATGATTCTGAAATGCACCCATTAAGATAAGGTTTCTTCTTCAACAGAAAATATGTCAGTGATCTAATTTATGAGTGGCCAAGATAGGTGAATCTGTCATTCTGTCCTATTGGAAAGATCCTTTGTCTTTGTGCAAAGAAAACTGCAGAGAAATCACTTTTTTTTTGTTTCAAAAATAGATCTTTGCTTTCATTCTTTTCTTCTCAAATTATATAAAGGGAGTTGATTAAATTAGTTTGCAAATTGGAGAGGTCAGATTCTGATTTTAAATGCATACACATAGTTGATGTATGCAGCAGAAGAACTGTGTGATTTAAGGACAATGCTACTTATTCACAGCACAATTGGGGATATTTGGAGGGTACAAAAAGGGGTCAGGGTGGACCTGTTAAAGAACTTGGAAGAAAAAAGTATATAATGTGGCTATTTCTAAAAAATTATAATTCTTCTTTGTTGCATGCGTAAAAGGGCAATTGCATTGCATTTGTAGACAGACATAAATGCTTTGTCTTTAAAAGCAATAGATAATTAAGCATGAGTTTATAATTTACTGCACAGGTGTCAAAGTGAACCAAACGGAAGTAATTAAGATGAACAAGTGACTGTTTTCACAAGTGAGGCAAGTACCACTTTTATTGAGATAGAGCTAGATAGAATATTACCTCACCATACTTTCACCATCTATGCCTACATAACAACCAGAAATAGAAAAGTAGGTCTATATTCATGTGATTCAGTGCATAAGACATTATGAACTTCTCACAACCGCGTCATTGTCTATGTCTATAGGTTTGCAGAAAAATAGCTTCTGCTGAGTGCCAATTTATTACAACAAACACAATCCTCCAAATTTTTGTTTTCTATTTCAATCAATTTTAGGTTTCAACCAATATTTTTTTGATCTTATTAATTCTATGAATAAATATTTGTTGGTCATATTCTGTACAGAACACTATGGTAGGCATAGATGAAAGAGAAAACAAAGACAGCAGATATCCATAACCTTCACTTAGAAGTTAGGCTATTAGAAAACTAAGATAAAACATTCATGAACACAAAATAAATGCAGGTAAGGAGAGAGGGAGGGAGGGAGAGAGAGAGAGAGAGAGAAAGAGACAGAGAGATCAACAGTATACAGTTTCACTGCAAAGATAAAAATATTATATGCCTTGGCTAAAAAATTAAGATTGCTTCAATAAAAAAGGATCATAAATGATTGCTAAAATGTCAATAGGCCATTGTGATGTGGTTATGTAAAGTTACAGACTGGTTTAAAAGATGGCTGGATGAAGACCCAGAAGACAAAGTGCCTTGTGGCTGAGCTTGCCTGTAGACAGGTTGCTGGTGGAAGCGGAATGGAGTAGCTCTCCTGCTGAGGAGTGGGCCCTTCATTAGCAGTGGAGGCAACATGATGAGTGCTGGGCTTGGATGGTGGATAAGAAATACAGCTTCCACGTGACACCTTCTCCAGCCCCTGTGCTATTCCACATAACCAGTCTTTTGGAGTTAGACTTTATACAACATTTTTCAGGAGACACAAAAGTTCCTTCATATATACCTACACAGTAGATACAGTCCTGCCTTTTACTATGTATTATTTATATATCATATATTTATAAACATGTAATCATTATATATTATGATATATAAAGTTTTATCATTTTTATATTTCTCTATATATCATGTTATTGCACCAAATCATGATATCCAACATTGTTGCATATTATTTATATATTGTATAATAAATTCATAAGTATGCAAACATTGTTATATTTATCATGCATAAGGTTTTGCCATTTTTATCTCTATCTGTATATCATGCTGTTGCACTGAAGGCAAGATCTCAACAGTGGCTACACATCAAATCTTCACACCACATTAGATATTGTCACCTCACCTTAGAAAATCTTGATTGGTATCCCACATATCCAAAGTTTTAAAATGGCTGACCAGGCATTTTCAGTATGCTCGTGCAAAATATTTTTCATTCAGGAAATTTACATGGTTTTCTGAGGAGGTCATTGTACCATGGTACTTCAGCACCCAACTAGTTTAAAGCTCTTAACTTTAAATAAATGAATATCTCTGAGTCTTAGGTATCCATTGCAATCTTAAGTTTTGAATGGGCCAAGGCTACGTCGAAGAAGACGTCGAAGAAGAAAAAAAGAAAAAGAAAAAGAAAGAGGTCCATGTATCTGGGTACATTTCTATAGCATTGGAATTTTCAAATAATACTTAAAACTGGTAGTCTACAGTATTCCTGGAAAAGGATTGTTGTGTTAAGAGATCTAAAGTGCTTCTAGTGGGAAAAATAGTGGAGTATCCAGGAGCCAGGAAGTAGGGTGACCTATTCTTGTATTCCTCTTCTCCATTTTTTTATCTCTCTTATTTTTGCTTCTTCAACTCTTCCTCTTCCTTCTTCTTATTTTCCATCTGTGTCTTCTTTCTCTTCTTCCTCTTTTCTCTACATTCTTTGCATTGTTTTTCCTCTTTCTTGGCACCATTTTTGCTGTTTTCCAGTTGTTCAACCATGTCATTTTTTTCTTACTGGTCACTTTTCCCATATTAATTAGAAATATTTGAATGAGACAGTTTTTAAATTATTAGTCATATCTGTTAATGCCCTTGGATCCCCTAGTATCACATTGTGTGGGAAGTTGGCATACTACCTAGATCTCTTTAAAATAGCATATTTAAAATTTCTTGCTTTTCCTAGTAAGTTGGGCTTTGTTCCTTTGCCAGACTTTCAAAAACGCTGTTTTTTATTATTCCTTGAATATTGCATGTATGTATATATTTTGTCACAACCACCCACCCTACATCCTCTCACTTGCCTATCTCCCTCCTCCAAAACATCTCCTCTCAACTTCATGTGTTCTTCCTTTTTTTCTTAATAACCAAGTGAATCGAATTGGTTCTGCCTACATGTGCATGATTGTGGGGGCTTTCCACAGGGGCTTGGGTAACCCACTAATGACTGCACTCTCAAAGAAAAGTGTTTCTTCCTTGTCCTGCAATCATCAGTTGGGGAGGTACCTAAAGAGTCCCTTCCCCATTGATCCCCAAATTTTGACTGCCTTTACCAGACATTTGTGATTAAAAAACACTTTGTTTTAAAAGTATCTACCAAGAAATTACAGTGAAAAAGTTATCATTCTTTATGGCATTAAGATGACTATTCAACTAGTTTGGTAAATTACAGTGAAAAATCTTTGGTAACAATATAACGTCATTCTCTAAGTGGTGGAATAATGTAGAAGCAGGGATATTCATATACCACTTTAGGGTGTCATGGTCACAGACAGTTGTCAATGAATTTTAATCCCAGTAAAACATGTTATCTCATGTCTTTGGATTGTCAAAGACAAAACACAGCTGCATCTATACAGAGTATTTAGCTTATATCTTTATTTTGTCATTTCTTTGTCATTCGTAAGGAATCTCAAAAATCAATTCTTCTAAGACTGCTTCCTTGATACTTCCTTTGTTTCAGGAATTTCTTCTCTCAAGGTGTCCTTAGCTACCATCATTTCCTAAGCACTGTGGTTAGCAATTTGCCAGCATTATTTGTGAACTTGGCAGCAATTTTCTTCATGGAGAGATTTACATCACCTTTTCACCATTAAGGAAGCTAAGCAAAGACTCAGAGAAGGCTGAGTGATGTTTCTATGTCACAGTTAATTCAGGCAGAGTTGGAATTCAAGCTCCCAGATTTTTGATTCCAGTGACAGAGTTCTTCCCACTCCCTCACAAGCATCTTCTTTCTGGGTCTTTCTCTGACACCGGCTAGATAATTAGCTCCTAGTTTACAGGAGCTTTAAACTTGCTGATTTTGACTCCTTAGACTAAAATAGTGAAAAGAAGACTAAAAGCAAAACATTTTTATAAAAGCAGAAAATGCACTCCAAGTGAGCTATAAATGTTGCTAAACACTGTTAAGGAAAGCAAGCTGTAGTGGGAGGTCATTTCTGTTTCAGGGTTCACATGCCGGAAGCTGAATGTGCTCATGAGGAGGCTCATCAAGTCACGAAAGTGACTATGAATCTAGTGTGCATCTCTACCTTCTGCCAGGGGAAATAGGATTCTAGAGAATTTGATTGGCTCAGAAACTACCAACAGTAATTTGTAACTAATGTTTCCCTTAAAACAAACAAAGCTCTGTGACGGGTTCCAGATGCAAAGTCAAGCTACCAGCACCTTTGCCTTGAAATCCATGCTGTACAGCCTGAGTAACCCTTCTTAAAGGCATTCCTTAATCTGTGGACTTCAAACTTCTTCTGTACCATAAAAAGCCATGCGGTACTGATTCTGTACTTACATAATAAAAGCCAGTGGGAGGCTTTATGCTTAATTCTGCCTATCTGTACAAAGCAGTGGTTTTGGTCCACTGCCCCAGCCTCTTGACATATTCTAAGATTTCTAGTGTGACAACTAACACATTAACCTATTCCTGGGGACTATCAGGCCCATAGGAATGGCTCCCCTCCTCACATCTTTCTCTCTGAACACACTTGTGTTCCTGTTAGCTGGTCTATAAGACCATCTGGACAAGGACTTGGTCTGCCTCGTTTACTGGCTTTAGAACAGGTGTAGAAGTGGAATTTCAATAAACGAAATAACAAAAGATCAGAGGATATAGGCAGGGGAAAGAAGGAAAGGAAGGACAGAGGTGAGAGGAAGAAGACAGAACAGGGATCAGCAAGAATGTACAGCTTGGAATGTAGGATTTAACTTCTACAAGCTTCAGAGTTTCATTGCAAAATACAATCTGACAGGATTGTTCTAAGAACCATTTAAGGGAGAGATTGTGTATACACACATCTAGTAGGCAGGTGGCAGAACGGCTGACAGGTTGTCTGGGTTTCCTTCTCTCTACCATCAGGGCAGACTGTGTGATCAAGCAGCTTCTTTAGGGCGCGGGAGTATCTGGGATGTATGGTCCCTGTATTGCCCCTTTCTCTCTCCAAATGAGTCACTTCATTAAAATGGAGGATTTATTAAAGCAGCTTGCCAGGTTAGGATGATTCATCTGCCTCAGCTGTGGTTGTCATCAGAGAACCATGCACATTCAGTATAGTTATAAAGCCTGCATAGCCATTAATTTTTGAGCTTGATCTCCTGTCGTTTACTTTTGTATTTTAAAAGAGGAAGTCCTTAAAACATCATCGTGTCAGTTCTGTAAGAGACTGATAGGACTTCTAGTAAGTGGATGCACATGTTTACATTTCCAAATGTTTCTCCATTTGTGAAAGAAAACATATGTCTAACTGGCTGACTGTATAATGTATAGCCATATTTATATGCTGGGATATTCCTTTCCTTGAGAGTAAGTAAGCTATAACGAAGTGCATTTCTATATGTCAGATGAGAATTTTAAAAGTTTCTCTCTCTCTCTTTCTCTCTCTCCCTCTTTCTCTCTCTAAGTCTCAGATTTAGCAGCTTGCTTTGTTTGTTAACTAATAATGCTATTACTTAAATAAGTAATATCCAATTCTGAACACAGCTTCAAAACAAAACAAACAAAAAACAAAAACCACCTTTCCTTTGGAAATAACTAGCGAAATGCTACCTCTTCAGCCTTCTGACACAGCTTAAAAATCAAAACAAGAAGCTTTACTTATGCCGAAAGGCTACAGGGACAAAGACCTAATCATTAAGTAAAGCATTCTTGTCATGGCTTCTGAAACTCAATAGACCTCTGGTGCTAAAAAAGGAAACATCGTTTTTTAATTCAATTTAGTCTGCTTAAGTATTATGGTTCCAACATTTTGCATAGATGTGACATCTCACTCAGAAGCTGTCCTTTTCTTGGGAATCTCTGTTTTTAACGCATAGCACCCTGTGGCACAACCCCTAATGACAAGGAGACTATGGGAACAGGGAGAGGCTAGCTGATGAACTCAGGGCCTCTGAGAAGCTGCGGAAGCACAGATAACAGAGTGCTCGACATTCCTTTGGAACTCAAATAGCAGCACAACAGTCCTCCGTCATTTGTTTTTAACCGCATGGAGTGCCAGAGCAGGTTCTTGCTCTACGGGCTGTATTTAGATCTCGCTCTTCTGCATAGTTCCAAGAGGACTAAGCAGTCAGTTCCAGCCAAGACAACTCTGACTTTCTAAATCCTGATCTCCAAGTCTCCAGGCCAGGCAGTCAGCACAGGTGAAGCTGACAGGTTGTCAGAGGAAAACCAAAGTTGTCACAATCAACTTGAATTACAGAGAAAACTGCTCACCAGCACACAACTGAAAGCCAAGTCTAGAAGGACACTCTTAGGACACTTTTCTCACCTTTCCTACATCAGCTCATCTAGCCAGCTTTGCATCCGAAAGTACTTTTTCAATGAAATTGGATTCTATGCAGTCACGCACATTTTATGGTCCCGTTTGTGCCATGGCACAACTGTAATGGATAGAAATGCAGTGTCCTGTGTCAGGATGTTGTCTGGTTATACACAGCAGTAGGTTACCAGTCAGAAGAGCTGCCCCAAGCAATGCCCCAGCACCCTCATCACTCTGGTCCACCCTTTTATATTTTTTAATGAATTAAGGACGCACAAAAAAACTCAATGCCAAACCATGTTTTTCCATGTCACCTCGGCCTCAAGATCCAATGATATTTCTTAGGGACTGAAAAGAACTTATCTGAACACTCTGGAGAACTCTGCACTGTTGTCTGTCCATTCCTCACAGTCCTGTCTGATGGTCACTTTCTGTGGTGTTAAAGGAATGTGTCTCATCAACAAGCTGTCTGGTTACCCTTATGACCTCTTGGAGCATAAGGTTTGATGACATGAGGCTCGCTATTCTCACTCCACTGTTCCTGATCTATTCAGAACAGATCTTAATGTGCAAAACTTTATTAAGTAATGAAGAGTGTAAACATGTCAGGAATGAACATATGGTGGGCATTCTTTTATCCAAGGGAAATGCCATTATCCCAAAGAACTCACAGAACTTAGCACTTCACCTACCTGAGGCATGTCCCCATAACAAAGATGCCATAGCATTTATTTATAACTTAGCGCATGGATTTAGCTATGGAAGGGCTGAGGGCAAGAGAAACCTTCTTGTGAAGGGCGAGGCTGCGGTGAGCAAGGTGGCGAAACTGCCTGTTCAGACTGGCTCTGGGGATTGTTCTAAGCTGTTCTTGCTGTCGTAATTCCTGACTCAACTGCAGAGCACTCTGTCCCCAGCCCTACCCCAACACAGAGGGCTAACTCTACTGACTTTCTACTTTTTTTGGTCAGGTTTACCTGATTTGTAGGGACATCAACAAAATATGGAATTCAAGATTATAAGCAGCACCAACATAAAAATGATGTTTGAACTGGATGGGATGGAAATAAAAACCTTCTTGCGAGCTCGTTGAGCAATGAACCAAAGTAATGAGTCCACTCAACAGGCTTGCCAAGAGTCGCCAGAGGAAAGACACACACCTCCATGTGTGTGTCTGTCACAGAGCAATTTGTCACATAGAGGGTGACCAGGCAGGACAGCATCCCTGGGGCCAAGCATTTTTGACACTAAATGCCTAATGTCTCAGGAAACTCTTGAGACCCTGACAAAATGTGCTGGTTGGTCCCTATTAGGAGGGGCACCAGGCAAAGCAGATGTGAGTGTAAAACTGACTGAGGTCAGTGGCGTAGTACAAGTTCAAGTCAATTACAATGAAGGCAAATTTGGACACTTAATAAGGAAGACTTCAAATGTCAGCTGGAAATGGTGGCAGCCTGCACTTCAAGACTTGGAAGGCATATCCTGGAAAACCCTAGAACAAAGACGAAAGGAGCACAACGATCCAGGATGACTCCTGAAGTCACCCTTCGGCCTCCACAGGTACATACAGTGCCCTCTGATAAATACGCACACACATACACAAATAAATCGAAAAATAAAAAATTTTAAAAAATCAAGAAAACATCTGAATACAGTAGATATGAGAAAGTAAAATCTAGATAGGTGTTTGACAGTTGTGGGGAAGGAACAAGTGTGCATGACAGTATAGGGTCACCTTTCAAGTACTGAAAGACAGCATCATTACCATACTGTTGTGATTAATGGTGGTTTAATATTGTTTTAGGTCTCTTGACCTCTTCGCAAGTTTCACCCATATCCTAATGCCTGAAAAAGCTGGAATTCTCGTGGAGATGTGTGAACAGATGAGCATATTATTCATCCACAGAAGGATCCAAGTATCATAATTATGTTGGCCTATGGTAAGGGACATAAGAATTTTCATACTGAGAAGAAACTACCACAGTCATAAAGTGAGTCTTAAATTAAGGAGGAGGAGGAGGTTGGCTATTAGGAGCAGATTCTGGCAGCCTTTTCAATTCCACACAAGAAGGCAACAGAAACAAAGCATTGAGGCCAAATTTCATATTGAACATCTTGGGGAATTTGTTCAACAAGAAAACATCACTGCTGTAAATATATTTTCCAATTTGTAAGAGCTAAGGCTAAAAATAGATATTATATGGTGCATATAGCTGACAGGTTATCAGCATGCATTGGCAAGAATCCTCTGACTATTAAGATAATTAAAAGTCACTATTATCTTCCAGCTGCTTCATTCAATGATTTTATTTCAAATGAACATGATAAGGCTCAGATACATTTTAAATAGGCAGTTCCCCTTTTATCAGTATCTAGAGTTCAGCAAAGCAAATTTACTTCTACCTACGAAATTTCTTTAAAATGTCTTCCCCAGGCTCTAATGTCAATGATATTGGTGTTACGGGTCCATTCTTTACCTATAATAGTTAAAGCAAGAAAGAACACACGCATATCACAGAAGTAAACGCTTCCATTATTTTCCTTAAAAAAAAAAAAAAAAAAAAAAGTGCCCAAGAGCAATGGTTTTGGCTTCTCATTTGAAGAACAAAAGAGAACAAGTTTCAAGTGGATTTCAATTAAATTTAATGCAAAGACCAATTGAATGGGAATGTATTATCACAAGAAATGATTCAATGGACTGTTGTAAAGATTAGTGAGTGGCTCAGGGGTTAAGCCTCTGTCTTGCAGGCCGAAGGTCCTGAGTTTGGATCCTAGACCCCACATATCGATGCTGGGCGGAAGCGGAGGTGGGGGCCTGCATTTCTGGTCCTGGTAGGGCAGAACCTGTGAATCCCGGAGCAGAGTAAACAAGGAGGAGGTGGAGGCGTCCATGGTGGTTCCCGAATTCGCCCGTGGTTCTACACACACACACACATACACACACATACACACACACACATACATACATACATACACACATACATATACACACGTGCACACATGCACAAGTGAATAAATAATAAAAAAAAATAAAAAAAAAAAGATTAGTGAGGACAAAAAAAAGTGGAAGGAGCCAGGAAAAAGAAGTTGGTGAAGATGATCTTTGAACAGGTGTCACGTGCATTATCTCTGCTTTGAAAGCTGCTGAGATGGACTACCAACATTTCAGGTTACTTCCAAATGTAAAGTAGCAAAAACATTTTTGAAAACTCTTCTATTTTTAGTTGAAGACTTTCCATCAAATGTTCATGTGCATTTTTTTATTTGTATTGTTTTCCTACAGAGCTAATAGATCCATCTCTCTCTCTCTCTCTCTCTCTCTCTCTCTCTCTCTCTCTCTCTCTCTCTCTCTTCTCTGGTATAGTCAGAGATAGGAGTCTAGCAATTACTTGGTGACGTATAAGTGTATGGTCATTACAGAGCCTCAGTGCCTATCTAGGCTTCTTATTCCCAGTAGAAAAAAAAGATTTCCTCTTAATTTCTTCTTACAAAATAATCTATGCTTTATCACTGTGCTTAATTATACCATGTAAGAAATCTCTTTCGCTCTCTCACAAACATCTTCCTGCTTTTGAGTCATGCTGGGAGTGGAAAAAATAAAAACCTTTCTGCTCGATCTATGTAGAGATCGCTTTCAGGCATTAGCTACCACAGACCCTTATCTTAGAAGCCTCCACAAAGCACTTAGTGCAGACTTAGGGAATCTTACTACATTCTGTACTTATAGGTATCCTGTACATCTACCCTGTATTGTCCTTATCTGTATGTAGCATTCTATCTTCTTTCCATCCCATTAAAATGAAGATTGATTGTGGGTGGGACCCATGCGTTATCCCACTTACAACAGGTATGGTATAAACACTGAACAAATAACTGGGGAATAGATAATAAAAATGATCTTTCAAGAAATAAATTTACATGCTTTATAATGTCCTTGTTTTCAATTTTCTGACAATTTTCTGAGATTTTGGTAGAAACTAAAAACGAACCGAAACTTCAACTAGAGGATATACAGGCAAGAATAATTCACAAATGACAAGGACCTCTTTTAAAATGATAACTCTCACCATTCCCTCTGCCCTCACTGTGTATGAGTTGTCTGTGTGCTCAGGTGCTGGGACCTTTTATCCAAGGGTTACCCAAAGCAAGCTTGTCCATGCCTATCTTCGCCTTGCCTCTCTGCCTTCTCGACAAGTTACCTGTGTGACCTGGTGCTGGGACTTTCATCCAGGGCTTACCTAGGCAAGCTAGCATGGGCCTCTTTAAATCTAGATGTCCATATCAAACCAAATAAGCAGAAATGACAAAAGAAGTCAAAGAAATATATCTTCTCCCAAAATCAGCAATCCAAATCCATTAACTCCCACTGAGAGCAGCCTATTGGATGGCAATCTAGAAAGCAATAATCTCAACACTGAAATCCAAAGATCAATTATAAACACGAAGAAGGAGATACAAGGAAACACAGATAAACACTTAAACAAATATTAAGAAGAACACAATAAATGCAGGAAAGAACAAAAAAAACACATATAAGGAACTAGACATAACTAGAAAGACACTTGAAATTCTAAAAACATGTTAGAAACACGGGGAAAAAACCCTGATCTCTAAAGAAGTATGGAAGCACTGGAAAAAAACAAACAAACTGAAATGACACTGGAATTGAAAAACTCAAGCAGTGTTACTAAAAATTCAATAAAGAGTCTCAAAAATAGAATTGATCACTTAGAAGATAGAGTATCAGAATTGGTAGAAAAGATAGGAGAAGTTGATAAGTCAATCAAGAAAAATGATAAATTGAAAAATATCCATGAATGCAACATACAGGAACTTTGGGACACAATCATAAAAACCCAACTTATAGATCATGGGTATCCTGGAGGAAGACACACAACAGGAAGATTCATCATGCATGATCAAGGAGATTGTTAGAGGAACATTTCCCTAATGTAAAGAAGGGGATATCCATTCAAGTCCAATAGGCATATAGGACCCAGGACAATAATATGTCAGACATCAAATAAGCACATTAAAGGTAAGATCTTAAGAGCTGCAAGACAGAAGGACCAAGTCACATACAAAGGCAATCCCATCAAAATAACTGACTTTTGATGAAACATAATTCAAGTTGTGAACAAATACAAATGTCAATCCAGACTATTATAACCAGCAAAACTGTTGGTCATAATAGAAAGCAAAAGAAAAATATTCCATGACAGAAGCAGATTAAAGGACTACATAGCTACTAAGCCACGGTTATGAAGAATATCGAGAGGAATATTCAAGATGGAAAAGAAGGACAAATACATTAAAAAGGCTACAGGGAATAAATAATATCAGTATAAGAGTTGAATGAAAGAATACAAATGCAAGTACACAAGGTCAATAATATTACAGGAACCATTAAAATGAGGACTCTCATCTATCCTTTATGAAGCTTCACATTTGCTTTGGTAGTCTCCACCTTGTTCAACTAAATAAGATGTGGTGGACATTTCCTTTGTCTTGACCTTGTTACTTTATGTCACATCCACAGCTGTATTTAAAAATGTACTAAAGGTGGCTTGAGCACATTCTTATTAAATCTAAAGAGTCGAAGCCAAAGTATCATTGTTTATGGTTAGTCAGGATCGATATAACCAAAGTGATGTCATATATAAGCCTGCTATTTGGATTAGTAATGTCACTAGTTTTAAAAGGTTTGGTCTACAACTTGTTATTGAGGGATGACAAAACCTTTCAGAGGTAAGTCCGAATGGGAAGTTTGCAGGTCAGTGTGGTGTGCCCTAAAAAGAGACACTAGCTCATTGGTGTCTTCCTCTTCCTCTATTTTACCACACAGCCTTAAGAGGTTTTTGTTCTTCCATGGGTTCTCTGCCCCTCTGCACCAGAGGTTTCTTGCAACTGGTCCACCCAAGTGAGTGGGGCCTCTAAAGATACAAACCAAGGTAAGTCTTTTGCCTTTGCAAGTTGATTATCTCAGGTATTTGTTACAGTGATGAAAAGCTGGTTAACATATCACCTTTGCTTGAGTTTAAAAATCATTACTCATATTCCAAATTATATCTGAAATGAAAACAAGCTAAAAGCCTGATTTATGTCTTCTTATGCTTTTCTTGGACTATGAAGACCTTCTGGATCCCTCCTTCTCAAATCCTACCTTCTCTTATAATACATCACAAATTCAACTACTCTTTCATCAATGATAATCGCCACAAATACCTCACTGGCATGGCTTTTATTAGGCAGAAGAGCTTCTGATGTCTTTTTAGTATAGAAGAAAAGCCAAATGTTCTTGATCTTGTCAGAGAGAGAGAGAGACAGAGAGAGAATGTATGAGTGTGCCTGTGGAGGGCCAAGGGTGACATCAGGAATTGTTGCAGTCCGCCTGCATGGTTGCTGATAAATGACCATCACACAGCTTAAGGGAACAAGGAGTTTACTTTCTTACGATAGTCCGGTTACAGTTCATAGTCCAGCTTGACAGGAGAGCACACACCAACACCAGGGCCGAGGGAACTGGCCACCATAACGGCTGAGAGATGGGCAATCCTTACTTGCCAGACCAGCATGTCTGGCCAAGTGAACAGAAGGATGCCAACTCTCTCAACCAGCTCTCTGTGATTTATCCAGGGCCTAATCTCACCCACCATGGGCTGGGTCTTCCCCAGCAGCCAGACAATTTCCTTCAGGTTTGCTCTGGGCTTAATTCAACCATCAACTCTCTATAACTGTGCCCAGAGCTCAAACCCTCAAGAGTCAAGTTGACACCTGTGCTTAACTATGACAGGAATCATTCTAGATTGTTCTATCTCTTTATTGTTTTTGTCTGGTGTCTCCCAAGCTCCACCTTCCAGGGCTGGAATTACAGGTTTTTGCCATATATGCTTGACATTTTTATGTGGGATCTGGGGATCCGAACTCAGGTTATTTTGGTTCTGCTATTTTGCTTTAATCACTTGATCATCTCCCCAGCCTTTTATCTTTGTTTTTAAGAAACAGTTCCCCTGTTTCCTAGTTTTGTTCCTTTATACCTTAAAACGACTCTCGGCCTTATAGTTTTGGACACAAGTATGTGATGTATAGCAAAGTAAGGTGCTTCTAGGAATGTAGCCAATGCCCTATGTTCCTGAACTCAGATGTACAATTGTTAAATATCTCACATATCATATCCTATATGAATAGCCTCACAACAGTCCTTTGAGGTGGGTATTAATGTCTCTTATTTCTGCAAAGAAACCGAGGCACAGTGGCTTTCGAGAACTGGTGTGGGATCAAGAAGTCATCATGGCGGAGCCCAGTTTTTACCCCTACATCTCTCTGATACTCCAGTTAGTGTTGTCAATGATTCAATCACATTACCTTTCACACAATGGAAAATACAGATGATTTCAAGTATAGATTTGCATGGATTCAAAAGAATCTCTTATAACATCACCTCACACACAATGAAAGAAAAGGCAGATGTGTTCTTGCTGCAGGTCATTGTGGGTGACTGTAGTCAATGCTGTTTCAACCACTAATGCAAAGTGCATTTTAGTTTTATTTTACTGTCCTCCATGTATTATGGGGACACAAACATCTACTTTGGCTTGTTACTGTCGGCAAAAGCTGAGTACTGTGACTTCCATGTGTGGCAGGTACCCAAGCCTGGATGCCACCCAAGGCTCATGATTAGTAAAGCCCTTTCGCCCTTCAGCACCCAACCATTCCACTCAGACACTTTCTTTTTTTTTTTATTAAAAATTTAATTATACATTTTAAAATTTTTTACCAGTTCCCTCCCTCCCCCCTCCTCCCCCTCCCCTTCCCCCAGTGTCTCCCCCCCAATTCCCAGAGAGTCCTTTATTGTGTATGCCTAACTCTCCTCTGGGTCCTCCTCTACGATGACATATAAGGACCCAGTGGCATTTCCATAAGCCCTTTCTCTTGTTCCCCTTAAGCATAAGATCACTACTATGGCTGTCAATCCCTTGCCTCCAGGGGTCTCGGTGCCCTTAACAGATGCTAGACTTTATGAGGGCAACAGTGCGCTGGACATTGCTCAGGGCATGCAAAGTCCCATTATGATTGCTTTGGCCCCAACTATTGTTGAGAATCTTGCAAATCGTTGCTCCTCCCATCCTTTTGCTCTTACAATCTTACCGCCCCCTCTTCCGCAAATGTCCCTGAGCTCCAGGATGGGGAGAGATTAGGCTGGCCTAGTTCTATGTGATTGATATAGAGTCTCTGAAGTTCTGGATTGTGGTTTGTTGATTTTCTTTTGCAGTTTTGCTGCTCCTGCAATTCCCTTCACTCCATTCTGCTGGGCACTGTATGTCACCCCCTGGCCAGAGACAAAAAGCTGTTAAACTGGAGTCTTGTTGTAATAGCACATTCAAGGATAGATGTAATAAGAGTAGGAAACCTCTCTGAGGGAGGGGTCCATCACCCATTTGCAAAATGATTACTTTTTATCTGCTAGACTATATGCCCTCCCCTTCTGGTGAGATCAGGAAGGAACGTCTGTGAACGTAACCAGGTTTCTCATTACTTACTTGCAGACCTTGATGGAGGCCTATTTTCTCTGCTGTAACATGGTCTCCTCTCTCCTTGTTTCTGGTGTGGCCCTCCTAACCCATCTCTCTTGTTCATAATCCTTGCACTTACTGTGTTACATAGGTTTACTTTTGAGTGTCTCAATGTGGGCTGGGTGAGTTTGGTACTAGGAGCCACCTATTAGGGAGTACATACGGCGCTTAATTTTCTGGGTTTGGGATACTTCACTTAATATAATTCTTTCTAATGACATCCATTTCCCAGCAAATTCCAGTAATTCATCATTTTTGATGGCTGAGTAGTACTCCATTGTATAGATGTACCACTTTTTCCTTATCCACTCGTCAACTGTTGGACATTTAGGTTGATTCCATGACTTTGCTATTGTAAACAGTGCTGCTATGAACATGGTCGAGCATGTGCTATCGAGGCGAACCTCTGCTGCATGGGGGGTTATTCCCAAAAGTGGGATAGCAGGGTCATATGGCATTTCAATCTTTAATTTCTTTAAGAATCTCCAGACGGCTCGCCAGAGTGGCTGTATGAGCCTGCATTCCCACCAACAATGTAGGAGAGTTCCCCTCTCGCCACATCCTCTCCAGCATTTGTCGTTGTTTGTATTGTGGATTTTTGCCATCCTGACCGGGGTGAGATGATATCTCAGGGAAGTTTTGATTTGCATTTCCCTGATGGCGAAGGAAGTGGAGCATTTTTTAAGATAATTGTTAGACATTTTAATTTCATCCCTGGTAAAGTTTCTTTGAAGTTCCAGGGCCCATTTTTTAATTGGGCCAGTGTTTTCCTTGGAGTTTAATTTTCTAAGTTCTTTGTGCACTCTGGACAATAGAGCTCTGTCAGATATGTGGTTAGTGAAGATTTTCTCCCATTCTGTGGGTTGCCTTTGAGCTCATGTGACAATCTCTTTATCTGAACAGAAGCTCTTTAATTTCACAAGATCCCAACTGTTGAGAGTTGGTAGCAGTGACTGTGCCATTGGATGTCTGTTTAGGAAGTGTTGGCCTAGCCCAATCAGCTCGAGGGAGTTCCCTATCCTTTCAACTATGGTTTTTAAAGTCTCTGGCCTGATATCAAGGTCCTTGATCCATTTGGAATTAAGTCTTGTACATGGTGACAAGTACGGGTCCAGCTTTAATCTTCTGCATGTGGAGATCCAGTTTTGCCAGCACCATTTGTTGAAGATGCTGTTCTTTTTCCATTGGATTCTTTGGGCCCCTTTGTCAAAGACCAAATGGCTGTAACTTTGTGGGCTTATATCTGGGTCTTCAATCCTTCCTTATCCATTGATCTGTGTGTCTATTTTGGAGCCAGTACCAGGCTGTCTTTATAACTATGGATTTGTAGTATAGACTTAGGTTTGGTATGGTAATACCTCCAGCTGTGTTTTTGTTACTCAGGATTGTTTTTGCTATCCTGGGTCTTTTGTGCCTCCATATGAACTTTGAGATTGTTTGGTCAACTTCTTTGAAGAATTGCTTTGGGATTTTGATTGGTATAGCATTGAATCTGTATATTGCCTTTGGTAGGATGGTCATTTTTACAATGTTGATTCTCCCAATCCAGGAACAAGGGAGGTCTTTCCACCTTCTGATGTCTTCTGCAATTTCTTTCTTTAGGGTTTTAAAGTTTTCATTGTAAAGGTCTTTTACCTCCTTAGTTAGGTTTATACCAAGGTATTTCATTTTTTTAGGGGTTATAGTAAATGGCATGGTTTCTCTCAAGGCTTTTTCACTTCTTGCATTCTGGGCATATAGGAAGGCCTCTGATTTTTGCACATTTATTTTGTATCCTGCCACCCTGCTGAACTTCTCAATTAGTTCCAGGAGCTTCCTCCACTCAGACACTTTCATGTATACATTTTGTATAACTCAGGCATATTAGGGCATTTAAAAAAATCTGTTTGATAACAAAAGTTTACCTTACCAAAACATTTATAAAAGAATTTGTAGTTTAGTTTTGAAACTCTGACTAGTATAATAATATGGGAAACTGGACTTTACCTCTAAAAATATAAGTACTTTTTAATAAATAGAAAACTAAACTCTATAGCAAGTCTGATAATGTTGAGGCAGAGTTAAGACCTCCCCAAATGCACAAGCCAAGTCCTTCCTATTTTTATTAGAGGGGATTCCTGATGTAATGATTGAGATTAATGTCAGCCTTACTTGCAAGTTGCAATAATTATGAATTATTTGTTAAAGGGCAAAACAAAGGAATGTATTCACTTGCATTCATCTTTTATCTAGATCAGTACTAAACTCAATCAGGGATGGTTTTGCTTCCTTGGGAACATGTGACAATGTCAGGAGACATTTCGGTTTTTGCGGCTTGGGTGGCTTGAATATCTGATATCTTCAGAGTAGAAACTGAAGATCCACTTAATATCATAAATACATGGAACCAATGTGAACAGTGGTAAGGTGGAGAAACCCTGATTTGGAGACAAGATATCTATAAGATTTCCCTAAGCAGACAAGAAATCAACCAGCTCTCCTATCAGGAAAAATATGGCACCCACTAATGTCTTTTACATAAACTATTTTAAAATGCATAAACCAAACCAACGATCCCAGGTGGTGATTTTCATCTCATAGCTCAGTTTTGTTCTCCCAACATAAGCCTCAACTAGATAGCATCTTTAGGCTTTCTGAGGTCAGTATTTATAGGCTGACCCATAGTCCAGAATAACCCAAAGAAGGAGACTTTCATTCAATAACAGTGGCGTTATGTTTTATTGTGGGTCATGGTTCATAATATGCAATTCAGCTAAGCGGGAAAGACACAAAACATTTGAGATGACTGGCAGGAGAAAACTCTAAATGTGCTCCCGCACAAAAGGGGATTAAAATGTCACAGGAATTTTTTCTTGAATATGGAATGGCTTATGAATGCTTCATTCTTTCCAGAACACTGGCAACACTATGTGCAGGCTGCCTGGGTTCAGAAGGCAGGGCAGGCTTTTCTTCTGTTCTGTTGCTCAGCCCCAGAAGGCTTTGCCTGGTAAACTGGAGCCCACGAGCATCGAGAAGCTTGGGTGGGAGATGTTTCATGGAAGTGAGCAATCTCTGGATTGCATGCCATTCCCCTTCTGAAAATGAAGAGAAAATGAAGAGAGACTACCTCAAACGGGGAAAGCCAAAGAGTTTGAGTAGGAGTGGCCAAGGCCCCGGAGATTATATCTACCTGGCATTTTAACTGTCCTCCATTATCTGAAGGCTCATTTGTCCAAGGCTGAGTGAAGCCATTCCTCTACCGATATGGAATGCAAAGTGATGGATGGGTCCATCAGAGAGAATGACTCACAGAGAGACTGCTCCACCAGGTGGCATGAATCAGGGTGGATGGGAGGCAGGCATGTCTGCCTGGGGCCTGCTTAGCCAGTTGTTGATGTCTCTCAGGTTTCTCTTGTGTACGGGAGCCTCACACAGAGTTAGAGCCTCTGTTCTGCAGCTGCAGTGCTCTGCCTGTCTAGTAGACCTTATCAGAGAATAATGAGTCTATCTTTCTTGACAATCTGCACGTGATTTGAATTTTCAGGTGTTTAGATTAACTTTCCATTCATCTTGTTTTCAGGACAAAAAAAACCACAATTATCTCCAAAATTAACAAGTAATTAGCAATTTTGCGTGGTGTTGTAGGATAAGATCTCACTGACCTCCCATACCACACCCTGAAAACACACACACACACACACACACACACACACACACACATACACACATACACACACACACACACCTGGCTCTCGCGTTTTTCCAGGTATTATTTACAAGTCCAAGCAGGAAGGTTAGAGTCCAGTTCCCATCCAGATCTCAGCAGTCTTTACTATGTGCACGTGATATTTGCATCAGTCTCCTGAAAAGCAAGGAAAACTATGGTGACATATTCTAGGGACCACGCTCATTACATGACAAACTGCCAAGAACTCAAAGGAAGAACACACTCCCGACTCCAAGTTCTCATCCTATAGAAGTCATAGAAGGAAATAAAGACTGAGAACCTCGAAATGAGCATATAAATTCTAACTGCACTGCTTCCTGGTGAAAGCCTCAGCAAATTGCTCGGCCTCTTGAAACCCAGTTCCCAGTTTTTGTAAAGATTATGATACTCCTGTGTCATAGTTGGGCACAGGTGTCAAGTTCACAGTTGAAGGTTTGAGCTCTGGGTACATTTGTAGAGAACTGGTGGTTGAGTTAGGCCCAGAGCAGACCTGCAGGAGATTGTCTAGCTGATAGTGAAGACCCACCCCATGGTGGGTGGGATTAGGTCCTAGAATAAAATATAGACAGCTGGCTCAAAGAGTTGGTATCCTTCTGTGCACTTGGCCAGACATGCTGGCTGTTGTGTGGAGATGATGTGGCCTGTTCCCACAGCCCTGGTGTTGGTGCATGCTCTCTTGTCAAGCCGGACTAAGAACTGTAACTAGGAATCGTAAGAGAGAATAAACCCCTTGTTCCCTTAAGCCGTTTGATGGTCATTTATCGGCAACCATGCAGGCGAACTGCAACATCCTGTAACTCAGTTTCTCCATAATGACATTCTGGGTCAGTTTATTCACGTATGCGTACATGTACTGTTCTGTGTATTGCAGGCCTCTACTCAGATATTGATAGATAGTAATAAATATCTCCTCAAAGGCTGAAAGTAACACTATATTCTGTAAAATTATAACAAAATGTTACCTAACCAGAAGCTAGTTCTACCCATAAGCATTCATGGAACAGTAAAAAAAAAAAAAAAAAAAAGAGTTCTAAGTGAAATGAGAGACCATGATAGAAAATAGGATTTTGAATAAGGACTACTGGGCTTCTTCATTTGGAGATTTTTCTCCAGCCATGTACCTTGGAGATCTTAGATTATGTTTCAATGCTGGGCAAAGGGGTAGGAATGTGTTCTCCTTTTCTATCTCATAGGCTTGTAGAAGCTTAATGATGTAGTTTATAACAAAGTGCATTGATATCTACAAGTACCCACACAATCACAGAGAATTAGTACGGCTAGCTAGGGCACATAGAATGTCATCCTAGACTCTTTCACATCTGGTACAAAGTCACACTATGTGATAGTATCAGCCAGATGAGTCAGTGCCACTTGCTACTCGAATTCCAGCAAAAGCACATGAATCATAAATGATCAAATGTGTCAAGCATATCTTGTAGCCGCTATGACTTATGGTACTGCCCTTTCTTTCTGTCTTTCTTTAGCGGTTATAGTCCAAGACCACCAGGGAGGCCTGATATCATGCACACAATATAACTCTAATATAGCATGCGTTCTTTTATATACACTACTTTAATAAAGCTTAATTTACAAATTAAGCACAGTAAAACGACGAAATGGAATAATTTTAAGCTTTTCACTTGATAGGAAGCACTTTATGGCTTCCTTGTGATTCCCCCCAATTGCACAGCATCATTCCTCTCTCCTCCTGTCCTGCGATACTTGAAAGCAAACACTGGGGTAACTGAGAAGGTTCTTAGTGACTAACAGTGGAGACACCGCACCAAAGGGTGACTCATGTCCTGGGAGGCTGTGGAACAGCAGCATAAGATCTCACCATGTTTCCCTATTTGAAATGCATAAACTATTTGTTTCTGGAATTTTCCACTTAATATTTTGAACCACAGTTGGCTGAGGGTAACTGAAATCGCAAAACTGAAATCATGAATGAGGAATTTGTACATCTTATGTTATTCCGTGATGGGTGAATAGCTCCTTCCTTGAAACTGGGCAGACCTTCACAGTACTATGTTGACATGAACTATGGAACTATTCCAGGTCAGTTATAAAAGGCATACATTTTTCAAGTTGCTGATTCTTGAAAAACTCTCCATGCATGAAGAAGCCGAAGCAGCCAATGAGAGGAACTAGGATGTGCCGTGGCCACCTCTTCCTAAATTTTGATTGACAGGCTTCGACCGTTAGTCATAAGTGAGAGTGAAGCTTTGGAAGATTCCAGGGCCCAGTCATTCTCATCTTTAGGTCTTTCGAGCTCAAAACACAGTCATGACAAAAAAGAGACAAACACTCTACACTATGTCTCCCAAGTTCCTGACCCTCAAAATACATGAACTTAATAACGTGTTTGGGTGGTTTGTTACATAGCATTAACACCAGAACACACCTCCCTGGAATTCCACTACTCAAAATGTGTTCCTAAGGGTTCTTGGCTCCTCTAGGATTACTCAGAAACCTGGAACCATCATAAGGACATGGGTCTTTCCTGTATATGCTCACACATGTGAACCACTGTGTTTAATGGTCTTTCTAATGCAATCTGACCAGATGGAGAGAATTACATTTATCTATAAATACCAGCAAGAGTCCTGTGTGAACCGTGATAAAACAAACACTCCCTATGGAAGGTGTGGGCCCTTAACAGCCTGTTACTAGGCCAAAAGTAGCCCACTGTGGAGGACGGGCTGGAAGAAGCCACGTGACTATCCCTCGCTGAAGAGTCTTTCCTAACCTGCCCATCTTGTCTACAAACTGACTTGACTCGATGAAAGATAAAAACATCACACTTAAGAGGAGTAGTGAAAAGCGGCTTTCTAAACTAAAGTGTTGGGGAAAATACAGAGTAAATGAGGAAAGGCTGAAGGATTCAAGAGATAACTCAGCATCTTTTATGTACTGAGTCATTCCAATTTTCTAACTACCTTTCTCGACCTTGAGAAACACAAATTCTCTTCCCTAAGGCTCTTTAGTCTTCTCATTTAATTTGGATTGAACCTGCAGTTAGACTCAGAATAAGAATTAAAATTCAACTTGAGCAGTAAAACTTTATATTAATAGCTCTTACAGAATCCTATATGAGTATTTTATTCAATATTAGCAGGGAAGCCTGCCTTAGGCAAATATGTGTAATTTCATACTTCATAAAATATGTAAACATCTTTAAATTACTTCTGAAAAAGTTTACATTTGAAATTCTTTATAAAATGCTGACTAGCTATTTAAAAACTGGAGTAAACAAGAACAGGTGTCCTATAGGGACATTTGTTTATTGAGCTAACCACAAGTTATTCTTGTTGTTTTCAGCTATTTCAAATAAATCATATCAACTCAACTGGTTTTTTTTTTGTTTATTCACATACCTAAAAATCAGTTATTAAGTTATATGTTTGGGTGCAAAATATTCCTTCAACAATATGAAATATGAAAAAGTTCAAGCTAACATGAAATGTGTAGGAGTTTAAAATTTTAATTTCCTTATCATACATATTAAATCCATTTAATGGTAGATTGGCTTTATTTGTTTCTTATCAATACATTTTTTTAAAAAAAAGAGATCACATTTCCCCATCCTAAAGCTCAGGGAAACTTGTGGAAGGGGAGGCGGTAAGATTGTAAGATGGGGAGGAACAAGGATACGCAAGATACTACACACGTTAGGGCTGCAGTAGCCATAATCAGACTTTACATGACCTGCACAATGACTGACATGTCAAAGACCTCCCAAAATCTAGCATGGATCACAGGCACTAGGATCCTTAGAGGCAAGGGAGATTAACGGTGATAATAGTGTTCCCATACTAAAAGAGAGCCCAAGAAAGGGCTCTGAGCAATGCCACTGAGTCCTTACACCTCATTAGAGTGAAGGGCTCAGAGGAAAGTTTGACATCCACACTAAAGGATGCTCCAGAGAATGGGAGGAGGGGAAGCGGGGGGGGGGGGAGGAACACTGGGAAATAGAGAAGGAAGGGAATAAAAGGAAGGGGAAAAGGGGGGAAGGATGCAAGGGGGTCTGGGGAGGGGTGGAGAGAGAAAGGGGATTGGGGTACCTATTAAGCTTGTATGATTGGGAATAAATAAATAATAAATAAATAAACAAATAAATAAATAAATAAATAAATAAATAAATAAATAAGAGATCACGACTAAAGTGATTGAAAAGTGTTTTTGTTTCCTTAGGAAATTCCATTACAATTTGATAAAATTTGCAAGTTGACAGACTTTGCCCAGTAAAAATCAAGGACAGCATACATCATTGTATAGATGTTACAGAGTACTGAAAATCTCAAGTAGAAGGAACAGCAGCACTTAAACTCAAATTAATGGACTTTTGTCATGATTGATATGAAAAAAGCACAAAGAGATAAGTAAGACTTGGAAAACATTAAATTATGTGTGTATGTGAGTGTGTATGTGTGTGTGTGTGTGTGTGTGTGTATGTGTATCCAAGGGCACTGTATATGTCTGTGGAAGTCCAAGAGTGACTTCAGGAATCAGTCTGTATTTCTCTACCTCCTTTTTGCTTTGCTCTGGTGTTTCCCAAGCTCTGTTTCCCAGAGTGGAAAATAGAGAGTTTCATGTGGATCTGAACTCAGGTTTTTTTCTGCTTGCAAGGCAGAGGCTTAATCCCTGAGCTCTCTCTCCAACCCCCAACATTAAAAATTTTAAAACATGTAAAACTTGCCATTGAAAACTTAGGGAAGTATGTCCTATATTGACTGCATCCTGTTGCCATAGTTAAGGTCCTTATCTCTCTTGGCATTTTGGGATGTAGTCAATGTAACCGTTATTGGTGACAATGGCCAGTGTCAAACACTGTGGAAGAACACAGACTTTCCATCATATAGTCCTGGGGGTCAATTCATGATTTTGCTGGTTATTTCAGTTTAACTTGAACATATTGCTTTGACTTCTCTGGGACTCAGTTTTCTTAACATTTTCATTGAAAACATTCATAGTACTTACTACTACAAGGATTAAATGAGATAGTTATTTATCATGTGTAGACAAAGTGCAATGGCTAGATACAAGTGTTAACTTGACAATTGAAGGTTTGAGCTCTAGACACCTTCGTAAAGAATTAGAGTTGGGTACTCCCTAATAGGTGGCTTCTAGTACCAAACCCACCTAGAGACACTCAAGGATAAATCTCTGTAATACCTACAGTAATTGCAAGGATTATGAACAGGAGGGATGGGGTAGAAGGGCCACACCAGAAACAAGGAGAAACATGTTACAGCAGAGAAAATAGGCCACCATCAAGGATTGCAAGTGAGTAATGAGACATCTGGTTAAGTTCACAGACTTTCGTTCCTGATCATTTACAACTGATGGGGTATGATCTCACCAGAAGGGGAGGGCATATAGTCTGGCAGATAAAAAGTAACCATTTTGCAAATGGGTAATTGACCCCTCCCTCACTGCGATTTCCTACTTTTGTTACATCTACCTTTGAATATACTCTTATAACAAGACTCTAGTTTAACAGCTTTTTATCTCTGGCCAGGGGGTGACATCCAATACCTATCAGGATGGAGTGAAGGGCATTGCAAGAGCAGCAAAATTGGAAAAAAAAATCAACAAACCATAATCCAGAACATCAGAGACTCTATATCAACCACCTGAAACTAGGCCAGCCTAATCTCTCCCCATCCAGAAGCTCAGGGAAATTTGTGGAAGAGGGGGCAGGTAAGATTGTAAGAGCACAAGAATGGGAGGAGCAATGATATGCAAGATACTCCACACAAGTTAGGGCCGAAACAATCATAATTGAACTTTGCATGCCCTGCACAATGTCCATTACATTATTGACCCCACAAAGTCTAGCATTTGCTAAAGGCACTAAGATCCTTGGAGGCAAGGGATTGACAGCCACAGTAGTGTTCTTATGTTTAAGGGGAACACAGGAAAAGGTTCTGGGAAATGCCACTGGGTCCTCACACCTCATCGGAGAGGAGGACCCAGAGGAGAGTCTGGCATGCACATTAAAGGATGCTCCGGGGATGGGAGGGGAAGGCATTGGGAGATGGGGAGGAGTAGCACAGGGAGGAGGGGAGGGGGACATAGGGCGGTGGGAGGTTGGAGGGAGGGAGGGGACCGGGTACCTGTTAAGTTTGTATGAGTGGAAATTAAAAAAAAAGTTATTTTTCAGTCATGAAAAAAAATGTTATTTGTGAAATGAAATTTATAGTAAATGAAGATGATTTTGTTACTGGTTGGGTTTTGAAATTTTTTTAAAAAAATAAATCTGATTTATTTAAAAAAAAAAGAATTAGAGTTGAGTTAAGCCCTGGGCAAGCCTTTAGGATTTTGTCTAATTGAGAAGGGAAGATCCCACCCATGGCTGATTGGATTTTTCTCTAAGCAGATTTATAAGATGAATGGAACTGAGCAAGTTCACATTCTTCAGCACCAGACCCTGGATTGCAAAGATATGCAGCTCCTGAACTGAGCTGCGAAGACCAGTCAATTCCACAAGCATGAACCCATTGCTAGACTTCTTTAACTGGTTCAATGAGTTGGCATTCTTCAGCATACTTGATCAGACATGCTGTCTGGCAAGTGAGGATTGTCCTGCTCTTAGCAATGGATATGCCATGCCCAGTTCCCTTGGCCCCTAGTTTTGGTATGAACTCTCCTGCCTAGCTTAAGTACAACTGTAACTGGACAATTGTAAGTCAAGAATAAAACCCCTTGTTTCCTTAAGCAGTTTGGTCATGATTTTATCAGCAACATGCAAGTAAACACAGGGTCTGTATGAAGTAGTTTAGTAGCTTGCTGCATATTTATATTCAGCCCAACTAATTCACTTCCATTTGTCCTATTCGTTTGTGCTCAAAAGCTTTTAGCAATTCCTTGTTATCTAAATAGATATCCTGTCTATTACTATAGTAGTTGGTCCTCAAACTTTATCTCCAACCTTATCTATATTGCACTGATTTTGTATTGCAGTGTGAATTTCACTCAAGTCATATTTTCTAGCTCTTTCTGTTATCTTGCTTTGGGTGCTACCTGTGTCTTTGTCCAGTAGTAGCACAGCTACTACTCTTTCCCATAACTATGTCCAATGACCTTTCTTCTGCTTATTGTGATAGCTTGTTAGTCACTGAACCATGCACTCCCTTGCACTATCAATACTAACGGAGGTTAAAAGTCTTATCTCACCAATGGCAATCTCCTTGAGGGTAATAGTCATGTTCTATATAGATGTTGTATAATATACAGCACCAGCAAAGATTTTGTACCCAGTTAACTCTGCATAGATAGGTATTAAAATATTTTGTCCTACATATGAAATATATCCCTACACACCCACTCATATGTTAAATATTTGGCTTTGAGCTCCTAGGGCTACATTGAGATGTTCTGGAAACTGAAGAGGGAGGGCCCCACCGGTGGGAGTAGGTCAGTGGGTGAAAGTACTTGGAGTGTCTTGTCCTTGGGTCATTCTAGTCACTCCCAGCTTCCTGTCTGCTCTAGGTCCCAACCACCAAATAGTCTGCTTTCTATCAGGACACAGAGTAAATCTTTCCATTATGTTGTTTCTTTTGGGTATTTGATCATAATGATGACAGAAGTAACTCACATACTTGTCACCAGTATAATCAAAACAGGTAATAAAATGATATTTTGTGAAAGACAGTGCTGCTTGAATACTTGTCACATCATTGTGACATGACTAAAGTGGACTTCATGAGAAATTTGCTACTGTCCTATTGTAACCCATCCAGGGAGAGCAAAAATGCCAGTGTGAATGCCACCACAGAGGTGGGCTCTCTGTAGAGTGCTGGCTGTTACTTTCAAGAACAATTGTGCTTTTTCCAGAAAGGAAATGTTCCATTTTCCTGAATAGGAACCCAGTTATCTAAATTTTTTTGCATGTGTAAATATGAGGTGTGTATATGTGTGTGAGTGTGTGCGGGTGTGCAGGTATAGAAGAACACATTGTATATGCCTATGAAGGCTCAAGGGTGATTTCAAGAATCATCCTTATTGTTTTGCTCTTTTAGCTTCCAGCATTGAAAGTGCATGCTGCCGCCTTTGCGCCTGTTGTTTTCACCTGGGATTTGAGCTCAAGTCATTTTGCTTGCAAGGCAAAGCCTTCACCCTTGAGCATCTCTCCAACCCCCAGTTATCTAAATTCTAGAAGATACATGGATAAGTAATGGAACCAAAAAATGCCGAAGTCTTAACCTGAGGACGCCCCAGGCCAGGGCTCCAGCACTAATCCTTCCATGACTCTCCTTTAGAAGCAGCATGGATGCTTTCTGATGAAGGCCTGGAAGCCAAAGCAACAGCCAGCACAATGACAATGGTGTAACAAACCAACAGCTACAGGCAAACTGAAAATGTCCCGTGTACCTCACTCTCATGGATATCCCTCTCCAACACCTGTAGTGCTATGTGGAACCTGGGAAAGCTGGTCCTTTACTGTGATGTAGATTGAGTTTTAATGTGTTCTTAGAACCCAGGACTCTTGGAACAAAGTAGGCATTTTACATTTACAGAGCAGGCAAGTTTTGTGAGTAAAAGAATACTGTGTGGCTCCTTATATAAAATGAGAAAGGGAATAAATACGCCTAATTTCTTTGTAAGCCAGTAGAGTGGGCTACAACAAATTAGAGATTACAATGTTTTTAACTCAGCAAAATTTAGCAAACACAGAAGACTTAAAAGGCTGCCTTTGAAAAGAAGCCAAGAAGATTCTGGGCTTTGAAGATATGTTGCTGCTGCTAGCGGGCTCTCTCCTAGGCTTCAGAGTAGACTGCAAACTTGAGGGTGTGGTGACAAGAATGGGGAAAGACCTCCTTTGGGCTAATCTTAAAAAACTTTATCAGAGGAGGTGATAGGATGCAGTTAGTCAGTTAGCCAAGTAAATTTTTTTAAAGGTTTGGTGCTTCCTTTTAGAAAGTTAGACTTGAAATAGAAATCATTCTCAAAAGTTAGTCTTCCTGTCTTTATTGAAAAAGCTAAATTAATACTCTGGAGTTATAGGGTTTGGTTTCATTAGTTTAAGGACTGAAAAAAAAATTTGTTTTAACTACAGTCTTGGAGTTATGTTATGTACTTTCATAGAAAATTTATCTGATAAGGAAAGTTCTTGCTTAAAAATTCAGTTTCTAAGTTACTCTTGAGACATTTAAAACACACTAACTTCAGATGCATTGTGACTGTGGTCTTTCTTTAGTTTCCATTTTATGTAATTTTCAAATTATTTTTTGATCTTCCCTTCAAATAGCTAGTCCATGGTAGCATGGGCCTTGTAGCTCAGCATTAGTATCTTACTTTGTTTTCTCTTTATAGTAATCCCCATGCAGCTACCAGGCTGTCTGCATTAAGCACTTTGCAAGCATGGTAATCCTTCATTTTCACAATCTCAGGTGTAGCCATTATTATTATTATTCTCACTTTAGGTGAGAAGACACATTCAAAGAAATCATGGAACTTGCTCAAGACCAGACAACTAATCAGCAATGAAACTTGGACTCAAACTTAGGTTTAGGAAGTTAAATGTATATGATACCTTCAAACTAAATGTTTCAGAAAAGGTACCGGCAATCAGAACCAAAGGAAAAATGTCTGAAAGAATATGTATGATAAATCGAGGACCTGAAATCTTCAAAGTTTCAATACCAAATTCCTAGCATCTTAAACATGGTGATTTACTTAAATAGCTATACACCAAGTAGAGCCAGCCTTGGGAAACTCTGAGATACTGGATATCTATGTGGAAATGTAGGAATTTGGCCTTATTCTTGTGAATAGGGAAGAAGTCAATGAAATCTTAGGGCTTAGTTTTTGTCTGAGTAAATGGTTTTGGTAGGCCATGAACTTAGGTCTCCTCTATCTAACGGTCCCTTCTGTCTTCAATCATATTCCTTCTTCAGTTCCACATCTTTCAAGATGCCCAGTCTTCCGTATCATAACCAAATGTACAGGGTACTAAGTAGTTTTCAAAGACTTTCTTGCTAAGTAGGTATTCCTTCTCTTGACATCGACCAGAATTGGCACTCAAATATTTAAAACAAACAAAATAAAACTGACCTCAAAACTATCAAACAAAGCCAGAGTACTTTAAGGGAGGTGTTTATATAGAGTGTGTTCTTTGTGCCTTTCACCCTACTTTCAAGACTTTCTACTCCCAACTGTGACTGGCAGAACAGCGGGAAGACATCAAAGTATCTGGGTAGTATGACACAGGCTTTCTCAGTCCCCTTGGAGTCATGTAACCTACCATAGTCCCAGTTCATGAAGACCTCCAGCAAGGACAGTCACACCAGGCTGGCCTACCTAAAGTCATAGTTAGCTATACAAATCTTAACCTTCAGCAAGATGTCTGATTTTCGTAATCCTAAAAGTGTATAATTTATTACACTTGGCCTTTTCTGAGACCCTGAGACTGTGATACAATTCCCCTTTAAAAGGCTTTACCTTGCTTATCATTACAGGAAATTATTCATTAAGGACATTAAAACAAAACAATCAATGTTTATAGATGAGTAAAAGTACAAAATACTACTCTTGACTCCAAAGAACTGATGAAAAATGAGAGTGGAATCTAGAGGTTGCAATGATCTTTGCGGGTTAAATTATGCATAGTTCATCAAAAACTATAAAATAACTTAAGTGAAGCAAGAATTTATAGACTTGGTCCATTTGGGAATTAATTAAATCAAATCAAATCCAGCGTGGTACTTTCTTACCATATCCTTGGGGAGCAACATAAAATATTGTTTTAGGAAGAGAAATCAGTAGAGTGATGTTTTATGTCCAATGATCCCCTAAAGCAGGGACCTACCATCCCCTAGTCATTCCAGAATTAAGTGCAATGCCTTGACTCTCAATTAATTTCTCATTTATTTCTTCTCAACAAAAAATTACTGACTAGCAAAAACTAATATTGTTGCCACTGGATATATAAAACAAAAACAAACAAAACAAAACAAAACCCCCCAGGCACTGGGAGGTAAACAAAAGCATTCCTGACACCTGGGTGGGACAAGGTATCTAAAACCCAGGCCTCTTGCTAACTCTGAAGCTTGCCATACAGGTAGGGCCTTTCTGCTGGAAACAGCCATTCTCAAAGCTCACGTTGCTCCTTCACATTTGTTTTCTTGCCCAGGATGTTTTGCGGCTACATGCAACTCATGATCAGAATGCCCTGCACACAACTGCTCGGTTTGGAGCAGGAGCACTTCTATAGCACCGACACTCAGGAACCCTAACTATTCTGGAAAAATCTCAAATCACATGCAACCAAACACACCAAAACTAACCTTTTTTCCTCAAAAATTCCCTGCCCGGAGTGCTGGAGTGCTGTATAGAGTAGGCAGTTCATCAGTCTCTTTATGTAAATAACAGCCATGCAGCAAGGGAGGAGGTCTGTTTATTATTTTTGATCCTGTTTTGCTTCTGGCAAAATTTCACAAACAGCCAAAGTTGGCAGAACATTGGCATTTTCTTCTGACTAGCTACTGTTCTCTTGCTGCAAGTGCAGAGTACAACTGCGGCTATTCTGTCTGAGGTCAGGATTGTCAAATCTGCTGAACCGAAAATCTCCACGAAGAACTCCTCTCTGGAAATCGGGACCCACACTTTCCTGAGATTACAGAGCTGAGGGGCCTTGAGAACCACAGTACAGGAGTGGGCCAGGGCACCCTCACTGTTCAGCCAACTTCTTTCTAAAAAGACTCACTCTGAGGGCACACTCCTGCCCCCAGAGGGAGACCGGACATGCCACCTGGCACTTTTTAAGGAAAAAAGTGGTATTTTGAAGAATCAGATGTAGGGAGAGGAGATCAGGGGTAAAAGAAGTCCTCTGATAGGCCTGGACTTTCCTAACCGTACCAGATTCTGGCTTTTGGCAAGGAATCCAGACACCTTGACATTTACTTTGGACGGAGAGTTCTTGATAAAGAGCAGCCAGCTTGGAGAGGGGCGTGGGAGGGGGAGTTGGTGCAGGATGGTCAGGCAGTGCTGCCACTGTTGGTAGTTGCACAAGGAGGCCCTCCAGCAATGGGAAGAGCTGGTGCAGGAAGGGAAACAACTGTACCTACAAAGAAAAACAAAAGCCCAAACCATGCAATTCATGCAGACTTTAAAGCCCATCTCCAACACTCATTGGCTGTCTGACTTTAAAGTTTATTTAACTTTGGTGGAGCCTTGATTCACTCCCAGCAAAAATGAAGAGTAAATCCCAAGTGTTAGATCTGGCAAAGCTTATTAGTGAAATGAAATTAATGAAAATTTGATGGAAAGACCACATGTGTTTTGTGAAAACTGGCCCTTGCATAGTCAAGAAAAACGGCTGGTAGTCTGTTGTTTCTCTTTTAAAAACTACCAACACTCCAAAGCTAAAATGTGTGGTGTGGAATATAAAAGTTAAACGATGGACCCCAAGACCAAATATTTCATCTACCTGCATCTAAAGGTTAATTAGCAATGCCAACAACCCATTCTTATACATGCGACCCTGAGTCTTTTTGATTAGGTGACTCTGGTGGGTGTCCTGAAGCCCAGAAGGCAAGACCCACCCTGTGGCTCTAGGTACCTGCATAAGGTACAAGCAGCCTGCAGGAAGTGACTGCTAAAGAGCTGAAAAGAACTTGTCTCAACTCCTGTCAGTCATTCCTAGCATTTGGTAACAAGGGTCACAGGATAGAAGCTACAGTGTGCAGGGCGGTCCTGGAAAGGTAACCAACAATGAAGACCAGAATGACAGGAAAAGTGTCTTGTGAAACAAACAGAAATAGAACGGTCTCACTGGAAATGCAGTGGTGGAGCGGGAAAGAGAAGGGAAATTGGACTCTGAAACGTGTTCTATTCTACAGATTAGTTAATGTTTTACAAAGGCAGCTGCTTGCTACCAGGTTTCCTTATTATATCCACAGAGTTTAAACTTGTGCTCCACAAAGCCACTCAAGTCAGGGTTTTTTCCCCACACAACAGACCTTCATTTCCAAAGGCTTCAGGAACACATACATTCACAGCAGCAGAACTTTCAGATGGCTTTTAGGGAGCAAAACTTCCTAATCCAAGACCATAATAATCACCTCACATATGTATGTATTTGGAAAGACAGGGCATTTAGAATTGCTTCACAAACCATCTCACCTATAATGTCTTTTTAGGGGTTACAGGATGCTATATGCAGACATCAAATATGTCACCCTATAAAACAAAGCTTTTCACAAGATTAGCATTTTGTAATGAGGTATGTATAAAATCATGTCTATTGAGTTTCTGTTCTTGCTGGGGAACCTTCTAACTATAGGAGCCATAAAAATATGTATATTCTACAAAATAAATGAAGAACAAATATCTGTCAGGATTTTTTTAAATCAAAATGTTAATCTCTTTACTTCCAAGACCAAAGTTCAACAAAATAGTCATATCTTTCATACCAGAAAGATTCAATAAATACAAAATATTCTTCAATTAAAAGGAATAGAATCCTTAAGATAAATGAGCAAATAATTTTTAAAGGAAATTGTTTGAGTTAGTGTAAGAAACAAAGAATTTAGTTTAAGTTTGTCAACTAAATTTAAGTCTTTGGCAACTATATGTCAGACAGGTCGTTGATACTTAGGATCTATAAAGAACTATAAAACTTAAACACTGCAAACCTCATGTGATCAATAAATTGCTAATGAACTGAACAGACACTTCTTAAAAGAAGAAATGGAAATGGCTAATAAATGCCTGGAGAAGTGTTCAACAACTTTAGCTATCAAGGCCATAAAAATTAAAACTGCTTTGAGACTCTACCTCACCCAAGTCAAAATGACTATCATCGAGATACACATTGGTGAGAATGTGGGAAGAGGAATACTTAACTCACTGTCAGTGGAATGTGAACTTCTGTCACCACTATGGAAGTCAGTATGGACATTCCTTCAAATGCTAAACTCAGAACCGTCACATGCCCTACCTATATCTTGGATATACACCCAAAGGACTCCAAGTCAACAAACCACTTTCACATCCATGTTTATTGATGTACTATTCATAACCAGGAAATGGAACCGCCTAGATGCCTATCAATAGATGAATGGATAAGCATGCTATATAAACACAATGGAATGTTTTGGAGCTGTAACAAAAAAATGAAATCATGTCATTTGCAGGAAAATGGTGCAACTGGAAATCATTATAGTAAGCAAAATAATCCAAAATTCAGAAAAGTATAGCACATTTCTTTTATATGTAAAACCTAGATTTAAAAGTGTGTGTGTGTGTGTAGGTCAAGAAATTAGAAAGCAGATCATGGAAGAAGAGGAAGAGATCCTGAGACACAAAGAAGATAATGGAATAAATGTGATAAGCAAGCAGAAGGGGGGGGCATAGCTGTGGAGGAGGGCAGTCAAGGAGTGGGGAAGGAAATGGGTGAGGGCAGTAAAGAACAAATGAGAACAAAGCAGCACCTGTAAAAGTGCTTCAATGAGAGCACTTCCTTCATATGCAACCTAAACATCTAGCAAAAATAAACCTTATAAACATACCTTTACACATTCTTTTCTAGGTCCTTCTCTACATGAATAAATCAGGAAAAAAAAAGTCAGCATCAGAAAAAAAAAGTCAGCATCAGTTTAGAAAAATCACAATAATCTGGGGAAGGCATTCAGATGTTCTTTCATCCATTCTTTCAACTTGTAAAGATTGCTTCTTAGCCTCCTCTGCTGAAAACAGGGGGATGTAGATTGAATGTCACTTTATCTGCAATGCTTGAAAACAGAGGCTTTTCAGTTTTCTATTTGCTTTTCTAATTTTTGCAATATTTACATATATGTGAGGAGTTGAGGATGGGATCCCAGTCTTGGCATGTAAGTCACTTGTGTTTCATATGCACCTGATGGATGCAGCCTGACAGAGACTTTGTAAGGCGTTTCCTGCATCCTGATACATGGGATCGAGGGAGGAACTTCCTGCTTGTAGCATCATGTTGTGCTCAAACATTTCAGATAGCGAAGCATTTCAGACTTCAAATGTTTGCATGAGGGATGCTCAGTGTATACTAACATCTATATTTATGGCTGCTGTGTATATCGAATAAAATAAAATGAAAGGATCAACTAGCAATGGTGCCTGCGAAGCATAACCACACAATGAAAACAAATTTCCCTTCTTTTTTTTCAATGTAATAAAGAAAATTGGAAACGAATTATTTGGTAAGTGTTATGGGTTGAATTGTGATTTATGTTGATGTCCTAAACCCTATTGCTTTAAAACATATTTGGTTTCGGAGTCTTTAAATGTAAAATGTAAAATATGGAAATATGAACAGACACTAATCCAATGTTGTGACTGTTGAGGAAGACAAGATTAAGCCATGGATACATGGAGAGAGACAGAAACAGAGATCCCCATCTGTAAGCCAAGAAGATAGGCATTAGGAGGACCAACTCGGCTAGCACGTGGTTTGCAGACTTTTAGCCTTCTGGAATGGTGAGGAAACACATTTTTGTTGTCTAAGAGACCCAGTCTGTGGTACTTCACTACCACAATCCTAACAAACTAATACAGTACACTAACAGCATTAGTGTGTTCTGTGATTTTTAAAGTTATTTCCCATGGCTAACATCTGTGTACAGTTGCCTTCCAGAACACCAATTACAGAAGGATCTGTTTACAACTTGCATTATGGAAGAGGAAATTCCGATTCCAAAGGCTCACGTGTCTTCTTCAGGTTTGCCCTTACCCAGGCTAAATGGACCCATCCATGATTTTGAATTAAAAGGTCACTGTTGAACAATTATGTGGATTCCCAGAATATTATAATTTACCCCAAATGTCCCATGCACAAAGTGTTATTACTGATCAATTATCCTTGCCTCAGGCCTTGATCCTACTTCTGTTTCTTAAGTCTTAACCTCCTAGTTCTTCTCTTTGGCACAGCTCTGTTTCTGTAGCTTCCCATTCTCTCTTAGATTTAGCAAGTGACCCTAAGAGCCAGAGACGCTTCCTACCAAGTAAGAAATCAGGATCTGCAGGCATTGTTGTTTACCTATAGGAGGTGAAACCTGTGGTGAACCAACATTGATGGTCAGTTCAAGTTGACTGAGAAAAATAACAACTAGCCATAGGAAATCAAAAATGGGAAGGGCAATAATCTTTACAATAATTTTAAAAAATCCCACAAGACTCTCTTGTTTGAAAGTTTGTTACAGACACGTTTTGAAGAAATGCAAAAATGCTGCATTAAATATGCAAGTCACAGTAAACATGGTAAAGAGTATAAATTTTGCTTTTCATTTGATGATTAACTTGACAGGTCTTATGTTCATGGATATTTAATATATTTCTTTTTTCTGTTGGGTACACAGTATGAGCCAGGGACTATGTTCTGTGATTAAATACATTTCCTCATTTAATACTTTTACTAAGTCTGATAGTTGCAATTATGAGTTCCACCATGCCCACTAAGGAACAAAAGTTTAGAAATACTGGCCAAGGGGAAGAGATAGGACTAGAGCTCATATTTAAGCTGCAAAACTACAAAGATCTCCAATGATTCTAGACTACTGATGCAGAAAGCTTGGAATGGAGTTGAACGGATGGTGTCCCTGGGCACTCTTGATCACGTAACCTTATATGTCAAGAATAAGAGTTTCTTGGGCTGGAGAGGTGGCTCAGGGGTTAAGCCTCTGCCTTGCAGGTGGAAGGTCCTGAGTTCGGATCCCAGATCCCACGAATAGACGCCAGGCGGAAGCGGGGGCGGCCTGCGCTTCTGGTGCTGGTAGGGCGGAGCCTGTGAATCCCCGGGTAGAGTAAACAAGAAGGAGGTGGAGGCGGCCCATGGTGGTTCCCGAATTCGTCCGTGGTTCTACACACACACAGACACACACACACATGCGCGCGCGCGCACATACATACACACAAACGCACAATTGAATAAATAATAATAATAATAAATTTAAAAAAAGAGTTTCTTGAGGTTCAAACAGCATGTCTCCATTATGTCACTAGAAACAACACAGTTTTCAACAATCTTCTAATCGAGTAACTCCTGGAGACTGTCACAGAAGAAAGCACAAAGCAAACATCCATCTCTCCATGCATGGTATTTCCATTTCATAACCATTCCAGGCATCCATTACTTGAATATCATGGTTAGTGATAATATGCAAAAATTCAAAGGTGGAACTTTGTAGCTCACCGTGACTGAAAAAGAACTCAGCGAGTGGAATTCCTCCGCATGCTTCTTCAAGAAAGCCTGTATGACTGATTTCCTTCTAGCTTGCCAATTTTTTTTCTCCTTTTGCTAGGAAGCTAGCAATAAAAATATCTGAACAGCATTTTCTGTTGTAGACCCAAAAGCACAACAGGTGGAGAATACTAATGAGAAGCAGTACAATTTCAGGGAACAATATTCTCAGACATTCTTCCCTAAGAGATCAATGATAGAAGCAAGAACTTTGATTATTATGAAGTGGTTGTTCATAACACATGGGTTATGTGTATCAGTAAGGGTTTAGGGATGGAATTGACTCTCCATTTTGAGAAATGAATTTAGCAGAAAATATAATGTGTTTCTCTAAGTGTCTGGATAGGTTCTTTAAATTTTTCTACTATGAACACTAGTCTTATGATGTGGGGGGCTAGGTTATATTTAGAATATCAATGTTGGCTCTGTCAATCTTTCTTAAATTTCAATGTAACTCCAAATATTTATTTTTAAAATTATTTAATATTTAAGTTTCATGATAGTAAAACTCTCAGAGGAAACATGACTTTCGTGATGGTGCAAACATTTTTTCCCAGTTTGTTATATCTATAAATGTAGGATGAACTGTTACTATTCTCTTACAGAGCCTGAATATAATCCAGAAGTTCTTGCCATCCATATACATGATTTTTTTTCATAATTAGCCAGGAAGGAGAAAGTTGGAATGTAGCCCAAAGCCTTGACTGGTGAATTGGGAACTTGGTGACTGACAAATTCCATTATAATTTCTGCACACTATTTGACTTGAGCATTTTACCAGATGGTTGGACAAGCAAAGTAAAACACATCATTTGAATATTAGTAAGTTCTGCCTCTGTCAGATCTTTAAGATTGTCAAGATTCCTATTCTTTATGAGGAATCACTTGTCAGTCTGGCCAGATATTTTGGATTTATTCTTATTTATTTCCTTTATTGGAAATAAATGTTCTATATTTTTAAAAGCCATTTTCCACCCTGAGTTCTTCACTTGAATTACTTCAGCTCCTCAATTTCTCAGAGAGATGGTGGGGCATAAATTCTATAAACAGTGCATAAATTTTCCTGGTAATCTTTTGTGCCTTAGATGATTTCATTCTCTATTGATTGATATAAAAGTGTTGTGACTTTATAACAAGAGAGTTGGTGCTATATTGGATAGATAATCTCTCTTGACTCCATTATAATCTTTTAATAGCTTGTGAATTTCTATCAAAAAGTATCATTCATAAGATCACATATTAAAATGATGAGAAACTCCTGAAGCCTATAAGATACATAAAATAACAAATTTATGGAGAAACGAGAGCTCATATGTGACTGGATCAATAAACTACAAATGAACTAAAACAAAAGTATCATTCATCATGAACATGCTAATATGCTATTTTTCTTTGCCAGCAGGAGCAGAAATATCTTAAGAATGTATTTTCAAGCCTCCTGGGTATTACTAAGTTGTTTATACAACTCAACCAAATAGATTTTATTTGCTAAAATTACCTATACTCTGGCAGTTCGTTCCATTCTGATCTACTTAGAAAAACTTTATATAACCAGACATTTTTAGACCATGAAGTCAGAAAGTGCCTTAGCCACCCATTTATGTCTGAGCTTCAGTTTGTCCACAACACCTACAGCCAGTGAGAGTCTGAGGCAGCTGAAAGGCTTTCTGCTGCTTTCCAGTGGGTGTGGACTCCACCTCTCAGCAGTTCTAGAATATCCTGAATTAGCTACAGGATGCAGACCCCTCCACAACTCAACAAAGACTACCTTTATATTATAGGTTGAATATATCTCTATCTAAAAATAGCTATACTATTTTTTCCTTATAGTTCTTTGTTTAGTTCTTTGAGGTTAGTTGTATAGTTGTTAGAAATAACTAATTCTGTCCATACATTGATTCTTTCAATTTTCTATTCAGCACATGTATAGGAAATACCCAATCATATTAGAACCATTATTTCATTGTTCATTGTGAATTTGAAAAAAAAAAAAAGATAGCCATCTTGCCTTTACACAGCTGAATTTTAAAGTATGTGTAACTGGCAATTCAAAAAAAAATTACAATGTCAATGTCATTCTCCAAAAATAAAACCAAAGTATGTAATGCTTGATCTGTGCCAAAAGTATATTCAAAAAGAATTATCTGAACAAACCACAGGCCATGCACAAATCTTCAATCAGCAGTTCCAAAGGGGCTCCCCAGGGAGCACTGGTTTTGCAAGATGTCACTTCTTGGTAACTAGTGGAAAGTGGTTTCATGATGAAATATACCAGTTTAAATAAACTGAAACTACTTTCTAAAGGATTTCTCTGAACCTTTTATAAGTGTTGATTTCCAAGGAAGGAAAGAGGATGCAGCATTTCCCAAATTACTTAACCACAGAAACATTTTCCACCTGGAATATCCATCTAATGAGATTCATGTTCTCAGAAGTGAACTTTAAAGACTTACTTCTAGATGGTCTCTATACAGTTTCTAAATTATGGCAAAAGACTGTGTACCAGAATATCCTTGCTCTTATTCACCCAGATCACTCTCAAATATTCTGTACCAAATTATAATTTGTTGTAATGGTCTAGTATCCACTAGAAATAATCAAATGAAACTCATTATTGGATTCACCACAGCAATGGCTAGAAACACCATCCACTGCAGCTGGCAATGTTCTCCTTATGAGATCTGAGTGAGAAGTTGTTCTTGCAGACAAAGTTTTTGGAAGTTCTCCCAAATAACAAGCTCCAGGAAAATGTGTGATTTTTTTTTTTTAATGTTTGGAACCTTTTAAGTCTTCCCTTGATCATGTTTCCTCCTTGCTTATATTAGGGAAGTTCAAGGACAATTTTTAGTTATTATTAATGGTTATTTTCAGTTATTATTAATGGTTATTCAGGGCCTTATACACTTAAGACTTCTATATAATAACACTATCTAATTTTATCTTAAAAATTGACAAACATTTTTCCTTTTATGATTTTACTGAATTGCATATTCTTCTATAAACTATCCTAACTCCTTTAATGTAAATTAATATATGCTATCTTTCCTCACACCTAACACATATTCTAATTTCCTACAGGATAAAAATAATAATTTTAATAATCTTTATTTTATTAAAATATCTAGTCTGTAATTCATGTTTGTGTTTGTCTCACTTCTTATAATCTTGATAATCTCAAAGTTGTATTCTTATAAGTAATGAAACGCAAAGACAAAACATATTCTTATCTTCTCCATTAAATCCCCAACTCTGTATTCATTTATATAGGAGAAGCTTACTTGTCATTTACTGTTTTCAAGTTTAGAATATTTCATGTATTTATTGACACTTGTTATGAGCCTCAGATTTTTTTGGAAAGAGTATGGGAGTTAATTTGTGCTTTACCTATCGATTAAGCTACCCAGAAAATGAATAATCGCATATTATAAGAGTTGATCACTATCCAGAATTTATAAAGAATTAAAGTACAAATTATACAAAGAAAACATGATAAAATGAGTCACTATTCCCTGGATGTGTGTGTCTATAAAATCAAAACTAATAAAATCATGACATAGCCAATTGTGTTAAAGTGAAAATCTCATTTCTATGTTTGCAAGCATGCAATTCTTTTCCTAATTGCTTTCTGGGGTGCATTTGTTGACTCCTCATATTTCTTACTATGCAATAATTTTTAAATATTATCCAAAATTGGACTTAATTCAATTAAACCATTTCCCTGCAACTTTGGTTAGCCTTTTCTGTACAAGTCTAAGTCATCAACACTGAAGGAAAATAGGCTCTGATTCATAAAAATGTGATTTATGGCAATTGCCACCCTTTCTTTTTCAAAAATCTTAAGCAATACATGACAAATGCATTCTCAGCCTGTTTTCTGTTTTGCAACTGTCATTGTATTCACCCTTTCATTTTGAAAGTTGTTGGGTAAGACAGGACTAAACATAGAGACAGGGCAATTTCAGAGGAACAAGTGATAGCTTAATTTAGGCTGACTCTACCCAGTTGTTGGTGTTTGTGTGTGTGTGTTGGGTGGGCGGAGGGAAGTCTCACTCACTAGGGATGGGCAATAATCACCACTTGGGTTGGGCAAATTCCCAAGATGCCATTTCGAAGAGTAATAAGGGAAAATATATCACTTGCACCCATTTGTATTTAGCTGGGGACCAAAGCATATTCTACTTCAGTTAAGTCCAATTCAGTTGCTCTATTTCAGAATCACCTCAGATAAAATGCCAAAGTCTGAGTTTCAGTGCTTCCTCTAATAGTGAGATTTTCTATATTCTTCATTGCCTATCAAGACAAGTCCAATGATGAGCATAGGGGCACACTCATAGACAGTCATAGACAGTCTCTAACCCTGAGCTCCATGCTTTAAATGGACACCATGACAACTTTACCTAAGGTCCTGGGCCCCCAAGGGAAAAAAATGTTTCTACAAGTCTCTTTATAATTATAGTAATTATGATGTTTGACTAAATAGACATGAAGCCTGGACTCCCTTACATTCCTATCACATGAACAGTGAGAAGCACATGTATTAAGCATAAGCAAATGTGAGGGACATAAGTAAAACCCAAAATTACAGAATTCTGTGACTTCAGACATGATGAAGACTTTACAGAGGGACCAATGCAAATCCTTCTAGATGTTCTAAAGTTGTGACTTTCACCAAATCATCCAAGAAGTCAATGGCTGGAGAAGGACAAAATTTGACCTCACTTAGTTATTTTCTTGAGAAATCATACAAAACTCCAAAGCCATTGGTTGGTTCTGCTTCATAAAGCTGCTCTAGTTCCTTTGAGGGCTTTATAAGTTGGATTTAAGTTTCTCTGCTTCTTATCTCATTCAAAAAATTACATAAACCCCAGAGAAAATTCCAAAACATGACATCCAAGAAAGTGCGCATGACCACAGCCTGTCCATGTTACAGCAAGCAAGTCACTAAGCAATGAAAGCCCAGTGATGTTCCAGAACTCGCCATAGTACAGAATGACAGAGTGTCTGTCCACTTAGACCCCGAATTCCTACCCCCTTTTTCCTTCAGAGGTGGACCTTCATGAAATCTGGGCCCTATCAGGCTGTTACAGAGCATTTAAAATAAAAATAAAAAGCGCACAGATTTCTACAAAATGAAAGTAATCATATTTATGTATTGGGTGTGGGAACATGATGTTCCCATACCCCAAAATAGCAACATTAGAAATCCAGTTCTCCCAGCTGGGAGCTGTACAAGCCAGAGAACCAGAGTTTGCCTCCCCCAAGTCCCACCTAAGCACCCTGGGGAAGCAACTGTAATCCCTGGACAGAGGAGGAGACCCAAGGATCTGCAGGAACTTGTGGGCCAGCCAGTCTGGCTTACATAGCAGTGGTGAGGAGGACCAGTGTCAGACAAGGTGGAAGGGCAGGAACAGCACCCAAAGGCTGTCCTCTACCTCTGCATGCGCCCAGTTACACTGCACACCGATTACAAAGCTACATTTAAAAAGGAGAAAGAAATAGGGATAAGCATACAATGGAATCTTATCCTGTTTTCAAAAGGAAATAAATCCCATCAAAAACAAACTGCCCAGTATAGATGTACCTAAGCACACTATATTAATCCAATCACAAAAAGACAAACACTATGCAAGGTGCCTAAAGTAGTCCTATTCAGAGACAAGAAAAACTAGAAAGACAGTTGACAAAGGCTGGAGTGAGGAAGGAAAAAAGAACTCATGCTCGATGGATTTAGAGTTTCAATTTTACTATATGTAAAAGTAATGGAGGTGGATAGTAGTAATGCATGCAAATATCATAAATTATGAATGGATTCTTGCCATGTCTGCCCACCCTCCCTCATGTGCTTTCTTCTCTCTATTCTGAGTGCCTGTCAGTGAGGCAAACAAGACCTATTATTACTGCTACTCTCTTTCTCCCACAACAATTTCCCCATTGATTCAAGTAAGAATGTGGGAGTAGGGATTAGAGCAGTGTGACTTCCACTCTGTGACACACCACTTTGTTTTTAAATATCTCTTTTCAATTGAACTCCAAGACAACAACGACAAAATGCTAAAGAATAATGGTACACGTATACTCCAGAGTATCAGCATATAATCCTAAAATTAGCAAGTTTAGATTCTTCCTGGGTTTGGGTAACTTATTCTGATCTCATGTATCATCAAAGATTCCTTTATTTCCCTTCCTTGCTTTCCTCCCCATGAATATATATGTGGTTGAATCATGTCCATACTATTTAATGATTATCTCACTAGCATGAAGTCAGTGAGAACAACATATTCCTGCTTGTGCTGTTTCCACTAGCCACAAGAAATTACAAGCAGTGGTTGCCCAAATTACATTAATATAATGCAAAATCTGCTTGGAGAGCTCTAAAGCAAAACAGTACAAGTAATTTTACTGATGTGGCTGTCATTTCAAGACACTAATATGTAAACTATAATACTGATGTTAATTTTCTATGCACTCTACTTTCATTAGATGATTAAGATTGTTGGTAATGTAACTTGACATCTTGCACAACTGGATACTAGCCATTCAAGGAGAACAAAACCCATAATATGTTTGCTTCCATTAGAGAAATAAAACCAAATTGGAAGTCTCATAGTGAATGGTCAGTTCTGTTTTTGTAGCATGACAAATTGCCATGTCCTGAGTAGAAAAGGCTAAAAAGTCTTTGGTAAATTAAATTGCTCAAAACTCGGCCATAGGTTCAGTAGTTTAGAATCATTATAGAAACTAAAATCCAGCCTGCTATATTGGAGATTGCTGGTCTCAGAACTATACTCAAATCCCAGCTCCCAGTATGTGACCTTGAACTTCAAGCACCTATTTCCTCATCATCACAATGGAAAAATAAGCCTTTTTTGAGGGAAAAATAAATTACTTTATTGGTCTCAGAGCAGAACCTGAAATACTGGAATTACTCGATCAATGTTTTCTACTAGGTCAGAAAGCCAATCTAGTAACACAGTAAAACTGGTAAAATCACTTTTCATATTCACCAACTTCCTAAGCAGTTACTTTGATTGCTGTAATTCTGTCATCCTTATGATCTTAACTAGAATTTTCAATTTTTAAAAATTCATTGGCTTCAAACATTCTGTTCCCTAGTATAAAATAGTGAGGCTTCTCAAATTTTCTAATTAGTCAATAAAAAAAAAAAAACCAGACACAAATGTAGTAGCCTTGTCTGTTTAAGATACTTTCCATGAAAATTCATGAAAAGTCCCATCACTCAAAACAAACTAAATCATTTTTTATTGAAATCAATTATTAAGGAAGACTGTAAAGAAAATTCAGCTACTTTTATGTGATATTTCTAATACGATAAGTTTTATACGCAAGTTGAAGAGAGTTTACAAACTGTAGATGACAGATCAATATCACTTATAAACCCCTGTATCCATAATGATGATGGTACCTGATAAAGCACAGTGGAAAAGAAGTTCTAGAAGTTCAAAATGGAGTTGGTTCTGATTCAAAGCCTAATATATTTTTAAATCTAGCCACAGGGAAACACTTTTGTTTCTATTCAATTAAGATTTGCAGAGTTTATGGAATGACATAATATCCTTCCTGAAGCCAGACCGGTATGTAGGACCAGTATCCTTCACACATAACCAGTTCCTGAACCTTCACAAACAAATCCCAATTTCCAAGGAAACAATCTCATCAAATGCTGCTCACTAGAATACATATTGTTCCTTTTGGAAGCATTACAATAAGATTTTCACGATTACAAACCTCAGCTTCCCCTCTAAAATTCAATATAATCTTGAACTCATTTATCCATGTGGAAACTCTATTTTTTTAATGGTTGTTGAAATTCCTGGCAGAGCCAATAAAATAATCCAGCTATGTTTTCAGTTCAGGAGGGAGGCGATTATTAACTGATTGTATATCTGGATGCGTCTGCCTTTTAAATGTCAGGGACTCCTTAGGAATGTTCACCTCTCACATCCTTCAGAGCTCCCCTATAAAAATCACTTTTTAAGCTTTTCTTGTTCTTTTTTTCTTTACTTAAGAGTAACAAGGCTGAAAAGCTTCTCTTTTTCCTCCTGGGAATGGAAAGACAGCATCCAGCAGCTTGCCAGCAATATTCTTTTCCCTTTGCCTTGAAGCCACTGTTTTGAGTAGAAGTGACAGGATTTGTTCAGAGGTGAACAGACACATTTATCTTCTAGCAATATAACAATTATCAATAAATCAGAGGTGACATAAACATACAAACAAGAAGAGGTGTAACTGAACTGTCTGCCCAGAGGTCTTACATGTGGACTTTTACTTTCCCCTCTTGACAAGGAACTGTGGACTGGGTGGACCTTAGTCCTCCGCCCTCTCCTAATTAAACAAACAAGTGTTCACTTTTTAAATGTGACTGGAGTAAGAACTGACCTACAGAATAGTTTCAGCACACACACACACACACACACACACACACACACACACACACACACACAGAGTAAACCTGTCTTGTTCGGTAGACACGCCTCTCACCTAAGTTTTGGAATTCATATGGAATTCATAATTCACTGTCCTACCTGGATATTTTTGTGCACTTTACACTGAGTGAGTTATGTGGTAGCTAAGCGCTGTCACAGACAACTTAAAATCGCAGCCTCAAGTTATTTTTAAAAGTTACAAGCAGCGTGGCAGAGAAACCCATACATTTGTACCGTGAGAACAATTAAACTTTATAAATAGAACGAAATAGAGCCAACAGAAATCAGCACAGCCGGTCCCTTACCTTGTTGAATTTTAGTGACTAGGTGCTGGCGTGCTAGGATCCGGCTCATCCTGTAGGGAGAGCGTCTTGCAGTCTGATCAAATCGCAAGTACATCTCCTGGCCTTCAGGTGTCATGGAATTTAGATAGTAGCAGCCCGGGGCGGGGGTCCTGGGCACCTGACCGAACATGTCTCCAGAGCTCGCCTGCCACCTCTGCCTGCCCTGGCTGCTGATGACTGCTCCAGTCCCGGTGCAAGGCACCAAGCCCCAGGAGAGCCTAACAGACCCAGCGATTTTTAAAAAGAAAAAGGAGTGCCAAAAGCCACACTCAGAATTCCAACCCTCTGGCCCCCACGTGACCTCGCGGAGCCAATCGGAGCACGAGGGGAGACTGGGAACACTTGGTCAGCTCCAGCCGGCAGCGGCAGTTCCCGCGGTTGAGGGTCCCTCGCACAGCGCCCAAGTCCCAAACCCAGCGCTCCCCCAGACCAGACCCACGCAAGACAGGCAGCAACGGCCTTTCAGGCTAGGAAAGTTAGGAACGCCCCTTGACTTTTTGGAAGACAGCTACAACCAGGTAAAAAAAGACCAAGATAGATAAATAAACGTCTTTTTAAATAAGTATTTCTATTAAATATTTCTAAAAAGTACCAACAGCAGAGAATAAATTGCCAACTGTCATTACAAAGAAAGGATCAAATAAAGCTTTTCCAAAGGAAAGAGATGAACTTTTTTACTCCTGTTTTAACACCAGAAGTAAATACCCTAAGAGAATTGGGACATGAAGTGCTCTTTCAGATAAGACCTGGAGAGACAAAGTTAGATTGGGTAATCTACTAAGCATCCCTCAATCCTACTTTAATTTGTCTACCTCCACAACTTTGAATCACCGAGTCGCAAAATACTTACAGAGTACCTGTCACATTGGAGATACTGTCAAAAATCACTTCAAGATACAGAGATGCTTGCAAAGATTCTTGTAAACTTTCTGTGGATCCACAGAATAGTGAATATAAAAGCTTACAACACAGGGACACACGTGAAATGGTCTTAAAAAAAAGATGCAAATCAATTCCAGTTGAGCGATATTATTTCTGACCAGGAAAACAACACACCAGACCCAGCAGGAGAAAATTGGATAGCCTTTAAAAAAATGTGTAGTGGGGAAATTCTGACAGACAGGCATACTGGGAGGGCTCCGCGGGAGAGTCTGCGCCAGTTAGTGCGAAGACTGAGTACAGTGTGTGTGCAGGAAGCTGCTACCTATTTACCTTGACTATATTTTATCCATATGGGAATAATTAGAATCTCCCCCCCCCCCATTTTGTTTCTCTTTAAGTGTTTGACATCAAAGGAACAAAACTGTCAACTGTAAACTTGTTACCAAATTCCAAACCTGAGGTTGCAAGAATAAAGTTCTTTGCAGTAATAAGCATATGGACAGGTTACTTTTACTTTGGGTTGACTGAAAATGAAACACAGTCACAGTTATGACTGTGGGCTCCCAATTAAAAGTTTAGCAGAACTTTAGTTAGTACTTCAGTTAAAACTCTATGAGCTTTTAACACGTTTCCTTGTGGGAATTGTTGCTGACCTGATTCCAGAACATACTACCATGGCAATTGAGAATGGGCCTCTTCTGTTGAAAAGAGAATTGAGAATGACCCTACTGAACTAAACCGTGAAGTGCGTGTGTTCGTAATTAGCTTGAAGAGTGTTGTTCTCCCTTTGAAGAAGGTCAGAAGAATTTTAGATCTAGTAACTGGTATGTCAGAGGTCTGGGCATGAATAATAGGTCCATGAGCCATGTTAACAGATTCAGCAGTGGCCGATATCGCACTGAGATGCAACTGTCAGCAGTCTCCATGTGCTTCTGACTTGAAAGCACACCATTAAGGACATCTTGGTCACAGACTTTTAGTTTGAGCAAGCCATGGGGAGATATGATTCTTTCAGAGGGAGAGAACAGAAGATGGAGGAGAGGACACAGAATAAAAGGTCACTATACATGTTCCAAGAAGTCAAATAAAGAATGGCAAGAAACAGAACATAATATATAGTCATTTTACAGCAATAAATAGCATTCAAAGGAAGAATGTACATTCCCAATGCCAACCCTGAAGCTCACTGATTTCTTGGCATTTATTTGAAATAAATGGAATAATCACCCTCAGAAACACTGTAGTGTACTATGGTCAAGTAGCTGAAAAAAAAATCACAATGCATATCAAGTCCCCTGTTTGTATAATCATGAATATGCATGAAAGGTCTGGAATATCTTGCTTTGAAAATATCAGGATGATAAGTATGCATTCTTTAACATGCAGGCAGATGAATATGAAAATATTTCACAGACAAGCAATGGAGAAGAAAAATTGAACTTAAGAAATAAATGAAATTTTATTCCTTGATTAAAAGAAAGAAACTTAGAATAAAGTCTAATGTATCAAAACACAATCAGTATTTTAACAAGAATATCTGGAAAAGATGAGAACTCAGTCTCCTCTATATAATATACAAAATCTCTATGGTCTTATTTATGGCTCAAGTAGTATCCACACATCCATTCAACTACTTACTATGTTTATGCCATTTTATATTTCTAAAGTAGCTTACTTAAGATAGACAGATGATCACATTGATACCTCGTTTTGTGGAAATGTATTGCCATTTGCTATGAAACCTGTATACTAATGAAATATTTTTATTATGTAGTCCTAGTGGAAGAAAGTTTCCAACAGGGGTCTATTCTATTAGAAGAAAGATGGAACTGCTCTCTGGGCTTGTTCATTCTGCATATCATGGAGAGAGTTTCTGCTTTTCATTGGTGGGCAAGTGAATGAAGTCCTAAGGGATCAGAGAGAGAGAGAATGCACAAAGCATGAGAGTATCCTTTAAAAATTATGTTTTTCTTTATTCTAATTCCTTGAAACATGGGGAAAGTGGATTAAATTAGTTCCTAGTTTCTGCCTATCTTCCCTCTGTCAGTCAAGAGCTGTCTTTGCTCACTGCTTTTGGGATACAATGAACAGAGGAACTTTAAGACCAAGGGAACAAAAAAAGAAGCCAAAAGGGCAAAAAGATCAAGTAGCCAACAAGCAAAGTGAGCTACATGCTGGGCCAAGACTTATACCATTCACATTTCATGCTTTTAATTAAACTCCACAGCAACTTTTGGGGTACCATGTTTTTTAAAAAAGAAAACCAAGACTCACAGATATGAAGTAATGGAGTAGGTCAGATAACATAGAGAACCATTGGTCTCCTAACTGATGATATTTTGACTTTCTACTATCATACATGATGAGCAGGAGAGGTAAAATCAGGACTCAAAAAATGCTGGGGAAGTCAGACAGGGGGTGCAATTTTGGAAGAAGAGAATGAAAATCATAGTCTAAGCCTATTTGTTTACATGTGATCTTAGAATATCTACACGGAATACCAGCATGGGATAGTTCAGATCCTGTTGAGATTGGGGTCTTGCTATCCTAAAATAAAAAGTTGGAGTCCACAGTCGCTGAGTTAATCAGGGATCCTGTTAGGAGCAACAGGCAGCTGAGAACTAGAGAATCAATTCAAAACAAAGGAGGCTACTGTGCCCAAACTGCGTGGCTTTTTCCTTTCTTTGACAATTCTATAGCCCTTCAAATTGAAACATTCCCTCCAGGAGGGAGAAGGAAGACACATAAGACTTAGGAAACAAATTTACAAGGCCTAGGAAGATCCAAAAGTTATGAGCCACAAGGCCCCTCCGCAAGGCTCTACAAGCAGGAACACCTGCTCATAGACAGAACACGAGGAAACTCATTGGGATGAATAGAGCTGCTAATAGGTTGTGTGCAGAGCTCCAGGAATGCAGTTTTCAGGGGTCACACCCAGAAGCCTTTGAGGCACCATGCCTTTGTAAGTAACCCATCACCCTGTAAGTAACCTCTACAAACACATTAGTTCACCAAATTTATGTGGAATCATCTTTAATCTGTTTGTTGTTACTACCCTATCTCAAGTGAAGAGAAATATGTTTCTTCCTCATGAAAAGTCACACTGAGGCCGGGGAGTTGTTTCAGTGAATAAAAGTGTCCTGGTCACAAAGCTGATTACCAGAGTTCAATCCCTGGAGCCCACATAAAAAAAGTTGGCTGTGGTAATGTACATCTGTAGTCTCCGTACAGTAAGATGGAAGGCAGAGACAGGAGAGTTAGTCAGAAGTTTGCAGAGCAGCTAGTCTGGAATATGCTGTGCAGCAGCAGAAACAAGAGAGATCCTGCCTCAAAATCCAAGGTGGAAAGATAAGATTACTCCCAAAAAACTGTCCTCTAACCTCTACACAGCACATTCATTCATACTTAACTAAGCACATACAGATTTTAAAGTCATACAATAACTCTTCCTGTGTAGAATAAATGCTTTGTTCTCTGTTTTCTGCTTATTTCAAGGCTACCTGCAGTTGTCTTGCCTTGTCTGTGGCATTTATTCTCAATCCAAACACTCCAAATACAGTCACAACTTGGAAATCTGATCTCTAAATAAACTTGTGGGTATTTCAAATGTTCAAATCTTTTGACAGATGATCCCAGATCAGCACGCAATGGAATCCTGCGCGCGCACAGCAGAGGACCGGGAGTGCTTCCACGGGAGCCAGGAATGGCTCATGGCGCTTTCATCCGCCTGCCGCTCCTACTCCTTCACACACATTCCAGCCTCCTCAACAGGCCCTCTGTGTGGAGAAAGCCGAAGTTGTGCTGCCAAGTAGCTAAATGTTTGAGATGCAAGCGGCAGACAGAAAAATGTAGAACTGATTTGGAAGGCTGCTTTGGAAATGACGTGAACCTAAAGGACTCAGTTGATGCCAAAACCTTCCAGCGGGCTTCACACTGGTTATAACATTTGTGCTTAGACCTGTGCATGCCAACAGCCTTCCCAGGCTGCAGGTAGCCTCCTTGGCCGATGCCAAGTGCAGAAAAGCAAAGGATATCAATACTCACTGCTCTGACCACAGTCTCTGTAATAGGATTTGTGCTGGATTCTCTTTTGATCAACTCCAACTCCAGCTCCAGCTCACAGCCCCCATTTGGAGAACAGATGCAGCTGCATAGAACTTTCCTCTGCCTTGGCTTGATTCCCCCGTCAGCTTTTCTGGAACATGCACTCTTCCCTCATTCCAGCCCCTGGGAATCCATCCAGTTCAAGTTTGTATGGCTAGTGATCTGGTCTGTCCTTGTACATGGCCCATACTGAACCAAACCAACACTGCCACTTTCTTTGTTCTTCCAGAGACCTGAGAATCTCTACCTTCCACCCATAAGGACACAGTGAAAACTTGCTGCCTTCAGAAATGTGGTCACAATGAGCACAAACTCAGTATTTGTTACTAGTCATGTTAATACCTATGGACAGTTATTATGTGGCATGTTAGGTAATGAGATGAGACAAATCTGTACCTTCTTCTAATCATCTTTTTAAAACGGGTCCAATTCTACTGTAAGATAAGGCAAATTTCTTGCCTCAACCGATGGGAGTTCTTGAGGTTTCCTTCCTTATTCTGGTCCTCCTTTGTATAAGAGAGAAAAGGGGCTATTGCCAGGCTGTAGTACCTGTTTTTTTTTTGTAAAAAAATTAAAACTGAAAAGATTTTATGTATATGATATGATTGTGTGATATATATATGCTCAGTGTACTAATTATCACAGTCAAAATTAATACATCCATCATTACTCATAGTTGCTATAGAGGACAGTGAGAACACTTAAAATCTAATCTTATCAAATTTCAAATACGGTTCACTATAGTCTCCATGGTATTCATTAGCTCTCCAAAATTTGTCTTGTGATTGAAAGTTTATACTTTCTGACCAATGTCTCCCATTCCACCTGTCACTTTCACCTTAGTCTTTAGCAAGCACTGTTTTACTTTACCTCCATGAGTTCATTTTTAGCTGCACATATGAGATCATCTGGTGTTTGCTTTGTACATCTAGTGTATTTTACTTAGCATAATCGCTTCTAGGTTGGTCCACTTTGTCTGCTGAACAACTTTTCTGGCAGTGCTTTTTTATTAGAGAATATATGTGTGTGCAGATGTGCAGACTGTCCTGAGATTTCTTGTATTATTAGAGTCTGATGATTGTCAGCATACTATGGTCTCTAGAAAACCTCCCATAGCACCACCATATTCACATTAAGTCTTACAACATACTCCTGTTCAAACAGACTAAGTACCATATGGATCACCAGGCTTGGCTGCATTCTCCTCAGCCTGCCCCACCAACATGACTCAGCATTAATCAATCACAAGAGTTGCTTACTGAGCACTAAAAAAATGTGTTGCCATACAGGGCAGGATATACCCAAAAGCAACTCTCAATCTACAACAAGCTTAAACTACTGTTTTTCATTGGGGGGGGGGAGAGGCAGTTCTCAAGAGCTCTCCTAAGTCTTGACTTGTTTTCAGATATTCAGTAAGAAGATCTAGTTTCAGCCTTATATTACTCAATCAATATATTGTAAATAAGCTACTTGAGATGAAAACCTGTGTGGCATATAGAATAGATACATTTTTAATATAAATGAACAATATAGGTGTTTAAAAGAAAACATGCTACAACATAACTGTGATCGTGTTTCCTAGATTTTCACTTTCCTAATACTATCATGTGACTACATTCCTTTTATGATGAGAAGATGACATCTAACCAGACATTCATACTAAGCAAGGAGGAGAAGGAGTGTCAGCCTCAGGGAAATTCCAACACTTTTTGCCCTCCACAGATGGAAGGCAGAGAGACAAGGACATCTGCCCAAAGTTTGCTAAAACTCTCACAGAGAATCCATTTAAGTAATATGTGATATTACTAGGCACCATTTGAGCATTGTAGTCTAAATGTATCCAATATTTCCATATAGTTTATTCAGAAATACTATGTTTACTAAGTATATTTCAAATTCAAGTTTCAAAAGGAACTGCTAGAGACATTATTCTTTTTCAAAGTACAATAGGAGAAAGTAAAAAGGCAAAACAAAATAAATTGATTCTAAGGTGTGGAGATAGTTCAGTTTGTAAAGTGCTTGTTGAGAACCAGATTTCCATTGCCAGGACCAATGTTAAAAAAAAGCCAGGCATGGTGGCACACACTTTAAGAGGCAAAGACAGGATTATCCCTGGGTTTTCTGGCCAGCCAGTCTAGTCTACTCAAGCAAGGTCTATTCCAGTAAGAAGCCATGTCTCAACAAACATGGTGAATAACATCTTTGAAGAAACATCTGAGATTCTCCTTTGAACTTCACATGTACCATATGAATACACACACACCACCCAAAAACAACAACAACAAAAAAGAAGCTAAAGCAAGCAGTTCACAATCTCTCAAAGTAAATTCCAGAAAGTTTCTTAAGGTGTTAAGCAGCAGGGCATTATCCTGATATTTTGATGACTTCTTCACAGGGGAAATCCCTCCCACTATCCACTATCCTCTTTTTATTTTTTAACCATCTGCTCAAAGTAACTATGGAAATAGGTGGAGACTTTGGGAATGATTTTCATTTAATAGTTATTTAATAAGTGACGATTGTGTTCTAGGTAAATTCTGAGGTTTGTACTATATTAAAATAAAGTGGATATTATCTCTCCACTAAAGAACTTTATGTTCTAACAACTAATGAGCATAGAACATAGGTATTATTAACTAGTGACTTGTGAGCCACCAGAATCCAGAAACTGCATGGAAAATGAGGCTTATGTGCCCACTTTCCTAGACAAGTCTCCAAAGATGCCGTTATCCTCCAGATATTTTAAAGTAAGGGTTAAGAATGCCTACAAATGTCAGATGGAGACTAACTAACTCGATCCAAAGTCAAGTTCTACTCGATAGTTCCTCAACAAATAAAGCATGTTTATTTTTATGTAATTTGTTTCTCTCACATATAAAACTGAGTTCAAGTCGATATAGCTCTCATGAGGGTCAATTCGGAATGTGCTGATGAAGAATCAGAAATAGTGTAAAATTGTCTTTCCTTTTTTTCCCCCAACTTCTATAAGGTCTTACTAAGAAAATGAGTGAAAACTCTGAAACAAGTTCAAAGGACAAAGAGAGAATATCTTGCCTTCAGCAGGTAGAAAGTCCTAAGCTCTAGAAGTTTCCATTGTTGCATGGTCAACCAGATATAAAACTGAACAGTTTGTTGATAAGGGAAACTATTCCTTAGAAAGTGTTTATGATTTTATGAAGCAGTCAACTGTATATATTCCAAACAGGTAGATGCCAAGACTTTTCTTTGGCGAGTATCTTATGACCCTAGTGCATGACAGCAGTGTTCTGAGATTCCTTTAGTGGAATAAAGGTTTATCTTATTTAACATGTTTGTTTTAAAGCTAGATAGTAACTCCTATGAGCAATGCTATTTTACAACACAAAAAAGAAAATCTCATTTTTTTATCCTTGTATTGTGATACTCAATTGGGTGATCTTTGATTAATATTTGTGATTTGCTGTGCAAGCGAGGAATGAAGTGATTTGCAACAAAGCCATCTGATCATAATGTGAGAACAAAATATGGGAACCTGGCACCCTCCTCTTTCCACCATACCTTTTCCCCTTTTCTCCTCTTCTGGATTTGACTTTGAATTAAGTGTGCCAAGTGTGCCTATTAAATGTTGGTTCTTTTAGAGGTGGACTAAGATAGAAAAACTCGGAAGTTGCTGCTCTGTCTCAAATGATGCTCTTCTGCAGGGAATTCTACCTTGCTTCTCTTTTCTCAAAAACTTGGATTTGTCATGTATTTTAAAAGCATCTTCTGTGTTACAACCCTTCCATCCTTCTCATTTGTACCTGTAGGTGGAGAGCATGCTCAGGAAGTCTTCTCCTATATCAGCAAGTGGCACTGAAGAGAAAAGAATGAGAGCACATCAAGACAGAGGTGATGACATGAAAGAAAAGATGACACAAATACAGAGGGAGGAAAGAAAAGGATGACTCCAGCAGCAAGAGCTGACAGCAAATATCTTCCACAAACCCAACCCTCGACTAAGAGGCAAGTAAAGAACTGACTGTAATGTTTATTAAATACAATCGAGTATAGATTTTAGGCCCATTCATCACTGTTGTTAGAATACTGAAGGTTTTTGTTTTTGGGTGGTAGCTTACATATTTTTTTCTTTTCTTTTTCTTTTTTCCTGGAATGCCTATACTAATGGGTATCTGCATACTTGCTGGGGCATGGATGACTTATCAATGAGTAAATCGTTGAGTAAAGAAGCTCCTCTTCTCCTGTCTGGCATTAGCCCTAGCTCGTCTCTCAGGGAGGTGAAGTGTCTCTTGAGATCTCCTCCTTCCCATGTTAAAATGATAAAATGTGGTAGTCCGTGGGTGTCACAACCCTGTCCTGAACAGACGGTCCTGTATAGCAGCCCCTCTTACATTCTTACATTCTTACTTTCCCTCTTCTACATGGTTCCCTGAGTCTTGGGATAGAGAGTGTGATTTGTGATGTCCTGTTTAAGGCTGAGCACTCCACAGTCACTTATTCTTTGCATTTTGACCAGTTTTGGCTCTCTGCATTAAACCCCTTCAACTGCAAAAGATGTTTCTTGGTTGACGCTAATTACTGCTCCGATCTATGGTATCATGACAAATATTTAGATGACAGCTTCCGCCTTATTTTTTTTTTTTGAGACTGGGTCTCTAAAGCGAGAGGTCTCCAACAAGGCCAGTCTGGCTAGCCAGGGATTCCCAGGCTGGACTTACAGACAAGCTTCCAACATTCCTGATACTTCACTTGGGATCTGGGATCTGAACAAAATGGTCCCCTTGCTTATGCAACGAATGTTTTAATGACTGTGTCGCTACCTCTGCCTCAACCATGAACACTGAAGTTCCTCACAGGCTCAGATATAGCTTGGTCCTTCTTTCCCTCCCATGACTTTGGCAGGCTAGGGGAGACCACCAGCCATGTGTGAGTCTTGAGACTCAAGAGACTGGATGAACTTCCTGAAGTGTTAAATGCAATCTGGGTGCTCCAGAGTACCTCGACTCTGTGCTATTCTTCACTGTGACTGCATTGTTCACAACAGCTTATGCGTTAAGGAGGCTGCTAAAAAGTTTTACAATGTCTGCAAAGCTCATGCTATATTTCTGTTGGGCAGCCCTGGGCTAGGTATTATTTATCTTGTTGCTGTGAAAAAGTAATAGACAAGAAGCAGATTCAGAGGAGAGAGAGTTCATGTGGCTCACGGGTCTAAGTTCCGGTCCATCGCTGCAGGAAGTCACGGTGGCAGGGGCTTGTAGCAGCTGGCCACATCACATTCACATTCAGAAAGCAGAGGGATGAGCGCTTGCTTGCTCGCTCAGTTCATGCCCTCTGTCTTTATACAGTCTTGCATCCCTCTTCCCACAATGATTCCACCTACCTTGAGAAAGACTTCCCACCTAAATGAAAGCAAACAAGACTATCTCCTACAAGGGGTTCCCTGGAGGCCTGCCTCCCAGGTATCAAGTTGACATTTGAGACCAACCACCACAAATCCTGTTCTATTCTCTCAGAACAGTATGAAAGCTTATGTCAATTCATTCACCAAGTATGTGTGAGTTTTTTTTTTTTTATTTCCTGACCAATAACACTCTAGCAGTCAAAAATAGGGAGCCATAAAAAAAAAAAAATAAATAAAAAATTAAAAAAAAAAAAAAAAAGGGCTGGAGAGGTGGCTCAGGGGTTAAGCCTCCGCCTTGCAGGCGGAAGGTCCTGAGTTTGGATCCCAGATCCCACGTATAGACGCCGGGCGGAAGCGGGGGCGGACCTGCGCTTCTGGTCCTGGTAGGGCGGAGCCTGTGAATCCCGGGGCAGAAGGAGGTGGAGGCGTCCATGGTGGTTCGCGAATTCGTCCGTGGTTCTACACACACATACACAGACACACACACACACACACACAGACACACACGCGCGCGCACATACACACACACATGCGCACAGTTGAATAAATAATAATAATAATAAAAAATTAAAAAAAAAATAGGGAGCCAAACTATCCCTGCAGGTAGAGAGGGAAGGATTTTCACTTACACGGTATTTGACACTTGTGTGTCGAGGATGATTTCAAATAGGTTATCCGAATATCTCACTTTACTCTAAAAACAACCTTAGGAGCTGATTACTGTTTTCATCATTCTGCAGGTGAGCAAACTACATTTTGGCTCCTGCTCCATTTGTTCCCACTTACCATTATAGAATTCATCTCCTTAAAGTACAGCCTTATTGTTTTCCTCTGTGGCATGGTTCTGACAAATTATTGTGATATTCTACAACTTAGAAAAGAGTGAAGTTCAGGTTTTTTAGCCTGTCACTAAAATCCTATCTTGGTAGAATGTATTTGCTGTCTTAGAAGCCATTGATTGATATTGTTTACAACAGGGAAGGAAAGGGATTGTCTCCAGTGTCCATGAAGTTCTCTTTCCATCCTTTAGTACTTGCTCTTTTTTTTAGGCCTCAGAGGCTCTTTCTCACTGAGAAGTATTCCTGGGCCGTGACTGCATGCACTACCTCTCTCCTCTTCATTCTTTTGTGATTGACTTGAGTCATGAGTCACTTTATTTTATGTTATTCTGTGTCATCTATTACTGTTTTTATAATAAGACCCACTTGAAACTCACAATATGCCAAGACAACAGACATGTTCTTAAGATTCTGTTTTCTAGCTTAGTGGCTCCATAAAGAGAATCAGTTAGGTACTACAGAAAGAGAAATGGCTCAGGGGTTATGCCTTTGCTTTGCAAGCCAAAAGAACTGAGTTCTAATCCCCAGATCCCATCTAAAATCTCTGGGCAGATATGATGGCTGCCCTGCATTTTCAACCCTGGAAAGTGGAGACTGGGAAAACCCAGAGTAAAGCAATAAGAAGTAGAACAATCTAGGATTAGTCCCACTGTCACTCTTGGGCCTCTACAAACATGCATGCTCAAGTGCCCTCTGGTGTATGTAAAACACATACACACATACACACATGTGAAAAAAATTAAGAAAAAAAAAAAAAACAGGAAAAGCAGAGTTTGGGAACCAGAGAGACTTAGATTCAAATCTCTTTTCCCCTTATTCATTGAGTTGTCCTAGATTTCACTTGTATTTCTCTTACTTTCATTGTTCTCACTTGCAAAACAACAACAGTAATACTAATGAACACTTCATATTACATAAAATCTACAACACAGAATAGGACTGACTAAATAGAATTTTTAATTAACAGAGCGTTCAAACACTGCTGGCCAGATTCCAAAAACAACATGAAATCATGCAAAGCTTATTTTATTCTATGCCAGAATTTAAATACTATTACTTTTGGCACCTACATGGTAGAAAGTGATGAAGAGAATACACTGCAGGCCAAAGATATTCGGGGGACACTGATCCTTGCTTTACACTAAGTGATAAAAGAATAACAGGCACTATGTACTTCACTAGGATGGTCTTCCAGATGCATTCTACAATAAACGATCACTCAGTTGATGTCTGATTAAAAAGTTCACATTTAAAACCTGAGAACCCATACCTGGGATAATAAGAAATCTTAAAAGATCTAATCCCCCAAGACTCAAAGTGAGGTCAACAACTCGCAGCACAGCATCCCCGCATTTTATCTGAACCCACATTTTAACAAGATTTGCAGGTGACCTGTACGCATGGTAAAAGCTGAGTCGTCTAATACAATCTCCTGTTTTCCACGGTGAGGCAAAGGAATGCATAGACTCTCCCATGTTGTGAAATCTTCAAACTGCAGACTCATCAGAGGTAGAAGACCCTTAATTTTGAGGTTTTTTGATCTTCCTACGGAGCCACAGATGTATTCCATGGTTAGGTAAATGCTAGAGGCATTGCTTTGAGGTTTCTGTCTTATTTATATCATATTTAAATATGATTTATCATGAAGGTTACTTTTTCTTAAAGTTTTTACTGATTTGAATTGCCTTTCCTTCTAGAAAAGTTCTGAAGTTTTTTTTTCAGGCACCAAAATGCCTTAAACTCTAGGAATGCGTTTCTCTGCTTAATGTTAATTTCACTTAATTAAATTCTAGAGCTTTTCTATTTAAAATCTTACCAACAAACATTTACAAGCATTCCATATGATTAAAAAAACTTTGGTTTAGTTTGGTTAATATTTAAAGTAAGAGAAATACAAGTGAAATCTAGGACAACTCAATGAATAAGGGGAAAATGCTGCTGATTCTTCCTGGCAGACATAGAGATAAGAATTTTATGTAATTTTAAGTATTACATCTCTATTGTTTTTGGAATTCTATAACTAATTCTAAAAGAAGGGTGAAATGTATGTCTCTGTCACACATGCTTGTTAAAATTCTACCTAGATTTCTTTAGCATACACCCAAAGTATTATTATTATTTATATATGTTACTTAAAGAATGTTGTATCCCTTCAAGAAGACATTGCCTTATGGGAGGGAGGATGGAGGGAAGGAGGCTGAGCATTCAATATGCCTGTAAAACTAGAAAAATAAAATAAAAAAGAAGACATTGTCTTGACTATTTGCTTGTTCTGTGTTTTCTTTATATGTATTTGTTTACTTTCTGCCTCTCTTCTGCAGAGGTTAGACAGGAGACATTAAAATTTCACTCATTAGGAAAGTGTTTACCTATTTGTGTGGTTTTAAATGTCTTGTGTTTGAACGCATGGTCTTCACTTGGTGACACTGCTTTGGAAAATCGTTTAACCTTTAGCAGGTAGAACCTTGCTGGAGGAAGTGAGTCTCAAAATTTTATTTCACAGCCTGTCTTCCTGAGTCTTTCTACTTCCTGACTGGCTTATACAATATGACCACCTTCTGATGCCTCCATGGGGGCATATTTCCTATCATGATGCATTTATACCTTCTAATCATGAGATAAAGTAATCCTTTCCTTGTTAATTTGCTTTTGCCAGGCATTTAGTCACAGCAACTAATACATGATCTTCTTGTTTGTTTTAAACTAGGAATGTAGTGATGAACCGTATCAATATCTTTAGTACTTGCTTTCAAGTATCGCATGCTATAATCAAGCATTTAAAATTCTTGACTAGAGTGCTCAAGTTCAAGACCCTAATTTTGATTGAAGTGCTGAAGAAATAAAGGCTGCTGACCACAAACGGCTGAGAGAAACAGCTTGCTTGAACTTGAAAGGATTTCATCAGTATAGCCACAGCTATTAACCAAAGCTTTGGATGTCAAATTGACCACAAGTACCAGGTAAGCTCACTTGTCCATTCCATTATCATTTACTGAACAGTTACTTTGTCATAGCTATTAAGTCTTCAAAAATTGATAGGTGAAGACGGGGTACATTAAAGAGGAGTGTCCCACATAAACCTGGGGATAAAGCTAGATTTACATGGAATGAGTGCTGTGTTTTTTCCATCTTCGTCTTCCACAGTGGCCAGAAGAGCAGAACACCTATTACAGATCAAACATAGTACTTCTTGAGACTTTAATGCTCACCTTGAAAAATTGACAAGAAATCAGCTACGAATGTCTCCACTGGTAAACATCTCCACATTGATTGCACATCTTAGTACTTGGGAGACCATTTTGCTGACTGTCTTGGATGACTCTCTTGGATGCATAGGTAGTTTTAATGTCTCCTTTGCTAACAAAAATGCTGCTGATTCTTCCAGATATAAATCAGTTAGGGATAAGAATGCAAAAAAGGGAATCCTTGTGAGATTATGAAAAGGAAATATAGCTTTAAAAATATATTCCCAGGTTTGCGAGACTGTTTTGCTCCTTTCATTCTATTTTTAGACAAGTGAAAGTTATGCATCACTACACTGTAATTCAATTCGTCCACACAGACTGAATATAACATAATAAAATCCTGCCAATTCTCCAGTGATATAAAGCTTGCAGTGCAGGTTTCAGTTTCATTATAAAGAACAACAAATCAAATGAAGGTGAGCATTCATGGAATGTCATTAGCATTCTGAACTCATTGAAATTGGTTGCCTTCTCCTTTCATCTTGGATAAATTTCAATAAAATTGATGTGGTATTTTCACCATTTACTCATCGTATGCTACTGTATCTCAAGGGCAGTAAGTTGCAGCAGAATGTGTGCAGAATTTGTAGAAGAGATAAGTTCAAAACTCAGCTCAGGAACTCCATCAGCTGTGCTGCTAAGCAGCCTACGAAACTCTCTGAGTTACTACTTCCTTATTTATAAAGTAGGAAACAACATCATAGCATGATTTTGAGCAAATAATGAAAGTGATTTTTTCTGTCAATATTTATTTATTTATTTAGCATTGATAAAATGCCATGTCAGAATAATGCATCTCCTATATCATACTTGATGATTCTTTTTTTTACACCCAAACTCCTCCTTTTACTTAATCCTATTTTTTTAATTTATTTTTTCCACTCATACAAGCTTGATAGGTTCCCCATTCCCCTCCCTCCCTCAACCCTTCCCTGGATCCTCTTGGCTGTAAATTTGTGGCAGCATTCGTCATACTGAAAAGCCCATATTTCAATATGACGAATACTGCCACAAATTTAAAGCCAACATTATAGCAAATAGGGGAAAACTCAAAAGCATTTCTTCTAAATTGTGAACGAGACAAGTGTATTTACTCTAATGAAAGTGATTTTTAAATGATTAATTCTAGTTGTAATACGGTCAATATGCTTCAACACTTTTACTCTGAAGTCATTTAGTCGAAAATGTTTAGTTTGTTTATTTGGGGATATGGAATATGGAGATGAAATTACAAAAATTTAGAGGTTCGTGAACACAGGATAGGTTCAGAGAGAGTAGAAAGCAATGACAGGAGAACACACAAGGACAGAACCAGGACCTGCTTTCCAGAAAGGTGGGAAGTATTTAGTATATGTGACATTGATTATACCATGCTTTTTTGCATGTAGATTATTTTGTAAAGTGCAGTGTTAGAGAGAAAAAATAGTGTGATTTCTCCAATATCTGAAGAACACTTAATGTTCTTGCTTTGTAAAGCACACACAGTTTCAATCAGAACAAATGGTTATTGCTTCTCTTTAAAACAGTGTGCTTGGACCATTGTATGAAACATGCATGCTGTGCTCTATATAACTCAAAACTGTGGTAACTTACAGGTACCAAAACATTTTTACTATTTATTCTATGGTTTCTTTCATTTCCATATTTAAGTTCATTAATTTATCAAAAAGAAAAAAAGCTCATTTTGTCCTAATGAGAAAACATGATGCCTTTTTTTCCATTTTTCCTTTTAAAGTGCCAATTCTAGGTTCTAGATGCCACCTAGCTGGGGAAGACAGTCTTTCAAGTTGGATTACTTGTTAAAGGCATCTTGTGCCTAAATTCCTGGCCTAGGAGATCAAAATACGTGTTCTCTGCTCCTCCCTCTTCTCTGACTTTCCACCATGCGCATCCTCTTCTTTTCCTCAGGTTCTACTGTTGGGCATTTCTGCTTAATTCAAGATGCATATTAAAGTCAAAAGATGGAGTCATTAAAACAAGGAGAAAATAAGAAAACGACTAGTTCTCAAGTGTTTTTCATATGAATACTTTCTGACACATGTGGTGCTTTTGCTATGTAGACTCGTTCCTTCCAGATGAGTCAGTTCAGATGGCAATGCTAATTTACTTGAACGGACATGTGGCAACATGGCTTTCCTCTCTCAATCAAAACAAACAAAAGCTCTACAGATAAGTATGTGAATTACCTGTTGTCAGCTTCAGAGACCATTTTATTTTATAACATCTCATTCAGATCAAAGTAACAACAAAATTTGTAATAATAAACAACAAAAATTCCATGAACAACAATTCAGTTGTTCAGTCAGATTTAACAAGGATCAACTCAAAGTCTTTTCCTAAGAAATAACATTCTTTGAAGAAAATAACTATTCTAAGCCAATTTAAAAAGTTCCAAAATGTTTAGATTCTACTTGTTAGAACTAAAATTCTGAAGCCAAGCTCATAATTTACTTTTAATCTTCTTATAAATCGGCTAATTTTTCTTTTGGATATTTTCAAAAGCACTGTGGGTTATCTTGGAAATACATAAACAAGAATCATATACACATCCAGCAAAAGTAAATATAACTTAAAATGTTATTGTTGAGAAGACTTTCATGAATGCATCACTAAAGATGTCTGCTTTTACAAAAACAAGATGTTTGGAACAAAGAGTGCTTACTTTGTAGGCAAATATCATGACAATATAACATGAATAAATGATTGCTTTATTTATAAAATATGTAACTACCATAAATAAAAATTGCCAGTCTCACTGAGTATTTCCATTTCTACATCCTCCAAACACACTGGTTTGTGGTTACAGTCCTCTAGCCCTCCTCTCCCAGCTTACTGAATTTTTGTGGCTGGGAGCTGTGCACATGTTACATCTTCCTCTACCCAATCCTCCGGTGACTTTCTTCTTATATCTAATTTTCTGAAAAGCAACTCCTATGAAGAGCATTCTAGAACCCATTTGTCCAAACACCATTGTAACAGTTTCTCTGCATTGTTGCTGGTAAATTCATGACCGAAGGGGCTTTTCAGTCTTGCTTATGATTATCTTGTTACAGTTCTTATTCCAGCTTGGCAGGAGAGCCCCAAGTCAGGGGCTGAGGGAACTGTCCACGCCATATCCACATAACAGCTGAGAGAGGGACAATTCCTACTTGTCAGACCAGTGTGTCTGGTCAAGTAAATAGAAGAATGCCAATTTTTTCAACCAGTTCCCTCCATCTTATTCACTGTCCAGGGACTGGCCCAACCGACCACGGGCTGGGTCTTCCCCATTAACTAGATAATTTCCCAAAGGCTTGTTTTAGCTTAACCCATCTACCTGTTCTCTACAAAAGTGCCCAGAGTTTGAACATTCAACCATCAAATTGATACCTGTATCTTACTATGACAATCACCTTTCAGCAGGTGTGCAGCATAATTCTACTTCTAATCTTTATGTATTAATAATATAGCTGACATTGAGAGAACTGAAATGACCAAAATAATACTAATGGTAATGAGAAGGAGGGCAGATGTATGTCTTCTCTCTGTAAGCAATCATTAAACCCTTCTCAAGGGCCTGAATTTCACCTTCTTAATCTCACTTAAAACCTTTCATTTTGCCTGGCATAACAACCCTTTCTGTTTTTTCCAAACACTCTTCAACTTTCATTAGCCCACTTACTGCTTTTTTCATAACTACATTGCTGATATAGCTGTTATGTATTTCAGTCTTCTGCTAGATATCTCCATATACATATGTAGCTGTGCCCAAATGCCACTTGTAGACTTTTATTCAGAAGTGAGCCCTGCCCTCAGTCTTGAGAGTAAGATATGGCATAGTCAACCATGGCATCATGAAGAACCTGATGGTGTTGGGGAGAAACCCAATGTTAGCAAATGAGGTGTGGGTAAATCACATTATGGAATATGGTAACTACACCCAGTCAGAAGCAAAAGATCTGCACTGATGTCCAGGTGTGTTGGTAGTGGTATCACATTCATTCCAAGTGAAATAGGGAAACAGACAAAAGATGCAAGAGTCAGTAATGATTCCATAGACATCAATAGTAGAATTCCGGCCTGGGTAGTGCCAGTATTATGGATATGGGAAAATATTACCAAGATAGGGTCATTGTGGCAGGTCAGTTCTCTGAATCAAGACAACGAGTTCTAACAAGTACATCTAGTTAATGGCAGGCCGGTCTTTGAACCAAGACACAAAATGACAGTTGAAATAAATACAATTGTGATTAAGTACTTATCATAGGCCAGACTATTTGCTATGTATCTTTGTTTTACTTTTATGTTTAGTAAATTTGGTAAGGAAATGAATATATCTTATTTGATTCTTATAACTCTGATAATAGAACCAAATACCAAGTAATATCAATATTATCATCAGCATTAATATTATTATTATCCCTATGCTACACACAAAAGAGAGGATCACAATATTAAAGTAGTAGAGCCAGAATTTAATTCTGGGTCTGTAAAAATCCCAATGTTGGTATACTTCACCAATATTAGCTACCATTGGTACTCTATGCTCTTCCATATGATTATATTATAATTGAATTCTTTTATCATCATAGCATCTCACAACATAGTAGAATACTGTGACTAAAAAGTATTAAGGTCAAAGAAATGACAATAAAATGAATGTGGCACAAACACTTTTTTGAAAGGTTCAGGGTAGCCAAACTTTTCTTCAACAGTTGCAGATAACTTTTAGGTGATGTGTGTAACCTATAGCATCCTCAGGAAGAAACAACATAAGACACTCTCTAAAATAATGTATTGGGGCTGGAGAGATGGCTCAGGAGTTAAGACTCTCAGGAGTTAAGACTGTGCCTCGCAAGCAGAAAGTCCTGAGTTTGGATTCTAGTCCCACATAAAAATGCCAGGCAGAAAGGGTTGTGGTCTGCACTTCTGGCCCTGTGAGCCAAGTCTGAGAAATCCCAAAATGAAGAAAAAAGCAAGGAGAAGCAATTCAGAATTATTCCTGAAATCACACACGCACGTGCACGCACGCGCGCGCACACACACACACACACACACACACACACACACACACAATAATAATAAATAAATAATATAAAACAATTTATTAAGGAACAAACACATTCTCATCTTCACTGATGCAAACAAAAATGATCCTACTGTAGTTCCCTATAGATGCCTGTTTTTGCAAAACAAATGTGAAATGAAAAAGCAAGAAGGAAGTAGAAGCTATCCAGGATAATTTCCAAAGTCACCCTTGGCCCTCCGCAGGACACACAGTGCCCTCTAACACACACACACACACACACACACACACACACAAGGAAAAAAAAAAAACCCTACAGAAACATGATTCAGCACTTGAGAGATCCTTACTTTGCTACTTTACCTAGAGCATCAAATTCTGAAAAGGCTTTTCAAGAATATTTGGTATAATCTTTCAATCTTTTCAATAAGCTTTCAAGACTTTGGGAGTTTAAACTGAATAGCACAACTCTGAGCTATTCAAATAAACCAGGTATCACATTTTATATGTGTAAGAATCTTCTTCTGGCTATTTCACAAGAGAAGAACAGTATTAAAGGGCTCTCTCTGGTTGGCAAAATCATCATCACTGACAGCAATGGTAATTAGACACTCTTTGTGATCTTTATAACTAAGTGAACTAATGTTTACAGACGATAGATGCAATGCATCTTCAGAGAAAGAATTGGGAAAAATTTTACAAGAAAGCCCATAGTAAGATTAGAGTTTAACACCTTCTCACTTTGCTGTGTCAAAGCATTCAACACCTTCATTATTTCATTAAAGCAACTGACATTTTAAATATCAAAAAAATAAAGTCCAAAATCATATACTATGAAAAACATCAGTTGGAAAATCAATATAATATTCTTCCTGTGGAATCCTAAAAAATATTCAATTGCCAGTCAGGAAACATAACTGTCACAATACACAATTTTTCTTTGAAAATTGTGTAAATATGATAGAAAGGTTATGCCCACTTCAAAAGTCTTGTATCCCATCTTCTATCTTACCTCCCCAACCAACCCTCAGGTGGTCTCTTGAAAAAAATCTGCTATTGTTCATAAATGGTTTCCATGATTGAAATATGCCTTCGGATCTTCTTTAACAAGAAGTATCTCACTCAAAACACAGAAATGAGTCTTTCTCTTTTGTGTAGCTCCTCCCACTCGTCTAGTTACAAAGTCAAGGTATTTGTCTTTTATAACCAACACAGAATAGCAATCTTCTTTTAGGGTTATAAATAATATTAACCATGAACTGGAATGATTCAGAGGTTAAAGCATTTGTCACATAAGAGATCCCGTGTGAAGTATTAGGTGGGTGTTGTGGTTGGCCTGGAATTACAGCAGAAACTAGGAATCACAGGAGCAAACTAGCCAGAGAGATTAATCCTACAGGCAATCTCTGGGTTTGGTTGGAAACTTTGTCTCTAAAGGAATATGGTAGAAGAACAATTAAAAATGCTTCCCAATACCAATCTCAGAGCACCACATAAATATGCATATATATGTACATATAACCTTCCTACGGATGCCTATGGACATGTATACTGACAAAATTTGGAAAAAAGTTGTCCACCATGGCTCATGTGTTTGAATTCTTAGCCAGTGTTTATGTTTGGGAAGGTTGTAGCACCTTTCTGGAGGAAGGCACATCATAAGGGAGTAGGCCTTGAGGTTTCGCAGCCAGCCCTGCTTCCTCTCATGCTCTTTCTGCTTCCTGATGATGTCAGTGGTAACCTCAACCAACCTTCTTATTCTGTCTTCAGTCATGCCTTCTGCTGTGTGATTTCCACCATAGTGGGCTAAAGTCTCCTCTGGAACCATAAGCCAAATACATTTCCCTATCTTCCTTAACTTGCATATGAGTATTCTCCCAAAGCAGTAAAAGAAAAGTAACCACAATACACAAACACACAGATGCACATGAAATTAAGAATAAAAAGATGAAAAATAAAAGGAAAAAATAAAATTAATTCAGGAGTAACTTTTAGGGAGATGATTCAGTAGATAAAGTGGTATCTTCACAAGCATGAAGACCTGAGTTCAACTCCCCAAAATCCATGTGGAAACTGTCTTAGCAAGTAATTATAATTCTAACACTACTGGAGCTGAAGACAAGAAGAGTCCCAGAGCCAGTCTAGTCAAATAGGTGAGCTCCAGATTCATTAGGAGACCCTGTCTCAAAAGCCAAGGTGGTTTAAAGTACACTATCAAAAAAATGAAAAGACAACTCACCAAATGGAAGAAAATATATGCAAGTAATTTATGATAAGACTTCAGAATCTGGAAAAATAAAAAACTTCAACATCTTAAGACAAACAATCCAATCTAAAAGTAGAGATTTGTTAGATACATTTTTTCCAGAGAAGATAAACACCCATGACAAGATGCTCAACATCATTAGTTATTAAGAATATGCAGACAAAACATACAAAGAGATACCATTTGTTTTTTTATGACAGCTAAGGCACCTCATTACATGTTTTTTATTATCATTATTATTATTATTATTATTATTATTTCTGCTCATACAAACTTAACAGGTTCACCGGTCCCTTCCCTCCCTCTACTTCCCCCCAACCCCCCTGCTCACCCCTCCCCTCTCCCTTCCCTCCCCATCCCCCCAGTGCCTTCCCCCCCAATCCCCGGAGCATCCTTTAATGTGCATGCAAAACTCTCTGGGTCCTCCTCTCCGATGAGGTGCAAGGACCCAGGGGCATTTCCCAGAACCCTTTCCTGTGTTCCCCTTAAGTTTAGGAACACTACTGTGACTGTCAGTCCCTTGCCTCCAAGGATCCTAGTGCCTTTAGTCCATGCTAGACTTTGTGGGGTCAATAATGTGTTGGACATAGTGCAGGTCATGCAAAGTCTTATTATGATTTGTGTGGAATATCTTGCATATCATTACTCTTCCCATCCTTGTGCTCTTACAATCTTACTGCCCCTTCTTCCACAAATTTCTTTGAGCTTCAGCATGGGGAGAGATTAGGCTGGCCCAGTTCCAGGTGGTTGATATAGAGTCCAAAGAGATACCATTTCATAGATTAGGAGGTAATAATTAAAAAATGGACACGTGTGGAATAGGATTTTGAAAAATTTGAATCTATTATTGACAAAAAAGGAAAATAAAGAAAGAATATTATGGTCCAACCACTATGGAAAACAGTTTGATGTTTCCTAAGCTAGACACAGAATTACCACATAGTCAAGCAATTCCAGAAATTACACACAAAGATTTGCATCTATTGTATGACTCTATTGATGAAATGGGATGAGAATAGACTAATTTATAGATATCAAAGGTAGCTTAGTGTTCGCTCAGACCTGAGAAGGGAGAATTAACTCACAAACATGAGTTTTCTATTTGGCATGATTTACTGTTCTAGAATTAAGTAGTGGTAATAGTTATACAATTCTGTGAATACACTTAAAACCACTTAAATGTATGCACTCTATATGTATGGCTAGCTAACAAGTCCCAGGGGGTCCATTTTCTTCAGCAATTGGGATTACAAGTGCAAACTATCATGTCCAGATTTATGTGAAGGCTCTAGGGATGGACCATGGGTCTGAATGTTTGCATGGTATTACAGTTTGTCTCCATATCACTAATAAATACAAACTAAACAACTAAGGAAACAATGAGCTTTATTATTGCTTACAATTCTGTTTACTGTTCATAGTCCAGCTTGTACGAACACTAGGAGCCAAGAGAACTGGCCACACCATCTCCACAGGGATTGCTTAGAGAGGGGAAAACCTCATCTGCCAGCCTGTGAGTCTGCTAAAGTATGCTACACCACAGAACCAGCTCTTTCTACCATATCTGCCTGCCCAGGGAATGATCCCACTCCCTGTGGGCTGGGTTTTCCCTCATCAATTAGAGAATCTCTCACAGTCTTCCTTAGGGCTTGTCTTAATTACCAATTCTTCATAAATGTGCTTAAAGACTTAGCTTCCAATTGTGAAGTTGACACCTATATCTAGCTGGCGTACATGTCACACACTTGAATGACTGATCGCTCTTTCCCAAGACAGGTATTTCAGTAAGTTTTCAAGGGACGATGATTCTAAAAATCAGGTAAGTGATTTTCTGTAAAGCTAGAGAGGCAGCACTACTCAATGGAAGAATGCTGAATTAGGAGACCTGGGCATCTGCCACTTCTCTGAAGCCAACACCAATGACTGGTAGGGCTGTCACTTTTTTTCTCTGATCCTCAGTAAAGATTTGTAAACTAAGGAGATTTCTAAGCCCACCTTTCATTCCATACCTCAATATATATGTCAAAATAAACAATATTTAAACAAAACTCCCAAAGAGGCAGAACATAAACTATATACTTGTAATGGTTGGAATGTGAGCTCCCACAGGCTCATGTGTTTGCATCCTTTGTGGATGTTGATGTTTGGGAAGGCTGTGGCACCTTTAAAAGATGGAGCTTCTCACATTGGGGGGGGGGCTTGAAGTTAGGTGGTGGTCTTGCCCTGCTTCTTCCAAGTTTATTCTTGCTCTCTCTCTGCCTTCATGATGACTGTGATCTGAGCAGACCTCTGCTTCTGCCTACAGCCATGTCTTCTGCAATAAGATCATCAACACAATGGACTATATCCTCTCTGGAACCATGAGCCAAATAAATTTCCTTTTCTCCCTTAGGCTGCGTATGAGTATTATCTCACAGCAATAAAGTAATGTAACTACAATAGTACTCATTATAACAGTATTTCTGATAAGTGTAAGAACACAGCTTGGCAGAAACCAGCTGATAGTGCAAAGCTCTGTTCTGCTATTTGCCAAATGCCTGATCCTAGATAAAATATTTCACCCCATTTGAATTTCTTCTAGGGAATTTTGATTATTACTTACTGCTGCAGTTTGTCTGCATGGTTGCTGATAAATCACCATCAAATGGCTTAAAGGAACAAGGGATTTATTTTCTCTTACGATTACTGGTTACAGTTCTCAGTCCAGCTTGACAGAAGAACACACACCAACACCAGGGCCAAGGGAACTGGCCACACCATCACCACATCATGGCTGATAGAGGGACAATCCTTACTTGCCAGACCAGCATGTCTGGCCAAGTGTATAGAAGGATGCCAGCTCTCTCAACCAGCTCTCTGTGATTTATTCCAGGGCCTAATCCCACCCACCATAGGCTGGGCCTTCTCCATTAGCTAGACAATGTCCTTAAGATTCACTCTGAACTCAACTACTAATTCTCCACAAATGTGCCCAGACCTCAAACCCACAACCATCAAGTTGACACCTATGTCCAACTATGACATCTACTATTATAAATATTAAATGAGTTTATACATAGAAAACACTAATCATAGCATGCTAGCAAATATTTAAAACAAAACTATGATGTTATAGCCTTTGGCTGTTCCTAAATTGAAGAGCAACTACAGCTGTTTAGTGATTTTTACATATGTGGGTGTTTTTCTTTTGTACTTACACAAAGTCTAGCATACTTACTTCACACGGAAAGGAGTTGGATCTATGAAGTTACTTGAGACAGAAGCTAAGACCATCTTCTCTCAAACTAGGGCTCTTCCTTCCCTCTCAGAATTCACATGCCAGAATTTCAGGTGTCCATATTGACATCAAAGCACTGCAGGGCATCTTGAAGTAGGGTGTGTATCAGCATTATCTAACTCACAGGAGAAGGGGTGTGGAGCACAACCCTATGGCATTCTTGTGAATATCTTCTAATGTTTTAGGTTTTCCTCCCAGTTCAAATCGCATGATATTTTTCCAGAACCTAACAGTCCTCCAAATATCTTTATATGACGAGTTTTTGTTTCCTTGTTGCCCAGAGGAAACAGATAAATTTCTTTCATACATTCTGCTTTTCTCTTTCCTCTTCTCTCCTTCTTCAACAAGGTCTTGCTGTGTAACTCAGTCAGGCCTCAGCTTACATGTAGCCCTCAAAGCTTTAACATCTATAATTCAACCTCTCTAGTAATGGAACATAGACATGTAACATAATGCTTGTCCCTTACATACTATCCTAAATATAAAATTAGATTAACCGCTTTCACAGTGCAAGTATGTGTTAGGTTTGTGTTAATATAATGTCATAGTTGGGCACAGGTGTCAACTTGACTCTTGAAGGTTTGAGCTCTGGGCACATTTGTAGAGAATTAATGGTTGGGTTAAGCCCATAGCGAACCTGCAGGAGATTGTCTAGCTGATGGGGAAGGCCCAGCCCAGGGTGGGTGGGACTAGGCCTTGGAATAAATCACAGAGAGCTGGTTGAGAGAGTTGGCATCCTTCTGCACACTTGGCCAGACATGCTGGTCTGGCAAGTAAGGATTGTCTCTCTCTCAGCCATTATGTAGAGATGGTGTGGCCAGTTCCCTCGGCCTTAATGTTGGCGTGAGCTCTCCTGTCAAGCTGGACTGAGAACTGTAACTAGATAACCATAAGAGACAATAAACCCCTTGTTCCCTTAAGCCATTTGATGGTCATTTATCAGCAACCATGCAGGCGAACTGCTACATATAACATATGACAGAGATAATCTACTTGTGAGGAAGAAAGGTTAACTTTGGATGACAGTTTTGAGGTTAAGTTCATGAATAGCTGGTCTTTTGGGTATGTAGCATGTAACAGGTGAGGGCTGTTCATGTCATGGTGTCCAGGAAGTAAAATCAGTAGGAGTTTCAATGCCCCCTTCAAGGCCCCATTTCCTAAAGGTTCTACCATCCTCTAGTAGCACCAAGTATTTATCACCTGAGTTTTGGAAAAACAGTTTTAAATCAATAGAATAGGTGCATGGGGGCCATGATGTGGATGTGGACAACTTTCTCAAGCAGTTCTTTCCTTCCATCATGTGGTCTCCTCCAGGGATTGAACTCTGGTTGCCAGGTTTTCGTGCAAGAGCTTTACCCACTGAGCCCTCCTGCAGGCACTAAGCGAGCATTAAGTCAGGCTGGTTGCTCCCTTTATGTTTTGGCATATGGCCTGTGTTGTGCTATACCTCTTAATTCTAATCATTTCCATAAATAAATAGTGATAAGCAATATTAAAGGCCAATGCCTAAGTATTTACACTGTGCCCTTACTGTTTTCTTGTACATACTATTTCTTCCCTTTCTCTTCCCCTAAATAATATCATTCCCATCACACTGATGAGAAAATTGATCTGGAGTGAGGAAGTCTTGGTTAAAGTCATACAGTCAGGAGCTGTGTGTAGAACCAAAGGACATGAATGAGGCTTCCCTACTCCCTGGACCTCAGCCCTGAGTCTCAGCCAATCATTCACTTCCCTCTCCAGCCAAACTCAAATTCATCTACTTATCTATTCCTTCAATAATTATCAACTCATTTGTAGCACATTCATAAATTTTGGTAGATGTTGCTACTTTTAAATACCATTTATAATGCCTAGTTTTTCATCAGGCAAATGTTCATTTCATTGCGAAGAAAAGACTTCATCCTCTAACAGTCTTTCATTCTGCTATGACATTCAAGCAAAAGAATGTTCTGAATAAAGTAAGCTTTTGGCAGAAGATACTATCAGTTCACTACTCATTAATCCAAATGCAGAGATTAAAGTATATGCAACTCCCAAACAAATATTATATCTTATTTCAGAATAGACTTCATTCATCAATTTTATGTAACTACCATGATTGTATCCAATTATCTTTTTATGTAACATTTCAAAACAGGTGATGACAATCAACAAGAACAGCTTACATTTCCTCATAACATGGTGATGTACAAATAAGCAGCCTGAGGTCTTAGTAACATGAGCCTTCAAAACTGTAAAATCTGTAAAATCTGGTCCCTGGGCTAAAGAAGCCTTCCCACCTCTTTTGCATCGTTGATTCTGTGCTCCACAGTTTGGCTGAGAACCTTAAAACCCCATCAATACATTAAAAATGTATCTCATAATTTGTATTTCCTAATAAACAACACTGAAAAGTCTATTTTATGCTTTGAGAAGGCATAGTTTCCTCAAATAAAATATAAAAACTCACACCTGCTCACAAAAATGTCAAGCATGTGAAAATGTGAACATATGCGGGAGCCACAGGAGCAACCTAACAGCTGTCTCGTGTGCAGATGCGCTCTTCAGGACAGGATCTGGGAAGCCTTCTATTTTGGTTCACAAAAACTTGATTTAGTCTCCTTTTTATAAACTAGATCTTCAAGAAGTTAAAAGAAACCATTGTCTTCAAAACTTCAGATTATAGCTCACATTCCTACTACTCTAAACTGATAGCTTAATTTCTGAGAAGTTATACAACTTCAAAAGTTCTCTACAGATATCTAATCAGTTAAAATTGCCAACCCATTATGAACAAGTAATGGTATAAGTTTCTTATGTCTCTCCTTCCCACCCTCCCCCTACCTTCCCTGCACACAGATCAAACTTTTGCTTATCAGAAATTTAGAAATAGAGGTGCAGGGGTAGAAGAGATAGCTCAGGGGTTAAGTCTTTACCTTGAAAGCAAAAGGACCTGAGTTCAGATCCCAGATCTCACATGGAAACACCAGGTAGAAATGGCAGCAGCCTGAATTTCAGACCCTGGAAGGCAGAATCTGGAAAACCCCAGAGCAAAACAAGTAGACCAGTTCAGGATGATTTCCATTGTCACTCTTGGGCCTCCACTGGCACCAAGATGCAGCACTCTTCTTACACACACACACACACACACACACACACACACACACTACATATACCTACACATATGTATACACCCATACCTACACGCACAAAAGAGAGAAAGAAATAGAGATCAGAGGCAAGAGTTATCCCAAAATAGAAGAAAGTTAAAATACCAATATCTTTTTCTTTCAATCTGAAAAAAAAGCCTCTAAACAGTCACCATGTGGGGCCCAACAAATAAGTACAATGCAAAGAGCCTCTCACTGTGTTAACGACACCCTACAACTTCATCTCCTAAGATTCTTGGTGCTCTGCCTAAAGCATTTTCTTCCTAGCCACGCTCGGACCCAAGTGCTTTCCTGATTCTGAAGCTCTGCTTTACCCCTTCCGTGTGCTTCCAGACCTTTCTCCATGGAACCCGACTCAGGAGCTATTCCTCAGGAAACACATTCTCCATTCTCACAGACTCTGATAGTGCTCCAAGTGCAGTGAGCACCCTTTTCTACGGCTCTTCCATAACAGCCATTGGCTCATTAAATATGCCATTTGTTTCAGTATCTGTAGAGAACACATGCAGCTGATGAAGTCTTCTTTGTACCACAAAACATTGTTCAAAAGAGACATGTAAGATTCATGCATGCTTTCACGTTCTAATTACATCACCTCAAAGCAGTATCTCCAGTCACTTGCAGTTTGCTTAATGCCAGGAGAAAATAATGTTTGGGAAAAAATATCAACAGCGATATGGCTCACATTCAGATGAACCCCCCCCCAGACTCCACCAAATGTCCTGAGTAGTAAATATAACCTCGTTTCCTAGGTTGGTCTAACTGCTAATCTAATGCGATTCCCTCTGGTCTGGTTTCACAGTCTCCACTGAAGAAAAACATCCAACTGGGTCTTAGATTCTTCTGGGAGATTTCACTAGGCTATTTCCACAGCTGATGAATACTTTGACTTTGGACAGAGGGAGGTAAAAAAAGAATTCAGTATTTCACAACAGCTGAAATAATTTTCTGCCAAAGCCTGGTTTCAAATTCAAAGTTTGTTTTCTCTGTGTATAAAGGCAGTAAAAGAGCTAGAGATATAATATGTCATATGGAGTCCCACTCCAAAATGCAGAAACAGAAGAGATATTTTTATATAGTACTAATGACAATAATTACTACTGACTCTAAAGTAAGCAAATCCATATTTGTTTTCAAGTGAAGTGTGTTACTGGAGAATAGTCAAAAACATTTGCTAAAGGGGTGTGAACAATACCAACGCTCCTCAAAATCCATCTGCCTGAATACACTAGCTGGCATTTACCCAGATGGGACATTCCTCAAGCCCATGTAACAAAAGCTCCTTATGTCCAGGGTGAAGACTGACTGACTTAGAAACTGGATTATTTTACCCAGAAATACCCAGAAAGCTCTAAATAGATTTCGTGAACATCTATGTTTATGATCAAAGTCAGAACCAAAATCTGACATTCAACATAAAGTTTGAGCTTCAAAGGCAAGGTGGTTGTAACTGCTTTCCTAATTCAAAAATCTACAGATCATTCCCCAAAAACAACTTGAAAATACTCAAGTATATTCTTCAAGAAGGGAGATCTTTTTTTTTTTTTTAATATCTTCTCCATGGAACTCATTACTTTGAATGGTTCAAGTCAATGTTAATGAAGAGAGCAGTAGTTACTCTTCTCTGTTGCTATGAGACAACACTCAAGTTCAAACGACTTAAGGGAGAAAGGGGAGATTTATTTCATTACAGTTCCAAAGTGGAGATACAGTCTTTCAGGGCAGAAACAGCATGGCTGGCGGGTGAAGCTGCAGGTGGCCTAAGTTCCATCTATCATGGAGGTTGAGAGCTGCTGTAAGTTCAAGGGCAGACTCACTCACTCAAGCAGGGTGGAATTAAACAACCTCAAGGCCCACAACCTCAAGGTGCACGACTTTCCTAAACACTGGTAGCAGCTAAGGATTCAAACACATGAGCCTGTGGGAGATGACTCACATTTCAAACCGTGACAAAGAGACATGATTTTTGTAACATTTATGTTTCTGAGGGATTAAGACACTAACTGACCTAAATTTTAAAGAATACTACTTACATCGTCTATAGATATATGTCTATTGACCCTCTACATTATCTTCTGCCCTGAGGCCTGAATGATGGATATACTTGTGTTTCTCTAGGCTGTGAGATGATGTTCTTCCTATTAGCCTCTATCCTCACATACATTGAAATCTATTTTTTCTGCCAACCACTTTTCTTTTTTATATACCACATATAAGAAAAAGCATATAATGTATATTTATATGAATAATATGCACAAGTTTCATAAGTGGTTTATCATATCTTCCTCAAATTTCATACACAACTGTACTTTTAGTTCAACTAACATAGATAACTTATATAATCCTCAACCTTCATCAGATCTCAGTCTCTATAAAAACAATAGAATAAGGGTTTTGGGGCTATTTTGCTTCCGATTATTAGTTAGGAAATGAAATATTAGTTAGAAACTGCCTGAAATATTACATATGTAGCAAGGAGAGAAAACAGGGAAAAATTCAAAATCAATATAAAAATTTAATATGATACAAGATTTCAAGAGCTGGAGGGATGGCTTAGGGGTTAAGCAAAAAGACTCGAGTTTGGATTCCAGATCCCACATTAAAACACCAGGGGGAAATGGTGGTGGCCTGAAATTCCAGTCCTGGAAAACAGAGTCTGGAAAAACCCATGGCAAAGAAATAGGAAGGGAGAGCATCCCAGGATGATGTCTAAAATCATTCTTGGGCCTCCAGAGGCATACATGGTGCCCTTTTACACACACACACACACACACACACACACACACACACACACACACACACAATGATGTAGAATTTTGGATTTCTTTTTATCTTAAGTAGTTATTGTTTTATTTGTATATGTCAAGGGGGATCTCCAACTTAGTTACTTTTCTTTTTACTGCGATAAAATACTCTGAATAAAGCAACTTGAGGGACAAAGGAGTTACTCTGGTTCAGAGTTCAAAGGCACAGTCCATCACGGTGGGATAGTCAAGGCGACAGAAGCTTATTGAAACAGCTGCTCCTGTTGCATCTATAATCAGGAAGAAGAGAATGATGAGGTGATGCATACTTTCTCCTTTCCAAATGTCCAGGACCCAAGCCCAGGGAGTAGTGCCACACACGGCTGGCAAGTCTTCCTACCTCAAAGATAATCTCCTCAGGCATGTCTACAGGCTCTTCTTCCAGGTAATTCTTGATTTCATGGAGTTGGTTGACATTTCAGATTAACTACCACAGTCTCACTCTGTAGCCCAGGCTAGCCTGGAGATCAGTATATAGCTTAGACAGGCCTCAAACTCATACTGACCCTCCTGTTTCTGCCTCCTAACTATTGAAATTACAGATATGAAGCCTCAAGTTTGGCTTATCTACAGTTAAACAAGAAGCTTTTCGACTCTTTCTCTTTAGTCCCCTTATGGATGGGATTAAACTGTGCAAACACTACAGTTTAATTTCAACACTCAAAAAGAAGAAAAGAAAGAAGAGAAAGCGAGGAAGGGCACGGTGAGAATACATACACGATCTCCTAAAATAACTGTCTGACATAACTTATGAGCCTCTGAAAATCTCCATTAGTCATATGAAGCCCAGCATTGAACGTTGTAACTGAGAAGCTGAAATATAAAGCTGAAAGCACATGTAATGAATTCATCAACTAGTAAAAGTGCAAAGGAGAGCGATTTCTATTCCCCTTTCCTCTAAAAGCACGAGCACTGCCTTTCAATAGGGTTAAATAAAAGAGCTTCCTTTCAGAACAACTGCACAAATCACAGGATGCAGAACATCATTTTAAATAGGTAGCCCATATAAACAGGAAATCCCCCACAGTCCACCTGGTGTCACTCTGGCTATCCCTTGTCCTAGCAGAGTCCCAAAGAACTTTTATCTGCCAGACCTTTCTTCCTTTAACTAAATACCACCTATCCCGCTGAGTTTTAAAAAGAGGTCATCCAAGTAAGAAGTTAAATTTGAATTAAATTTCATTTTGGTATATTTCAATAAAGTAATTTAGTTAAGCAGTTACAATATCCTATGTGCTGCAGTGCCCAACATAACCTATTGTCTTTGGTTTTCTTCCTGTGCTTAGATATTTAAGGGGAGAAAAAAGGAAACCATGTCCAGGGCATCTGTTTTAGGATAGAATGGTGTTTTCAAAGTGGAGCTATGGATCAAATTCTTCACAGCTTCCTGAAATAGGTCTTAAATATGCAGGCTTCTCGACTTTCACCTACATTATGTACATTGAAAATGTATCTCAAAATGATTTTCCTGTGCTAAAGCTTGACTATTAGTAAAGTGCCTTTTCCTAAGTATTTTCACATAGTTTCTCTCACTATTAACTCAAAAATGAAGTCATCTCAGTATCTATGGGACATTGGTTCCAGAATATCTGGTACAACGTATTCAGAGATGCTTCAGCCCCTTGTACAAAATACATGCTATCTGCATATGGCCTCTATATATCTTCTTATGTAATTTAATTATCTCCAGATACCTTACATTATCTATTACAATGAAAATGCTATTTAAATAGCTATTATAGTATATGAACAAGCAAAATGTCCGTATAGGTTCTGTTCAGACAAAATCATCACATGTCTAACTGTATAGCCCACAAACCAGACAGGAGGCTAACAATCCGCCAACAATTCATCTAACAACTCATGTTAGAGAGTTTAGAGATCTGGAAACTGGTAGGAGGCTATAGCTGGGTCTTCTCACATTCAAATGGATTCTCTGTGATAAGTAGTCTTAGAAGTGAGTAAAATTCATATTTTTCTTTTCAGATTTTTCTGGAATTTTTCTAATTTTGATCTTTTACTAGCTGACTGCACAGATATGGATTGCACAAGAACATATATAGTTTGTATGAGTTTTAGTAATACATTATCACTCAACTTACTGAGTATTTGTAATGTATTTTGTTTGTTTTTCCTCCATTTAAGCAGAAATAAATCCCGATCTTTGATTTTAATGCTTTGTGGTAGGTGCATGCATCTTAAGAGAAGACAGACCAACCATGAGATCTTGCTAAAGATTCTCCGCTTTTGGTTGCATCCCACAAAAATAAGTGTAATGATGACCCACCATTTTAAGTATTAAATTTAAATATTAAATTTAAATATTAAATTTAAATATTAAATTTGATAACATGCATGTCTGGCATATGATTCACAATCAAGAAGTTATAGCTATTATAATATTCCTTAGGGAAAACTAGCACACCTAACAAGGGTATATTTATTAACAATTACGGCTGCTCATTTGAGGTGATAAATTCATTAACGTTTCCCATGTCTCAAATTGTGGACCTGGGTTACAAGACCCAAAGAGTTATTAGTGGAGGTAGGACTCAAATTTAGCATTGTTTTCAATTGTTTTCCCCTGACAGTCTACTGCCTTTGATCTGCAGATAATTTGGTATGCAATCATTTAATTCAATGCTATTCATATAGAATGCCACAGAGTGTCTTTTTCATGTGTGTTACTTTGTTGTTGCCCTGGTGACATTTGAAGGGCCTCAGGCGACCATGGATATCTGAAGATTCCAGACAGCAATTTCATGTGAACAATAAGGATAAGTGTTATAAAGCAGCTGCTCAATGTGGATTCTTAAGTTTTGCACCATGAATTAGTACTTGTCTTCTGGCTTTTTTCTCCCTTTGCCTCTTGTCAGCATGTTTTAAAAAATGAATTCAGCTTTCTATGAGAAGTTGAATTTATGTACAATCAAAGAACTCAATAAAATTTAAGTTGCTTTAAACTACCAAACTAAAATCACTTTGAAAATGCACTAAAATCATAGAATTGTAAGGTTTTTCTATAGAAAACATCATAAGTCATTGACATTAGTAAACTTCTTGAAAGAAATACGTGATTTTTTCCCCCTTTTGGGCAATAGTTATTTTAACAAAACCTCTTAAGGAGAGATCTGAAATGGGCTTCAAAGACCTACCTGTATTAATTTGTAAGTACTTCTGATGACATGCTTTATGCCACACTGTTTACCAGACAATGGGCACACAAAAACAAATAAGATCAAAAACAGAGCAAGAAGTCATACAAGATCCACTTTATTATAATGTACCAGGGACACTTGATATCTATTTTAACTTTAAACCTGAAAAATCTAAGCAACCATACCTAGGCCTAAAGTGAAGACATCCAAGAGCAGGAAACGTTCTCAGGAGTCCCTGTAGGCTCTTCACACTCAGCAAAAGCTGCTTCTATAAGCCATGGATGACCTCAAAGAGTTTGCAATGTCCCTGCAAGACAAGATCTAGTGGTATCCTATGAAGTTCTAGAACAAAGTCATTAAGGAAGTACTAGTGCAAAATCTGACAAGGGCTTGTGATGTTTATGGTGGAAAAAAGAAAATTAATTCAAAGAGTTGTATTCTGATATACCTCAACTTATGATGAGACTCCAGGGCTAGGTCCAAATGAATGATCCCTCCCAAGATGAAATAACATAAGTAAAAAAATTATGCAATAGTTCATCTGTCAAAGATATCCTTATCTACGTTTAATTTTAGTCTATGATTAGGCTCAATCATCTAATATAATTTCTGCTTTATATTAAAATGCTGTGTGTGCCTGTGGAGGGCAAACAGTGACTTTAGGAATAACCCTGGATTTCACTACTTTTCTTTGCCTTACTCTGGAGTTTCCCAAGCTCGGCCTTCCATGACTGGAAGTGCAGGCCTTAGCCATTTCAACCCTGTGTTTCCACGTGAGATCCGAGATCCAAACCTTCTGCTTACAAGGTAGAGGCTTAACCTTTGAGTCAGCCTCAGTTTCTTTTTATATATACCTGTGACATCACTGAGTTTGATATTTCAGGGAAACCTCTGATGAACTCTGCATGTGCTCTTAGCCTCTATTGTGTATTTTCCTACTGTTATGCCATAAAGCAAAACGCTACTCGGAGTAAATCATGTCCGAGATCATCCCTGTACCATTTCCCAGATACGAGGCCACCTGGCTTCCTGCTGATTCCAGATCCCATTTGTGATCACTCTTGTCCTTGCTTGCTGAACTTCTGTCTACTCACTCTCTCGCTTTTCCACAGATGCCTTCCTATCCTATTGATCTCCCTAGAACATGCTCTTCCCCTTCACCCCGAAACACTGCTTCAATGACATTTCCCTCAAGAGTCATTCTGCAAAAGATGGTATTTTACAGCTTCCTAAATTCTTGTGTTGAATTCTTAACCTCTGCTTTAGAAGCCCATGAGCGTGAAATCTTGTGGATGTGAGTAGTGTTCTTATTAAAGAGAACCCAGAGAACTTGCTCTTTCACACTGCTTTTAGTATATGAAGATTTAAACAAAAAAGAATAATAACCTAGGAAGGGGCACTCAGTAGAACTCAACCATGGTAGCACCATTGTGTTGAACTTCCGGTCTCTGGAATTGTGAGAGGCATCTATAGTTTGAGTTCCCCAATCTGCGGTTCTGTTGGAGTAACTCAAACTGCCTAGGATTCCGATTCTGTCAGATCCAAAAAAATGCCCTTTCCATTTTCTTAGGCTCTCTTACATTTTTTTTTCATAATGTGTTATTTCTAATACTCGCAAAAACATGTTTACTATTATCTGCCTCCTTCAGTTGAATAGAAGTCATGTGACGGTAGCTGGGATAGTGTTTGACCTAGTAGAATCTTAACAAATATTTACTGGAATATTTCATAAAGTATTCATGAAAATAAATGATTTGGGGGATTTTTTAAAAAGTAAATATCGTTTTTCTATTATTCTATAATCATTTTAGGAAAAAGTCCCAAAGGACTTTTCCATCTTGAACAGATAATAAATAAAAGTTTAAAGTTCAATTATCTATTTTCCACACCTTAACATGTAATAACAGTAGTGCCTATTTCCTTTAGTTACAAAATACAAGGTCCAGGGGCACTTTAGAAGGAGGCTGAAAGAAAGGGGTATGTTATCTTGCATGAATCTACAAAGCCGAAAGGTATGCCAAACACCTGGAGGTAGTATCATGGCATGCCTGGCAGGGGGTGGGGTTATCAGAGGTGAACCTAGCACTCAGAAAGGAGCAAGCAGATGCTTTCAATAGCCTTCAGCCTGTAGTCCTCCATTCATTAAAGATCAGTGAGACAAAGACCAAATTGAATAAAATGAAAAGGCAGGAGACTGAGCTGAGGGAGACTTATTCTGTACTTCCTAACTACGTATCTATGTGACTGCTACATGGGATGGATTATGGGTACTAGGGCAGTTTGAGGCCTTGGGGCAAATCTAGCATTTGTAAGTATATCATTAGATTCAAGCATTAATAAGAAGACTGCTCTCAAAGTATAGTTTTAACTATATTACTAGTGACGGTGCTACTTACAGATTAATGTACAACAAATTTAGTGCTACTTAACTGTAGTATAAAACATCTCCTACTTCTCATGTTTCACAATTAGGTACATGAAACTGGTTCACTAAGGCACTGTCACTTACATTGCCAAGTCTGTTGCAAATAATAACTCGTTCAATTCTCCTTACAACTGTAGAGGTATGTGCTGTGCTTATCATCTTTTTAAAGACAAGAACAATGAAGAACATTGCAATTAAAGTTTTGTCCCCAAACCTAAAGCTTAAGTAGTGGAGGCAGGATGCAAACTTAAGTAGTTTTGGTTCCGGTAGCTACTCTTAACCACTAGGTCGAAATTCTGGGTCCAGGATCTTCCATTGTGCATTAATATGAATAACTCCTTGAATTACTTTGTGGTTATATGAATGAGGAGTCAAAGAACATGACCTTGAAAACCTTGGACAATCTATGTTCCTGGCACTATAATTATATCTGTGACAAATATTTATATCAATATCATGTCTGAATAATGCTAATTTCACATTTTGACTACCAATAAGTTTTAATTTTTGGTGTGTCATATTTCAGATTACTTCAATTCCTTTTTCATCATGGTGACATTATCCTGAAGAGTTATGGATATGAATTTTCATATGTCACTATGGCTTTAGATTTATGAGCTAGAATTCACTTAGTATAAAAATACCTCTTTTTTTTCTTTTCAGAAATAATAAGACAGCCTGTAAGACGCTAATGTAAACATGTGAAAATTACTGATTTTTACTCTAATGACTTTCCCTTTTGTCTATTGCTTATGTAATGTTCTCTTGTAAGTGACAAAAGAAGCAATTTATCCCAAGACCATGAAGACAATTTCTTGTGGCTAGTAAAGAAAGGTACAATATCCATTGCTGTTCTCGAAGAGTTCTGTGATGAATGCACTTAGTTATTAAGTAAAGGTAGGAAGCATCTCACCATCTTTGGAATGTAATGACCTATACATTCCAATGTACTGAATAACTCAGTGTAACTTACACTTACTATATTTTCTAGAGAATTACATATTTGTACTGTTATTCTAATAATGGATCTTAAAGCTTAACATAAAATACTTTCAGAGACCTTTCAAGGTGTCTGGTTCTATTTTATCCAAACAGAGAAGAATAAGACTCTCAGGTTTAATAATATTTTTAGCAAATGTGCAGATTTATATGGGACTGCATAATTGTCTTTATTCACTTAATTTTGTGGAGAGGAAATGAGTATTCAAAACTACCTTAGACTATGGTGAAATATACATGATCTATATTCTACTGTGTAAAAATAACAGAAGCATAGAACTTTATTATTCTGAAACACTTACTTTGTATAAAAATGTAACTAAGGAAATATTTTGCTGGAGAATGGAACAGCAAGCTTGCAAATACTATGTAGTCATGGTATAGTCTCTGCCATCCTTTTGCAATTTTTCGTGATATCATTGTGATAACACATACACACTCCTTATCAAAACAATGAGTTGAATGATTTGAGAATATAATAAAATTTGTCTTTAGTTAGGATTCAACCGTAGTACAGAGTTAATACATGACAATTCCAATATGTTTTCACAAGGATACTATTTCATGGTTCAATAAGTACTTATTGAGTACACAATAAAAATGTTTGCCCTTCGACTTGACTGTTTAGAGCTAAATAGCCAAGGACTCTAACAAAAAAACTAGGAACATTGTAATATTTTTCAAAGCACTTTTGATTTTGCAATAGCACTAAGCTTGCAAAAGGGCACAAAAGAAATAGACAATTGAATAAACCCCCAGAAAATACATGGTCTTCAGAAAATTTTTTTTGACAAGCTGTTTTGTTCAATGTAAAATTTAAAAAGCACAAAAGCAAAGTTGATTCTAATTTTACCAGGCATATGCTCCATGGTCAAATGACCACTGACAATTCACACCTATGTATAGATGAAATGTTACATCAAATAGTCTTATTAAGAAATTTTGGGGGCTGGAGAGGTGGCTCAGGGGTTAAGCCTCCGCCTTGCAGGCGGAAGTTCCTGAGTTCGGTATCCCAGATCCCACGTATAGACGCCAGGCGGAAGTGGGGGCGGCCAGCGCTTCTGGTCCTGGTAGGGCGGAGCCTGTGAATCCCGGGGCAGAAGGAGGTGGAGGCGTCCATGGTGGTTCGCGAATTCGTCCGTGGTTCTACACACACGCAGACACACACACACACACGCACATGCGCACAGTTGAATAAATAATAATAAAAAAATTAAAAAAAAAAAAGAAATTTTGGCCAACTAATTACACTCCTGTTTCTTCTTCTGAGCAATCCCTAGTAATTAGCATGGTGCTTCTCTGTTTCAATTCCACAAATAACTGTTTCCTTGAAAGGCTAGCTAGAACACTCTGTAGGCCCAACAGGCTAAATTTAAGCTATTATCCAACTAAGACATTGATTAGTTATTTTTCTCTGAGACATTTAATCTCAACCAAAATTTTTCTAGGCAAAGCATAATTGTTAAATATCAGTGATTAGATGAAATACTGGAAAAATCAAATACATGGAAAATTTCTTACTAAATTTGTTAGATTAGACTATTCCTGAAAAATAATTGCCTATAGTCCCTTTTACACATAGGTCCAACAAATTGTAGTAATCATAGAAGAGTTTATGCTAAGACCACATTATATTTAATTAAATATATTTTTCTTTTGTGAGTATTTTGGGGGAAACCTTGAGAATTCATTCCTCCTCCTAATGTTACTTTAAAATTTTTATTTTTATTATACATTGTAATTTTTAAATTAAAATATATTTTCCTAGTGGGTCAGAATTGCAGACCACCCATGTTTTTACATGGGATCTGGGATCCGAATGCAGGACCTTCTGTTTGTGAGACAGAAATTTAACCCCTGAATCATCTCTCTAGTTCTGGGAATATATATATTTTTAAGTAATCAAAAGTTCAGGTATAAAATGAGCAAGCCCTCATAAAATTATTTAACACAGTATTAATATTTTGCTATTAAATAAAGAATTTAGAGCAATGTTTCTATTTTTCCAATTCCCCCAGGAATTTATTGGGCCTGTATATTATGTCATTGTTACACTCTAAATAAAAATTCCCTGGAACTTGTTCTTTATCTTCCATCTTTTATCTGTATTCTCTTCTTAACTAACCCCATCCAGTTCAAAGGTTTTATAGAGTAATTTATACTATAACTCCTAGACTGAATTTTCTTGTTCTGACTTTTCTCCCAAAGGTATACTTGTATATTCAATTATTTGATTTTTGGATGTGTAATAGTCATTCCAAAGTTAATGTAGACAATAGACAACTCTTCTTCTTCCTCTTCCATTGAAATGTGCCTGCAGTCCCATGTCAGCCAAAAACACTGCATTAGTTCCATTCCATTAGCTGTTCTTATCCAGAACTAGGAGTCCCTCTCTATATATAGTCCACAACAATCAGTCAGCAGTATTGTCTTCATTTCTGAGACACCTTAGATTCAGATTCTTCCCTTCCTAACCTCCATTTCAGTCACTGTGATCTTGGTTCATGCTGCTGTTTGCATCTCATTTGCACCATTGTTGACAGCAACTTATTCGAGTTTTCCCAGTCTGTCTCCTTTTTAAAAATATTTAGTGTGTGTGTGTGTGTGTGTGTGTGTGTGTGTATAGAAGGACTGTGTCCCTGTGGAGGTCCAAGGGCGACTTCAGGAATCATCCTGGATTGCTTCTACCTCCTTCTTGCTTCCCTCTGGGATTTCCCAGGCTCTCTCCACCAGGGCCGGAAAGTGCAGGCCGATGCCATTTCTGCCTGGTGTTTTTACCTGGGACCTAGAATCTGAATTCAGGACCTTCTGCTTACAAGGCAGACACTTAACCCCTGAGCCATCTCTCCGGCTCCCAGTTTCTCTTCTTAAAGCCCATTTTAGAATCAAATAAAAACATTTCTTTCCCAGTTGAAAACAAAACAAAACAAAACCCTATTTCTGCCCATGGATCTGCCATCACCAGTTCCTACTCAGTGACTCCTCTCCTACTACCTTTTTAAGTACCTCTGGGCACTACTGAACTTATTTATTTTTAAAGGATGATTCTTTTTTACTAATGAGTTGTATTCTTGTAGGGCTGGCCTTTATGCAAGCATGTCATTTTCATTCATTTCCTACTTTTTCCCACTATGAGTTTTTTTTCTTCTCCACCTGTCTCCCTTCCGCTCTCATGTCCTTTTCGTGTGTATGGTTCATCAGGTGCTATCTGGGTTCCTGTTAATGTCATGTGTCTGGACATTTGCTGGAGCCATCCGTCCCTGGAATAGGACATATTCACTCTTACCTCACTTAAACAAAACTTTGGAGCTTGTAACAAAATATGAGAATCGTTTATCCCAAATGCTTGGAACCAGTAGTGGCTTTTTTTTTTTTTCGGGGGGGGGCGCTTTTTAGATTTGGAGATAATTGCATATGTACCAGGAACTGTCAAAAGGATAGGACTCACACATAAATGAAATTCATTCATGTTTCATGTATAACCTATACATACAGACTAAAATTGATTTTATGTGATGTGGTTACTATTTCATGTTTGGCAAATGTGCATCACAGGTAAAGGGATTCTAGCAAACTTGCTGTGTATCTGATTTTGACTGTAGTCCATTACAGGAAGTCATATATGAAATGCTACACTTCTGGGACTATGTTAGCATTCAAAATACTTTAGCGTCTAGAGCATTGTATATCTTGAGTTTTAGATTATTTGTGTTCTCTGTAAATAACCTCATATTAGACCTAAGAATCCTCTGAGTTACCATGTGGCACTTAAAATAAATCAGTGATTGTCAGCCTCAACTGCACATTGGAACTTACTGTAGAGTTGTGAAAAAACACTGACGACTCAAGACATGTCCGAATGAGCCAGAGTGTCCAGGAGAGGCCTGTGGATTAGGACTCTGAAAGCCTCCAGTTAATTTTCAATAGTGAAAGTTGAGAACTCAGAAAAAAGTGATATGATCTCTTCTGGTTTTATTGTTATCTGCTTAACTTGGATTTTTTTCATTTTTATCAATGTAAATCACATCTCAATGCAAGTCCAGCAGCTACCTCAGCCATAACAAAACCCTGGCAGAACACTACAGTCTATTGTTCGTACTATAGTGATAATAAAAAAGATATAAGCAACATGAAAAGGACCGACTAGTGCCATCTTGTACTTGCAATACCATGAAATACATTTAGATTTTTCATAGGAAATGTTCATGGCCTGTGTTTTGTTCTCAAACCTACTTTGCATTAAAGTTCCAATCTGTGTTTGCATCACATTACAGAATGCTACTTTCGACTTTGAGGATGAAGAAACCTGTTTTAACATGACAAGAACTCATTGAAATTGGTGAAATTAATGTTGGTAACAAAACTGAAACTTTTTCGTGTTTTAAGATAATATATTCTTGGCAGCAAATATAACTTCCTGTGATTCTGAGAAACTTTAAATGAGACTTAAAAAAGATCAAAAAAAGTAGATATCAGTTAACTTACAAGCAACCTAAATATTGTTATGTGAGTATAAATAAATCAAACTTATGAATTAAATTTAAATTAAAATGGGGTAGTTTTTAAATGAAAGAGGAGGGAACTTTAGATCATTCATTTAGTTTTTCTGAGACATTAACATTTGAAAAGTAGCTTTACCTGCTTACCTACACCAAAAAGTAAAGTATATATTTCTTCCTAAAGAATTGGATGAACGGGGCTGGAGAGGTGGCTCAGGGGTTAAGCCTCTGCCTTGCAGGCGGAAGGTCCTGAGTTCGGATCCCAGATCCCACGAATAGACGCCAGGCGGAAGCGGGGCGGCCTGCGTTTCTGGTCCTGGTAGGGCGGAGCCTGTGAATCCCAGGGCGGAGGAAGTGGAGGCGTCCATGGTGGTTCCCGAATTCGTCCGTGGTTCTACACACACAGACACACACAGCGCACACATACATACGCACACACGCACAATTGAATAAATAAAAAAAAATTAAAAAAAAAAGAATTGGATGAACGATACAGACATTTAAAACCAGTCTCCAGCAGTAACTAATTAGGAAACTAGGGAGCCAACACACTCATCCTCCTGGAAGAAACATGCAGTTCATTTAAAGTTTACAACAGCATCTCATTCTTCAGCTCACACTCTGATAATGGGAGGTTGAGCCACCTATGGGCCCCAACAGGCGACATGTATTGCTACTGACTTGTTTCAGATCTCTATGCTAACCAGCACAATAACATGACTTGGGACAAGCTATGTCAGGGACATAAAGCCGGTATGTTAGAACAGGAAAGGAGAAAGAGCAGCTTTCCCAGTTCTTTTTGCTACTTTTAAAATCTACCTGCAGTAACAGAAAGTCTTGGGAAGGGTTTGAGGGTCTATGTGTTTCCCTCAAAGCCTAAGAAATGGGTACAGATGCCCTGACTTCCAATGTAAGTGAGCTAGAATTCTGCCTGTAACAAACCAACTTCACCATTTTGGAAAAACACAGATGCCACAATAAATACTGAGGTGACAGGTGAAAACAACTCTTGCTGGCTCCGTGAGGATGAGAATCTGGGGACACTAAGAAGTAAGCACTGGCAATGTAGCACTCTCCAGTGGGAACTCCGCGACTATCATAGCTAGGCAGTTTTAGAGCAGCCATGCTGGTCTTGGAAGGTTATCCCCCACTCCTGGGGTTACCCTAAAGGAATAGATCCTAGTGATCTGGAGACAGACTCTAATCCTTCACAGAGATACAGTTGCTGACTTCCTCCAACCCTCTGTTCATGAAAGAATATGGAGATTAGTTCTCCGTGCTAAATCCTATCATGAGGTCCACCAAGATCAACTAGGTTGGGCCCCAATATGAACAGACCAATGAAATGTAGAGGACCAAAAGCTCCAATCAGGTTGGCAGAAACTGGAGCTAACCAATGGAAAAACAAACAAACAAACAAACAAAAAAAACTACCTTTCCTGGAGTCTGTCGAAGCCTCTAAATAAACCCAGCCACGGCAGCTATCTTTGGCCACTTTGCCCTTCATGGTACTCCATGTTTGGAGTGCCTGAGTTCCTACCTGACTTCTCTCACCCTCCTGGATTCCATGCCTGGAGTCCATGAGTTTCAGGGCTCTCTTGCACCTCAAGAATTCACATCCATCCATGATTTCCATTCTTTCTCTCCTAATAAACTCTGCCTTAATCCTTTATGCGTGTTCTGGTTTCAATCTGACTCAGGATCACAAGAATCTGGACACGTACAGACTCCAGAGGGACCTGTAACAGAACTGGAAGACCACCAAGGGCTCTCGGCATCTTGGCCCTCATTTGCATTATATGTGTCACTATGACCTTTGTTAACTCCCCCCGCCCCCATTTATGCATGATCTCACAGGCTTCAATGTGATTTCCTGATATCCCTTCCTGATGAGTTGACCAGATAACTTTTCATAAAGAAAAGTAAGATTAAGGACTGGAGAGATGATTCAGGGGTTAAGACTCTGCCTCACAAGCAAAAGGTCCTAAGTTTGGATCCCAGGCCCCACATAAAACCATGAGGCAGAAGTGTTACCACATGCACTTCTGGCCCTGGTGGGTGAGAGCCTAGGAAATTTCAGAGCGAAGCAAAAAGGAGGTAGAAACAATCTAGGATGATGTCCCAAGTCACCCTTGGTCCTCCATGGAACTCAATGCCCTGTGACACACACACACACACACACACACACACACACACACACACGCACACAGGCACACACATGCACACAATAAATAAAACAAACATTTTTTAAAAAAAGAAAAGTAAGATTGAGTGGGAATAAAGTTTTTCTTCCTTGGGATATATAAAAGCCAAAGAGAGATTCCAATACCTTCAGAATACTTGAGGCAACAAACACAACTTTGTTATAAAGTACTTTCAGCACTGTTCCAATAATTATAATAAGCAGAAAAGTTTCAGTAAGCTAAAGAAAAGCCAGCACAAAACTTTTATTTAACAGAAAAAAAATGGAAAGGCAATAAAGACAGATACAAAACCAAAAAGACAGCCCGTGCTGGCCCTTCAGCAAGACAGACGCTCTCTGGGGACACTCACACAGCTGGTTATTTAGATAGGGTGAACTGAGTCACATAGAGAAGAGCTTACAAATGAAGAACACTTTCATCTAGAATTGATGCCAACATTAATAACTTAAGCATTTCAGTGTCTCATGGCCAAAGTTCCATATTTTAGCTACCTTCACAAGAAAATCAATTTGCATCTAAAAGCTCCTTCATGGGTTTGGCTTGATTTTGTGGCAAGCACCCCAGCTGGCTTAGAGAAGAAGTCCAAGCTGAAGTTTGCTTCACAGAGGATTGTTTGGTCCTAGTTGAATAACCTGCTGGCATTCACTGTTAGCAGAGTGGTAAGTAGATTATGGGCAAGCAGATATTAATATTCTGATTAAACATTTTAAAACCTCATACCGCTATTTAAAAAAAATAATTGCACTGCTCAGAGTGAACTCTTCTACTTAACATTACGAAGCTACTTTTAACCTTAAAATCTAAATATTTAACCTTAAAATTCTCTACCTATGGCTTTTATTTCCTTCAAGTGAAAACTTTCCCTCTCCACCACCTTAACTGCAAGGTCTAAAAATAAATGTGAGTGTATAACTGCCCTGGACAGTCTTAAGAGTTTTAAGTCTTTACGTTACACCCTATTCCTTCCAAGGTCTCATTTTGAAAAAGGGCTGCAGTCATCTTTGGACTCAGCTATAAAAACCCAGAGCAGTCTTGGCAGCCCTCCTAGAGAGCCTTCTTGTTTCCTGAGGAGCCATCGATTTAACAAACTTAACAAACTTAAATAACAGACACTATGAAAGTCATTTCCAGTAAACATTCTGAAGTTATGAAACAGCCAACATTTACTGATACACACACACACACAAAATATCCTAACATCAGCCATCATATAGATTGATTATACAATTTAGCATGATAACAAGGAGAGGTTATTAATTGTAACTAATTGAGGTCTACCATGTGCCTGCAGGTCTTTAAAAATCAACAGTAAAAACTAGTCAGTGACCACAATTTATTTCTGGGTCCAGACTGAAATGTCTGTTTATTTCTTGGGCACTTGCTTACTAAATGGAGCCACTGTGCTGGAGAGAAATAACGACCCACAGTTTATGGCCAGCACACTGAGTTTTTGAATCATCCATGCTGCTTCTGCTTTAATAAGGGTGATAAGGACAGAATCAGAATGCCCCCGGCTGATGAGGAGGTGTGACTGCAGGAATCCCAGGGCTGAACATTTACAAACGACTTGTTCTACAGGTTAAAGAGGAAGAGGAGGAGGAGGAGCCGTCCAATAAAGGTCATCTACTTCTGTGATATCCTTTCCTTCTCCTCTAGAACTTTCTTCCACCTCGGAGATGCCTACTGCTGGACAGGACAAGGTCCCAAAAATTCAACTTGTGATCACGTGGGAAATCCTTTCCTTCACGTCTCCCCTAATTCCTGAAGCATCTTCCCCGGCTCACACGTGGACAAAGACTTTCTAAACCCCTGAGGCTTGCTGTGGAGTTAGTCAGTTTTTCTTTATTGGGCAGGTGTAAGGCAGCGATCACATGGACTGCAAACCCTGGGGGGCTCAGAGGCCAGACCACTCACTGCGTCTTACCAGGAGCTGATTCCCTAGAGTCCTCAAGTAAGTAAGGCCACAGCAGAATGGTTTGGGGGGGAGGTGAAAGAGGGGGTTGACCTTCTGACCTAAGCAAGGATTCTTAAGAGTCCTTAGCTCAGAATAATCTCAGTCACTTCTTCCTTTAACCCAGGGGCAACGAATTCCCAAAGCCAAGACCGACTTTTGCAATTCCAGTAGGAACACATCCGGATCAAACAGCTGCACAGGGGTTGTGGGCGGCTGATTACTTTCACCAACTGTTCCCGGGGCTCCTTCCAAGTCCTCTTGCTACTCCCCACATATCTGGTGTCCCAGGCTAATGTCCTATTCTCTTTTCTTTTCACTGCCTCCCCTCTCAAGCGCCCAGTGGGCTAACCACGTGGAAAGCTCCAAGTTGAGAGAGGGCAGCCCTCTCCGAACGCCCTCAAGATACATTGCACACGCGTGGGAGGGGACCCTGGCGGGACAGGGGCAACTCAGGGAAAGCGGCCACCGGTCACCTGGAGGACCATCCCGCAGGTGACCGCCGCCTGCCCTGTGCGCTGCCCGTCCGCGCCTGGCGCAGGGAGGTGTTCCGCAGCCAGCCAGCCCACTCTGTCCCGAACACGCGCCCTGGAGCCGGGCGCCTCTCTCCGCCCGCGGCCCCCGGGTCGCGACGACACAGACCTGCCAGCCGTCGGTCCCTGACGTTCCTCCACAGCAGATCCCAGGCTCTGGCGGTGGAGTCCCGCAAGTGCTCGCTGATGGATCTCCTGAGCGGCGCGTACAGCGCTCTCGGATCGCTGCTCATGGTAGAGCCGTCCTCATAGCGACCGGCTCGCCGCGCTCACTCCCGCGTGGCCCGCGACTCGAGCGTCCCGCGACAACGGGGCAACGATCTGCCTCTGCGCTCCCGGGACTCGCCGCGGGCGCGACATGGATCGGTCCGGCTACGGGAGCCTCGTCCACGCGAGAATCGGGCTTGTCGCCCACCCGGGCGCCCTGAAGGCGAGCCTGTGCGCTCCGTCCACTCTGCTGTTCCCTGCCCCTCGCTCCCCTCCGCCGCGCCGCGCCGCGCCCTCCTTCTCTCCCGCCCTCCCTTTCCTGGGGACGGCTGGCGGGCTCCTTCCCCAGCGCGCTCTCCTCCTCCCTGCCCTAGCCAGCCTGACAGCCAGGCCCCGGGCCAGCACGCCCAGCTCACCCCCCTTTCATATCCACGCAAAGAGTATGTGCGGGACCACGGTCCTCCTGTGTCCTGGTGCGTTCCATCTCTAGACATTGCCACCCGCTCCATTCAAACAAATCATTTATGTGTGCTGCAGTTTTTCCTGAATTCAACCCACGTGAAATAGACTACTCTGCTGAACCGACCTGGGATTCCACACAGGTGTTTTTGGGTGATGTCAATTCTGCCTGCTGCCATCAAAATGAAATAATGAACTTAGTTATATCTATATTGACAAAAGTATTAGTCGAAATATCAGTATGTAACCAAAGAAGTGGGTGTTATGGTGTGTGTGGGGGGGACTTAAATATTAAAGAACTCTAGATATTTTATATGAAACCATAAAGTAGACTTAGAAATTAGCTCCTATTCTTGTATGAAGCGATGGAAAATGAAATATACTGGTTTTTAAAGAAATACAGCATGGTCTTCAAGAAAAACTTTTAGTTCTTTATTTGTTGCTCTAGTGGTGGCCAAGTTGTTTTCCTGGCTTCAAAGTTTCATGAAGGCAAAGACATGGAGAATGAGATGGATCAAACCTATAATCCCAGCCCTGGGAAGGCTGAGGCAGGAGAATTGCCTCCATCAAGCTGGAGGTCAGTCTGGGGGGGGGGGAATCAAAACAAGAACAATACTTCCTCAGGGTGACTTGTGTCTTTTGGAATTTACAAGGTTTCATTTAGAAAGCATTTTGAGGACAATATTTGATGCAGTTTAATGAGATGATTAATGTCTTATGTTTAAAGTTTGATGAGATGGAAATATTTCAAAAGATAATTTCTGATCCTGTTTGCTTTTGAGACAGGATCTCTCACTTTAGGCCAGGATGGCCTAGAACTCTCGGTATGTAGCACATGGTGGCCTCAGTAACACGCAACAATCCTGTCTCGGCCTCTCCAGGGCTAAGGTGATTGTGAGCCACCACGCCCTGCTAGAAAATTCCTGAATTCTTGCAACAGCAAAAGTGTTTTTATCTCACTTCTTTTTTCACTCTTTCCATCTGACAGGTCAACTGTTTGTTTTCATTTCAGTTGTCCCAAACAAGGTTTGAACATTCAAGAAAAGTACTCAATCCTTCCTCTGTTCTATAAATTATTATGGACAGAGTAGAAACTAAGAGTTGACCAAGTACATTGTGTTGGGGGTCTATACTTTTAGTAAGTATTTACTCTTGGTGGTGGGACATAGAAAAGGGGGTGATAGCAAAAATAGTCGCCAAATCTTATTTTGCTTTTTAAATATCAGAAATGTCAGCTGTGAAACACACCTGGGAATGAGGTGGACCATGATGGTGGGTATCTCTGGGCCATCTTGGTAGACTTGTGAGCTATGAAGCAATAAGACAGGGATTAGAAGTGGACTTGATATTATGGTGGCCAGTTAGAGGTCAATCCAGACGTGTCAAATGCCCTTCTGATTACAATCCTTGTTTCATATACTGGCAATAGTAACAAAATGCTCTGAAAGTGTACATTTTCAAAGTGGCTGCTATATGATGTAGCAACAAAGTGTTTAGCAATTATGTTCCCAGAAAACCTATGTATTTGACATTTTAAAGAGCTCTCCAACTGAAGAAAAGACAATAGCCCATTGTACCATAATATGCACATAGGAATTAAATAGTGCAAGGAACATTCAGATTATTTCAGTGATCAGTTAGCTCCAAAAAGTTTGGACTGCTATCACTTTCTATCCCAATAAGAATTTCACATTACACGCCCTACTTTAGGAGTTTTTCTCAAACAACTAACTTGAAGCTAGCAAATTTGTTTAGTTCTGGCTACTGAATGGTCATGAATTGAGGACCGTCCAAGAGAAACCAGATGAAAGACCAACATCCTGGGACAGATGCCCTAGGAACAGCTTGTGCATATAGTATGACGCAGCCCTCCCTGGAACCAGCTGCTGACCCTGCTGGAGGGAATCTTACAGCTGTGCAGATGCGGCTGCCACAAACACAGATTCCAAGCTTAGCTAGCACAGGGCCACTTAAAGGCTTTACCTAGATTTCAAAGATGACCAGTATTGGAGGAGGCTCCTCCCCCCACCTCCCCTCTTCTCTGGGGCTGCCATGTCCAGCAAGTCAATGAAAAGAAAATGCTACCTACATCAGAGAGCAGAAATGTCTTCTCCTAGTTATGGAGAAGTACCATAACTTGCTCACAACCTTCTCCCCTTTCACAGCAGAAGGGATGTTGATCTTCCCGCTCAGGACCTAGTCCCTAACTTGTGCTCTGCTTTCTGGCCCTTTTCGTGCCTGCAGGGAGTTTGCTGCATATGTTATTTCTTCTGTGCTCCCTTTCCTCAGGTTTGACCCTCAATGTTCACCCTTCTTTAACCCAAGCCCAAACCCAGCATCCACAATCAAGGGCACCACTCCTACCTCATCTCTCTGGGACCACAAGCTTTTATCAGCACTACTCTCCGCTCCCTCACTAGCTCACTGAAACAGTCCTCGTGACGACTGTCACAGACAACCGTCTGTTTGGTAAATCTGATGATAGTTGTCCCATGGACTCATGTTTCTGCCTGTCAACAGTAATTCTCTGAGGATGACATTGTGCATAAATGACATAAACTACCTTGGCACACAGAAAACATTCACTTAATGCTGCCAATTGGAACACTATTGCTATTACTACGTCGCTATCCTGGCCCACATCTTTCCTGAGCCCCTGTAACTCAACTGTCTAGACAACCAGTAGAAATGCTCCACTAGGCCCTTTTCTTTACAGCACTCACCACTTTCAGACAGTTTTGTTGCTGCTGTTATTGTTTGTTTGTGTTTGTTTGCTGTCAGACTTCTAGGAGTGCCACAGTTAGGCACAGGTATCAACTTGACTGTTGAGGGTTTGAGCTATGGGCACATTTGTGGAGAATTTGTGGTTGGGCTAAGCCAGAGCAAGGAGATTGTCTAGCTGATGGAGAAGACCCAGCCCATGGTGGGTGGGACTAGGTCCTGAACAGGTGAATAAAATACTGAGAGCTGGTTGAGGAAGTTGGCATCCTTCTATACACTTGGCCAGACATGCTGGTCTGGCAAATAAGGATTGTCCTTCTCTCAGCTGTTATGTGGTGATGATGTGGCCACTTCCCTTGGCCCTGGGATCATATGCTGCTTACCTTCCTAGTAAATATTCTAAAACTTCCTCTTCAAATCTGCTCTTTCATCTGTAATCCCTATGCTAGCCTAATAATGCTGCCAGTATCTAAGACAGTAATCTGAAAGGTAGGGTAAACTCTTCTACAACCCTTATATTTTGTCTTTCCTGGACTCTTCATCCCTTTAGTCTAGTGCAATTTTTTTGTCTCTACTCTCATTTTCACGTGAGATTCCCATTACAGAGATGTGGCTCTCATTCTACTCTGTGTTCTTATGTAATAGCTCTCTGAATTGAATTATTTCAATTGTTTTCTTCACCTATCTGTCAAGATTTGGCTCAAGGCTACAGAGAAGGCTCAGGGGTTAAGCCTCTGCCTTACAAGCAGAAGGTTCTGAGTTCAAATTCCATGTAAAAATGTCGGGAGGAAATGGTGGGTGGCCTGTACTTCAATTCTGGAAGGCAGAGCCTGGGAAACTCCAGAGCAAAGCGAAGAGGAGGTACAGCAGTCCAGGGTGATTCCTGAAGTCACCCCGGCCCTACACCAGCCCACGTAGTGTCTTCTGATACACACACATACACACACACACACACACACACACACACACACACAGACACGCATGCAATAACTAATAATAATAATAATAATATTATAATAAAAAGATTTGACTCAGCAAGTTCACTGCAGCATAAACTGATATAAACCACCTTGACACATAGAAAATATATTTTCATAATACTTAAAGAAATTGCTCTATCAACATTTTACCATATAAGGGAAAAGATCTCAAGCGAAGAAGGTCCTGAATTCTGAGAGACTGATGAGAAGTAATGCTGATGAGGGGGAGGGGATGATGCTTTTCTCAGTGGTATGCCCACTGATACAACACATGCTCCAGCCAATGCTCAGGCATGTCATCAAAGACAACCTGGATGAAACTCAGTGGGACGCACATGTGAAAAGACAAGAAAATAGGAGGGACACTGGTAGAGAAGAGGAAAGGTTGTCATGGGAAGAGGGGGATGGGATTAGGGATTAAGGTTTGAAAACGTAATTCATATATGAACACTAAAAGAGTTAAAAATATGCTACCTGAAAGAAGATTTGAAGTTGGTGCCCAGCATACAAGAAGCCCTTCAGTCTCTAGTATTGCAAAAACTAGGCAGGGTTACACACACATGTAAAACAAGCACTCAGAAAGTGGAGGCAAAGTGTACCCAAGGATGTTTAACCAAACTGGGAATAATGGTGCCCATGAGTTGCTCATCATGCCCATTTGGGAAAATGAGAATTGTCAAGTAACTTAATTGTGTGTGTGTTTTCAAGGCAATCTGTTTGTAACAGCTTAATAGACCATTCTAAATAACTATAAAACAAATCCTATTAATAATGTTTTAAAAAGATTTGACTCAGCAAATCCACCCTGGCTGGCTAGTTCTTCTACTGTCCATAAGTTCCTTTAGGAGCTTCGGAACAATTCTAGCACAGCATTTTTGAACAACCATTGTGTATATTCAGCTTCCATTCAGCAGACCCGACCATTCGCAGGAACTGGGACTGGCACTTTTATTTCAGGCTCTTTGGCTCCTTTGTCAGTGAACAGAAAAAATCTGGACTATTTATAACTAAATGAATATCCCTATAGCTTTAGATAATGAGTTACTATTAAGATCTGCTCCACAGTATAAATCTAAATGTAAATGATGGTAGTATCGATTATTTTTTACATGAAGTTCACTAATTTAAATATAAGGTAATGCATACTGATGATTACATGATTTTTTTTTGCACACAGGATGCTATAAACATAAACATTAAAAAATCTGTATTTTACTATCTGGAGATAGTAAAATATGAAAATTTTTCTTTCAGGTTGCTTGCATCTTAAAAAGGAATAATAGTCACTGAAAATTTGACACTTCTAAGCTTAATATGGGATCAAAATTGTCTGCCCAATTTATAAGTCATGTCCAAAATGTAATTTCTAGTGAATGTATAAAAGTCTGCTAGATAAACATATCCTAAAATTTTAAGCTTTCATAATTCTGGACATTTGCCTCAAACCTTTAGAAGATTTAAGTCATCCTGTATAAATAGTGGTGGCAAATAAAATAAGATTATTTTTTTTTAATTTTTTTTTATTTATTCAACTGTGTGCATGTGCGTGTGTATGTGAGCGCGCACGTGTGTGTCTGTGTGTGTGTGTGTGTGTGTGTGTATGTGTGTGTGTGTGTATGTGTAGAACCACGGACGAATTCGCGAACCACCATGGACGCCTCCACCTCCTTCTGCCCCGGGATTCACAGGCTCCGCCCTACCAGGACCGGAAATGCAGGCCGCCCCCGCTTCCGCCTGGCGTCTATACGTGGGATCTGGGATCCGAACTCAGGACCTTCCGCCTGCAAGGCGGAGGGTTAACCCCTGAGCCACCTCTCCAGCCCCCAATAAGATTATTTTTATCTTTATTCTTTATTTAGTTTAAGCAAGACCCTTCACCACTGCCATCCATACATACCACAGGCAGTAAACAGCCCTCCACCACCCACTTATACATCCAAAGGCTGAGATCTGCAATTCCATAAGTTTCTTGACTCTTCTGCTCCTTCTCATGATCAATTCTGACTCTGAGCCATTACCCCTGACCATAGACTTGTTGTAAACCTGATGACCTAAGTTCACTCCCCAGAGCCCACATATGAGAGGACTGACTTCTGAAAGTTGTCCTCTGACCTCCACAAATGTACTATGGTATGTGTGCACTGTCACTCTCTCTCCCTCTCTCTCTCTCTCTTTATTTCTCTCTCTGCATCTACTTGTCTCTCTCCTCTTTCAAGTAAATAAGATATATAAATGTTTAAAAGCAAAAAAGAATTGATTCCCTCTCTGACTGTGCAAGACATGAATCCTTTTCCAGAAGTCTCATGTTCTTCCCTGTTACTTCCAGCTGTAGCTCAGGAACTGCACTCCTTGTCGGGACATTTCCATTTGCTTCAAGTGAGCAACAGTTTTTCTGTGAATTCTTTCTTCCTTGCTGAGGACGTGGCAATCATTTCTTAGCTGTTGCTTGAGGCTACATTTCAGGGCCTTCCTGGAGATCCAAAAGACGCAATCTCATATTATTTACTTCCTCACTAAAACCACCTCACTGATGGTTCTAGAAAAGCCAAGTTTTCATACTGAGTTCTTAGCTCACAATTGCCCAAGCTTGATTGTCACGTTTGATGTGTTTCACTCAGTGTCTCATGGACACTCTCTGATTCTGCCAGTCTTCCTTGGAAGTTTTGGCTCATCAATTATGAAAGTATCTCTTTTCTGGAAGCAAAAATTTAGCTGTAGCTATAAGCTTATGTTGCTGATCAATAATTTTGGCTAGGTTTAGTATATTTGTGATGTGTCTTGAGAAATGACTTGGATCTTCCAGACTTAATATCATATTATAAAAACTGCTTCTATATTTTTGATTGTGTTGTATCCTGACAAACCCATCCTAAACTGAAAACAATGCAAATCAGACTGTGCTTTGAGTTTACTTGAACATCCAAGCTACTGAACATTCAACTTAGCAGTGAGGTGTGCTGTGGAATGCTAGCTGTGGCCACTGGCTATTCTGGAGATGACTAGGAGCAATGCTCACTGCCACAGGCCAGCAGTACAAGGAGGAGAATCTGACAATGTTTTGTTTTGTTTTGTTTCATTCTATTTTGCTATAACAAAATATCTCACCCAAGCAGCTTTAGGAGAAAGAATTTAGTTGGGAATTCCAGGTTCCAGCTCATCATGGACAGGGAATTCACAGTAGTAGGAGCTTGAAGGAACGGATCACCTGAATCCACAGTCAAGAAACAGATAAAATGAACGAATGTAAGCTTGCTAGATTACTCTCTCCATCTTTATATAATCGCAGGCTATCTACCTAAGGAATGGTCTTGCCACAGTCATATGATCAAGACAATACCTCATGTGCATGCCCACAAGTCAACCTTAGCATAAAGCCTCCCTCTCAGGTGTGCCCTGAGTCTGGCCTCCTAGATGTCAGGTTGATGACGAATCCATCATACCATGTGTTTCTAGTCCAAGAGAAATATTTTTATTCAAAATTCCAAGTATAGGTTGTATTGAATAGGTGTGGTTTCTGTATAATTATAAGTTAGGGGACATCTGCATCTCAAAATTACTCAGCAATAGCTACCATCTCAATTTTTAATCTTTAGCATGCACCAGCATCCAATTCTGTCATTAATGAGCTCTTGCATGGGTTAATACTATCCAGGAAAAGTATTGTGCATATATTACTTCATGTAACAAATGCATGAGGAAGTAGCTCCTGACTCTTAAAAAAATTAAAAAGGCAAAAAAAAAAATTGACTCAGAAAAGATTTGTCACCACCAAGATCAGGTTATGGCTCTCAGCATCCTTACACTTCTTCAAAGGCAGTAGTGTGACAGATGCATCTTTCAAAGGCCTGGTCCATTTAACTAGTCTTATTCCCTTTCAGTTTGCAGCAGTTCAGAGATTATTAGGCTTACATAAAGAACATTAAGGAAATAACATCTTTGTCACTAATTATATTAAATCTATTCCATTCTTTTTTTTTTTTTTGAGGATTAAGGTAGAGTTTATTAGAGAAGAGAAAGGTTGGAACTCATGGACTCCAGATGTGGAATGCCATGAGGGGCTAGGATGCCTCCATGAGAAGCAGACAGGAAACAGCTCATGGCACTAGAGTGCCATGAGGGGCTAGGGAGCCCATGAGAATTCACAGTGCCTAGGCATGGAATTCATGAGGAGCAAGGAACAAGAAACAGACTCATGGCACTGGAGTGCATGAGGGGCTAAGGAGCCTCCAAGAGAAGTAGGCAGCTGGAAACGGACTCATGGCACTAGAGGGCCGTAGGGGACTAGACTGCCCAAATCTATTCCATTCTTTAAGTAATCTACCACTGATTTCTTTTATACTGAAATTTATCAGTAAGCTTCTAGAAAAGGCCTAGTTACCTAAAATTATTTTGGGGGTAATTAACAGGATGATTATTTCAAAATAATTCCCAAACCCCCAGTCCCTAAATTTTTTCATGTGAGGAACTATGAGGATTAAGATTGGGTTCTGTCATCACAGCGTGATACTGTTAATAACATAATTATGTCATTATAAAAGGAATTATGTATTATAAATTAATTTCAATTTATGACTTTTCAAAAAATGTAACCCTTGAGGCTGGAGAGGTGGCTCAGGGGTTAAGCCTCTGCCTTGCAGGCTGAAGGTCCTGAGTTCAGATCCTAGAACCCACGTATAGACGCCGGGTGGAAGCGGGGGCGGCCTGCGTTTCTGGTCCTGGTAGGGTGGAGCCTGTGAATCCAGGGGCAGAGTAAACAAGGAGGAGGTGGAGGCGTCCATGTTGGTTCCGGAATTCGCTCATAGTTCTACATATATATATGTACACACACACACACACACACACACACACACACACACACACGTGCACACATGCACAATTGAGTAAATAAAAAAATGTAACCCTTGATTCATAGTTTACTTTTTTTCAACAAAAGAGTCAAAAGCAGTTGATTTTTAAAATACTTAACAGTTTTTCTTTTGGTTCTTTCTGATAACATGATGAATATGAGGAGAATTATATTTGCTTTTGGGAGAAAATGAAAATTACTTTTATAACAATGTATACTTTTCTCTTGTCAACTGTTCTCTGGTGATTATTTTTCTTTCATATGAGAAAATATACTTCAATCTTTATCACTTCAGCTATCCCTTCTCTAGCCATTTGTTGCTAAATATTTTTAAATTTTCTCCATAGAAAATACGTTGCAGTTATCAATGAAAACAAAACAATCGATAGTGATGGAGGAAAAATTATAAAACAAAATTCATTATTGGTATCTTAGGAAATTTATCTGGCCTTGATTTCATTGATATCTGTATTTATTTATAAATTCTGGTCTCTCTTGTATCTTTCTTTATATTCCCATGTCTGGAACATTAATAAAATAAATGTTGCTATTTCAAGTTTCTTAATTTTCAGATTTTTTCCTTTCCTTATCACATGTCTAAAAGCCATTATTTTCCATTTTATAATCAAGCCTCAGTAACTATGATCATCATACATGCCCATGGCATTTGACACTTAATTTTTGCTTCTTACCTGAATCACTCCTTCTCTAGATTGAAAATCTCAGAAAGTTGGAACCTTTCTTCTATAGCCAGTGTTTGGCATCAAATCAGTGCTGTGATGAATGCATGTGACAAATGAATATATTACACATCATTTTTCAAGAAAGCATTCCTCACCCTGGCAATCCTCAGCGATACCTAATTCTGTTGTGTGCTATCTAAAGAGCTTAGGTCCTTCCATGCATTTAGCTATGGGAACATGGTCTCTGTTTTACCATCTCCTCCCAAGACACACCCTAGAACAAGTTACCACTCAACCTGTTGTTTGTCTGAAATCTTGAACTTTTATCTCGACCTATGCACATACCTTGTGTTCTTTTTAGCATTTCTCATCTTGTCTTGGGATCTTTGTTTTTGCTTTCTGTTCATCAGTCCCTCTCTTTGGTGTTACACCCTCCTGGCCTTGGCTTTCCACCATTGCCTCATTACATTGGCATACATCTGCTTTAGCTTTTCCATGCTTGTCTGGCAAACCCCTATATTCACCCCCCTCCACACACCCTTATATCCAGATGCTTACGAACTGTCAGTCTGGAGTTGCACAGACATAACACAAAGCTGCTGGATACTCAGCTGTCTCTAGCTAGTTTGGTCCCTGCTCTCTAGAAAGACCTTATAGCTCTTTTAGATTGCTATCATTCTCCCAAGACTTGTGTATACTCTTTTCATACACCCTCACCATCAATGCTTGTGTTGTACATTATAGAGAAAGCAGTAGAAGCAGCAGCTTCTAGAGGGCATCAGAGTCTTTCTACTTCAGGACCTTGCGCCTATATTTCCTGCGTGGAGCACACCAACTCTTCTCTTTCAAAGATGTAAGTGAGCTGTAGAAGTAACAATTCATCCTTGTGTTTGATTCTGACTCCCATGAGTGTTTACATCTGGAGGGCTAAATATAATGCTCAACACATTAGTGTCCCTGAGTGCAGCACTATCGATTCAGGGAGGCCCTAGCCCGGGCTCCTGAATCCAGGAGGTCCAGCTGTGGACAAGCCTGAACAAGTACGGACATATCCCGGACATGTCCCAATAGAGGACCATGCAGGTGGAGGGATGACTAACCAGTGGGAAGCAGCCATCTAACCTGCCTCTGCAATGAACACCTAGTAAACAGCTAAATGATTGGTGGCTGTACCCTGGAGCGGAGAGATGACAACACCTGATTGGACCCCTGACCCTATATAAGCTCAAATATTTCCTTAAATAAAATGAGTCTGCAACAGCTAGTTTCTGCTCACTCTTCACCTGACTCCCGGGGTCACCCCCTTGCCTCCAGCCACGAGGCTCCTGCCAACTTTCCCCCTCCTTTCCACGGCTGGCCCGGTGGGAATTTAGCAACACCTGAAGTTTTGTTTCCCATGGTTTTAGTAGCTCTTGGTCAACTATACTCTGAAAATATTAAATACAAATTCTACAAATAAACAATTTATTTTAAATGCTTTGCATTTCTGAGATGTATGATGAAATCCCCACCTAGGTGTGGCTCATCCACTGATATATACTCCCTTACAGATGATGTTTTAATAACTCATGTCATTTAAGAGAGGAGGACCAAGAGGAGAATTAGGCATACATAATAAAGGACTCTCTGGGAATTGGGGGGAGGCACTGGGGGATGGGGAGGGAGAGAGGGGGAGAGGAGGTTTGGGGAGAGGAGGAGGGAGGGAGGGAACTGGTCTACCTATTAAGTTTGTATGAGCAGAAATAATAAAAAATGTATTAAAAAATGGGCTGGAGAGGTGGCTCAGGGGTTAAGCTTCCGCCTTGCAAGCGGAGGGTCCTGGGTTCTGATCCCAGATCCCACGTATAGACGCCAGGCGGAAGCGGAGGCGACCTGCGCTTCTGGTCCTGGTAGGGCGGAGCCTGTGAATCCCGGGGCAGAAGGAGGTGGAGGCGTCCATGGTGGCGAGTTCGTCCGTGGTTCTACACACACACACAGACACACACACGCACGCGCACATACACATGCACATGCGCACAGTCGAATAAATAATAATAATAATAATAATAATAATAAAATTTTAAAAGTATTAAAAAATAATAAATAAATAAATAAAAAAGAGGGGTGAATTGTACATTAGGTATAATACAACAGAGAGAGTAGGTTTACACACCTTGTATGCTTTTAAATTTTTTTTATTATAAGTTTTTACTGCTAATCTCTTATTGTTAATGTCTTATGATGTGTGCGTACTATTCACGCTTTCAGACACCTGGATGGCTTTCAGTGTGTCTCTTATGGAAAGCAGGGAACTCTATCTAAAAAAAATTTCTGCAAAACTATGTTTGAAATTAGGGCATACTGCCTAATACTACATCATAGTGCCTAATACTGAATCATAACACTACATCATAATGCCTAACACTGCATCATACTGTGCCTAACACTACACCATAGTGCTTAAAACTGCATCATAGTACCAAACATTGCCTCATAGTGCCTAACACTACATCATATTGCCTAACGCTACACCATAGTACTGAACACTGCCTCATAGTGCCTACCACTATATCACACTGCTTAACCCTATTGTAGTGCTTGATGCTATATCAAACTTCTTATAGTACCCAAAACAGCATCATGGTACCTAATGCTACACTATATCATAGCACTTAATACTGCCTAGTTGTGTCTAACACTGTGTCATAGTATCTGTGCCTTTCCCTTCCTTTCATTTCATCATACACCATCATAAGAAGAGTGAGAATAATTCAATAAGATAATCGAGAGGGAAGGAAGCTGGGAGGTTCAGGAAAGAAAGATAAGGAACATTTCTGGCTAGTAATGTAACTCAGTGGGCAAAGGTACTCATGTGCAAACTTGGCCTCCTGAATATAACCTGCAAGGCACGTGTGGTAGGAGAGAACTGACTTCTTAAGGTTTTCTTCTCTTGCATTCACCTGCTTTCTTTCCTCCTCTCCCTCATTCTCTCTCTCAAATAAATAAATAAATAAACAAACAAATAAATAAATAATGGTTTTGAAAGAAAGATCATTGTCATGCCTCATTGAAATATAATTGTTCACTGCTATTAATTTTTGTCTCTTTTTTGTACATTATTTATAAAATCAATTTTATCACAGGCACATACCTACACATAAGTTAAAAATACATACATAGGATTTCAGTATTTCAGTATACTTGTGGTTTCAGGAGCCCATTGGGAACCTTAGAACATTTTCCTTGCATAAGAGACAACTCTACATAGCTTTTATTTTTTATAGGTATAATATTATAGATTCAGAACAACTTAAAGATGTTCAGTAAATAAATAGCTAGACAAGTTACTTGTATATATTATCTGACTATACAAGTTAAAAGTGCTTCCAAATTATACTTCCTGAGATTATATTAAAGTGACCTTAAGAAAGGCAGGATAGAATTATTTTCCAGATTTCTAAGACTAATAGCCAATATGCTCATTTGATTTAGATACTGATTTCCCTGTAGTTACTTCAATCAGGATGGCTTTTGCAGACTTTTCCCTTATCTCTGAAATGTATTCTTTTTTTTTTTTGAAATAACTACGCTTTCTAAGAGCTACAGAAATTAATGTCTTCTTATTAGGTGGGAGAGAGGGGAACTAGAATTATTATATTCATGAATGAAATCATCAAAGAGCAAACTTGATTAAAAATTAAAATTAAAAATTAAAGTCATGGTACTACTTCTACCTGGATTATAAAAACTCAGCTGAGCAGCTGCTTTTAATTTCAGATTTCTATTTTTGCTTTTATATTTCCTAAGCACCTACCTAACCAACTAACCTTGTTTTGCTTCCTTCACCATCATTCTTGCTGCATGAAACTGAAGTTTCCCCCTCAGTTTGCTTAGTTTTTTAAACACCTGCAGCTTAGTAACAAGGATGGCATTGTCTGACTATTTTGCTTAGCAGTAAATTGATTTACCTGTCAAGATAAACCTCACTATTCATATTACTGGATCTCTGGATTAATGCCGTATAAGAAAGCACATTTGCAACTGGTCTATGTATTTCATAAGCATTCAACACTGATTTCACTTGATATGCCGGATATGATATCAACAGTTCATGAAAGGAGCTTACTGCTGGCAGTTCAAAGATGAACTATTATAAAAGTTCACCTTTGGGATGCAAGTTGAAAGGTTTTAGCTGAAAGATTTTTTTTCCCTATAAAGAACTTTTAGTGGTTATGATAATATGTTTTCTATGCCTTATGTAAGAATGCTGTTTAATTATCTGGTAGTCCAAGTCACTTTTAGAAATACATTGAAATTGGTATGAAGCAATGTGATTAATGGCAACATTAACAACATGCACATTCATGACCCTCCTGTCTCCATGGAGATAATGAATCAAGACAAAGGAAGAAGCAGGCCTTCATCAGCTCAGAGAGGAGCCTTGCCATAGTCCAAAGGATTTAATTTTTAACCATTTTTCTTTTCTAAAAAGTATTCTAGACATAAAAAAGAATGTTTCTAGCTATTTCTACTTCTTTCTAAAATTTATTCATAATAAAACATATAAATGGCTAAAAATGTCAGACTGTGTTTTAAACCCGCAGAAAATTCTTTGCCTAAAACAATTAATCAATGTCGTGATAAAAGGTGACTTTCATTAAATTTAGTCAAAGATAGCTATGTTCCAGTAAACTGCAACAGAGGGAAAAAAGGATTCATAGTATCATTTCCCAAAGATGAACAACTATTAACAAATACCAAAAAAATTCAGAAACAAAACAATAAAAACTTGCCTTGTACAACTAAACGTCTTTCCTCATGATTTAGTTAAGTCTTGAGAGTTACATTGTTAAATTTGCTTTCACTTGTTAATTTCTGCTTTCATCACGGTAGGGAAAGTATCCCAAGGTCAAACAACAGCTGGCTACCTGTCTAATGTACATTTACCTTATTAAATAATATCAATCAATTACGATGATTTAGGAGAACACTCAGTTCTAACTGATAGCAGTTTTTCCTGGCCTGTAGTCAGTATTTTAGTCATCATGATTGATTGTTTCACCTCAAACTACATTTAAGGTTTGTTGTTTTTCTAGAATTTAAGACCACAGCAACCTCTTATACAGCATTACTAATTTTTAATTGACACATATCAAGTAGGCCGGTTTCTTCCAGGTCATGACCTTAGGAAAAGTGCCCAAAGGGAGTTGTAAGTAGTCTCCTCTCTTTCCTGATAACAAGGTTTGAGATTTCCTTCCTCTTCCTCCTTCTAGTGCTTTCTGGTCTTGTTTGTATCCCAGCACCTCCTGCTATTTCAGACCCTTCTTATTAACCTCATAACTAATGCCCGCCCCTACTTTTTCCTGGGACACCTTTCCCAACTCTTCTCACATGACCCCAGCTGTGTCATGAGGATAAAACCTTCTTCTCCCATCCTATTGCAACTCTTATAAAAAAAAAAAGTTCTTTCAATGTAATAGAATCCATTCACTCATCGGACATTTTTTTTTTGACTATCATATATAGGCAGACACCATTGTAGCAAGGTGACATTGTATACAACTATTTACTGTTGATAGAAAAAAAAACAACAAAAAAAAAAAACAGCCAGCAAAGACTTTGGAAACCTCAAGTTAGTAAACCACGGACATCTTAGGTATTTTGGGTTCTGTGTGTACTGCTGGAAAAACAAGAACCATGAAGGCTCTTATGTGCAGACTAGGCAAGTTTTGAGGATAAAAGCCATTCTGGATTAAAAACAATTGGAAAGCAGGTCCATTAGCCTCAGGCCAGAAGAACTACTAAGAGGATCCAGCCCAATATTAGGTTCTTTTACTGAGTTAGATAAGTATCTAGTATCCAACTAAAAGGTCCTCTGGTAGGCTATCCTGGCCCACTTTCTGTTGTTGTAACTGAGTACTGTTGTCAGTGTTACTTGTAAAGAAATCAGTTTTGGTGTACAATAAGCAATCAAAAGACTGTATTGGTGGGGGGTCTTCTTGATGGTAAGGGTCCCTTGCAAAGTCCCAAGGTGGCATGAGTCATCATATAACAGACCTTTGAGATAATTCACTAACCCTTGAATGTCAGAGTTCTCATGACCTAAGTATCTCCTAAGGATTCTGTGTGATGCCAGTTCTTACTATGTTGCAGTGAGGATTAAATTTCAACATAAAGTTAGGTGGAAATATTCAAATCATGGGAGAAGAGATCTTGGTATTCTCTGTTAGAGGTGGCATCGCTCACAGCCCCAGCCCCATTACCCTTCCCCCCAATCCCTGCTTGCAGTCTAGCCAAAATCATCGAACCTTTGGGAGCTTAGTGCATTGGCAGCAGAGTTGGAATGTGAGAACTGCCAGATACAACAAATTAAAATGCAGAATGCACAATTCAATTGGAATTTCAGGTAATTGACAGACAAGAACATACTCTAAATATGCTATTTTTATTTGTATTGCTTTTTGCATTTTGTATAATGAAAAAAGAAAACCCTTTTAACTTTATGGGACTTTCCAGCCCACAGTTTAAGAGAGCAACTTCTCCCACATCCAGCAGCTTCTGAATGCATGAGGACATTTATCACGTGTCTCCAACTTTGTTTGTTTGCTTGTTCTGTTGAAATAGATGAAACTCTACCTACTCCTTGATCTTCACAGCCCAATAAAATTGGAAGTAAAAATACATTTTTCTCTTACTCAAGTTTTCTTCTTTCAAATATCTTGAAAAACCACCATCTTTATTTTGTTTCAGTGAACTTGCCATTCATTCCCCCCAAAAGCAGCCCACTTTTAAAAAAAAAAGCTTGTATGTCCAAGAAACTTTTCTAATGGGTATGTGTTTATCTGTTTGGAACAGTTAATGGTCTGGAAACAGATCTAGTAGTTCAAAGCAAACAGAAACAGGTTGTGAATTCATTTGTCTCCCAACCTGCTGCCACTTTGTCACCTATGTTAGCCTTCTGTATAAATAAATATCTGAAGGTTCACTTTATTAAAATTATGTGCATATACACACCCATGTGTGCACTATATGTGTGCTTTATTTTAGGTTTCTTTTGAAAGTAGTTGGCAGAGAAACATCTTTACTTTGAGTGTCACTTGCCATTAATGGAATAGAGAATCCCTGTCACTTAGCAAATACTTGTTAAACAATTCAAGAAATATTGATAGGTTCACAATAATTACATTTTTCCAAATATATGTAGCTTAGTATTTTAAAAAATATCATGATATTTCAGAGCACCAGAGATGCATCTAAGTTACAAAGCACAGACATGTCTATGTCCTTGAACTTTATTCAAGATTCTTTCCAGCTGAACCCGCCACTTGCTAGAACAAGTTGTAGCTTCTCTGATTCTGTTTTCACATTTGTAAGATGGGAATAATAATTTTCCCTACCTTATAAGACTTTAAGGAATTTGAAATAAGATCATATTTGCAAAACACTTAAAATAGACTGGCACACATACCTGTCAATCAACTGAACCCTTTTATAGTAATATACTATAAACATCTATCAATCACACTTTTGACCCTCATGGAAGTAGAATAAATGTATTCCGTTTTCCTGAATTTACATACCTTTCTCATTCTCATTACATTTGGATCATAAAGAATAATGGCTTGCACAGTATAATTAGCTTCAGAAGAGCAGCAAGAAATTAATAAAGCATGGAAATTTGGTACTATAATTTTACATAAATTTGAATTTCACCGCGTCTTACTCATTCTTACCTGAGTTCCAGAAGTTGACAATAATTGTTTGCACAAAAAAGCAGTAACAGATTAACATATAGTAAACACTTGCTAATACTATTTTTAATACTCTAGGATTTTACTATTTGCCTATAACTTAATAGCGTTCCTAATATTTTAGCCATATATACAACAAAATTTTCCTTCTTGAATGTCTTTCAGCTTTTACTGAATATCTTTAACTTTTCATTTAATATGAAAATAATTCAAAAGAAATAGCTTCATTTAAACATGTCTTAAAGTTCAGGATAATTTCAGTCCATCTCTAAGTAAACAGTTATGAAATGTGCTAGCATAGCCTACAGATAGGCTTCTCTATTGAAGGGCTTTCCTTCAAATGTGGCAAAGCTTGCAAGGTCATGAGGATCTGAGCTAAGATACTCTTTAGTGTTGCCAAGGTTTTGTCTATGTCAATCCTCTTGCACCTGAAGCCATGCATACTATGGAGGAAGACAGATTTCTTTCCTTTCTATATCTGCTTTGATTCAGCTTCTGTTAAATACTAGATTAAAAAAAAACTAGCAAAACAGTGTGCTCTCTTTACCTGTGTCTATACATGTTAGTTATTACTAATTAAAGTGATATTGTTCAGGATTTCACTTTAGAAGATAGTATTTTGTTATGTTTCCAAAGTATTTGCTATTTCAAATATTCATTTTTCATCACAAAGTTTGGCAGAAGGAAGATTCAATACTTATTAGAAAAGCAGAGTGTTACCTCCACCATTATACACGATTTGTTTTAACGAAAAAGGCAATGAGTTACTAGCTTAGACCTTAGCAGAAATAGCTGGAAGATGGCAACATACAATAGTGCAATACTACTAGTGAACTTTCCAATGTTGGATCAGTCTCTGAAATTCAGCAACTCTTAGTTATTTACTCCTTTGCATAGTGAGAAAAATAGATCAGGAACTTAATGAACGTCCCACTTTCAATAGAAGCTTTTTATATAATTTCTATGCCATTTCTATTTCCAAACTGGAGAATAGAAAACTGTGGTTTATTTCAATTAAATTCTAATCAAAACTCAAAGAAATAGAAGATCCTATCTCAGAAACACCAGCCACTTTTTTAATACATAACATATACTCTATCAACAGTTTAAGATCTAGAGTCTTTACTTTGACTTTCTATCAGTTTTATTTTCTTTTAATGTAAATAATCAGATTAATCATTTAAAACAAAGGTAAGTAAGGGAATCTGCAAAAACTGGGGAAGATTTTAAAGCATTAGATATAAGCAATAAGGGAAAACTAATTTCTGCATATTTGAAAGTGTACAAATACTTCTTTCCGAATGGATCATTCATCATAAAGTCAGAGGTTAAGTAAATACAGAGTTGTAATGCAAAGCTAAACAAGACCTTGGTTAATGTGCCAACATTCACTTTTTAAATATACCTACACATGTGCATGAAGACACCATTATGGGTTTTCATTTCCGTGAATCCAGGGACTATGCTGTCACTGAACTATAGCCACTCAATAGTAATGATTTGCACCAAAAATATGAACTGATTAACTCATACCTTTGAAACTGTTTCATAATTCAAAATGAAAATGACCTTAAGAAAGCAATGCCATATGACTTTTAAATGACTTTCTTTTGCTTGACCTTCTATCATGAAAACAAACAAACAAACAAACAAAAAAACTAAAAACCCCCACAACCCTTTGTTGCCATGTTGTGCTAATCGCTCATAGGAACTTTAACATAATCTTTTCGAATTTGAAACAACCAGAACAATCAGATTTTCCATTAAACATTTTAAAGACAGCACATGGTTTTAGAAGAATACAATCCACTTGACTTTATGGCCTAATAATAACTTGTGGAAGAAAGTTCTTGAACTAAAAAGTAAATAAGAGAGCTAGAAGGGCCAGAATGTGAAAAAGCAAAAATTAGACATAATTGGAATGCTTATTGGCAGTTTACTTATATTGTCAATGAGATAAATAATGCTGTTCAGAAATCATGCAAAGCTCACCATACTAACTTCTCACTACCCCATCAGATCTTTTCTTGTTTATGACTGGTGTATCAATGACACATCTGATTGAAGGAAAGCCCACAAGAGCCATGATTTAGGATGCATTCTGAATCCTTATCAACATCTTTACTTTCCTGAAAAGAATCTCTTTTACAGTTCCTTCCTCTTTCTCAATCCTGATGGTATAACTCCTATCCAAACCCAGGAATTTCAATGCTTGTCTCATGGTCCCACAAGCAATTTTTGATGTCTTCCTTGCTGATTAACAGTACTTCGTAGAAATGCCAATATTCTAAATCCAGAATCTATAATGGGGAGTTGTCAATGTATGATTTTATAGCTTTCTTTATCTAGCTAACAAAGTTTGAGTGTGAAAATATCGTTACACTTGAAGTTGTTCACTTCTATTGGTGCTTGCCACTGATCATTTTAAATTTTTTATTATTTATTATTTATTCAATTGTGTGTGTATGCAAGTGTGCATGTGTGTGTATGCATGTGTGCATGTGTGTAGAACTACGGACCGCCTCCACTTCCTCTTTGTTTACTCTGCCCGGGGATTCACAGGCTCCGCCCTACCAGGATCAGAAACGCAGGCCGCCCCAGCTTCCGCCTGGCGTCTATACGTGGGATCTAGGATCCGAACTTAGGACCTTCCGCCTGCAAGGCAGAGGCTTAACCCCTGAGCCACCTCTCCAGCCCTGCCACTGATCATTTTTTTATATACCTTTTTTATTATTATTTCAGCTCATAGAAACTTAATAGGTACACCAGTTCCCTCCCTCCCTCCTCCTCCCCCCGAACCCCCTGCTCCCCCTCCCCTCACCTCTCCCTCCCCATCCCCCAGTGCCTACCGCCCCAATTCCCAGAGAGTCCTTTCTTGTGCATGCCTGACTCTCCTCTGGGCCCTCCTCTCCGATGTGCCACTGATCATTTTAAAGAAAATCTACTTTGTTAGTCAGACTTCATTATAAGCCTAAGCATAATGATGTATCATTTCTGAACCTAAGCTAAAAATATAAATAATGGCTACTTCTCTGTAGCTGTAGACAAAAAAAAAAAAAAAAAGAAAGAAAGAAAAGAAAGAAATTTAGTCAGTTTATGGTTCCAGAGGGGAGATACAGTCCTTAATGGCAGGAAAGACATGGCTGGCTGGCAGAAGCTGGAGGCAGCCTGAGTCACATCCATTAAGGAGGCTGTGAACTACAAAACTGCTCACTGCAAACTGTAAAAGCAGACTCACTAACTGAACAGGGAGAGACTAACCAGCTTCAAGACCCACCCCTTGTGATTGCCTTCTTCCAGCAAGGCTCCACCTCTTAAAGGTGCCATGACCTTTTATAACAACTAAAGATTCAAACACATGAGCCTATGGGATTCTACAAAGTAAATAAAATTAACCTTTGTATCAAGAACCATATAGCAGAATGAAACAATTTAAAAATAGGAGAAAATATTTGCAATTTCTGTGCCTAAGAAGGGTTAGAACAGAGCATATATAGGAACTTTTTCAGCTCTCTCAAAAACAAAACAAAACAAAACAAAGGGTTGGAGACATGTCTTAGGGGTTAAGAAGATCCTGAGTTTGGATTCCAGGTCACACATTAAAGCACCAGGCACTTCTGACCCTGATGAGCAAAGCCTGGAAAATCCCAGAGGGAACCAAAAAAGAAGGAGAAGTAATCCAGGATGATTCCCAAAGTCACCCTTGGCGTCCACAGGGACACACATAGCATTCTCTCTCTCTCTCTCTCTCTCTCTCTCTCTCTCTCTCTCTCTCTCTCTCTCTCACACACACACACACACACACACACACACACACATCCACATGCACCTATACCACACATGCTAAATAAATAAAAAATGTTTCAACAAAAAACAAAGGATTTGAGGCTGGGGAGATGGCTTTGCATTGCAAGCAAAAGATTCCCAAATCCCATGTAAAAATGTGGGATAGATATGGCAGCAGCCTGTAATTTCAATCCTAGAAGGCAGATCTTAGGAAATTCCAGAGCAAAGCAATAAGGAGATAGAGATTCAGGATGATTCCCAAAGTTACCTTTGGTCTTTCACAGGCACACACATTCAAGTGCCCTCTGGCACACACACATACACAAACACACATGCACATAATAATAATGATGATGATAATAATAATAATATAATAATAATAAATAAGAACAAAGAATTTGAATAAGCATTCATCCAAAGGAAAATAGTGGTCAATTTTGACACGAAAATATGTTTGACCTAAAGAATCATTATGAAAATGCCAATCGAAATCATAATGAGAAATGAGCTCATGCCCATAGCATCAGAACTCCTACTATTAAAAACGGAAAATAGAGTTGGTGAAGATGTGGAAAAATTGGGACCCTTATGTACTACTAGCAGAAATATGAAATGGTATATTTGCTATGGAAAATAGCAAACGTTCCTCAAAAAATATAAAATAGAATTACAATGTGTATGATCAAATAACTTCACTATTGGGTATCTATCTAAAGTAATTAAAATGAGGAAAGTTAACACATGTTTACATTACTATTAAAGTTACAATATGCATAATAGCAAAAGGTGGAAGCAATCCAAGAGTCCATTAATAGATGAATGATAAACAAAACATCGCAGATGCATACTATGGAATGTTTTCCAACCTTAAAAAGGATGGAAATTTTGGCTCACACCCCAACATAAATACGGTTTGAAGGCATTATATCAGGTGAAATAAGCCAGACACAGAAGGATAAATGTTGTGTATTCTGGTTATATGAGGTACTTTGAGTAGTCAAACTCATGGAGATAGAAAGTTCATTGGTTGTTGCCAGGGACTGAAGAGAGAGGAAACTGGACAGATTCATTTGAAGTGATAGAATGTTCTGGAAATTCTATGTGAATAATTCATGCCACTGAATTATATGTTTAAAAGTGGTAAAATGGCAACTGGTTTCTGCCTATATTGGTTTTAAATATTGGATAAATAAAATTAGTACCCAAGCAACTGTAGGTCAAGGTAAATGAGACAATAACAAAGCAATTATAGTTAAATAGATGTTAGTGTTCTGAAAATACAAAGATATTATTCCACTGTATAGGAAAGGAGTATACAGTGGTCAGGTTCACCTTTGAAATATTTTCAGTTTCAAAAAGTAAAGATGGTGCAGGACAGTGGTCTACACAGAGAGATCAAGCATGACAGTTCAAATATAAGGTGTGATTTGCAATCAATGATTTCTCCCTGCTAGGTTAAAATGCAGAGCAATGCTTCTTGGATTTAATATGTATATAAATCACTGGAAACTCTCACTGAGATGTAAGCTCTGGTTTTATAAGTCTAATGTCAAGTACAAAATTCCAACAACCCAGTCATATCAATGCTACTTTCAGGGCTCAGGTCTAGAAAATACACACACAGGCTGAAGAGATGGCTCAAAGGTTAGGATTATGTCTTGTGAGCAGAAGGACCTGAGTTTGGGTCCCATATACTATGTAAGAATGCCAGGCCAGAAATGACTGTAGCATGTACTTCTGACTCTGGAAGGCAGAGCCTGGGAAATCCCAGAGCAAAACAAAAAGGACGCCAAGTGAAACAGTTACTAAGAACCCAATCGTGTCCAACTTCTTATATAATAATTCTCTCATTGTTAATTCTCTGATTGTTAATTTTTTAAAAAAATATTTAGCAAATACTTCAGAAAGTTTGGGACAAAATAAAATCAAAGCCCCAAGCAGAATTAGTACCTAACTTTTCTTACGAGGTTCTGGTGAGAGTGAGATGTCACTGACAACTGTGGGCTTGAGGAAGTGAAGGTAGCATGTAAGAGCTACCATCCAGTACAAAGACCTGATTTCACTTTACCTTTTCTTTCTGATGTGAGTGGCCATTTATAAGAAATGCAATAATAAAGCATATGTATGAGAAATTCCTGATTCCTAATGAAAAATATTGGGCTTTATTTTAAAGGTAAAATCTCACTTCTTCATCTTAGCAGTTCTGCATGATGTTAGAATTGTAGTCATGTATTTAAATCTGTGCTAATTCCACCCTTTTTACTCTGCACATGATTTTTGAGAAAATGTTATCATATTCATTGCTGAACCTACTAAAAGACAACAACTCCCAGTGGGAGCAAGAAGGTCTGATGATATTCTGTGACTATGGCGTGCTGCTTTTTCTTTCTTTCTGTCCTGAACCCAGAGTTGTTTTTGCTTTATTTTAAGTCATTTTCTTTTTCTTTTAATCCAGAAGAGGAAAACAGGAATTGATTGGTAAACAAATCAATAGTAGCCCATTGAAACAAAGTCTTGTCAAGACAACTATAGATGAAAGTCAACATAGTTCTGGCAGGTCTGTTAGACAATGTTTTAGTAGCATCTCAGCACCGTGATAATGTTTGGTTGTTGTTTGTGGAATGAAGCAAGTGAGCAAATTCTGCTCCAAATACAGTGATTTTAGACTTCTGCTTTACTTGGCTATCATACCTGCAATTCATGGGTTAAGTTAACTGAAGATGTCTTTATGGATGTAGATATTAAAATTGACATAGGTTAAGCATTAATGGCATTTGAAATGCTTCTTTTGAAACTCAGACCAGTTGACTTAACTCCCAAGACCAGGGAAAACTCTGCTGTGATATGCTGTAAGTTAATTTCCCTAAATCTATGGAACACATTCCAACCACAGCACATTGCTTCCGCTGGGCTCCTGCCTTTTCTTCTCACTCTTGCTTCAGTAGGATCTGCTAGGTTTCATCAAAAGTTCATCAATGGCATGAGATCTGTAAGTTGCACTATAAATAACCATGGCAACAGGGGATCACCAATGTAATAGTGGCATGAGTATCAAGGAAACAACCAACAGCTTTCTTATTGGATTCAAGACCCGCTTGTCAGAGTGGTACACATCCCTGTTACTGAAAACTAGAACAAGAACCTATTAAAAAGGTGTGGGGGAGGGAAAAATCAATAGGGTAGATAGCAAATAAACCTATAGATAGGAAGACAGTACATCAAATTGCTCTGTAGGTAGCTGTAATTATTCCCGTAGAATGGGCACTTAATAGTAGAAACCTTTAGTTCTAAATCTGGATGAGTAAAGGGAAATGTACATATCAATGGGATGGCCTGAAGAGAGGTAACTTGATATACCATGGAGACCTGAGCACCCACAGGAGTAGACAAGCCAGAGTGACCTGGGGTCCATACACACACACAGGCAGAAAGGTGGGAGAGAGTATGAGGGAATGGTGAAGGAAGGGAAGGAACAGAGAGGAGGAGGGAGGGAGAGATTGTAAATGTAGAAAATAAATAAATAATAAATTAAAATTGCTCTTAAAAAAAAGTTCCACGGGCTGGAGAGGTGGCTCAGGGGTTAAGCCTCTGCCTTGCAGGCGGAAGGTCCTGAGTTCAGATCCCAGATCCCACGTATAGACGCCAGGCGGAAGCGGGGGCGGCCTGCTCTTCTGGTCCTGGTAGGGCCGAGCCTGTGAATCCCGGGGCAGAAGGAGGTGGAGGCGTCCATGGAGGTTCTATATATACACAGACACACACAGACACACACAGACACACACACACACACACACACACACACACACGCGCGCGCGCGCGCGCACATACACACACACATGCGCACAGTTGAATTAATATAATAAAAAAAATTTTAAAAAAAGTTCCACTTCATTCATTGTACTTTTGCTTTTGACTGAGGTTCTTAGAAATAAGTCCATTCCCTGTCAGCCTCTCCTTATTATGAGAAACATGAATTTGACTCCATTTACTATGTGCTCTTTTGTCATTTATTTGAACTGTCACCAAAATTGGCTGTAAAATTAAGTCTGATTTCCTTGTAGAATCTTGTGAGAACCAAATGAGACATAGTTTGAAGCACCTCATAAAATTATGCACATTAAAATTATGCCCTGTCATTCTTTCATCTTACATTTGAAGATATTTTTCTACAGTTGTTTAACAATGTTTAAAAGATGAAAAAAAGATCACTGTACAATAAATGTAAAGTTGAGCAGATTGAAACTATCACTAAACTATCAGTAAATTCAATCCTTATACTTGGTGAGAAAAGTTCTTTATTGACATGACCTGTATCTTTGATTTTATAATTAATAGGCTTAGAAGGGCATGGATTTTTTTATATCATAACATTTTATTGTTCTTCTTAAGAACTGAGAAAAATGACCTGTATATTAAAATAATAATGTGATTTTGATATGAAGGTAGACATAAGCATAGACAACATCACTAACCACTTTTTATATAAAATATAACAAATGACAAGTCACTTGCAAATGTGACACTGATGTCCAACTGGAGTTCCACCTGGTATTTTGAACTCAGAGTTCAAACACTCAGTCACTTTACTATGATAATCTTTACATGAAATAAGAAGATGCAAAGAGCTGGTGAAGGCTTGATTCCATTTAATTTGAACACCATTGGGCATCTTAAAATTGTATGGCTCTATGCTACCAGCTAAGGTTGAAAAATAAGATCCTTACTCTTACTGATAATGTTGGACATAAGTCATAAAAACACATCATTTTAATACTCTATGATAGATTCATTAATAAATAAATTCAAGACAGATTGAGTTCTTCAGTAGGCTGATGTTTTATAGTTTTACTTGTTTATTTAAAATGAAGCAAATACATATACAATATCAAGTTCTTACCATTGGGATAAGCTTATTTATTTATTTACTGAGATGAGGTCTTGGTATAGTAACCTTTGCTGGCCTGAAACCATGTAACCAAACCACCCTTGAACTTGCAGTGATCCGCCACTACCTGGGATTACAGGTGCATGACCTCATGCTCAGCCTGCATAACCACTTTGTGCAGTATGTTCTATTAGGTAAGCTTATAGACAATTATGAAACAAGACCTTGCTCTGCCTTATAGCAAGGAATTCAGTCCATTGGAAGAGATAAAATAGAGTTATGTAGACAGATAAATGACAAAATAATGATGTAAATATTATAATAGAAGAAAAAAAACAAGTTTCCAGAGACCGGTGAACTAGATGCTGAAGAATAAACAGGATATTAAGCTCATTGCCTTTGTAATGTTGCCTGCAATCCTGAGCTAGATCTAACAATTGTTTGCTCTGAATCCAGTCCAATGCTCTCTTCCATATGGTCCTCCTTTATCAGTATACTACGTATTTGACAACAGTGCATGCTTCCTCATCCTACTCATGCTACCCTTCCACCAACCTCAACTCTGCACATGTTCCTTCTGCATGGAAAGTACTTGGCCCCTTGGCTTCTCCCTCTACTCTGCCCTCAACTTGATGAACTTCCAGGAAGGTACATTAGATGAGTCATGACTACACAGTGAAAACTGTTCTCTTGTATGGAGGACCAGAAAGAGCTGCAGTGTGAATGTGTAAGTAGTACTAAGTCAGTTCTCTCTCTGCAATTCTAGTCTTCAAGGCAGAGAATAGGAATCCCCAGAGCCAGTGGACTAGCCAGACTAGCCTTATCAGTGAGGTCAGGTTTGATTAGACACTTTATCTCAAAAGAATATGTTCAGGCATGAACAAAGATGCTCAGCTACACCTGCCCAAACATGCACCCCCTCACCACACGAAAACGTACATACTTGTATCCTCATGCACACAAAAAAAATGAAAAAAAGGAATCCAGATATAAACCCACTTAATCATAGATATCTGGTTTATGACAGAAGTGCATCATCCACACTGGAGAAAAGACAACTTTTATACATGGCGCTAGAAACCCAGATATTAACAGGTAGAGCACACAATTATATTCCCATTTCTCATCTTGTACAAAAAACAAGTCCAAGTGCATCAAAGACTTTGATTTAAGCACCAAAACTCTGAAACTTTCAGAAGAAAAAAATAGGGAAAAAATATGAAGGTATAAGCATAGTTAGGACTTTTTGAACAGGACTCCAACCTTTTGGAAATAAGATAAATGGAACCTCATAAAATTAACAAAATTTTAGTATAGAAAAGGAAACACAATTGAGTGAAAGATAGCCTACATAATGGGAGAAAAATTTTGCTAGCAATACATATGAAAGAAAATTAATCTCAAGTATATAAAGAACTAAAACAATAAAATAAGAAGCAGTTTTTTGGAGACATCAGCTGATTGATGTCTTTGCAGGACTGTTGACCAAGCTAAGAATTAAAGAAGCCAACCAGTAAGTTACATGACAGTTAAACACTGAGCAGTCAATATTTTAATGTTGCGATGCTGCTTTGGAGCATGGTAATTCCGTAGGTCTATGAAAGCAAATGCTCTTCAGGATTTCCCCCTCCTCCTGCTCCTTCTGACCTAAAACCATGTTTTCCTCAGGGGATTGCAGTTTTGTAGGGAAGAGTCTGGGGTCAAGAAGAAGAAAGGCCTCAAGTACTTGTCTAGCTGGCCAGATGATGGCCATTTGTAGTCCTCTGCATATGGCTGAATAGCATGCAAATTCTTTTCTCCTGAGGATGCACTACTGTGTTTTCTAGTCCTTGGCCCTACAGCAGTACTCATGGTGTCTTCCTCTGTAGAGTCGACATATGTGACACAGAACCAGGATGTCCATGTGCACTGTCCTGAGATGGAGGGGCTTCCTCTTCCTCCCTCTGGTCAGTGACAGGCATCAAGACACAGCCTTAAGAAACATTAGGAGGAGCTTTCTGTTTCTCTCACAGCTCTGGAATCTGGAGGTCTCATTAGCTGATAGGGGGAGAGGAAAATAGGGCATGTGACCACTTATCCCATAACAGACCTGCCCTCCTTACTCTTATACTTCAACATTTTTGATTAATGTGTTTATGGGCTGAGGAAAGTACCCAGGGATTTTTCAATGCTTCCTTTGTCAATACACATAGGGCTTCTGGTATCCTGGTTTGGAGTTGGGGCATGGGTGGAGGCACTTGGCACCAGATGGCTCGATCTCAACAGTTGGGAATCTCAGCTCACATAGAGTAGAATAGCTGTGTTTCTTCATGGGTTTATGGGTAACATAAGCATTTACTCAGTGTTCACTTTGTGTTAGGTCATGTTCTAAATGCTGGGAAGAAAGAATAACTATCAAAAGCCAATAACATTGAAAAAAATGGTGGCTGGGTTCAACGACCACTGTGGAGCATGAACTCCTTGTTTCCCCTGCTCTGTGTTCAAGTGGCCATTTGTACATATGAGTGTGTGCTGGTTCATGAGCCCAGGAAGGGAAAGAGTCCAGGGTTAAGGGCTCTAAGAGTGCCTTTTATAAGATGGAGACAGCAACGTTGAGTTTTTGATCCTTAAGCATTTGAGAATGGCAAAATCACATGGCCAGCAGAGTCAATAAAAACCAGAAACTGAGGTCTTCAAGCAAAAAAACAAGATGGAAACTGGGTTGTGATAACAAAAGACAAACTGAGCAGAAAATCTGAATTTAGAGTAAAGGGACACAGCTTCAAACAACTTCCTGGAACAAGCAGAAACCATTTACTGTCAGCAGAGGCCTGCTATATGAGGTCAGCAGAGGAAAGAATCAGGTTTTGCAGTTATGGGATGGCTATAACCTCAGGGCTCTGTCCTACAGAAACTCTGTGGGTGCAGAAGAGCTCTTAGCTACTGTGGTATTATTTATGTCATACAGAGGTGGGCACAAACTGGGTTCTCCTACTGGAGAAAGCCATGAAAATACACAGACACAGCGACTCAAGCTCTGTTGATGAGATTTCTGTTACCCTCCTGAATTATTTTAAATTCTCCCTGTGCTTAGTGCTAAGTTACATCTTTTGGAGAAACTCACAATGTCTGTTTCCTCTCAATTCGTGCAACTTTTTAAGAGTCAGTAAAGATGAGCATTGTTAATTCCTCTTTGTGGACACACCCTATTCTGACTTGTCCAAGCATATGGACTTGAAACAACCTACTTGGTTCTTTGCCCTGCAACCTGGCAGCTCTGCCAGTTATTCAGACTGGCAGGCTGAGATCTGCCTCTGACTTGGAGATCAATCCTTATATCAATAGCTTTATGGCAGGCATTAAAGCATATGCCAATCTTGTTGAAGGTTGCCTGGTGTCCCAACTCTTAGGACTTCACTGCCTCTTTATATTTTTGCCACATCACATTAATCCTTCAAAGTACACCAGGTATTTAAAAGCCCTGATGTGAAGCTATGAAGACAGAAAAAAATATTGCAGAGGAGGTTTCCGGTGATGGTGGCAAGGGGATACTAAGTCAGGCCTGGTGTGCACTGTGAACTACATTTTCTATTATCCTTTTCTTACAGTCTGCAACTATTTTATTTTGCTTTAATAAATTATAGTAAATATGGCTTGCAAATCTCCGATCATAAACTACAGAGAACATAAAAGGAAAACATTCAATGAATAAATGCACTTGAGAAATGAATCATTCTCTGATTGTCAATGCTGTGTGGACATTTAATTATAATACAAATATATAAATAAAAATGTAAAATTTAGGATGTTAAATTTGATATATGATTATATACTTTAATAATTATTTCAATTGCAGTCAAAACCAAATACCTACATTAATTTCATTTATTCATCTTCATTTATTATGTTCAATTTTAAGATAATCTGATTTTAATGCTTGGGAAGTAAACTATCCTATAATCTTCATCTCAATATTTTCACAAGTCAGCAAGTCATTTAAGAGTTTTGAAAGTTCAGCTGCTAAAGGTTTGACTTCTCTCCTAATCTTATTTTAAAATATCAGTTGGAATAGAAGTAAGATCAGACCACCTTTCTGTACCAGGGTAAAATGAAAAATAGAGATCACTTTCAGCAGCAAACATCTCAAAAATGGATTTTTGTGAAATTTAAAAAAGATGGAAGGATGCTAGACCTACAAATTTAAAATATTCAGGGGAAAAAAAATTCCTAAGTACTTTGTGAACAGTACCATGATAGCTACTGTTAGCAAATTAAAAAGAGATACTTATCCCTACCTTTGATACTTTTATAAAAATATAATTACTGAATTTATATTCATTTCCAATGTCACAACCAAATGGCAGTCCTCAGATTTGATACTGGTTGATTTTTCCAGCTTTTATGTGGTAGAACCACCAAATTAAACCATTTCTTCTGAATGAAGGAGGGAGGCTCAGAAGACTCAGCAAGCTAAGTAAATTTACAAGGCTGAGGAAGATCAGAGGGTTTTAAAGCTGGAGGGAATATTGAAGCTTCCCCCTTACCGCCTAGCCCCATACTGCTTGATGGTCAGATGCAGGCTGCCAGGCAACAACACCACACAGCTATGAATGCTGCAAGCTAGAGCCACAACAACTCTCTCAAGATGAGTCCACAGTGCAATAGTGACATATAAGGCATAGGGGTAACCAATTGCTTTCTAATTGTCATTAAGACCCATTTCACAGCAGGGAACATATGACTGGTACTGAAAACCAAGCCAAGTGGAAGGGGAGTCCATAGGCTTAGGTGGGAACAAACTTCTTAGTGTTAATTATCAACACTTGTTAGTAAGCTACCATCTGAACAGTTATCAATATACCCTTAGATCAGAGAAGCACTCAGCACTCAACCAACAAGTATCTTCTTGCAATGGAAGATGTGCAATGTAAAGAACCACACTGGCCAAAATGCAAAGAAAAAGCAACTGTGAAGTGCTTGGTTCTAAACAAGACATCAAAACCAGTCTCCATCTCAAGGTTCAGGGAACCTTGTGCAAGAGGGGATAGTAAGAATGTGACAGCCTGCCAGTACAGACAGACAGACAGACGGTAATTTCTGTTCATGTCAGGGCTATGCAAAAGCTCAATGTGGCAATGCCTACTTCTACTAGACCTCCACAATAGTTGGCCTATCAATATTTCTCCTATGAAGGAGGATCTCAGGAGATTCTGCCCAATTAGCTAAATGAAAAACACAACTATAAATCCTTCAGAATAAGAAGGGTAAGAGTCATGAGTTTTGTCTTTCAGCATTCTCTGTATTTACCAAAGTCACTGATAATTGAAATTGTGTAATTTACTGCTTAACGAAATTCAAAATATTTTCCTTTGCATGCAAGAACATTTCTGTAACTCATCATGACCAAAACAGCAGTTTTTTAGCCAAAAGAAAAAAGCACATAGGATGCACAGGACTGATAGAGAAATATTTGGGACTATTTCTTTACCTTTCAATAAATATAATAAGAAAACTTATTATGGGTGTGGTAGAACCAGGTACTAATGACCCTTATCTGGGTATCATAAGGATAGGACAGAGAATTTCTGGTAAATATGCATAGGAAAGGGGCAGGAAAATAGAGACCAGTGTTTCCAGCTTTGGATCCATATTTGTGCCTCACATTATCAGTGATGACTGTGTAAGTCTGACCTGTGTAAGTTCTAGGAAACCTCTCACAGAACTGCCCATCATCTTCTGAGCATACCCTTTCTTCAGACAGAACACACTCTACATACCAGGAGAAAGACTCCACCTGGCAAAATGCTAAAGAAGGATCTGAATACTAAGAATCCTCTGGGAGGGAAAATCCAGCCAACTATAAAACAACTAGCATCTGAAAACTCTTCATAGTGAAATACCTTGGAATATTATTCTATAATAGACTTAGCAGATTGCTCTCTGCACAGTGTTTCGAGGAGGCCAGTTCTTGCACAACAAGACCTTGATTCTGTTGTGTAATTCCTGTTCTAAATGTCCTTGTTTTGTATGAGGAGGATTAGATGAATATACAGTGTTATTCATGATAATACAGACAAACCTACAGGGCAATGGTGAGTGTTGATCACATTTATTAACCAGAAATTCATAAGCTAAATATTTGATCTTAAGCCAAGTATTTTTACTGAGTAAGGATTCATATCTCATTGGGATGTGAAGGATACTGTTGCAGTTCTCCTGCATGGTTGCTGATAAATGACCATCAAATGGCTTAAGGGAACAAGGGGTTTATTTTCTTATGACAGCTCGGTTACAGTCTGTCCAGACTTGACGGGAAAGCAAGCACCAACACCAGGGCCAAAACCACATAACGGCCGAGAAAGGGATGATCCTTATTTGCCAGACCAGCATGTCTGGCCAAGTGTACACAAGGATGCCAACTTCTTCAACCACCTCTCAGTATTTTATTCATCTTCTCAGGGCCTAGTCCCACCCACCTTAGGCTGGGTCTTCCCCATCAGCTAGACAATCTCCTGAAGGTTTGCTCTGGACTTAACCCAATCGCTAATTCTCTACAAATGTGCCCAGAGCTCAAACCCTCAACAGTCAAGTTGACACCTGTGCCTAACTATGACAGATGCCATAATCATTTGGCTGTGACATATTTGGTCTAATGAGATGAAATGAATGTAGTTAGAGCACTTTGGATTTTGTTTAAATATATATTCACATTTATTTAAATACATATTCATGTTCTATGAGCAATTCTTATAATATCATCTAATACATTACCTAGCCATCTTCTATTTGCTAGAACTAAAAACACAAGACAGAGTTGTAAGTAAATTTATTTACTTGTGAACTGTAGAAATATTTCTCTGCTTAATAATTGTGAAGCCCTTTGTCTCTTACTTGTAAGATACAATATGGCAAAGACTCTTCTTGGTCGATGTATAAGAGCTTTTGTAACTGATGTCAAGATCCACTGGAACAAACAAAATCTCTTTTGTTGAGATTCATATTCAACTATCTGGATTTTCAGAGGTAAAATACAAATGTTTGCTCTTGGACATGGATAAGAGTAGATTGAAAAATTTGCTGGTACTTGCACAAGTGACTACTGCATGCTATGAAGTATTATCCACCAAATGCAAGAAATGATTTTAAACAATAATTCTTGTGACTGGAAAAATAGGTAATCTGAGGGAGAGAGCAGCCTTAGGAAGCAAGGATATTTGCTAAAATCCAGATGAAATTATCAAATTGAAGATGAAGAAGTGGATTCATTGACATTTCCAAAAGAGCAACAAGGTAATCTCTAACAATGGCAGCATGGCATTGATGGAGTGTTCAGGTTACATAATCTGTAGGCAGTTTCTGCTTGTTGTTCTTGGGCAATTTGGTAAATCTCTCAGTCTCCAGTTATTCTCATTAAGTGTGCAGGAGTGTCTGCCTGCTTTGAAGACTGTGAAGGGAGTCAAATGAGATTATGTCCTGAAAATATTCTATATAAAATTCTACATAGATGAGAATACTAATAAAGCCATCATAGTCACAACAGCAATAGATGTTGAATTATCTGCTCTGTACCAGACACAAAGGTAGCAAATTCTATATATTCATTTACTGGGTTCTATATTATTGTTCACTTGATTTTACAAAGTAGGATATTGCAAAACTTAGATAGACTATCTTGGCCCAGCTCTACCTGATACTCCTGTTGTACTTCCCATTATAACCAACAAGGAATGGCAACAATTCATCAGGGATGGTTTCCATATGCCTATATAGTCCATTGAAGCAATATTTCTTGCTTAGTATTTTACTAATCTGCTAACTAGTTCATCTCCATTTAAAACATGCTCTTTGAATGAAAGCAACTCATGAAGGTACAATGAAATAATGAAATAGAGAATTAAGATTGTAGTTTCAGGGTGACAGAATTTACATAATGAAGAAAAGATGTAGAAATGTTTAAAACATACGGTGAAAACAAGTGCAAATGTATTTTCGGTGAATTGTATGTGTTTATTTAATCCTTTAAGAGTAGAAACAACAACAAAAAAACCTTTCACATCCTTATCAGTTTACTTGTTACTTGGGTTTTCCAATTTATTGTCTCTTTTTAAAAATATTGTTCTATTATTTTTATTTTATTCTTTTTATTTATAGTGCTGTGGATTGAACCCTTTCTTGTATTAGGAGAAAATCCCAGGCAGTTTTTGTATGAGTTGGTCTACAGACTTATGAGGAATTTAGAACATCTGTCATCTTTGTGGGGTGGCATGACTGGCTTTGATTCATTTTTTGGGAAGAAAATCTGGCAGCTATAGAGGGGCATGGTTTAGAGTGGAGGTTAAGAAGATGACTTAAGGGTTAAGCCTCTGCCTCGCAAGCAGAAAGTTCCTGAGTTTGGATCCTGGATTCCATGTAAAAATGCCAGGAGGAAATGGCAGCAGCCTGTACTTCTGATCCTGGAAGGCAAAGCCTGGGAACTCCACAGCAAAGCCAAGAGAAGGAAGAGCAATCTACGGTGATTCCTGAAGTCACCCCTGGGCCTCCACAGGTACACATAATGCCCTCTGATACACGCAAACATACACACACACAATAGTATCAGTTGGTGATACTCTTGTGCTCTGTCAGTCACATTATGGTGTAACTTTAAAAAGACATCTTAAGGGGTGGGGAGATGGCTCAGTGGTTAAAGCCTTTGCCTTCCTAGCAAAAAGACCTGACTTCAGATCCCAGATGCCATTAAAAAAATGCAGGGTAGAAAATGCCCCTATAATTTTGGCCCTGAAAGGAAGAACCTGGGAAACCCCAGAGTATAGCAATAAGAAGGTTACAGCAAACCAGAATGACTCCCAAAGTCACCCTTGGTTCTCCACAGGCATAGTACTCATCATGTGTCTTCTTGTACACACACACACACACACACACAAAGGCCAAGTTAAAAAAGACATTAAAGACATTAAAGATTAATTACAGGACTAAGAAGATGGCTCAGTATTCAAAGCACTTGCTAGACAAGCTTTAAAACTTGAATATAAATACTTAATACAAATCCCTAGGTTCCACATAAAAACTGGATGAAATGCTATATGGATTTGTAATTGTGATTACTGACTAAAGGAAATGGAAGGTGGACACTTGAAAATCCCCTGAAGCTCACAGGCCAGACCAGTTTACAGGGCTGTAGTGAACAGATCAGGTCTTCACAAAGTAGAAAAGTGAAGCATAACACTCCTCATGAATCATGACATGTCTGCACACACACACACACACACACACACACACACACACATACACACACACACAAACATACACACTAGAATGTTGGTGGTGGCATAATGGCAACAGTTTCACAATCTCAGGAGGCTCCCTTCACAGTGAATAAGGGAGGAGGTTTGGAAACTCAGAACAGTCTGAGCCACAAAGGAAAACCTAGTTGCAGAAAACAAAACAAGACAAAAAACTACCCGGGTGAAATGGACTATCAGTGAAGTGAGAAAAATTTGGTCATCTACTAAATGAATAATAAAGATTTTCAAGGCAGTCCAAATTAATTTTCGAAATTTATTTATAATTCTACTGACCAGTTTCAAATTAGATAAAAATGAAGGTGTTAAAAATGAACATACAATTAGCACAGCAGAAATAAAATAGAAAGAGAAATAAAATGCCACAGGTGAGAAAGATGGGATATAAGCTGGGCTTCCCCACTGTGCCAGTGTTGGACTCATTTTGAAAAAGACTTGGCAAAGTAAGTGGGTGATAGACTCTTCTTTCAGCTCTCCCATCAAGACTATGCAACTGTGTTTAATGCAGGAAAATGCCCCCAGACTAAACAAAAGTAAGTCTCCAGTGTTCATAATCAATAAAAGGCTGGAGCTCCTGACCTAAAGAAAACAGTTATATATCCATGATCCTTCCTCCCTACCATGGATGCAAATAACAATGGGTTGAAACTATGTGGAAAAACATACAAGTGTACTGAACATGTAGTTTTTTTATTATTCCCTGAGTGAATCAGTAACTATTAATATAGTATTTTCATCACATTAGGCATTGCAAATAATTTAGAGATGATCTAAAATACACAGGAAGGGGCGCACAGACATATATAAATATTACAGCATTTGACTTAAGGTATTGGACATGTGTGGACATTTGTATCTCTGTGGGCCTTGGAACCAATTCTTTGTGAATATTGAGGGTCAATTGTACTTCATTTGTGTGTGTGTGTGTGTGTGTGTGTGTGTGTGTGTGTGTGTGTGTGTGTGTGTACAAGGAGACCCTTAGTGTGTGTGCCTGTGAAGGCCCAAGGATGACTTTGGAAGTCATCCTGAATTACTTTACCTCTTGTGTTTGCCATGCTCTGTCTTCCTGGACCTTAATTGCAGGCTGTCATCACTTCTGCCCAGTATTTTTACATGGGATATGGGAATTGAACGCAGTTCTTTTTGTATTCAAGGTGAAGGTTATCACCTCAGCTCAACTGTACTTCTTTTGAAGGCTAAAACATTTCCACTGGAGTATAAGAAATCATCACAGAAATCATTCTGACATTTTCCAAAAGTCTGACAATAAGTCATTCTTCAAAATAAGCAGAAGTCCCCTTCAGAGTTTCTTCTAGTGACACCGGCTTCCCTAAGGACAGCCTGGCCTTGTCAGTATTCCTCAAAGAACCCTCAGGTGCCTCTGCTTCATGAGCGCACAAAAGAAAGCACCCTATGCTTCAGCATAACAGTTATAATTCTGTCCTATTTTAGGTATGCAATTAATTTTATGTCTACACAACTTAAAGGCTAATGATTTCTAATAATGGCCCCAGAAATTGCTAGAAAACAAACAAAAAAAGGGACATCTGCTTCCATCATGTTGGAGCATATTGGTAATTGGGTAATTAGTACTGGATTGGTAATCTTATTGCAATAATAAAAATTGGACAGGAATTACACAATATGTGTTTTTGGGTTTCGAAAGGAAACAGCAGAGAAATGGTGATCCCGAGAGAATCTCATGGATTATGTGAGTCGTACAATTGCTCCAGCTTTCTACTCTGAAGCAATTTCTGAAATGAGGCATGGGAAGAGGGCATGGTCATCAAATGAGAAGATCTGGATAAAAATTAAGCAAGCAGAAATGAGTGCAATTATTAGAGCAGAGAATCAGGATCTACGCAAACAAAAGGGTTCAGAGGTCTACCTTGAGTCTGTAGCTGTAAACTGGGGTGGACAGAAGGAAATCCTGTGATGTGAGAACAGGAAAGAACCACCTGAGAGAGAGCAGTGGTTTTGAATCCCCAGTGTTCTTTCATGTTTCTAGATCACTTTAAAAAGATACTGACTGCATTTGTCAGTGCACTAATGATTTCCACAGATGTCTGTACTGCAAGCAGCATTGACAAATAGAGCCAATATCTCAAAAACAAAAGCAGACGTGCTGTCCAATATATATACCACAGGCTTCTCCTTGTGCCGTCAGACACTACACCTATTGGCATTCACCCCAAGGAGCTGGAGCTAAGGAAAACTGGGCAAATGCTGAAACTGTAACTGTTGCTCTTATGGTGTAAAGTAAAATCATTTACCTTTTATCTATGAAATATCTTCTGCCAACATTTTTAAAGATATAGCAAGCTAACTGGTTAATTTGAAAGAATAACATTCCAGACCCTTCATAGATTTCAACACTTTTGGTGATCACTGAGTATAGGATACTGAAAGAGACATAGCTTTCTGGAAAACAAAAGATGACGCTCTTAATTTGGTAGATGTTTAAGCTTCTATAACACATATTCATATCATAGAAGCCGTAAGTGGCTTACCAGTCATGGAATATTTTTTTCTCCTAGTTTGGAGCCTGGGAACTCTAAAACCAAGGCCCTTCTTTCCCATAGAATGTCTTTCTCTTTCTCTAACCTCAATGATGGCAGATTTAGCCTTCTGATCTTTTAATACAGACACTAAATCATTCATGAGAGCTCTAACAGTATGAAATAATCACTCTCTCCAAGACTTCAACTACCCAATACCATTTGTTTGGGGATAGAGTTGTCCACTGTAAATTTCAACAGATCATACTAAGATAGGACTATATGAGTCAGAATCATTTGCTGCCATAAGTTGTTTCTGTTAGGTATTTGGTAACACAAGAAAAAAAAAATAGAACAATTGACTATAGACCCCAAACTACCACACTCTGAAATATTGAACCAATAAAATGGGTGAGGAGATATGGCTCCCATGGACTACTACTGCCAATCACTAATGTATCAGGCTTGCAAAGGAGTCAGTTCCTGAGAGTCTCACACACCTCCATTTTGGGCTTAAAGTCACCTCTGTATAATGTATTTCAGGAAAGTCGAACATGTTCTTTTTAATCTTTCCTTTTTTTCCTCTTCTTCACTAGAAGTCAGATTTATATCATAAATATCAGGTCTTGCTAACCTTTCCCAGTTTCCATGTGCAGTTTTTCCCAATAAAATCCTTGCAAAGTTAAGCTTAACTGTGTTTCAAATCTTGAAAGACTTGAACATTTAAAAAAAGCCCATTGATAGTTCTGATGTTCTTCATTTTTTTCAATTTAATTTCATCTTGTATGTTTAAGACCTATTGTTCTAATACTGTAAAATATTTTTGAATCTTAGTACACCATCTTTTTAAAAAATATTTTATTTATTGTGTGTGTATGTGTGTGTGTATGTGTGCGTGTGTGTATGTGTGTGTGTCTATTAGAAAGCACTGTATGTCCCTTGCCTCCAAGGGTGAGGACCAAGGGTGACTTCAGGAATCATCCTGGATTGCTTCTACCCCCTTCTTTCTTCACTCTGGGAATTCCAGGCTTTTCTCACCAGGACTGGAATGTGGGCCACCACCTACCTTTTCTGCCTGACGTTTTTACGTGGAACCTGGGATCTGAACTTAAGATCTTCTGCCTGCAAGACAGTGTTAACCCCTCATCCATATCTCCAGCCCTTATTCCACCATCTTTCAAGTCTGTTATTTCTTTCCTCTCTTTGTAACATCCAAAAATGTGGGAAGTATTTTTATAAGTCATCAAAATACACTTGTGATGACACAGTTGGAATTGGATGTTATTATATTAAGTAAAATCTGCAAGGCATAGAAAGATGAGCACAATATGATGTCACTCATATAAATTCTTCTAGAGGATTTCACTGTAGATCTCATGGAAACAGAGACTAGAATAGTGGTTACCACCACCCAAGTAGAATAGAAGGGAGGGAAGAATGCAGAAAGGTTAATAAACCTGTACTAAGTAGTAGAGAATGAAGTTCTGGTTTTCAAACAGTAGGATGACCGTAGATTACATGTGCATCATGTATGTATGTGGTATATATTTATAGAGTAAAAAAGGAAGATTTTTTTGTTTCCTATCACTATAAACAAATAGCAAAACAATAGGAAAGCTATGCTTATTCTGATTTGAACATTGTAGAGAATGTTGCACATGTATATGTTTCAAAGCACTACATCATACATATAAGTAAACTTTTATTATAAATTAAAAATAAAATGAATGAAATATTAAACTGCAGGTATAAATATAAGTAATGCAGACAAGACCTATGAAAGACCAATAAAAGTAGACAAAATCATATTCATAAATTGAATATTGTATAATTACAAAAATGTATATAATCAAATTATTTATCTCCCAAAATATTTGCACATGGAATGTGGCAATATAATCAGAATGCCAAAATATAAAGAACATTTTAATTTGCTTCAGAAATAACTTGTGTAGCTCTTATGCTTTTTATAAAATCAGGATGGGGATCATGGTATATTTTAAATCTGTAATCAGATTTAAGAAAAACCCAATAAATGGAATAAATAATGTAAGCATACTATTATATAGGTAAGAATCTGCATCATTGTGTGCTAATATAGTCAGAAGAAATAATTGGTGTGATTGTAATAGCAGGGATATGGGTATATGTATGTGCATGTATGTGGACTTAAGAATAACTGTGTAGGATTATAAGCTTTCTAAATTAATTATTTTTAGGATAATTTTGGCAGAAGTCAAGGGAATGTTAAGCAAATAAGAAGAAAAGAAACCAGCTGGAAATTTTCACATAACAGATATTTATGTTTCTCTTAAAATCAGCTTTGATACTCTATCTTTGATAAACTTGCAGATGTAAAGGCATTATAAATGGAAATGTTATAGGTAAGGAGTAATAATGGGTCATTATGATCTGTCTTGTCATTAATGACATGAATTCAGGAATATGTCCCAATGCAATATCATTACACAATACTGTCATGATATAAGTGGTCACCTTGACTCAGATCACAATCCCTCAATAATGTGCAATTCATTTGACTGTTATAGAACATGCATGCTATAGGAACCAGACTAGTATTTTGTGTTTTATGGTTCAAAACAGGAAACAAGTACTTAAGCCCTTCATTTGCCGTGTAGATGAGTCAGTTCTTGCTCATCAGCTGTGAATTTTAGCTAAAATTATCTCTTTTCGCCCCTTGGGATTCTTGTCTCATACTAATAGGACCGTTCACTTACAGGTTACACTTCAGTCTCCTGAGTCACACACAAACTTTCATTAGTTTTCTAGCTAATGTGATCGATGCTCAGCAATTCATAGAAGAGGCTGATAATTATTGGCTCTTTACAGCTAAAGTAGATGATAATGACTTGAGCTCTCTGGACAGTAAGAGGACATCTCCATGGCTCTCAGGAGCTGCAAAGGTCACTGTGGTGACTAGTAGATTCAAAGAGAACAAAAAATTGAAAAAAAGTACCTAGACGTCTGTGGATACAAATCTTCTCTCAAGTATATTTCCTTTCAAAGGTTTTTTTTTTTCTAAAAGCAAGAATCCAAAAAGTCTGTTTTCTAAAGACATGAAAGATCAAAATAAAATGTTACTGTGATTGGAATACTAAGGGAGGTGGGAGGATCATGGAAGAAATCAGGGCCTTCAACAGAGTGGCAGTGTTTCAAATCAGAAGTATGTCTTGTGTTTAGAATGCATGGGTGGTGACTTGGAATTGGGAGTGTTCCAGAGAGAGATTTTCAGATATGTCTCTTAACCTACAGGCATGACGAAGAATAAGTCACTCTCAACAGTGAAATGAGATCTCAGGCTACAAAAACACCAAACGCGGGCACCCAATTAGAACCGAATATTTGTGAAAATGACAGTGTTATGTGTAAGTTTCTACATGACTGGCCAGTAATGTGAGAAAGCAATGTCACGCCCCACCTAGGGCATAGGGTGGTGGTGAATGAGGTTGTCAAAGCAGCCACCAGGACATTTTCAAACTAAGCATGTCTCAAAGATATGTTGCCAACCCTCCCCACTGCTGCATACATACACTACGCCTTGAGCAAGAATGCCCACAAGAGCCCCTGATCAATGAGGTATTAAACCCCTTGATAGGGTGGGCCAGGAAGTGAGAGGAGCAACACTGCTTAGGTGAGTTTATTGCCCTTTTTGCTTCCTGTAACCTATCTGTGAGGCCTGCCAGTAGCTACTGAGACGGTGAGCATGTGCAGAAGCAAATCCCACTGCTTTCCATTCCTGCCTGACTCCACAGGCCAGGTACACACACACACACACACACACACACACACACACACACACACACATGCACACACACATACACACATACACATACACACACATACACATACACACATATACACATATACACATATATACACACACATACACATATATACACACACACATACACACATACACACACATGCACACATATACACACACACATATAAACACACAAACACACACACACACACACACACACACACACACACACACACACACCCTGCCCCTGCCTGTCAGGATAAGCAAAACAACTTTCGCTATGTGCATTCATCTCAGAATACTGGAGATTTCTACAGAGACTCAGAACATAGTGACAGGTCTCTGCTTTGAAAATCAAAGACTTCGTACTTTTCACTCTTGGGCACTAACTGTAAGCCTCCTTCTTATCATTTGCAGACTGATCTGGATCTAATTTAAATCCAAACTTCCAGCCCCATAGTCCTGTGTGCATAACAAACACATATTTGGTGAATGGGTGCTAACTACACAGATATGGGCATAGAGTACTTCAGCAAGTTTGTAAATCAATAAAGATTCAAAACTTTTCTTTTTTATGTTCTAGCAATTGGGATTCTCTGTTACTTCACATATTATAATCAGAAACTCAATTTTGAGCAGTCTAAATATTTCAGTCACAAACTCAATATGGAACAGACCATAGACAAGGCATTGTCTATGACTCAAAAGCATTAATATTGATAGCTACTGAGCATTGCTGCATGACAGGAAGTGAGCTTATTAATTTTTTTACATCATGTATAAGTCTCTAAAAAGTCTTTTGAGTGCTATACCTGTCAGCTTTTTACATATGGGAAAAGCGAAGCTCCAGGCAAGCTGTAGAACGTAGCCGTCTGATAATTGGTATGAAGCTTCGAAGCTAGTGAGACAAACCTTAGTTCTTCCTACAGTTAGTAAGAGGGCTAGCCCAAATCCTACCTAATCTTCTGTATTGTTTTCCATATATTCTGCTAGCAAATAGATTTCAGATGCTCACTGGAACCTTATAGGTTGTGATTTCTTACAGATAAGCAAATTTGACAGCTGGTATAGAAATAACCCTTAAATTACACAAGGAGAAAAGTTTTATGCTCTTTCTTTGTTATACATCAAAATGTCAAAATGTTTTTGCTTAATGACTTATATATCCTATAGAGCAGAGTATAGAATATTTTATTTATTTTTTTATTTTTTTACTATTTTTATACTGCAGCTTTCCTCTATGGCACAGAATAGCTTCAATATATAAGATTCAATTTCTTTCCAACCTAGATGTTACTGAATGATATGGACAGTGAAAATTAACATGGTGCCCACTTGAATAAATTACAGTTGAATTCATTCCACAACATGGCAGATCAGGGAATACTAACATCCTTCAGTAATAAGACTTAATCATTTGTATTGACTGGTCTTAACAGGAGTGGTACATATCTCACCAAGAAAGGAAGGTACTCTGGTTTTCAGTTTTCCTTTATGTGTTATGCACAAGTGTCAACCTCCAGAATCTCAACATATTCTTCACAGTTCAACTTTTTTTCTGTCTCTCTTAGTTAACTTTCCATGTCTCCTCCCTTCTAACATTATTCTTCACCACATCATATATGTTCAGCACAACACTGAATAATTTTTCTGAAGTGCCAAGGCAGATGAACTGAAACTGAGGTGATTACTAACTTACTGCTTTCTTTTGCTATATGCTTAATAAAAATCAAGACTTCCTCTGCTTATATATTAACAAAGGTCATTTCAAGGCAATTTATTAAAAATCTTCCATTTTATTTGTCTATTTATTTATTTTTGCATTCATGTGTGTGTGTGTGTGTGTGTGTGTGTGTGTGTGTGTGTGTGTGTGTGTGTGTGTATCAGAGGTATTGCATGCCCTTGTGGGAAGATGATTTCAGGAATCATCTTAGAATGATGTTACCTTCATTTTTCTTTGTTCTGGGATTTCTCAGGCTCTGCCCACCAGGGCTGGAAGTGTAGGCCGCTGCCACTTCTGCCTTTTGATTTTTACATGGGACCTGGGATCCAAACTCAGGACATTCTGCTTGCAAGGCAGAGAGGCAGAGTCTTAAACCCTGAGCCATCTCTCCAGCCCTATTGCTTCATTTTTCACTGGTGTCTCAGGAGACATTCGTAGTGACATAAGTGGATGCAAAAGTAAAATAGAGCAGGTACTACACACCTGTTCTTCAAAAGACAACGGGGGCAGTAAGCCTGATATGAGTCACATCTCAGAAGACTTACAGTCAGGGTGTGAACTACATTTGCACTTAAAAGCCATTGATATCCAAACTCACTTGTTTCTGCTAAGGAAAATCTGCAGTCCTGCCTGCAGTGTCATCTGGAATGCCTAATCTTCTCACATTCTGTGGTGGAGTCCTTCCCCAGTGAAAACAGACCCCTGTGAGAGATGATTGCAAACCACCTCTGCAGTGGTCACTAAAGTATTTGAACTCTACTTTTTAAACTCCTCACTCTAACAGTACTATCTTCTGTTCCAAGCCCATCTTTTCCTGGAACCAGAAAGATCTTGCATTCCTTGTCAGCAAATCTCTGCAGTCTCAGCTGGCATCCGAGTGCGAGAGGGCAGCATGGCAGAGCCCCACAAATCCCAACGACCGCCGGACACACCTGGCGTCAGCTAAAGAAACAACATGGTTCAATTTTCTTTTTGACGACATCTAGAAAGTTGGCATTTCTTGTGAACCATGCCTCTCCAATTCCAGCTATTAAAATTCCTCATGAACTTTTACCTTGAAGGGAGGCTTCTCACAAGGAAAGCTGTTCAGTGCATTAGCCCTATAAATGAAACATCTGTAGCTTCATCTATTTCAAGGCAGTGTTATGACTTGAAATATGTGAATTCTTCAAAACATTAAGGTTATTTTGTTAGAAATAACATATTCTTAGACATCTACAGCTCTTTCATTCAATTTGGAAAATGCTCCAGCTGAGTACTTCCTGGCCACTGCAACTCAGCCCCCACGCTGCAGAAGGAATGGACAAAGGACAGAGAGTAGGCAGGGATGCAATCAAGCCTCCTATACCTTTCCCTATTTTCCAGAAAAAAAAAATCAAAGAGTATGTGCCGTTTTATTTCTGTTAGAAATGGGTTTATAAATGATGTTTTCTTCTCATTTCATTATCGTGTCATTAAAGTAATCTGCCACCCTAATTTAAAATGAGTGTGTGTAATGTTGGTTTCACAAGCACTTTTATAAACCAATTTTCTTTAAAATTGGGTTCGAAGCATATACATTCAAACTGACTATAGATTGGAAGGAAAAAAATCCTTAATCTTCTTTAAATAAGGTTTAAAGAGTAAAAGGGATAGTTTTTAACAAAATAGGTTTGTAGAAAAATTTTAACAATGTAATCTGCAGGATGCATTAGGAAAGTACATCCAGTCATGAAACATTTCCACAGCCTGTAGGATTTTCACTAGCTTCTTGTGTTACTAGTCGTGCCATTGAAATAAGAAATCTGATAGATTTCTAACAGAAGAATGAAGAAAAGTTCTAGGAAATGCCACTGAGTCCTTACACCTCATCAGAGAGGAGGACCCAGACATTAAAGGAGGACATACACATTAAAGGATGCTCCAGGGATGGGGTAGAGGAGGCACTGGGAGATAGGGAGGGAGGGAGGAAAGGAAGCGGAAAACGGGGGAGGGAGCAAGAGGATCCAGGGAGGGGTGGAGGGAGAGAGGGAGGGGACCGGTGTACCTATTAAGTTTGTATGAGTGGAAATAAATTTAAAAAAATGCTTAATATAAAAAAAGAATGAAGAAATGCTAACATTTTTGTTGTGGGCTTCAGTTTTCATTTATATTAACTTTTATGTTTACTGATTCTGGATTTCTTTAGGATCTTCCTGGATTGCTTACAGGTCTTACCTTTCTGAACCAAGGTCAATTTTATTAATTCAGCTTAATAAGTTTATAATCATGGTGTCTACTATGTGTTAGAGACTATGCCAACTACCGGGAGAAATAGGAGGATTAGAAAAAAAGCAGGGGAATTGCCAATAAAGTAGCTAATGATCTACTAAGGATAAAACCTTTTAGAAGGCTACATGATCAGCTAGCAATAAGCTTCAGTGAAGAGACAAGCAATCACCATGGAGCTGATCTAAGGGGTTGACAGAGGGGATGAGAACCCTCCAGACGTAATTGACACAGAGCACAGGATGGCACAGAAGAAAATGCAGCTTATGAGGAAGAGAGTTAACAGTAGATATGCTAGCTCTTTTCAGTCAGGGAATCAAATTTTTAAAGGGAACAAGTTAAATACTTCAAAAGAAAAAACAGTAGGTTATCAAATTGTTATATCTCCTTTTGATATTTACATACATGTCCATCATGTTTTTGCTCATATTCCTTCCCATCACCACCTCTGTCCCTTTCCCCTCCATCCAATGTAAAACTACCATATGGTCCAGCTGCATCATTCCTAAGTATGGGCCAAAAAGAATCCAATTAAATACACCACAGAAATTTGCATGTCCGTGTCTATTCACAATAGCTAAGACATGGAACCCACCTAGACACAAGTCAGCTGATGAATGAATCAAAGAAATGTGGAATATATACCTAATGGCTTTTTCTCCAATTGCAAAGAAGAATGAAATTATATCAGACAGGACATGATGGTGGAGAGGAACTATGTAGGGAAGGAAGATACTAAAGAGACAAGGATGGAACACAAGGGCAATGAGGGAAAGAAAGAGATATTGTATGTTTAAGCTCATATGTAGAATCTAGATTTAAATATACATTTTTTTGTGTGTTTATGTGTGTGTGTTGGGTGTATGTGGAGGGGTGTTGTGTGATGAAAAAATTAAGTGTCAATTAAATAGGAAAGAATAATATTTTCAATAAGCAGTGCTGAAACAAGTGTACATTCACATGCAAGGGAACCACAGTTCTAAATGTAGGGGTTAAAACCACCACTGGGCTCTTAGAAAAATGCCTAGGAGTTAGTCTTTGTAACCTTGGGTTTTGAAGTCTTCTTAGCCATAACACCAAAATTACGAGACAATGAAAAGAAAGGTAAGTTGGAATTCATTCACAAAAAATTTAAATTTGGAGGTGGTAAGATGGCTCAGTAGATAAAGATGCCTAATGTGTGCAAGAATGGCAACCTGAGTTCAATCCCTGGATGTCACATGATAGAAGGAGAAAACCAACTTCTGAAAGTTGTCCTCTGTTGCAGTCTGCTTGCATGGTTGCTGATAAATGACCATCAAACAGCTTAAGGGAATAAGGGATTTATTTCCTTATGACAGTCTGGTTACAGTTCTCAGTCCAGCTTAAAGGGAGAGCATGCACCAACACCAGGGCCAAGGGAAACTGGCCACCATCACCACATAACGGCTGAGAGATGGATGATCTTTACTTGCCAGACCAGCATCTCTGGCCAAGTGAACAGAAGGATGTCAACTTCCTCAACCACCTCTCTGTATTTTATTCACCTGTTCAGGGCCTAGTCCGACCCACCATGGGCTGGATCTGTTCCATCAACTAGACTATCTCTTGCAGGTTTGTTCTGGGCTTAATTCAACCATTAATTTTCTACAAATGTGCCCAGAGCTCAAACCCTCAACAGTCAAGTCGACACCTGTGCCTAACTAAGACATCCTCTGACCTCCACATGCATGTCCACCTGCTCTCCTCACCCCCAAATAATCAAAGTAAAATAAAATAAGCTTCTAATTTAAAGTATGTCATCAAGAATGTGAAAATACAATCTAAAGAATGGAAGAAAAAATCCATAAATCATGATTCTGAAGGGAATTACATACATGAATATGTAATAACTGCTATTACTCAATATTTTAAAAAGACAGTCCAATCTTAAAATGTCCTTAAAAATTATTTGAGCAAGGGAATATGGTGATTGCTCAGTTGTACACTTGCTGCCAAGTCTTCAGACTTGACCTCAAATCTCCAGAACCTGCATAAAAAGCTGGATATATTTGCCAGAATCTATCAGCCCAGTACTCTAGGGGTTGGGAGGAGAGGGCTTAGTGGAGACTGGAGGATTACTGGGCTTGCTGTCTACCAACCTAGCTCAGGGCTCACTTAGAGACCATGTTTCAAGGGAATAAGGAAGATAGTGGTAGAGCAGGACCCCTGCATCTTTCCATGGCCACCATGCATGCTCATGGGCACATAAACACACCCCCACACATGTACATATACCACACATGTATAAGTCACTCTCTCTCTCTCTGAAGATAAAGGAGTTAAGCATTTATTTGGAAAGCTATATGGTGGTGGTAGAAGTAAGAAAATATGGGCATCATTAGTCATCAGAAACACACAAAACTTGGGGCTGGAGAGGTGGCTCAGGGGTTAAGCCTCTGCCTTGCAGGCTGAAGGTCCTGAGTTCGGATCCTAGACCCCACGTATAGACGCCGGCAGAAGCCGGGCAGCCTGCGTTTCTGGTCCTGGTAGGGCGGAGCCTGTGAATCCCGGGGCAGAGTAAACAAAGGAGGAGGTGGAGGCGTCCATGTTGGTTCCCGAATTCGTCCGTGGTTACACACGCACACACACGCACAATTGAATAAAATAATAAAAATAAAAAAAAGAAACACAAAACTAAAGTGTAATACTATTTTACATCCACTGAAATTGTGGCAATAAAAAATAATAAATGTTGGTGAAGATGTAGAGAAGTTAATTTCAATGGGTTTGTTGTCTTAGCAAAATTGTTTGATTCTTCATCGAAAAGTTAAACACAAGTACAAAATTCACACCAATGAGAAATTAAAAAATAAAAACTTCAAGATTATGTCAAAGAGTGTTCCTGACAGCACGGTTTACATTAACTGAAAAATGGAGAAAAAACAAACATCCATAGACTGACAAAGAAATCCAATATTTTGTAGTAAAATGAATAATTTAAAAAAACAACAAAATGAAATACTGAATCATGCTACAACATGGATAAACCTTAAAAACCTCATGCCAAGGAAGAAAATAGCCAGTCACAAAATTCTCACATTGCATGATCCCACTTGTATGACATGATCATGGTAGGAAAATGCGAAGATAGATTTCTTGGCCAGGGAATGGGCAGTAAAATTGAGGTGAAAAATGGGGATTGATTGTTAATGGTAAGAAACTGCCTTTTTTTAACTGCTTTTTAAAAAAACATTATTTATTTATTCATTGTGCGTGTGTGCACGTGTGTATGTGTAGAACCTCAGGCGAATTTGGGAACCACCATGGACGCCTCCACCTCCTTGTTTACTCTGCCCGGAGATTCACAGGCTCCGCCCTACCAGGACCAGAAACGCAGGCTGCCCCCGCTTCCGCCTGGCGTCTATACGTGGGGTCTAGGATCCGAACTCAGGACCTTCTGCCTGCAAGGCAGAGGCTTAACCCCTGAGCCACTTCTCCAGCCCCAAGAAGTTGCCTTTTAAAACAATAAAATTTTCTAATATTGATTAGATGACTAGAGAGTTGTGTAAAGATAGTAAAATTATTGTTTTTCACATTTTAAATGAGTAAGTTGTATGGCATGTGCTTATGACTCAAAAAGACTGAAAAATTACATTACATCAAAAGCAATCCAGAATCAGAATACTTGAATTGAATTTGTCTTGTCAGTTATGAAGCTTTGGAATACTTTCTGTCTGGCTGGCCAGTTTTTCCATCTATAAATGGATGTTTGTTTTCAGGTGAGTTGTCCAGAATTTTGCACAGGGATGGGAAGCGGGCTGGTCTCAAGGACAATGCTTTTCCCAACTGTAAGATGAAGATGGAAAGGAAAGGAAAGAGGCCAAGAATTGTGAGCGCATCAGGTCTGTGTGAAGCATTCTATATGGATCATCAAATTAATCTGACCAATCATGACTTCTGAAGTCATTTAAGTGTCTAAGAAGGAGTTCAGTGATAAGCCCAGGGTCTCTTATGTCTTGTTTGAGTGGCAGCTATGAGAAGCGAAGTGCAGGGAGCCAGTGTAGTGGTTTGGGGATGGCAAGTAGCAGGTGGACTCCCTAGTATTTTAAAATTTTTTCTTTCTCTCTTATTGTACACTAGGGATTGAACTCAGGACCTTGCACATGTTAGGCAGGTGTTCTGCCATTGAGCTTCATCCCTACCCTTAAGGGGTTCATTTCTGGATTTCTTCTTGTGGGTAATTGGAAGCTATAGTATTGCTCATAAAAAAGGGTCATAACCACCAGTAATGTCAATGTACTTTTATATGAAGACATGCACATCCATCTTGTACTTAACTGAAAAATCTCAAGTTGTACCTTTAAGAAATCTCGCAATGTTACTCAAAATAAGTACGGTCAACCATACTTGTCTTTAGCAGATTTTTCCAGAAAAGAACATGACTTGCTTCCATAATTGCAAAGTAACTCTAAATGGTGAATTGAACACCTACATTCACATATAAAAGGTGGTTGATTGGAGCTAGTGCCATTAAGTAGCAGGCTGATTTTGATGTGACTTCAACAGTGAATAGATACAGAATCCATTCTAAATTGCACTAAAAATCTCAAAAACAACTAAAAATTATTGTCTCTATTTACTTAAGAGCCAGTGAAAACAGAGTACCATACAGTATTACCTGTTTATTGAGGCCTTGTTTTTGTTAATCAACTGCAGTCTGAAAATATTGACATTATTATCATTTTTAGAAGATCTTTTGTGAGAGAAGTCATAGTCACATAACTTTGATTACATTGTGTTGCTATCATTGTTCCATTTAATTATTGTTCACTATTGTTACTATATTACTATGCTGAATTTGCAAATTAAACTTTACCATGAGGATGTATGGATGGGTAAATACACATACTCAGGGTTCACAGCGATCTGTTGTCTCAGATATCCATCAATGGTCTTGAAACCTGCTCTGCCATGGATGCAATCTTATTTCCTACTCACCATGAACCATTAAACATTTGTATAATCTGTCCAAGAGTTGTCAAAATTGGCACATCAAGGTAGGCACCACACAACTGCAGACACATACTGCAGTCCCACTCCAGGGGGCTCCTCATCTGCACACTATTTTTTGGGGACACATGGGTAGAAAGCCATGAACAATTAAGGTGTCTTTTCTCTCCAAGCCATGGTTTCTCAGTGGCAATCCCATTCAGTGTGATGAGATCCCATCAAACTGGGACGCACATGAGGAAAAAGGAGGAAGGAAGACACTTGCATTACAGTAATAAGGATCTTCTAGAATTTAGTGGCCAGATAATCTGAATCTCCTGAAGTTCAGGGGAAAAGAATGCACAGTGAAGTGCTCTGTTTTCTACATGATTCCCTAATCTCTCACTTTATAGGCTATCATCTGAGTCTCTCTGTCACTATCTTCTAAATTCACTTTACACAAAATATAAAGATATTTTGTATGGTTTTAATAAATACTCAATTTCCCAGCAATGTCACTGCCCTGTAGCTTGCAAGAAGACAGTCAGTTTTTCTTTGCAACTTGGAAAAGAGCTGCTTCCAACCACAGAGAATCATGTTACCGAGGATGGTAGGCTCATGGTATTGGGGCTGTCAAGTAAGTGCATTAGTATTAACTACAATTTTGTTTCGGTAACTGATCTTTATATTGTGTTCAATTACCATATTCTTATCTAGATATTACTTTCAATTTTATATAAGATAATCTATGTTTAAACCATTTGCACATATTTGGATTATCTAGGTTTTCCTGTATCTTCCCATTGCTCAATTATTCAATTTCTCTGCAGCTCTAATTATTTTCTGTCACTCAAGGAAGGAAATGGTCTCTAAAGTCATTAAATGATTGATAAGATTTTAAGAAGGAGATATATTTTGATGATACTCTGTTTCCATGTTTAATGCATGAAGTTAATTACTGTAACACTATAAAGACTAGCTCATTTGTAGGAAGATTAAATGGTTTTATTTCCTCCACACTGACAGCTGACAATTTGCCTTACCATCTAATCTTTATTTAAGATTATTTTCTTTTCCATTCTATTTCATACTTACAAGTCTATATCTTATTTCTCATCTTCATCCTAGTTCCATTTAATTCTAATTCTACTCTTGGTCAGACTTCAATACTTTCTACCAAATGGCTTCACATATTCTTACTTGAATTCAAGTTATTCATTGCAAGTATCAGACTACTTGCTATATAGTCAAATGTAGAAACACAAGATAAACATGGTCTCATCTAATTATGATTTTATTTATCCCATTTGAGGCATTATCTTGTTTCTTGAAATGAGATTTTTGTTCATTGTAAATTTCCTTTCAGAAGAGCAAATGAATATACTTCTTTATTTTAATACTCTTTATGAAACGTGCTCTATTAAGGGTTACATATTTCTGTTGCTATTTTAAATTATTTTCACATTTTATATCAGAGGACACAGAATGTGACTTAGCCAACATATCACATAAAAATGAGTTTTAGTGTCTTATAAATTACAACTCCATTGGCTTCTCTTTTTACTTTCAGTTTATGGCCTTGTACTCACCATGAAAATGCTTTATCAAGTGTCATTTAAGTATTCAGCAAATAAAAAGTGTACAGAAGACTGTTAAGTGAACTTTACAAAAAAACTAACATCAGCAATGATAATGTAATCAGTAATTACATGTATGACAATAGTATGCATTATACTTGGAATTTTCCATCAATTCTTATTTAGCCTGTGAAATACCTCAAATAGGACTGCTTTACATATATTACAGATGAGGAAAATGAAGGTCAAACTTATCAATGTCTTGTCCTTGATCAGAAGACATGATCACAGAAGACTAGATCAAATGAAGATCTCTGTTTTTAGTGCTCATATATTCTGCCTCTTAAAAGCATATTTTTCTTTGTTTTTTTTTCTACTAGCAAATGAATAGTACAAAGATAACATTTTGGATGACAGAAGAAAGTTGAATGGCTTTCAATAAATCCATTAATGAAGTTAATAACCTTTATAAAAATTTTAAATCAGTGGAAGGAGGGAAAGAACCTGAAACCCATACAACTGGCACACTGACTTTTGCTAGCCATGTCATGATGATATCACTTGGAATATTGTCCTCCTCGAGAGCCATGTCATGCCAAACGGCAGCTGTACTGTTTCCATCTATGTGAGGCTACTGAACATTTCAGATGCAACTGGCCTGTAAGTATCAAATACTGTATTTTACATACTTACTATTAATATATAGACAGGCAAAAATATTTCAGCAATTTTTATTTTGTGTTGTAATTATATTTTAGAGATCTGAACAAAATAAAATGCAATTAAAATTAACATCACTTGGTTGTGTTTATTTCTAAACTCATAAAAGTTTTAAAATTATGTATTTGGTTCATATTTGTGGATTATATTATATTTAAATTATAATACGCTGGTGGACTACATATATGTCTTTTCAATAATGATCTTAAAATTAAATCATGTATACATATATTTTTTCTTTTGTTTCTACATGGGATCTAGGGCCTAAACTCGGGTCATTCTGCTTGTAAGGCAAAGGTTTTAATCCCTGAGCTATTATTCCAGCCTACAAATAAATTTTTTTAGTAAGAGAATAGAAGCACCAGAAATAATGAGCATTATGATTCTAGAAAGTATTAGAATGCTAGAAAAGTTTTTCAGTAAAATTTTAGTAACTACATTTTTTCTGGGCACAAACAGATGTGCAAAATTTGACAAATTATTATTTGTCTATTAACCTACTTTCATAAAATCAAGATGATAGTTACATTGCTTATCTCAAGTAGATTGTTTCAGCTGTTCAAAAATGGTATTCAAAGCCCCGGCATTTGTCTTCAGGGAGTTTGGAGTAGAAATGACCAAAAGCTATAAGGCTAACGACAGACAGCCAAACAGAGTATCACGAACTTGTTTATTCTGCAGGAAGACATAGTCCATCAGAGGAACTGCCCCTCATCTGGCTTCTAGAATTGAGAAGCCATGTAGAAGGTAAAGTCAGGGGACTCTTTATCTTCAAGTCTTTGAAGGGAATAGAGTAGTGTGTACCTGAAGAACAAACAGTCCCAGACTAACTGCCTAGGGGATGGTCCTACCCAAGATGGGCTGAATCATCCCACGTCAATTATGCAATCAAGACAATCCTCACAGATATGCCCAAAGATCAATCCTCATCTAGAGACCCTTTTGAGCAGGTCTAGAGACCCCCTCCTACATGTCAGGTTGACAATTAATATTAATACTAACGTCACATAGGGCATAAGGTCATGGTAAATAAAGGAGAAGAAAAGTGACTTTTTGTTTGGCATTTGGAAGTTTGTGGCTAGATAGTTCAGATGCTGTGGGAGAAAGAAGAGGAGGAAGAAAGGTAGAGAAGAGGAAAGAAGAGAAGAGAGGGAAAGAGAGACCACAGGGAACTTGGCAAATTTTGTCAGTAGTATCCATATTGTAATATGATTTTGGAATCTTTCTCCCTTTCTTGGAGAAAGATATTGACAAAAGATATAAATTAGCAGAACTTAATTGAATTTCTGAAAAAATTGTTCAAGACCAAGGCAATCTTCCTTTTATCTTTCTCTCTTTTCTTCCTTCCTTTCTGCTTAGCTCTTGAAGTACAACAACACTTCATAAAGATGGAATTTACACTTTTAACAGAATGATTGAAAAGCCGCACAAGGGAACAGAGAACACAAAATAGTCGGAACCTACAAAGTTATTTAGGTCTACGAGGATTTCCAAATGTTGCATGAATACTTTTCCTGGGAAGATACCCTAAAACCCCCTATCCACTCCAGATATGGCAGACCAAAGTAGTGTTTACCCTAAGGTACAACTTGATGAACCAACAAGTTTTTTGGGCTTATTTACAAAAGTAAGGGTGAGGTTTCTTATAGGAGCAGGAAGGATTCATCCCTACATCACCAGACTGCCCCCTACTCCTCCAGCATGGGCAAGAATCACTTGAGCTGCACCTCTGGAGCGCTCTGCTGCATGACCTGCTAGGAGAGTCTCCTTCAGTTTTCTGGACTGCTCAGGGATCTCTCTCTCTCCAATGGCTGAGAAGTTCACTGGCCTCTCTCTCTTTACTTCTGCTGGCCTGCTCCCAGACTGTATCAGACTTGACTGCTCCAGAGTCCTTTTCAAACTGCTTAGTTAGCCTTTCCCAGACTGGCTGGAGTGGTGGGGCAGTTCATCAGACTAAGCTGGTTGGCCAGGCTGGCAGAAGGAGTCTCCTCCCACAACTATTCTTTGCTACCATTTCACATCCTGGAGGCACCAGTTCCCACAAGCTTGTTACTTTCAGCAACTTGTAGAGCCTAAAGCTGTTTGCTCTCTGGGTTTTCCTCCAGGATGAAAAGTTTCAAATTGTTACATAATAACATTGTCAGGTTAGACTCCATACAAAGTCTAGCAAAGCATCAAGCTGAGCCTAGAGAAAAATGTCATACATATAACACCAAAGATTGAATTCACTGCTGCAGATGACTGCATTATCAAAATGATTCATTAGTAATAATGCTGTAGCCAATGTGGTGGTAATTTTAAATTTTCTATGGTGATTTGTATTAATGTTAAAATGACAGTGAAAATAGTAGAATATGAATTATACTTTCAAGATTATATGTACACCTATAAAAGACAAATTCAAAAACTGCTTTGTGTGTGTGTGTGTGTGTGTGTGTGTGTGTGTGTATGTGGACTCTGTCCCTGAGGAGAATCAAGGGTGACTTTCGGGAGTCATCTTGGATTGCTCCTATCTCCTTTTTGCTTCACTCTGGGATTTTCCAGGCTCTACCCACCAGGGCCAGAAATGTAGATCCTGCTATTTCCACCTGGCATTTTTAGAGGGACCCAGGATCTTAACTCAGGTACTTCTACTTGCTAGACAAATTCTTAACCCCTGAACCATCTTGCCAACCATCAAAAAGTTGCTTTTCAACACTATTTTCTCTAATACACATACTACAGAGATTTTTTTGAATAAAAGTAAAAGAAGAATTAACTCATCTCAAATCTGTCTATAAGCTGTGAGAATATTATATATATGAAATAAAATGCTTCATTAAATTTATATTATTTAACAACTACACCAAAGATAAAAGCAGAGACCCATTTGTATATAGCATATAACAAAACCATGTTTCCAGCTAGGAGCAGTAGGTAAAAAACCACCTCTTTCCCCCTATTTCAGGCAGCTTTCAAAACCAATATCAAAACATTTAGAATAACTTTCAAGAGAATAAGCTGGTACAACTCAAATATGGGGAGGAGTATATTTTAACTAGATTCATAAAACTCTTAAACTTTATGTGACACTTGAATTTCAAGATAGAGAATCACACTAATTAAAATCAAACAAAACTATGGTTCCTCTTGACACAGTTTGATGCTTTTCTTTGTGACCCATGTGAGTACATTGTCACAGAATGGTAATTTTCTCTTTTGTACATAGCCAAAGGAAAAATCGCAGCTTTAAAATCTTACTAAAATTATTGCAAATTTCAGTAAGTAGCTACAAATTTACCGAAAAGCTCTGGTTTCATTGGGAAAATCATGAGGAGTAATTTAAATCAGATAAGCTTCTTGAAGGATGGATTAATTTTTATCTTACTTAGTTTTCAATTCCTAATGCCCTTCACAGCACTAGGGATATACACACTAGTGTAGGACACAGTATCAGGGACATAGTTCAGTAAACTCTTAAGAATAAAGGTGAATTTGTAATTGCAAGGATAGAATAGAGAAGGATACCAAGTGGCACTTACCACAATTAAATTCTGAAGAAATGGGAAAAAAAATGGGTACAGTCCATAGCATGTGTTTTATTCATACTAATTAAGCAAGTGGTTTCTATTTTTTGTCTAAGAGAGGCAACTGCATGACAGGTAAAGGTAATTTATACATAGTTGTTATAGTAGAGCCTTGCTCCAAATCACTAGCCATCTCTGCTGCTTTCACACCAACATGGCCAACCCTATCTCTAAATCCCATACTCCAGAATTTGTCAGCCAACCCAAGCATCTCAAGCCATAAGTAGTCGTAATAAACTGACGATGCACAGCAAGTTCCATGATCACACTGGAATCCCAAGCCAAATATTTCAGTCAAGAGCTTAATGCTAGCATCTGTGTATGTGATATTTGTTTTCCTATGTCTGTGATACCTTGTTTAACATGGCGTAAATATGTTTTGAGTCTCTTCAATCTGACAATCATCAGATTTGAGATAAATGAAACAGAGAGAAAATTCTGGACTTCCACCAAGAAGCAATGAAAAAGAGCCTATGTAAAAATGAAAGGAGCAGACTGCACATTTTTGAAATAGCAGGTAGAGATGACAACCTAAAAGTTAAATATATAATAATTTAGTAACAAAGACAAGGTTAAAAGAATGAAGAAAACTAGAATTAAAAGCAAAGTTTGGTTTTTTTTTTATATTTGGAAATTTGAGTTGGGTTTCAAAACTTCTTGATTTACTAATTTACAAATGCACAAAAGCTACTCACAGATATCCTTCATTAATATTTCCTACTCCCATAGCATTTTGCATAAATGTTTATGTGAAATTGATTTGACTGTTTTCTATTTTTTTCTGCCTTGCTTGTCTATTCATTTCACCCCTGCTAAATGAAACACCAAATGGCAGAATAGTCAAGGAGCTAGCAGACCGAATCCTGGGCATACCATCCAAAAACGACCTCCACACCCAGCCTAAGACTGCCATTCTCTGACCTTCCAAGGCAGTGTTTCCTTATGGAGGTCTGTTTTTTTAAAAAGTATTTGTGGTTTCTAGTCAGGAGTAAGTCTCAGTTCCTTTTTGCTTTCTCAACTGTAGCCTTATTACAATGAAAAATGTTCTCCAGCAATAATAAGTTGAATGTGCTAATAGTCTAAAGGAAATAGATCTTTCCCATTCTAGTTATCAGATCTCCAGGGAACACTTTATTTAAAAGCTTCTAGGCTGCTCACGTCTATAAAGGTTTTATCCAGTCATTTCTGGGGTGAAGCACATTCTTTGTTGATACAAATGCAGCATCAAGTCCTTGAATTCAGGTTAAAATTTTAACATGAAAGATGAAGCACAGAGCGTTCTACTGATGTTGTAACTCACTCTTCGGACACATTCATGCAATTTTAAAAGAGGTCCTCTCTTATTTCCTTCTTTGCTGTCAAGTATTTGAAAGTCAAATATAGTTAAAGTTTCAAATGTGAGAATCAACAACATTGTACATACGATATAAAATAAGCGTTTTGTAGAATGCTGGAAAGAATTCTGTTTGATGACCTTAGGGAAGTAGGTGGTATGTATAGTGTGCTTACTGAAGACACTTTGTAACAAAGTTCCAGCCAGTTGCTCTGCCTGGTAGTCAATGCAAAGGTCTCCTTTCAAAGTGTCCTAGAAGCTGCAAGAACAGTAGATGATTACAAAACTACCCCCTTTAGTTGGAGGGAGGAGATGATCCAAGACCCCAAGAAGTTGCCTGAGAAATTATGAATGGTATTGAATGCTATGCTGTGTACATAGCAATGATAAAACTTTATTTATTAAGTAGACAGAGCAAAAGATTAATAGCAATAAATATTAATAAAGTAGAGCATTTATAACATAATATAACAAAAGTGCTACTATCACTATTTTTGCACTTTGGACCTGCTAAATAAAGTAAGGGTTTCATAAAAAGAAGTGTAACCCCATGATAATCAATTTGATAGCCAGGAGGATATTAAGTGACAGGAGGCAAAATTCATAGCATGGATACAGACAACATATATAGCATGGATTCAGAAGGTAAAAGAATGATCCATGTTTCCTACCTGTTTAGCTTCCTATTTGTTGCTTGATAAATTCTTGATAAAGGTAACTTAAGGTAGAAAGAATCTATTTGGCTTACAACTCCATTTGGAGAGAGTTAATCATGGCTGGGAAGGCAGTGTGACAGGAGCATAAGGCTGGCTCCTCACATTGCATTGGCAGTCAGGAAATGGAAAGGTGATAGAAAGTGGGCTAGAGGATATAAAAATCTCTAGGTCTACTCCCGGTGATACACTTCCTCCAGCAATGCTCTATCTTCTAAAGGCTCTATAACATTCCCAATGTCACACTAAGGACTAAGTGTTCAAATGCATGAGCCTATTTCATATTCAAACTACAATATTGTACCCCTGACTTCCATAATCTTGCAGTCTCTTATGAAGCAGAATGTATCCAATCCGAGTGCAAAAGTCCTCCTAGACTTCAACAGTTTCAAATCTTTCATGTAAGTTCAAAGTCTCTTTTGAGACTCAAAGCAATCTTTTAAATATGACCCCCTGTAAAACAAACCACTAAACTGACAAACAAAAAACCAAATTGCATACTTCCAATATACAATGGCACAGAGTAAGTATTCTTATTTCAAAGGGAAGGAATGTAGACTTTGCAAGGAGAGAATGGACTAAAGGAAGGCCAAAACTCTGCAGAGCAAGAAAACCAAATCTGTAATGCCATGGGGGCATGATGAAATTATTTCATTTTCACAGGGATTAGGTAGTTCTGCCTCCCCAGCTCTGCTACCTCCAGCACACATCTCTCTGTTGAACTATTCCTACTCCCTGACTGCATTGCTTCTTAGGAAATGTCCTACAGTTTTGGCATGGACAATGTTTTGGGGTCTCTGCTACAACCCAGGCTTTGCCTTCACAGCTTCATGCAATGGTGTCTGAAGACCTCCTTACAGGGGTTACAATACATTGCCTGGCTCTCTGAAACTATGGAGGAAGAATCGATGATCCCCTTAATGTTGTGTTTTTCGTGTTTCCAAAATGAGTACCACATCGACGACACTGCCAAGTTCTACTTCCACCTCAGGATAGAGCCTCCCTTCTTCCCCAGCTTTGTACCAGAACTGCAGCAGCTTCTCTTTGCTAAAGCTGGTAAAAATTTCCCTAGACAGTTTTTTTCGCAGAACAGGAAATCAGGAAAAAATTCTCTCTTTTTACAAGTTGGAGCATTTGGGGGGGGGCACCTTTCTCTATTGTCTGGTTCAGAACTCTTTAATGGCCCTAATCTATTTAACTATTACAGTTTACTTTTTAGTGGGAGATTTGGAGGCAACCTCAATCTTCCAAGCGCTCTTTCTCTCTCCAAACTATGCATTTTCATGCCTTTTAAATCTCTCTGTAGCTCTAAATAGCAATGCAGACAAGTAGCCATACCATAGACTTGATAACATGCCATCTTGAAATTTCCTCTACATTAATCCATTACATTGTAGTTTAGCCTCATGCAAGCTCTCAAGACATGATCAGAATTCAGGTAGATTCTTTGCCAGAATAGAATGCAAATGGTATCTCAGATCCTGATAGAATCCTTGTTCCCTTAGAAACATCAGTCTCTATTATCTGTATATTTTCTTGTCTTCTAAGCTACTTCTAGAAAAGTCCTCAGAACTCTGCTTACAATATTCAAAGGCTTTTCTAGCTCAAAGTCCAAACTTCCACATTCTTCCCACAAAAAAGTTTTACAAACGCAAGAACTACATGGTCAGTTTCATCACCAAAATGACCCTACTTCGCTATACCAATTTCTGTCTTAGTTTCATTTCTGTCACTGTGTAAATACAGTGGCAAAGTTACTACAGGGGAAGGGGATTTGTTTTGGATTACAGTTCTAGAGAGACAGAATTCATTACAGCAAGAAAGACATGTCTGCAGGAGGTGAGGCTGATTCTCCACATTGTATCAGTATTCAAGAAGTAGAGAAAGAACAGGAAGTATCTGTTTCCAGTGACATACTTCCTTCCTCCAGGGAGACTCCACCTTCTAAAAATTTCAAAACCTTCCCAAAGAGCACCACCAGTTGGAGACCAAGTTTTCAATCACATTAGCCTTTCACATTCAACCATAACAGCTGGTATGTAGTGGAACATATAAGATGTCGCCACATCTGAGTCACCACATGACTCAGAACTGTGCATACTTAAAACTTATGAATTGCTTATTCTTGGAATTTCACACTTAATTTTATACAAGATTGACCTTGAGTAACCAAAACCATAGAATGCAAAATGACCAATTAGGGAAGACCACTGTATATCCCAGGGATCCAATGTTGAAACTAATGGGAATTGAAGTTGAGATATTGAGGTTTTGAATACAGAGCTAAAACTAGTCCTCAACAGATGATAGAAAAATTAATAAATAAAGGTATGAATAGTTATGTTACAAATTAGACAGTGTCATAGTTAGCTACAGGTGTCAACTTGATGGTTGACAGTTTGAGCTCTGGGTCCATTTGGAGAAGATTAGTAGTTGAGTTAAGCCAGAGCAAACCTGAAGGAGATTGTCCAGCCTATGGTGGGTGGGACTAGGCCCTGGACCAGGTGAATAAAATACAAAGAGCTGTTTGAGGAAATTGGCATCCTTCTGTACACTTGGTTAGACATACTGGTCTGGCAAGTAAGAGTTGTTCCTCTCTCAGTTGTTATGTGGTGCATGCTCTCCTGTTAAACTGGACTGAGAACTGTAATGAGGACTGGAATAGAAATAAATTAAAGCCCATTATTTCCTTAAGCTGTTTTGTCACAATTTTGTCAGCAACAATGCAGAATAATTGCAACCGTTACTTTATAGGAATTTCAAAATCACACTTTAATGATAGAAGCTTAGAGAAAAGAAGTTTAACTTTATATTGACCCAACTCAGAAACACATAACCTTGAGGATATATTGGAATCACACAGATTTTTTTTTCCTGGCAGTGCTAGGGATTGAACCAGTGACAAATCATGTGTAATGCGAACACCTTACCAATGAGCTACCATTCCACCTTACACAGAGGGTATGGAGAGGATCGCTTCTGTGTTTAAAAAAAAAAATTAAGTAACATAAAGGGTGGAAGGCAGATGAGAGGATTTCAAAATGTTGTGTCTGTCATGATTATAAAAACATAAGGAGTAGCTAAAAGTGTAGAAGTGATGTTGTCTATATCTCTATCAAGTCATTAAAATAAAAAAATTAACAAATTAACGTTCCAAATATTTGTATTTAAACAGAATACTTCTAAATGCAAAAGCCATAAATATAAGGCCACACTTTTGCATCCCTTCTTCTCCAGAGGACTTCTTTTCTTTGAGCAATGTTTCAACACAATTGTAATCTTTCATGTAATTCTTAATCTATAGCATATCTCTTAGAATAAAAACTGATTACACATAGCACTTTCTCTGTACCTGTGAAAGTAACTTTGTCAAGTAGGAATAAACACATACATAGTAGAAAGATTAGAGAAAATCAGAGAGCTGACTAGATGTGGAATGTATCGGATTTAAGATTATACTTGCTGTCAGCTTCCCATCAGTGGTTGAGCACTGCCCTTGCCACACTGAAGTGGCAGGTGCTGGCTTCAAAGGACTTTATAAACAAGAGAAACAGCTGAGCAAGGACACTTACCTTCTCTCTCTTTGTTTTGCTTGTCCGAGAACACCTGCGAAGAAAAAAAATTGCAACTCTTTTATATCTCAAAACGAAACTGCTTTCCTCAAAAATGCTATCTAGTTTGAAACAAAGAAACAGCCAGATTGAAAAGACAATATAAAATTGCCTCCAATAATAAAAATAAGAAGTCCACTGGGCACTAAAACTGAATGATTTTAGATGGAATCATTTCATCCATGACCTTTTCTTGTCCTGACTGACTCCCTCTGTTGTTGGCTTTACAGTCTTACTTTACTCCATCTATTGCTGGTGCACTGTTTATGTTCTAGCAGTGCTCAGGTCTTAGATAATTTCTCTCATTTCCTAACGTCTAATTCACTCTTCAATCTAGTCACAACCCAGAGTGATTTGCCTCAAAACAATGTTATTACATCAAACTTCTTAAATGTTTCAATGTCTCCCATGACCCTAAAAATAAGTGCGATGTAATGGTTGCTGAATTTCTGTAAGTACTGCTATGAAGGGGTTACTTTGAGCAATAATAATAATTACAATGTGATGTACTAATCTACTTCCATGCATGGCACAGAAAAAAACACACAACCTGTATGCTGATTATTCTAAGGGAATACTGAAGACAAAAGGATATTGCTCTTAATTTTTCAAAGTATCAGATAATTAGAACTATCCCATGATAATCAAGCTGTAAGAGGCCAAACATTGACTTAGTTAAAGCAGATTTTTGTATCAAGTTGCTTTTTACTTTATTACTTTTTACAACTTTTCATTACTTTTTAAGTAAATATACAAAGCATTTGGTTTCCTTATGGAATTTTCATATCTATTTGTTATTAAAGTTTGTTCTAATACATTTTCTTCCTGCAATGTCTCCCCTCTGGCTTGTTCACTTCCTCTGGCAGACAATTCTTGCATCCACTTTTCTTGCTCCATGTATGCCCTTATCCTTTTTCTCTGTCTTCCTTGAGATTTCTTCCTACTCTCCCATGATCCCCTTTTATGCTTCATCATACCCTATATTTGCATGTGTGTGTGTGTGTGTGTGTGTGTGTGTGTGTATGTGTGTGTGTGTAAAATAGAAATCAACATGGAGTATCTTCCTCAATTGCTCTTTACTCTTACTTTTGAGACACTGTCTCACATTGAACTGGAGCTCATTGATTTACCTAGATTTGTTGAGCAACAAGCCAGAAATATTCCTATTCTGCTTCCCTGGCAATGGGATTACAGGTGAATTCAGTTTTTTACAAAGGTGCTAGGAATCTGAATTCAGGTCTTCATGTTTGTGTGACAAACACTTTGCCAGCTGAACTATCTCCATATCCCACCCTCCTACTGCTACTGCTATACACACGCACTCACACACACACACATACACACATACACACAAGCACAAGCACATACACACACATGCAAAAATGTAATCTTATTTATATTTTATCCATTTATTTCTATAATAAGTCACACTCGATTGTTTAATGCTCCTAAGTTCAATATATAGTGCCTTATCACCTACCAAATCATATTATTCGTAAGAATTTTTCAGCTTTGTCCTAAGAGGTTTTCCTGCTTCCAAAAATGACAGTGATCTGGACCATTGAGAAGTCCAACAAAAGACTTTGCTTTCTGATTTCTTAAAATTTTGCTGCCTGATTGTAGGAACTCATGAGTATCTACTTATTAGTCACACTCTAGCTAAGGGAAAAGGATTCTGATTCATTTGCTCAGAATAATCTCCAGCTGTGCAGACTTCTGTCTTTGGTTGAACAGAAACAACTGAACTCTCCCTTAACTATTTGCTTCATTTTCTTCAATCACTGAAAATAGGCATGCTTGGGCTCTAACAAGTAATCTCGCTTTGTCACTCACTCACTCACTCACTCACTCACTCACTCACTCACTCACACACACACAATCTTAAATCTAGGTTCTGATGTTAGAATAAATATATGGAACTTATTTTTCTGAAACTGTGAATTTTTCCACTTAACATACTATTTCCAGTTTTGTCCTTTTTCCTGGAGATGTATTATTCCACTTTTCTTTATGACAAAGTAAAGTCCTGTGCCGTGCACCACATTTTCATTATGGATGCCCACTGAGAGACATAACAACTGTTTTTTTTTTTTTTTTTTTTTTTTTTGGCTGTTGTGAATAGTGCTGTAAGAAACACGGATGTGCAGCTATGCTTGTAGTATGCTGATTTGGAGTCCTTTGGAGAGAGACCCAAGTGGCTGAACGGCTATGTCAGTGTTGTACATACAAAAGTGATATAGTGTTAGTCCCATTTTTTAACTTCTGAGAAATTTTCATAATGATTCCCATAGTGGTTAAAGAAGTTCACACTCCCACCAGCAATGCATAATGTTCTCTTTCTCCAAATCCTTGCTAGCATTTATTACTGTTTATTTTCTTAAGGATGTTTATTTTTAAGGTGAAATGGAATCTCAAAGCAAAAAATGACTTGCATTTTCTTAATGGCTAAGGATGTTGAGCACCTTTCCAACTACACATTAGCCATTTATATTTTTTTTCTTTTCAGAACTGTCTACTCAGTTCCACACCCCATTTATTAAGTGGATGAATACTGATGTTTATTTTTTGCAACTTTTAATATTTTCTAGATATTAATTCCCTGTATGATATGTAGTTGGCAAATATTTTTTGCTCTAACAAGTGATCACTTTGTGGGCTCTCTTCATTCTGCTGACTGCTGTTCAGGAGATTTTTGATTATACATTCTCTTTGTCACTTCTTGGTTTTTACTTCCTGAGGTATCACAGTCTTTTTTGAATGTCCTTTCCTATATCTTGAAGTGCTGCTCTGTTTTCTCTAGCAGTTTCAGTTGATTGAAACTCAGTTGAGTTGATTTTTTTTATACGAGGCTGGAGACATTTCGTTCTTCCACTTGTGAAAGGCAAGTGTTCCCAGCACCAACTGTTACAGAGGCTGTCCTTTCCCCAACGTGTTTTTGACACATTTGCCAACAAGTAAGTGGCTGTAACTATTTGGCCTTATTTATGGGTGCTCTCTTCTGTTATGCTGACCTATGGGTCTGTTTTGTGCCATGCTGCTTTTATTGCCATGGCTCTTCATAGTATAATTTGAGCTCGAGCACAGTGAAAGCTCCAACACTGTTTTTCTGATCAGGATTGCTTTGGCTACTCATCATCTTTATGCTTCCATATGAAGCTGTTTATCATTTTTTTCTAGTTCTGTGAGTAATGACAGTGGGATTTTGATGGGGATTGTGTTAAAGCTGTAGATTATTGTTGCGAATGTAGCCATTTTAAAATACCATTTCTACTAATCTATAAGCATGAGATGTCTTCATGTATTCTAGCGTCTTTTTTGATCTCTTTCTTCAGCACCTTAAGGCCTCATTATAGAAGCTTTTAATCTCCTTGGTTAGGTTTAATACTTGGTATTTTATTTCCAAATCCATTTATTTCTCTTTCTCTTTCTTTTCCTCTCTCCTTTCCTTTCCTTTTCTCCCTCCCCTCTCTCTTTTCCTATTTTATGTCTCTACTTATGTTTTTTTCCTGAGGTTAAGAGCAAATGTACTGTGACTGACAATGAAAAGAGACACTCTTCTCATGAGTATTTATACATTAAAAGGGCATCATCTAACAAATATCAACCAGTGAGTTTCTCATAATAAAATCCTACACTGAGGCATTTGTTATTTCTTAAATAATATCAAGTAAGTAACTACTTACTGTTCTAGAAAGAAATCCATACAACTAGAATATTATATAATATTTAACTGGTTGTGAAACAAATTCATTTAATGAATGTCACCTAAAGTTGCAAGTAATAGCATTAGAGTGTGAAATTAGTTATGCTACTTGAACACAATAAAATATTAAGTATTATTTTTCTATAAGAAAGAATATTTTAACGTAAAAATCTAACATAGAAGTAACCCAGTAGAATTCTTCATTTTCAGTTGTTAAAAATTCTTACTTGTGAGTTAAGACCAATTGCTGCAGAGAAATTTCAGCATCAGTGCTTAAATGGCAGCAAAATATACTATACCTTGGGATCATATGTTAATGATGACGATGAAGACAGTAATGGCAATAATAATAGATTACTTGGCACAAACGCAGAAAATGCAGTCAGATTACTTGATTATAAAATAAATTACAACACTCAAGATGAAATAAGGATTCCCTGGAAAAATACAGTATTTAAAAGTTTCATGGACAAGAATAATTTTGACTTCATCATTAGCTATTTTTTTTTTTTAATGTATAGAGAGTTTGGGCAGGCATGGTGACACAGGCCTTTAATTCCAACACTCTGGCAGAACATAGGTTCCAGCCTGGGCTATATAGCAAGTTTCTATTCAAATTGAATTAGGAGACATGGACAAAAAGTGAAAAAATGCCACAAAGAATATAAAATTTATAAATACTTAAAGAAATATGAACTCAGTGACAATGTATTATCATGATGACAAAAAATAGACTAAACCAAAAAAATCAGTGTCCTTCAAAAGATGATAACATTTCAAAACTATCAGTGAAGTTAAGACATGGAAAAAATTTTAAAATGAACTTCTGATGTAATCATTTCTGCAGGTTATGAAAAGTGAAAAAGACAAGGTATATATAGAAATCCTCATTTCTATATTTCTATTAAAATTATTGGTGAGGAAAGTCAGGATCTTATATGCTAATTATAAAATGATAGCACACATGAAGTAGACACATACTTCTTTATGGATATAGTTCAATATTGTAACATACTTTTTGCTTGTGATCACTAGGCTTTAAGCACTTGGAGAAGAAAAGGTGTTATTGTTTAACAGGTATAGTGTTTCAGTGTGTGCTGCTAGAAGAAAGGATGTTCTAGAAATGGATGTTGGCGATATTTGCACAGCAATGCACATAATAGTACTGAATGACTACTGAAAATAATTAATGTATATTTTATCATATGCTTTAAAAGCTTCTTATAAAATTATTAGATATACACATTCTGTACCAAGTCAGATAGTACTACTTTATGGACATTTTATCCAGTAAATATTTGTGAGTGATTAGTCAATAAATAGAAATGTACATCTCCAACAATCTAGCTTGATGCATTATTTTTGTTGGATAAGTGTATGGGAGCACTTATCACTGGTGCAAACATATTTAGGAATTCTAGAATTGCTGTAATAATTTCACAGGCAACTTGTAAATAATTGTTAGAATTGTCTCTAGAAAATCCTGATATGATTATTGTTTTGTTGTAGTTCACAAACAGCATGGGCCACATTTGGGTGGTTTCATTTCCTGCTTGACGAGTAGCAAATCTTGCGAATACTTTTAAGAGTCACTTGTCTCATTTGGTCAATATCCCTGAGAAGATGGTAAGTTTCACAGCACTTTTGAAGCCACAGTAATTGTAAATTCATGTTCATACACAATAGAAGGATAAGAATATTTATTTGCTTTATGATAGGGATGGACATAGAATGCAACTGCTTTTAAAGATAACTTACCTGCAACTGCTTTTAAAGATAATTTACCTTGATATATATCCATTACCACATAACAACATATGCTAAATTAAAAGAGAAAACTGGACTATAGAAAAGCATCCAGGTAAATTTTTATTTGGAGTTTCTGACTCTTAGGTCATGTCACACTCAAAAAAAAACAATAAGTGTATTAACTACTATATAGTACTGGTCAAACAAGAAAGTTGTTTCAAAACCTGCTGCTTCTGAAACACAAAGGACCCATTTGTTCTTAATGTCCTCATATAAACCTTTAAAACAAAAAGCAGCAGATAAATCCCAATGTAAATAAAATCTTAGGTAAACATGAAATCCATTTTACTATTTGCCCTTTACTTTTTCCAGAACCTACCTGCTGATTTCAAATTGAATAGATTATATTCAGTAGTAACCCTGATTTTAAGTATATCTGAACAATGTCTAGGTGGTTATGAGTGGAAAAGGTTAATCAACCGGATTACCACTAAAAGTTCATTTTTCCTTGGGCAAATATTAGGTATGAGAGTATTATACATTGACTTTGGCCCAAATAAGTCAAGACTGAATTATATCTCAAATTAAAAAAAAAAGCTTTTCTAAATTCCGTTCATGTTGGCTACCTAATAGATCATGTACAATTTATATGTGGGAAGAAAGGAAGTGTTTTAAGTATAATTGGCAATTGTATCATTTTAACAAACCTGCTTCAAAAAGTTTCAAATAAAAAATAAGTTGGTAAAGCACACACATATACACACGCGTGTGTATATTACCCTTTTAGTTTTCTGAATCTTCATTATTGACTTTAAATTTAAATTAATATTTTGAACATAGCCTCAAAGAAAGTCTTACAAAGCCCTTTTCACCTCTGCAGAAATTATAATGGCTCCTGTCTGTCAGAGCTATGCTCTCCTAACATAGGTTGAAAAGGCTGTAGAAACCTTTAGTTGGTGGGCAGAGAAGAGAGATAGGGTAGGTCATAAATTTCCTAAAATAGCTATGCCATCAAAGCAAAGGACAAAAGTTCAAAAAAAAGAGAAAATACTGCTTGCAACTTAAAATCTACTCCATATTTTTATTTCCCTAACTTCTTATATATGTGATGTATGCAATGTTTATTTTCATTGCTCTAAAACAACTTAATAAACCCAAAACATGGGAATCTTATGAAAAATCTACTTTTGTAGATTTAAACATTTTTCAGCTCCACATATGACATATAAATCTGTTTCTAAATATGCATTTTGGTATGTGTATATTAGTGCTCAAATATTTGAAATAGAAGCAGTAATATATAATTTCAGACATTTAATGTAATGCAAAAAACAGTTTTTACTAGTTCAGTGAGTTTAGAATGATGCTATTTAATAAACCATGGTATTTTAATAAGCATTCTTGACATCTGGTGCTAATAAAAAGGATGTTATATTTTTACAGTTAACATTTAAGGAAAAACATGACTTGTAGTTTAGCTATTTGTCACAGACCACAGAAGGAAGAGACTTTGTGTGGCTTCATTTCCTTTTCTATCAGTTCATGTAAAAAGACCAGTTGTTTTCTGTATATGTTTTGTATAGGATTTGGGCCAAGTCCCAGAGATGAATAAATGAAGAAGGGAGAATCAAAAAAGAAAAGATTCTTCATAAGACAGTGGTCACAGAATTTTCCTGGATCCAATTTAGGCACAAAGTTCATCATAATACAATGATTCCAGAAATTTTGTATCTGGATAAATACTTGAAGAAAGTTTTCTAGAACTACAAAAAAATAAAAACCCCAAGAACTTCAATCTTTTGTACAACTATATCCTCTATAGGCAAATGTGGGCCAATTCTTATTGAAGTCAGGTTTGTCAGAAACCTGAGTTACAACCAGCAGCTGGTTTTGATCTAAGGTTAACTTTGAATATAGAGAGTTAAGAGATTAAAAGACAGGATTGGAGAGATGAACCAGGGGTAAAGGCACTGCCTCACAGCAGTAGGACCTGATTTTGGACCCCAGCTCCTATATGTATATAAAAAATACACCAGGCAGAAAGTGAGGTGGCCTGTATGTACATCTAGCCCTGGTGGGCAGAGCCTAGGAAACCTGAATGAAGTAAAAAGGAGGTAGAAGCAATCCAAGATGATTCCCAAAATCACCTTTGGTTCTCCACAGGGGCACACAGTGCCCTCTGATACACACACACACACACACACACACACACACTAAATGAATGAATGAATGACATGATTAGCCTGGATCATGGTGGACTTCTAATACTATGATACAGAGTTGAGACTCACTTGTAAGATAATGAAGACTGAAAATTTAGGGTTTATAACAATTCTGGAAGAACATGAGGTGTAGGTTGGGGGTAAAAGGAAATGATTAGCTATTGTTGCAATATCTGTGAAGAGGGGAGAGTTACAAGTCACATTTAAGAGTGTGTTAGCTACTTTTCTTAATGGTGTAACCAACAGGTAGTATAAGCAATTAAAAGAAAGAAATATTTATCTTGCCTCTGTTTTCCAGTTTATGATTGCTAGATCCTACAAAGTTAGGCCAGAATGTCATAGTGATAAAAGTTGGGGAAGGAGATACTTCCTGGTAGGTAGGAAATGGAAAAAGGTATATAAGCCCCTAAACATACACTCCCAGTGACCTATGTCCTTCAAATAGGCCATTTATCTCTTAAAGTTTTCCAAATCCTCCCAAAATATTACCACCAGCCTGAAGGACGCAATTCATATTTGAACGATAGCATCAAGGAGTGATTCAAAGTGGAAGGAGGAAGAAGAAAGGAGGAAAGAGAAGAGCAGTGCTCGTTGTTTTCAGGTGGCTGGGAGCATATCGATGAAGATTAATAACTGGGAGGTGTTAGAGAGAGAGCTCTGCTTTTAGACGCATTTTGTTTAAAGAGGCAGTGAGATACCAGTTGTGACTGGATAAAGACACTGGAGCTCAGGAACATGGTCTGATTAAATGAACACGGAATATCGTAATAATTCCAATTCTGAATGAGGATGATATTATTCAGGAAAGTGTGATAATAATGAGAATAAAAGAGGAAATGGCAAAAATCTTGACCCCTGATGGTATTTAGTGGCTGAGGGGAAGCACCCAAAGGGTCTTTTAATGTACAATAAAAAAGGAAGATTTGAACAAGCAAGGGGAGGTTAGCAGCAAAGGATTGAAACCAGCAACTCAGAAGTCACTGAAAGTTAATAATTATGAAACAGATTGAGTTAGGTGATAAAAATTAGAATGAAAGGGAAAAAAGGAAAACAAAATATGTAACCTGAAGATGCTCAAAAGAAAGATTATACAGGAGCTAATATCCTGTTTTAGAAGAAAACTTCAAGGAAATTTTTGCAAATTAGAAGACATATCAGTATACCCAGGGTCTAAGGAGGAGGAACTTGCGAAGACTACAATTGGAGGGTCAGGGGAACAGGTCTGGAGAGGAGACAAGCAGGGGCCCAGCATGCCAGGGAATATGAATGCTGGCAGTCTAACTGAGGTGGACTACTGTATTTGGGGCCGTAGAGAGGAAAGTCTCTTGGTTCTCTGCCAGGATGAGAGAAGACTGATAGAATTCACGGGCACTTCCTGTGACCACCTGGAAGCAATGGCTCCTCTGTGCTTTTATGGCACTCGGGTTACATAGTCTTCCATTTACCAAATGCCTCAAACTAGTTATTTCACAAATGTATCTTCCAGCTCAAGTGAATGTGAGTACTGGAAATGAAGACTTGTCTCTGTATCCTTTATAGGTTGGCATGGTGGTAGTGTGAATGGAAAACGTCTCCTGTATTTGAACACTTTGTCCCCAGCTGGTGGCTCTCTTTGGGAAGGTTGTGGGACTTATAAAACATAAAGCCTCTCTGGAAGAAATCTGTCACAGAGGGCAGAGTTGAGGTTTTATGGCCTACATCCGGTTCTCTCTACGTCCTGAGTGCAGAGGCAGGATGAGCCGGTTTTCTTCCCTTGCTGCCGCGCTTCCTTGAAGCCTGTTGCCACGTTTTCTCCACCTAAATCTGAAATCTACAAGATCTGAAAGTTTCTAAGCCTCAATATGACACTTCAAGTAGAAAATCCTACATAAGATTATTTGCATTTCCTAGAATTATTGTAAGGATTTTTATATAAATGTGTAACAATAATAAATGAGTTTTTTATTAGACTTAAGTCCCATCCAAAATATACCTCATTATAAATATACCTAAATGTAAAACCTACAAAATTTAAAGCACTTCTAGTACCATTTTGGATAAAAAATTTTCAATTGTATTTGAAAGATGATCTTTTGAATTATATACATTGTTGAATACAATCATTATGAGGAGAAGCACAGAAGCATATCTGCTTATCTGAGTATAGGCAACTTTTCTCCCTTGCCTAAGACTTAATTTCCTCAAGTATAAAATGGTCACAGTATTATAGATTTCATAAGGATATATAGATTGTATTTTTAAAATTATGTTCAATCTCTCACCTATTGTATACATTATGAGACTGAAGACAGATTAATAACTCCATTGTGAATAAATTGATTACTTCTAGCTGTATGAAGCATACTGCCCAACTCACACTAAAAAACTTTTGGGAAAGAATTATTTCATTACATACTAATTTCGTTCTTAGTAATAATGCCTTCCACCTCACTTGTAGGTGTACATAAATAAGAAATAAAGGCAGAAAGTTTGGTTTGGCTACTACCAGATGACAGGTCTCCTTGGGGAACATCCCCCTTCTAACTAAACTGGTTCATACTTGCCTTGACTTTTGAGTTCATTTATTTATTTTTTATAGCTTGTACTGTCAGTTTTCAAGATTATACAAGAATAAAATGGCATTGGGTTGGAGAGGTGGCTCAGGGGTTAAGCCTCTGCCTTGCAGGCGGAAGGTCCTGAGTTCGGATCCCAGATCCCACGTATAGACGCCAGGCGGAAGCGGGGGCAGCCTGCATTCCGGTCCTGGTAGGGCAGACCCTGTGAATCCCGGGGCAGAAGGAGGTGGAGGCGTCCATGGTGGTTCCCGAATTCGTCCGTGGTTCTACACACACACAGACACACACACACACATACATGCACATACATACGTACATTAACAATTGAATAAAAAAAATTTAAAAAAAAAAGAATAAAATGGCATCATCTATGTAATTCTTTGTTATCTTTATAAGAGTAGTTGGAGGTTTAAAAATAACTTAAAAACCCAACCCCCCAAATACCATGCCTCATAGAGAAGAATTGGGTCACCAAGTTCTGGGCTCACAGCTCTGGAAATTGTCAGAAGTCAAATGATGCATCTCTTTTTGGCCCCAGCTCAAATAGCTTGCTGGATGAATCTTAAGTGATTTAAAACAAAAACATCTACAGAACAAAACGTGTTCATTTGAATATGTAGGATGTTTGACAGGGTGTTTTGTTGTTCTGTTTTGAGATTACTTTACATTTTTAATTTTAAAACTAAGGTAAAGTTGATAATCTAAATAAATGCCAATATGAGGAGAAGCACAGAAGACAGTGATAATCATATATAACTCCTTTTATCTGTGTAAATGGAGATAATAGCGTTCATTACCTTTTATCTGCTTGAATGGAGATTTGGGACTTAAAAACTGTTATCACCTTTCGAGAAACACCAGTTGTAGAACTGCTTCAAGTTGCATGCCCTTTTTAGAAAAAAATATTCCTCAAGAATGAAAAGTTAAAAGACAAAGACAGTGCTGGTTGTGTGAGTGTGTATATTTGTGTGTGTGTGTCACAGGATGAAGAAATTTAACAGCAAAGTAAATGAGTTTACAATGTGAACCCTATACTTCAGTCAATCTTCAAGTAACTGAAAGTGATGTTTTATGTTTATTTAATGCCTTGCTTACAATGAAAATATGCTGTGAGAATATTCTGCTGTGTTATAGTTAGATACAGGTATCAACTGGATGGTTGAGGGTTCAAGCTCTGAGAGCATTTGTAGATAATTAGCAGCAGAATTAAGTCTGGGGCAAATTTGCAGGAGAATGATTGATAGGAGGTCCAGCCCATGGTGTATGTGGCTAGTCCCTGGGAAGGTGAATAAGATGAAGGGAACTGGTTGAGAAAGTTGACATCCTTCTCCATACTTGACTAGACTTGCTGATCTGGCAAGTAAGCATTGTCCTTCTCTCAGGTGTTATATGGATATAGTGTGTCCAGTTCCCTCAGCCTCTGGTGGTGTTGTGGACTCCTGGCAAGGTGGATTAACAACTGGAACTGAATTACTGCAAGGCACAATTAAACCCCTTGTTCTCTTTAGCCATTTGGTCATGAATTTTATCAGCAACAATGCAGCGTAACTGCAGCAGAATTTGGTACCAGAATGGGGAATTGCTGATAAATTTTGTTATGTGACTTTTGTGGATTTTGAATGGTTTTGTTGGAGAAACTTGGAAATTTTTAAATTTTGGGACTGTGGGCCACAAATACCATTCAGTAGAGTTTAATGAACCATTTGAAGAATAGAAATGCTCAGATAATTGAGAATTGTTTGGTCTCAGTCTATGATAAAGGGAACAATGACTTTGGCAAAGTTGAATTTAAAAACGATGGACAGATTTGTTTGATAGAGTGGAGCTATGTTGACAACTTTGAAATTTTGGATGAAAAAAGGGCAGAAAGCAGAGCAGCTGTGACTTTTAGAGAAATAAATACCATTAAAGGAAAACTTTACTGCTTTGCACTGGAATGGTGGAAGAAATGAATAATACCATATGGAGACTTCGTTTTGAAAACCCAGATTCCTTCAAGGGATGCAAGCCCTAGTTAAGCTGTTTCTGGTTCTTTGAATATTTTGGCTGCCTAGAAAAGGGTTTTTCTAGAGTCGACATGCAAAAGTTGGTACAGCCGTGGTTGGAATGAGCCAGTTTATGTTTCACCCTCACTGCAGAACCCTGCAGCAATGTCCAGGTAGTACTGGTTTTGATGCATGATTGAGGGATTCAGAGAGAAAGTTGAAGTTTGTCACCAACTGGTAAGTTTGTTGTACCTACAAAGGAAGGTTAAGCTTATGTGATATGGTATGGTCAGTTCCCTCACTCTCTGGTGGTGTTGTGCACTTTCCTGTCAAGGCGGATTAAGAACTGTAACCTAAATTTGGTAAGTCAATATTAAATCCCTTATTCCCTTAAGCCATTTTGTCATGAGTTTATCAACAACAATGCAAAGTAACTGCAGCATGCTGTGAGAAGCTTCTGTATTGATCTATCATAGCTCAAGCAGAGGCTACATTTCCTACAGGTTGCTCCCGCTGTTGAGATATCTTGGTCAATAGATGTATTGTGCGTGTGCATGTATGTGTGTGTGTGTGTGTGTTATACAGGCCCTTTTTCATGAGAGATAGGATATAGTCTATATATGGTTTTGACTTTGGGACTCCGAGCTGGTCTGGTGAAGCCATTCATAGAATTTGAACTGACATGTGTCTGACATGGTTTGTCCCTTTCACGTATGTCAGGCATCTCTTGCAGCATGGAGTGATTTGTCCCACCTTTTCTACTTCCCTTTCTTAATAAAATTCTTATGTGTCTTGCTCTGTTTTGGTATGTGTCTTATGCCAAATATGAACAAACATACATAATATTTGGAGGTTTTGTGTCTATAGGGGAAACACTGAAGCAAAGAAAGTGTTAAAACTTAACACAACATGGTATCACGGCCTGAAGCTTCTAATTCAACAGAATCTTTCTGTGAATGGATATTCAATGAAAGACTACTATGTGATTCACTCTAGAACTTATTTGACAATAATAAGCATCTATGAAGAGTTTTTAGAAAAAGAGTGACAAGCTTAGATATGTGATCTGAGGAAGCTATTTGGATACAAAGTGGAAAATGAACCTGTGTGGAGCAGAAGTTAAAGTGTCAGGCTGGGGCTGACAGATGTGTGGAGAGTGATGCTGGTAGCTTGGGTGAAGGTATCCTTGGTCTAATACGAGGTAGTGAAAGATAAAACAGAGAGAAATGAGAAGATCTACAGTTCAGCAGCTGCTTATTCCGGGCAAGCTCTACACTATGCTCTGGTAACATAAGAAATAAGACATTCTCCAGGATTCCAAAATATTTGATTACTTTGTGTCAAAGATATAAAAGCTCACTTTAAAAAAATTACTTTGCTTAAAATCCGAAAGCAATGGAAAGCTAGAGGAAAAAGCAACCAACCCTCAGTCATCTGAAAGAAAAGAAGTGGATCCATAACCTAAACTATGGGCTCTAAATACATAGATGACAATTACAGTGGGAAGTCTGCCCACATAAGGATGCTGGAAGCAGACCGAGGACCCTAACTTTGAACAGGACACAGCTATTAGTTTTATCTTTGCATTGCTGAATGAATGCAGGACAGAAAAACAATATATGGGGAAAAGGGGTTTATTCAAGTTTACGATTCTTGGTTATAGCTCATCTACATGGCAAGAGAGTTCATGTAACATTAAGAGTCAAGGGAAATAGCCACAACACATCCATAGAAAGAGCTGAGAACGGGGTATACTTCCTAGCTTGACGTTTTATCTGTATACCAAAGTACTGAACAGGTTCTTTCCATCTTATCCACTTACTCAGGAAATGGCCCCACCTCCTGCAGGCTATCTTCTCCCAATAATTAGGTAATCTCTAACAGGTTGTCTCAGGACTTACATTAACTAAACAAATCTTCACAAATATGTCCAAAGACTCAGCCTTCAGTTGTCAAGTTGGCATCTATAACTGTGACAGCAGCCTCCCTCAAAAATAAGTGTCATAACAGTGGAAGGCCTTATTTTTATCGAGAACTGTACTAGTGAGTACCCTTGGGGATGGTCTGTGCGACATAAAGAAGGTGAGGCTAAGATAGGTTGAGTACACTGTTACTTTCTGTATGTAGAGGTGAAATAAGATGAAGCTGGAAATAACCAACAAAGGCTGTGTGTGACTCCCAGAGCTCACTATGAGTCAGTTGGCCCTTTTGGACAAGGGTCAAAACCACTGCTGAGTCTTCCCCCATTGCCTAACTTTGCAATTCTTGAACTGAGAATGGATCTCCATTTTTAACTGGCTGAAAAAAATCAAATGAAGAAAAAGAGCAACATGCTTAGATCGTATATCAAAATTCAATATCTATGAATAGAGTTTTATTGGAATATAGTTATGATCACTCATTTACATGTTTATCACTCCTTCTATACTGCGTTCTCCTCTGCCGGGGCTACCATCACTTAGTGACAGAATGGGTGAATTAAATGACAGAACTCTATCTTCCAATAGTTCTGGAGGCTGGAAGGTCCAGATCAGTGTATTGGCAGGATTGGTTTCTCTGGAGTTCCCTATCCATGACTGTCAGAGGGCCACCTTCTTGCTATGTCCTCTGATGACCTTGTCCTGACATAAGTATGCACTGAGATCTCTTCCTCTCTTCTTAAGGCTTCAAGTCCTATTACATAAGGACCCTGCCCATATGAACTCATTTAACCTGGTTGCCCATTTAAAGGCCCTGACTCTAAATACATGGTCTCACTGGGGGATTAGGCTTTCAACTATGAATACTGAAAGTCTGAATGGTTGTGTCTGTTAAAATTTTATAGATTAAAATTTAATCAATGATATGATGGCATTAGGATATAGAGGCTTTCAGAGATGCTTTGGTTCTGAGAGTGGGGCTTTTATAAGTAGTATTAGTGCTTTGGTAAAGGTAACTCAGAGAAACAGCCTGCTGCTTCATGATCATGAAAGCGAGTGTGACCACATCATCTCAGGGACAGTACAGTCTTGGGAGTAAACAGACGGGCTTAAAGAATTGATCAGTTGGCAAGGAACAAAGAAAGAGGCAAAAATAGTGTGCTAAATAGTGAAAAATATAACATATCCCCAAGTAGTCTTCTTGATCAAGAGAACTAGAGTGTTCTAGAGCATTGGACTAGTAGCAGATAATTTCTATGAAATAAAACCCTCAAATTTATTGCTTAATAGGTGCTCCAGGAAATCTGCTAAAAAACAACGTGAATGTCTAGTGAAGTTACTGCTATTCTCATTCAAATAGCAGGTCATATAAATATCCAGATGAAAAGCCCCAATATCCTGGGTAAGCTTTCTTTACAGAGGTTTAAGAGAAATCCAACATGATCCAAAAACTGTATAGTTGCAAAACGCAAAACTTACACTTGCTCTGTTAAGTATAAAAATAAGTCAGAGTTATAAGAATCTAATGTGCCTGTCATAGTCATTTGGGCTATTGTAGCAGACTATAATAGACTGGTTGGCTTATAAATCATGCAAACTTATTTTTTCCACATTTGAGAAACTGGGGAAATCCAAGATCCAGGTGCCTCAGATTTGATGTCTGGTGATGAACAGCATCTTTTGATGTGGCTTTATACAGCAGAAACTACACAGGCCTCTGGCGCCTCTTTTGTTTGGACACTTAATCATCACGACCTAATCACTCCCCGAAGGACCCACCTCCAAACACAATCACATTCGAAGATTGCATTTCAGCATAAGAATTGTACAAAAGGTCATATACATTCATAGCACTACAGCCTTAAAATGCAATTTCATAGCACAGATTAAGAAACTTAACTGGAACATGGAGAAATCACAATACAAGAGGTAGAGGGTCTGTTTAAAAATAAAATGAGAATATTTCCACAGTCTTCCATAGTTTTAGTTCTCTTGCTATAACTTACATATTTATTTTCCAGCAGTACTCTAATAATCATAAAGACAGAACAAACATGTAGAGGAAGTATTAGTATGCTTTTTTCTTTGGCATCGAGAAAATAGGTATTACTTAAAGTTGAAATGCATCGTTAACAAAAGCAAAACAAATTCAACTTCACAGTTTTTTGCATTTTTTGTAACTTTGAGGAATCATTACAACTTGACTCTGATATGGACAGAAATGTATAAGTTCAGCAATTCCCTTAAATTCTTTTGTCTTATCTTCAACTAATATTAAAATATGATGAAGTCTTATGATAACATGGCTACTGCTAATATAGAGATTATTCTGTGAGTTAGAATAAGGTTGCAAGTGTAAAGAAGCAAACTATACCCATATGCATAAATGCAGATGTGCATGCACACACATATATGTGCACACACACACACACACACATACACACATACACACACAAATTCCCTTTTAGTGGATTAATTACCAAAGGGACCATTCACTCCTCCAGCTAATAATATACAAGTATCTGGATTTCACACCCCATTTTCCATATAGCTGGGCACCTCTAAGCAGAAAACAATATGCACAATACGTTGTTATTCTTTTTATCCTACTGCATAATAAAAATACACTCAATAAAGGATTAACAATAGAATAAAGTATGAAGATTTGAAATGTACAGTTTTATAAAACTTAGTATATGACTATACTATAAAACTACCACCATAAACTAAATAATAAATAATTCTGTCACTCCTGAAGGTACCCGGTGCCTTTCCAGTCTCTTCTCTCACCATTTCATGCTTTCATGTGTCCATTTTTCAGGTGCCAAATGAGGTCTTTTCTGTCTGCAGAATTTATCTGCAGTCTTTCTTTCGAATTTTATATAAATGGAATTATGTATTACTATATTTTTTGGTTTCTTTTACCTCATATAATGCATTTGAAATCATTCATGCTGTTGCATATATCAATTGTCTCTTCTATTTTATTGACTAATAGTATTTCATTGCACAGATAGTACAATCTGTTAATTCTTTGTTTATTGATGACACTTAGATTGTTTCTAGGTTTTGCCATTCTAAGTACAGCTGCCATGCCAATTTTTTGATTTTTTAAAATTTTTTGCTATTGTGTGTGTGTGTGTGTGTGTGTGTGTGTGTGTCTCAGAGGGCACAGTGTGTCCATATGGAGGACCAAGAGTGTCTTCATAAATCATCTTGGATTTCTTCTGCCTTCTTTTTTGCTTTGCTCTGGGATTTCCCAGGCTCTGCCAGCAAGGGCCAGAAGTGTAGACCACCTCCATTTCCAGGCATTTTTACTTGGGACCTGGGATCTGAATCCAGGACCTCCTGCTTTCAGGGCAGTCTTAACCCCTGAACCATCTCTCCAGCCCAGTCATGGCCAATTATATACAATACTTTGGATATTCTCTCCTTTTTCTTGTGGGAGTGAAATGATGGAATCACATGATAGAATGTGTGTCTACAACTTTTTAAGAACTGCCAATCTGTTTTTCAAAGTTCTATCTGCTTTTCCATTTATTCTTTAAATTTTATTTCATTATTATTGTTTGTATGTATGCCATGTATATGTGCACATATATGCCATGGCACATGTTTGGAGATCAGGGGACAACTTTGTGGAGTCCATTTTCATTTTCTTCTTCCTCCACTTTTAAAAGGGTTCCAGAGATTAAACTCTGGTAGTCTGTCAGACTTGCACAAGCGCCTTAACTTGCTGAGCCAATGTGTGTATGACAATAATGGTCCAGAACAGGAGTGCTACAGGCTTTATATGCTAAACATAAAATTATATAATATTACTTAGAAGTAGACTAATGAATCAGGTCTGCAGGTCTGCTGTCTTGAACTTCTATGCTGCTTTTAACAGAGTTTCTTTTTCTTTTTTAGCTTTTAACAAAGTTTCTTTTTTTTTACTGACTTTGTCATTTTGCATCCTTTTTATTAAATATTCTAAATATTGTTTAGACTTGCATGTGTATATGTGTGTGTGTGTGTGTGCGCGCGCGCACACGTGCCTGCGGATGCGCCCATGCATGTGAGAGCAGGCACACAGGTGACATGGATTGTATTAGAGGTCACAGGACAATCTCAGGTTCCAGTCCTTGCCTGTCAGCCTGTTGAGACAGGGTTTGTCTTGCTGTTTTCTACTTCAAAGACTGTTAGCTGGTCCACATACTTTCAGAGATCCTCCTGACTTCCATCTTTCCATAGTAGCACTGGAATTACAGATGCTCACAAAATTACATCAGCTTTATTTCTGGGGACTTAAACTTGGGTCCTCAAACTTTTGTGGTGAGCACTTTACACACTAAGCCATCTCCCAACCCAAGTGAAGTATTTTAATTTATTATCTTCCTAATTGCTTTATAAACTAGAACTTTTTGGTTTTGTTACAAGTCTTATTGTACCAGTTTTAGGGGCTGCAGTTTACATTAATCTACTTGCAGGTTTATTAATCTACTTCTAAGTAATATTATATAACTTCACATTTAGCATATAAAGCCTGTAGCGCTCTTCTTCTGGATCATTATTATCATATGCACATTGTATTTCCATGTCAGCTATGGAGTCCTTCCTCAATTAATTATCACTGTACTTGCTTCACTTGTTTCCTCTTAAGACGTGAGAATGTCTTTCGTTACATTTATTCGTACATACATCATTCCCAGAAATCTTTCTTCCTCTGTATGGATTCACATGTTCTTCTGATGCCAATTTCCTGTTGTGTAAAGGACTCAATATTTCCTATGTTGCAGGTCTGCTGTCTGCTAGAGAATTCAGTGCTTGCTCTTTGTGTATAAGACGGTGGTTATCATGCCAGGATAAGAAAGATTTTCCTTCTGTGTTCAAAATCCCAGCTTGGACTTCTACTTAGTGTTTCAGCATACTGCACTGTGAGCTTGTATTGCTTCCAAGCAGAAATCTGAGTTCTTCTGTCTTTGTTCCTTTGGATGCAATGAATCTTTTTTTCCCATCTGGAATGCTTTCATCTTTTTATTATTGATTTTAAGTAACTTTCTTATGATGAGCTTTAGGGTGATATCAAACTTCTTGTGCTCAGAGGTCTTTTAGCATCTCGCTCAGTGACTTTGGGGTCTTAATTAAATTAGGGAATATTTGACTATTTTGTGTTTAAGCACACTCCTTCAGGTTTCTTTATTCACTCTTTTGGAGACTTCGTCTATGTGTGTCAGCTGCTTGAATTCATCCTATAGCTTTTTTTTTTTTTTTAGCTCAACTCCTCTTTGTGTTTCATTTTTAGGTCATCATATTGACTCTCTGATTGTTTCTGTATGCATCTATCTTGCTATTAATCCCAGACAGTACGTTTTAATAAAAAAATCTGTCATTAAATTATAAAGGTCATTTTTAATCATTTTTGCAACTTCTACGTTTCCAGTTAACATGCTCAATATTTTCTCTAACATGTGCAGTAGAGTTACAACGCATGATTTAATATCTGTCTAATAACTTTGTTGTTTATGATATTTCTAACAATTCTTTTTATGAGTATTTCTATGATTATTACTATTCTTATTGTTTGTGTGTGTGAGTGCCTTGTTTGTTTGAATATGGATAAGCACATGCCTCAGCACACATGTACAGGTCAGAGGACGACTTTCAATGTTGACTCTCTCCTTCAGCCTTGCTGAGGGAGAGTGCCTCTTGTTTCTACTATAGTCCAGACTTAGCTGGCACACCAGCTTCCAGGCAATTCTCTTGTCTTCAGCTCCCATCATGCCACGGGAACAGTGAGACAACAGATGCTTTCCACCGCATCTGGCTTTTTTCATGGGTTCTAGGAATCGTGATCATGTCTGTCAAGCCTCATGATAAGCATTTTTGCCTGACGAGCCACCTTGCCAGTGCCCGTGTTTCTTTATTACCATGAGTCATGTTTCCCTGCTTTTTTCCTTCCTACTGATTTTTTTTTAATGCATGACAGACATGTTAATATCTTTCTTGTCGAGTGATGGATACTTTTATATTCTTATATTCTTCAGTTTTGGCTAGTATTCAGCTGAAATAACTTAATATTTCAAAGCTGGCACTCAAGGTCACCATGTGTGGTCAAAGCATAGTGTGTTCTATGGCTGATTTGTCCTCGTTGCTAGGCAACAACTTTTGAGCAATCTTCCATTCTCCTGGGATTCCTACCGAGATGAACTTGTCCAGCTCTAGGCAAGTCTAAAGCTATTACTTGCAGCTCTTTCTGGTGGTGCTTTCCATGGTCTTTGGTAGTGTTCTCACCTGCATATATTGAGGCAAACGCGGCAGAGAATTTGAGAGAGAAAGAACCTTTCTGTGCTCTCAAAGGGTCTGTCTATGAGACTCATCTTTAGTGCTCTCCTCAATCACTCTCTGCCTTGACCCCTGTGCTCTCTTCAAAGCTCAAAAGTCTCTGTGTGAGGCTCTGTCCTTCCAGGGCACGCTTCAAATCTCTCTTTAAGTCAGGAAAACCACTTCATTCTTTTCTTCCTGAAGTCTGGACAGTCCCCTTAGTCAATCAGCTGATCAAAATACCCACTTTCCCCCTACCCCTTTCCCAGGTTCTAGCCACTGTCTTAAGTCTTCATTGTTTCAAATGTTTTATATTTGGACTTCTTAAAAAGTCATTTCAGGTTTTTGTAAAATTATTTTTTATTCACCTATGTATCAAGAGGTTTATGGGGTGAAGGTCAACAATATTAATAAGGATTGTTTCTAGGTAGCAAAGTTGGAGTGATATTTTTCTTCCTTCTTTGTACTTTTATTGTATTTGCTAAGTAATATTAACAATTGTGGCAGTTAGCTTCAGCTGTCAACTTGACAGAGAAAGAAAGAAAAACAGTGAGAGAGAGAGAATATACATGCAATGGCATATGTGTGGAGGTCAGAGGACAAGTTTTGGAAGTCAGTTCCCCTCCTTCTGCCATGTTTTATTCTAGGGATTGAACTTAGATTGACAAGGTTTGTGAGCAGGCATCTTGCTTGTTGCATATTTATTAAAATGATGGAATATTAGACCATGACATTAATATATCATTTTTATTATTTCACTATTTATTTATTGGGAAAAGGTTTCAAGTAGCCCAGGTTTCTTACTGTGTATCTGAGACTGGCCTTAAACTTCTTATCTTCCCTCTGCCCCATGTGTTTCATTCCTCATAAGCCCATCTGTACACTCTGCTACTTGCTTCTAAATTTGTATCTGGGTGTTGCAGTTCGCCTGATAAAATCATAACAACAATGCTTAAAGGAATAAGGGATTTATTCTCTTATGATAATCTGGTTACAGTTCTTAGTCCAGTTTGGCAGGAGAGCTCACACCAACATCAAAGCATGCCATACCCATGTAGCCAGCATATCTGGCCAAATATACACAAGGATGCCCCTTCTCTCACACAGTTCCCTCTATTTTATTCACTTTCCCCAGGCCTTTCCCCAGGCTTAGTCCCACCCACTATGGGCTGGGCCTTCCTCATCCACTAAACAATCTCCTGCAGGTTTGCTCTGGGCTTAACTGAACTACCAATTCTCCACAAATGTGCCCAGTGCTCAAACCTTCAATTGTCAAATTGATACCATGTCTAACTATGACACTGGGTTATTTTGTCTGCCTGGAAGAATCCATCTGAAAACTCAAACATTCATTGAAGATTTGCTTCTTGTGCCATGGTGTCTTTCACAGTCAGCGTGACCAAGAATTATCAACATCCTCTTCCCCATCCTTTGTCCACTAGAGATCATTTACTTAATCCTCAGGACACATGCTATATTCTCAATCTATATGCTGGTTTTCTCTTCAATGTTTTAAATTATTGGTGCTTAGAAGTCTCATCATATATCTCTGTGTCTCTCAAAATACCTAGCTGAGTGCTTTACTTTTATTAAATAGCCAATACACAAGCCATTTATGTCCAAGGCTATGCAGATGCCAAGTAAAATTAGAGAACATGAAGACTAGAGACACAGAATTCACTATAGTAGTCTATTTGGAGATCTGAGAATTTTTTTTTACTCGACTTCTTTAAAGTCCCTAATCATCTTTAACTTTCTGTCTATCACTTTCACTGTTGTTGCTTAATTTCTACCATTCATGTTGCTCGTGGTTTGCACTATGGAAGTCTCTTCATTGGAGTTCTTGCTCCTATACTTGTATTCATATCATTCTGCTTCCAAGAGCAATCTTCAAGATATATGTCAGCCAACGATCTTCTGTACTGACTAAAGCCTTTGATAGGTTCTTGCTGCCTTCAGGATGAGACTTATTGCATCTGGCTGCTGAGACCTAACTTCACGCTACTCTCTTCATTTGCTCCTCTGCCAACCTATAGCTTACCTGAAGATGTGACACATGTTACAAAGGAGCATTTCAGGTTGTACAAGCAAAATAATCTGCTGAGTACTCTGTATGTACAAGTTATGTTTCCTACAGAAATACAGAAAAGCATGGCACAGCTGGGCACTGCTGTCTTTTGCATAATTAGGTTCTTTATTATTTGGCGTCAGCATGATGCATTGGACACAAAGAAAAGGAGAATAAAATCTAACTCTGAAGCACCCTATGCTTCTAGTAAGTGAATTATTTTCAGACTTAAATCTTCTGCATAACAGCCATGAAATGAATGTGTTTACTATTTATTTGTATTTTATTTTCTCACTCAGCTAATGTATTTACATAGTAATATCACATAAAAATTGAAAGACTAAGGAGTTAAATGGAAATCTCTACGTGAAAACAGTAAATATGAAAACAACCAAGAAACTGGCATAGAAAGGCAGCATAATTTTATGCCATTAGTTGTATTTCTAAATAGTTTCAAAGAAGAAAATATGACTTGAATGTAAGGTGGCCAGATAAGAAGATGGCGTCTGTGAACTCCAAAGTCTTTTTTAAAATATAACTTTATTGCTTCAAAAATTAAAATAGGTGTAGACTTTTTGTGCAGGAAAAAATTTTACGAATCCATAAACAAAAATGTGACATCACAAAGCATTCCACAACATACAAAGACAGAAATACAAAGGACCCCACAGCATCCAGAAACCCAGCCAAGTCCTCAGCTCCTGGCTGTGAGGACCACACCACACAAATCTTCCAACACAGTAGGCAGCACTCCTCAACCTACTGTGTGCAACCTACTATGTGCAAAACTCCACCGAATCCTTGGCTTTTAAAAGACTCCAAAGGTTTTTAAAGCCTGAAATACAATTTTAAGACAATGTTGAAGGGAAATACACATTTGTCAATTTTTCCTGAACTGTGGTCTACATAATAGTACACATCAAATTAAGAATTTTCCCAAGGACACATTAGCATGTGATTGGGTAGCAGACATTTCTATTTTGCAAGAAAACACTAAACAAAAAGGAGATATTCTCCCAAAAGCTTGATATTCTTTGGAAAAGGAAAAGGGACCATAACAGGAGTTGATCTTGTTACTATGCAAAACTGGAGAACTCTACTTTTTTTTCAGGGCAAAATGAAGACAATTTTTAGTCTGCCTAAAATTAGATGCCTTTTGTTCATATATATATGTCATGGTACAATAATTATAATGACAGCCATTTGGAAGAAGGCAACTAATATGAAGGAAATTACCATATACCAGATGCTTATTTACTTCACTGGCCTATTGTAGAAAGTTCTGAATTCATCAAATTAATCAACAATTGACCAAAATATTTTAAAAATATCACTTCTGTAAAGGTTGTTTGCAAACTTTTTAATCACTATTTCCTAAACAATTTAGTATGACAAACATTTACATTGTATTAGGCATTTTAACAGAATTTAAAATGCACAGAAAGATGTGAATAGTGTGTATGAAAGTACTATAACGTTTTATGTAAGGACTTTAGAAACCTTAGATTTTGGTATTCAAGAAAATTATTTGAACCAATCCCCACAGATATGAGACAATTGCATTTTGACCTTACCAACAGTTGCATGGCATAGATGTGTTTGGGCTTCCATTTTAAAGATCATCTTTGAATTGCTATTCATGGGTTAGATAAATGTTAAGATCTTTATAGCCTAGTCATCTTTTGAAGAATTCCAACTAGGAAGCACATTTCCATTACTTATTGTTGCTTAGGTAGAGCTCATGGTAAAGCAAAGTAAAACTGACACAGCGTCTTTCTGGCAATTGCATTTGGGTATATAACAACTGGTTCTCGAAGGGTGGTGCCTAAATGTTCTATAACTTTGAACTCCTTCCTACTCCAGTTCTAACATCCATATCTAGTTCCCTGAAAAAGTGTTGGAGTAGATATTCTACTGGATACCTGATTTGACATTCTGAATCAGAATTCATAATTCTCTCTTCATACATAACTTATTCTCTTATATACCTTATTTTTTATTGAAGAAATCTGTAACTTCATAGAACTTTGATTTTGTCTCTTATTCTTCCCTTAACCTGATGACTCCACTGGCATTTCTTTTAATATTTGGTAACTGCCAGGGTTTGGCTAGGCTCTTTGAAAGCTCACATGATCGGAACTTGGCCCTCAATCCTGAGGTAGTAAGAGAAATATTTAAGTTTATGATTGATCAATACTATTGTTATAAGAGTAGGTTCAGTAGTATATAACTAGCATCCTTATAAAATAGTAAGTTAGACCCTCTTAACCCCACCTTTGCTATTTGTCTCATAACAGGGGATGGTTAAAGTATCACCAGATGCTTGATCTTTTACTTCCCAGCTTTTAGATCTTTGGAAATAAATTTCTATTCATTAGTAATTATCCCACTCAGGTATTGTGTTATGACATCACAAAAAGACAAATAGCAATCATATCCTCTGTTCTCTACTTTTCACCAATGGATTGGAGCAAAAGAAATATGATAATTTTCTAGATGAGGCCTTTCTTCATATTCTGCTTGTGAGATACAAGACCTTTCAAGGTCCTAGATAATGGCAATATTTAAAAGAAAGGGATTTGAATTTATGAATAATGAATAAAAAGCATGTCACATGCTAACTAAAAAGAACATAACCTTAATCTGTTGCAGTTAAGTCACTATTTATTTGAAGCACCTGCTTTTTACTACAGCTTATCCTATCCTAAATATATATATCAGGAATTTTATCAAGTACTTTATATGAATTACTTCATTTATCCTTCATAATAAGCAAGTTGGAGTTTGGATAGCCTTAAACAGTGTCACAAGGGAATTTCAGAGTTCAACAAGGATTGCCCTAGTCTAATGTCTGGTTCTTACCTACTCTTTACACAATAAGCTTAAGTAATCTTAAAGATTAAAGTCACAGTGCTGTGATTTCTCTGACTTTAGGACATTCTGAGAGATGGGATCAACATTTTGGCTCAGAGCTATTGAAAGTCTGATTTATATAGAATCATCTTACTCTTAGTATTGGGAGAAAATTGTAAAATGGAAAAAGCTTACATTTTGTTTAACAGTGTTTATTATGTATTCTCATAAGCATTGGCAATATGACTGGGAGATAGAGACAATTGTAAAGGGATAATATTAGGGGGCTGGAGAGATGGCTCAGGGGTCTCGCAAGCAGAAGGTCCTGAGTTTGGATCCCAGGTCCCACATAAAAATATCAGGCATGGTAACCATCCTGCAAATGGGACACTGATTCCCTCCCCTCATTGCTATTTCTTTCTCCTATTCTTCCATCTACCTTTGAGTCTCCTCTTATATTAAGATCTTCATTTAAACAGTCTTTTATCTTTGGTTAGCAGGTGACCTTCCATACCAATAAGGATGCAGCCAAAAGCAAAACTGAAAACAACAACAAGCTATTATTCAGAACACCAAAGATCCTACACTATTCACCTAGAACCACACCAGTCAGATCTTACCCCATCCTAAAGCTCAGGGAACCTTGTGGAAGAGGTGGGTGGCAAGATTGTAAGAGCCTAAAGATGGGGAGAACCAATGATATGAAGATACTCTACACAAATTAAGGCTGCAGCAGCCAGAATTAGACTTTGCCTGACCTGCACAATGGCTGACATGTCCACGACCCCCCCAAAGTCTAGCATGGATCACAGGGAGAAAGCTCCAGGCAGTAGGATCCTTAGAGGCAAGGGATTAACAGTCATAATAGAGTTCCCATATTAATGGGGAGCCCAATAAGGGGCACTAGCTATGCCACTGAATCCTGAATCCTCACTACGGTGGAGTACTCAGAGCAAGGTTTGGCATTCACACATAAGGATGCTCCAGAGGATGGGAGGGAGGAAGGAGAGGCACTGGAAGAGGGGGAGGAGGGAAAGGGTGAGAGGAAGGAGGGAGTGGGGGAGAATGTAAAGGGAGATGACTTGTATGATTAGGAAAAAAAATAAAATGTGGAAGAAATAAAAATGTTAGGTACTTTAGGACAGATGGCTGGAGCCTGGGAAATCCCAGAGAAGTGAGAAGGAGGTTGAAGCAATCCAGGATGATTCCCCAAGTTACTGTTGGTCCTCCACAGGGACTCTGATATACACGCACACATAATAAAAATAAAATAAAAAATCATATTAAAAGAGGTAATATTAGAGGAGATGAGAAAATTTAATAAATAAACTAGTTTCTCATAACAGTTCTATGAGATAGAAAAGTAGGTATTATAACCATATTTTATTTAAAGAGAAATCGAGAGATTTGACTTAAGATTGGTACAATAATTCACTGAGTTAGTGACAGAACCTGTGACTAGGGACACAAGTGACTAGATTATAGGCCAGGTGGGAATGAGAGGAGAGGATGTTCATGAATTGCTCACTGTACTGTTTAGAAAGTCACTGTTGGGAACATGGAAAATAAGGTGTTTAGCTAAAAACAAAACAAAACAAAACAAAAAACCTCTATTTCTTTCATAGGAAAAGAAATACCCCTACCACATAATCTCACCAGGTAGTAAAGATTTCCTTGCAGACATGAGATGTAAAGATTCCAAGTAGAAACCAGCCAGGTGAGAACAGGACTTTATCCTTATAAATGCATTCCAGAGTTGATGATTCAGAACATTTATCCTCAGCACTGAAGCACAAATCAATTAAAAAAAAACAATGCTCAATTCTTTTTTATTTACTAAATTCACACTGTAAGCCCTATCTCCCAAATGGGAAGAAAGATAATGCTCCTGGGCAAGCTTTCTCCATACTGAAACATAGTATGTATGGCTTCAGAAGTAATTGATTGCCAGAATAGTACATTCACAATTTACTCACATTAGCTTCCTAGGGTTTTTTTTTTTTTTTTGGCTCCTTGAAGGAAAAAAAAAAGCAAAACATGTGACCAACTGATTTTATGCCCTTCTGCAAAGCAGGCAAATATATTTCCAATTTTACAGCACAGCAAAATGACCTTCCTGAGAAAAGCTCCAGGATCCTTTTGAAATGTACACAAATTTCTGCAGCATAAAAAAGCCAAGTTGAATTACAGATATTGCCAACCCTATATTTATTCTGTTTCTAAAAGCTGAAATAGAAAAGGAAGAAAAATATATAAAAGAATGTCTTTTCATTATAAACACTTTCTATAAAGCCAATTTTCCAGAGATAGATATACTATCTATGTATGTGCATTTATGTCTAAAATAAAACCTGGTGAGTAAAATTACACAGTATACTCTCCTTGTCTTTCATCCAATTCTAAAGCAGATGGTGATTTTCTTTTCTATGAAAAATCTTCAAGAATGCTTATTGAGTCATTTTTAATGTGCTTTTCATAGTAGGTCTTTTTTATTTATAATTTTACCATTGGTTTTTAATTCTTTTTCTAGAAGTTAATTATTAAAAAATTATCCAGGGTTTCTTAACTTTTATGCTCTTGACATTTGTAATTAAAATTTCTTTATATTTGGTAGGCAGTATCAAAGGGTTATCTTATGCATTGTAAGGTTTTAGCAAGATCACTACTGTTTACCAATAGAATGAAAGAATTATCCTCCCCACCAAGTCTGATCTGTGGTTTAGATTAGCATTTAAAAATACCTTCAGCCATTGTCAGCTGTAACTGAGAAGGACTAAAGTGTAGAGTAAATTCATCACACCAAGAACCATTGATACACACTGATAGTGCAATTTTATTGTTCAGATAAACTATCAAGCAACAAAAAGGTACCCAAAGAAATACCTTCAGCTATCCAGCTTTCCTAATCCAATTCAAAAGCTTTAAAATTATATCTTTACAAACACAGCTTCTGAGTTATTTTAGGTGAGGAGCAGGCATAACATTGAAGAGAATCTTTGCAGACAATCGTTGTTCCTATTGTTGTTTCTTCACAGGCCTAAGAACCAAACCGAACACTTCTGAGCTTTAACTATTCTAGGCCTAATTTTTTTCTCTTAATATCTACTTTCCTTTTGATGTATGCATAGAAGGCATAACCTGTTTCATGCTCAACATTCAAAAGCTGTTGGGAACCTACTATGTGTGAAGAGTTGTGCTGAGAATTAGGAGGCAGAGGTAGTAAGTGGTTCTTGTACCGTGGGTTCTCAACAGCAGAATCGGAACTATGTTAGCAAACTTTCCATCATTATAATATAACGGATATATTCTACCGTAGAGATGAAAGGTTCATTTTGGTTCAGAGGTTTTAATTAGTCCATGATTAATTTGATCTATTGATTTCAGGCCTCTGATACTGGGGAGGGGTACACCATGATGGAAGCACATAGTAGGCAAACCTGTTCAGCTCACAGTGGTAACACATGAAAGAATAGAATAAAAGGCTGTGGAGATGATTCCTGGGTAAAAATACATGCTGCACAATTTTGACAACCTGAACTTAGGTCCCCAAAGATACCACATTCAATGTAGTATCAAAAGTGTCTATAATCACCTACATGCCTACTTGAAATGGGGGCAGAGACCAAAGATTTTGAGAGCTCATAAGCCAGCTAACCTTGCTTACATAGTGGTGAAAAGATTGTGTCTCAAACAAGGTGCGGGACTGACATCAGAGTCATCCTCTACCTCCAAATGTGCTGAGTCACATGTGTGTCTGTACTCACACACATGAACAAGCCCATGTGCAAACACAGACACACCCAGACATGCATACATGAAAGGAAGAAAAGGGGTCTAGAACAGCACTATCCCTTCCAAAAACACTAGCATTCTAGTTCTCCTAATGACTAGCACAGGTCTCACTAGACCCCAGCCTTTAAGGTTTGTGTATCTCCTTAAATATTGGTACTCTGGATAAAGTCTTTTAATACATGGGCCTTTGGAGGATATTCAAGAACCAAACTGTAATAAACATCAATAGTAACTTATCAGAAATGCTAAATCTTGGGCCCCATCCCCTACCTTCATGAATTTAAAGCTCTTGGAATAGAGCTCAGGAATTTATGTTTATGAAGCCCTTCAGCTATTAGTATAGCTGCTAAAATCTGAGGAGTACCCATCAATTTTTTATACAATACAATACTTATAAGATGTTGAAATTATTGCTAGAAGGCAGAGCTTCTTACAGGTGTGTCATAATCACAGATATGCCAAGACCTTGATCCTTTTACTTTCATGACAAATGATGAACTTGGGATAGCTAAAGTCCTCACTGCCTAATTTCAGCTGCCAAAACCCCCTCATTATTATACTGCGAAACTGCTGATAGTATTTATTTTCTACAAGTACTTTTTTCGACAATGCTCTGGAAATTAGTATATACATAGCAAGTACCATTCTGAAAGAGACAGGAAATGTTGTATTGGACCGATGGGGAAGTATAGAGACATATGAAAGGGTCTTAAGGCTGTCACAGTCTGCATGCTGATTAATCATACTTTTTTCTTCTCTCCTCCCACTTAGTCATGGTCATGTTTTTCAACTGAAAAACAATATTACAAGAGGTAGAAAATAATGTTCAGAAATTTGAGAAAATAGACCCCAAAAATACATTTAGGTTGATTGTGGAAAATAATATAAAAGTTTTAGGGACATATGAAGGAACATTCTTACAACCTTTTTTCTAGTTTTGCTTCATATTTCTGATAAACACATGACCAAACAATTTAAGGGAACAAGGGGTTTATGCTTGCTTATGATTCTGGTTACAGTACATATATAGTCCGTTTTGGTAAGAGAGTTCATACGAAAATCAAGCACTTAAGAACTTAAGGAACTGGCCCACGCGTCCTGGCGGCGAGCACCCAGGCCAACTCCGGCCTGGCCTGCGCCGCGGCCCGGACGACCCCAGCCCCCTCCACACCGCCCCGCCCGGCCCCCGCCAGCTGCCCAAGGTTGCAGGTGAAGAATTCTGCCGTCAACATCAGACCCTCTGCCTCTCTGGCCCACCGGGGACCTACGCACGTGGTCCACGGAAGACACACTGCTACTCAGAATTCAATAGAGCCCAAAGGAAACTCAAGCAAAATTCTAAGAAACAAAGGAACACAGGCCATATATCTGGACTCTACTACAATCAGTATATCACGTGGGCGAGATTCTTCTCATCCAACCCAAAGATAAGTAAATTTTTTCTTTTCATCTTACTGATCCTTTAAAGTATCAATGCTGTAGATCAACTTTCTCATTCAGCCACCCCACAACATACAACTCAGGGAGTACACCACTCACCCCCACATTTCACCAAGATACTAAATCGTAAAAGTGCACTACCAAACTAATATTCACCCCCTGGTAACATAACCTGACTTAACTGACATACTAATAGCCTAGTAGCCTCATCTAGGATATAACGATAACAATACACAAACGTACCCAATCCAAGGCAAGCACTAGTAATAACTGACAAGTGTAACAATACCAACTAGGTGGATTCAATGAAAAACACACAGAAACTGAAAGGTCCTAAAAAACAAAACAACAATGTACAAGTCAAAGTGCAGATCCACGAGAAACAAAACCCAAGACCAATCTCCTGCCGAAAGAATCAATCCCATAATGAGGAATTCTGACCAGAACAAATCCACAGAAAATAGCCATGAAAGCCAGACCCAACATAACGACTTTCAGAGTGTGATCATTACCATGATTAATACTATGACAGAGGAAATCCGAGAAGAGTTAAACAACTGTATTAACCACTTCGAACAGGAACAAAACAGGCACTTGGAGGAGTTGAGAAAAACAGTACAAGAAACAAAAATAGGTATAGAGCAATTAAAACATTCTCAGGCAGAGTTTAAAATTGAACTAAAAGACAAGTTATCTTCAACCCAAAACTCAACAGAAAGTCTTATCAGCAGAACAAATGAGGCAGAAAATACTTGAAGACAAAGTGGGAGAATTAACCAGCTCAATGGAAGAGATTGTTAAAGCCAAAAAGATACGGAGAGGAACATCCAAGAGATATGGGACACCCTGAAGAAGCTTAACATGCGCATTCATGGAATACCAGAACAAGAATCCCAAAATACCACACCGGAGGAAATATTTCAATTCATCATAAATGAAAACTTCCCACAACTAAAGAATAAGAGGCCTATCCAAATACAAGAGGCATTTCGCACTCCAAACAGATATGACCAAAATCGAAAATCGCCATGGCAAATAATAGTCAAAACACTCCACACTCAAGACAAAGAAAAGGTGCTGAGAGCTTCAAGAGAAAAAAAGTAACTCACTTTTAAAGGTAAACCTATTAGAATAACAAATGACTACTCAATGAAACAGTAAAAGCAAGAAGAGCTTGGAGAGACATACTTCAAGTATTAAATGAGCAAAAATGCCAACCCAGACTGATATACCCGGCAAAACTATCTGTCATGATTGAGGGAGAAAGAAAAGTTTTCCAGCACAAAGACAACTTGAAGGGATACATGTCTACCAAACCAGGCTTTCAAAAAATCCTAGAAATGATACTCAAGCTTGAAGAAAAGAACAAGCGTATCCAGGAGGACAGAAGGGAAGTATAATACCACCAAAACATAAATATCAAACAACATGCTTACAAAGTCTACTAAACATAAAAAATGTCCAGAATTAAAAATAATTTCTCCATTATAACATTAAATGTCAATGGTATTAACTCGCCGATTAAGAGACACAGATTACAAACGGATTAATAACCACAATCCAACAATCTGCTGCCTTCAGGAAACTCATCTCACCACAAAAGATAGGCACGTCCTAAGAATGAAAGGCTGGTCCAAAATCTTGAAAGCTAATGGAACCAGGAAACAGGCAGGGGTAGCAATTATGCTTTCAGACAAAGTGGACTTCAAACCAAAGAAAATCATAAGAGACACAGATGGATACTACATTTTAGTCACAGGTACAATTCACCAGGAAGACTTCACAATCCTGAACATTTATGCACCCAATACGGGCCCCTCCACATTCATTAAGAAAACCCTACAGCGCCTAAAGCAAGAAATCAACCCCCAAACGATAATTCTTGGGGACTTCAACACCACCCTCTCAACATGGGATAGATCAACAGGTCAAAAGCTTAACAGAGACACTTTGGAACTTAATCAACCCTTAAAGAAATGGACCTTACAGATCTCTATCGAACTTTTCACCAAAGCACCAAAGAATACACATTTTTCTCAGCAGCACATGGAACTTTTTCCAAAATAGATCACATATTGGGCCATAAAACGAATCTACACATATACGAAAAAGTTGAAATTCTAACCTGTGCCCCATCAGACCACCACGGCCTAAAGCTGGACATCCACAACACAACAAACAAGAGAAAATACACTAACTCCTGGAAACGTAACAATATGATGCTGAATGAGAACTGGATTCAGGAAGAAATTAAAAAGGAAAGTCAAGATTTCCTGAAAGTGAACAATAATGAAAATACAACTTACCAAAATCTCTGGGACACAATGAAAGCTGTTCTAAGAGGTAAGTTCATAGCTCTTAATGCCTACATCAAAAAAATAGAAACATCACAAATAAATAACTTAACGATACAGCTTAAGGCTTTAGAGAAACTTGAGCAATCTGATCCCAAAAGTAGTAGAAGAGAGGAGATTAGCAAAATAAGGGGAGAAATATCTGAAATCGAGACTAAGAAAATGATAGAAAAAAATCAACCAGTCAAAAAGCTGGTTCTTTGAAAAAATCAGTAAAATTGATACACCCCTAGCTAAATTAACCAAAAGCAAGAGAGAGAAAACCCAAATTAACAAAATTAGAAATGAACATGGAGTTATCACTACGGATACCCAAGAAATCCAGAGAATTATAACATCATATTTCAAAAACTTATACTCAGTGAAGTTTGACAACACAAAAGAGATAGATGAATTTCTAAGTAAACACAACCTACCTAAATTGAATCAGGAAGTTGTGAATTACTTAAATAGCCCTATAACATATAAGGAAATTGAAGAAGCAATCTCAAATCTTCCCACCAAAAAATGTCCTGGACCAGATGGATTCAGCACAGAATTCTACCAGACATTTAAGGAGTCAATAACACCAATACTCCTTAAACTGTTCCATCAAATAGCAAAGGAAGGAACACTACCAAATTTCTTCTATGAAGCTAATATCGTCTTAATCCCAAAACCTAATAAAGATTCACTTAAAAAAGAAAACTATAGGCCGATCTCTCTGATGAACACAGATGCAAAGATTCTCAACAAAGTTTTAGCAAATCGGATTCAAAAACATATCAAAAAGATCATTCACAGGGACCAAGTAGGCTTCATCCCCGGCACACAAGGTTGGTTCAACATACGAAAATCAATAAATGTAATTCATCATGTAAATCAGTCCAAAGACCAAGACCACATGATACTCTCAATAGATGCAGAAAAAGCCTTTGACAAGATCTGACAGCCTTTTATGATCAAAACGCTAGAGACAGTAGGAATGGAAGGAACCTTTTTCAATATAATAAAAGCTGTATACAACAAGCCCACAGCAAGGATTATGCTCAATGGGGAACAATTGGAAGCATTCCCACTTCAATCAGGAACTAGACAAGGCTGTCCACTCTCACCACTTCTATTCAATATTGTACTTGAAGTCTTAGCTGAAGCCATAAAACAAGAAAGGGACATAAAAGGGATTCAAATCGGCAAGGAAGAAGTCAAGCTATCCCTATTTGCAGATGACAGGATCTTATATCTGAGGGATCCCAAAAACTCCACCAGGAAGCTCCTGGAACTAATTGAGAAGTTCAGCAGGGTGGCAGGATACAAAATAAATGTGCAAAAATCAGAGGCCTTCCTATATGCCCAGAGTGAAAGAAGTGAAAAAGCCTTGAGAGAAACAATCCCATTTACTGTAGCCCCTAAAAAAATGAAATACCTTGGTATAAACCTAACTAGGGAGGTAAAAGACCTTTACAATGAAAACTTTAAAACCCTGAAGAAAGAAATTGCAGAAGACACCAGAAGGTGGAAAGACCTCCCGTGTTCCTGGATTGGTAGAATCAACATTGTAAAAATGACCATCCTACCAAAGGCAATATACAAATTCAATGCTATACCAATTAAAATCCCAAAGCAATTCTTTAAAGAAGTTGATCAAATAATCTCAAAATTCATATGGAGGCACAAAAGACCCAGGATAGCAAAGACAATCCTGAGTAACAAAAACACTGCTGGAGGTATTACCATACCAAACCTTAGTCTATACTACAAATCCATAGTTATAAAAACAGCCTGGTACTAGCTCCAAAAGAGACACACAGATCAATGGATAAGGGTTGAAGACCCAGATATAAGCCCACAAAAATAACAGCCATTTGATCTTTGACAAAGGGGCCCAAAGAATCCAATGGAAAAAGAACAGCATCTTCAACAAATGGTGCTGGCAAAACTGGATCTCCACATGCAGAAGATTAAAGCTGGACCCGTACTTGTCACCATGTACAAGACTTAATTCCAAATGGATCAAGGACCTTGATATCAGGCCAGAGACTATAAAAATCATAGTTGAAAGGATAGGGAACTCCCTTGAGCTGATTGGGCTAGGCCAACATTTCCTAAACAGACATCCAATGGCACAGTCACTGCTACCAACTCTCAACAGTTGGGATCTTGTGAAATTAAAGAGCTTCTGTTCAGATAAAGAGATTGTAACACGAGCTCAAAGGCAACCCACAGAATGGGAGAAAATCTTCACGAACCACATATCTGATAGAGCTCTACTGTCCAGAGTGCACAAAGAACTTAGAAAATTAAACACCAAGGAAACCAATGGCCCAATTAAAAAATGGGCCCTGGAACGTAAAAGAAATTTTACCAGAGATGAAATTAAAATGTCTAACAAATATCTTAAAAAATGCTCCACTTCTTTAGACATCAGGGAAATGCAAATCAAAACTTCCCTGAGATATCATCTCACCCCGGTCCGGATGGCAAAAATCCACAATACAAATAACAACAAGTGCTGGAGAGGATGTGGAGAAAGGGGAACTCTCCTACATTGCTGGTGGGAATGCAGGCTCATACAGCCACTCTGGCGAGCCGTCTGGAGATTCTTAATGAAATTAAAGATTGAAATGCCATATGACCCTACTATTCCACTTTTGGGAATAACCCCCCATGCAGCAGAGTTTCGCTTCGATAGCACAAGCATGACCATGTTCATAGCAGCACTGTTTACAAGAGCAAAGTCATGGAATCAACCTAAATGTACAACAGTTGACGAGTGGATAAGGAAACTGTGGTACATCTATACAATGGAGTACAGTACATCTATACAGTGGAGTACTACTCAGCCATCAAAAATGATGAATTACTGGAATTTGCTGGGATATGGATGTCATTAGAAACAATTATATAAAGTGAAGCATCCCACACCCAGAAAATTAAGCGCCGTATGTACTCCCTAATAGGTGGCTTCTAGTACCAAACTCACCCAGCCCAAATTGAGATACTCAAAGGTAAACCTATGTAATACAGTAATTGCAAGGGTTGTGAACAGGAGGCATGGGGTTGGAGGGCCACACCAGAAACAAGGAGAGAGGGGACCGTGTTACAGCAGAGAAAATCGGCCTCCAAGGAATGCAAGTAAGTAATGTGACACCTGGTTAAGTTCACAGACGTTCGTTCCTGATCATGTACAACTGAGGGGGTATGATCTCACCAGAAGGGGAGGGCATAAAGTCTGGCAGATGAAAGGTGATCATTTTGCAAATGGGTGACTGACCCCTCCTTCACTGAGGTTTCTTGCTTTTATTACATCTACCCTTGAATGTGCTATTATAACAAGACTCCAGTTTAACAGCTTTTTATCTCTGGCCAGGGGATGACATCCAATACCCATCAGGATGGAGTGAAGGGCATTGCAGGAGCAGCAAAACTGCAAAAGAAAATCAACAAACCACAATCCAGAACTTCAGAGACTCTATATCAACCACATAGAACTAAGCCAGCCTAATCTCCTCTCATCCTGAAGCTCAGGGACATTTGCGGAAGAGGGGGCGGTAAGATTGTAAGAGCAAAAGGATGGGAGGAGCAATGATCTGAAGAATCTCCACACTGGTTAGGGCTGAAGCAATCATAATAGGACTTTGCATGCCCTGCGCAATGTCCAACACATTATTGACCTCACAAAGTCTGGCATCGGCTAAAGGCACCAAGATCCTTGGAGGCAAGGGATTGACAGCCACAGTAGTGTTCCTATGCTTAAGGGGAACACGAGAAAGGGTTCAGGGAAATGCCACTGGGTCCTTATACATCATCGGAGAGGAGGACCAAGAGGAGAGTTAGGCATACACAATAAAGGACTCTCTGGGAATTGGGGGGGAGGCACTGGGAGACGGGGAGGGAGGGAAAGGGAACAGGGGGTTCAGGGGGAGGAGGAGGGGGGAGGGAACTGGTGTACCTATTAAGTTTGTATGAGCGGAAATAATAATAAAAATGTTAAAAAATTAAAAAAATAATAAAATCTTTAAAAAAGAACTTAAGGAACTGGCTACAGCATATTCAGAATAATTTGTAGTAAGAGCAAATTTTCTCACTTGGTAAGTCTTTGCATCTACCAAAGTATGATGAATTTATGTCAACTTACTGAGCCATCTCTCTCCATCTAATGCACCTGCCAGTGACTGGTCCAACCTATTATGGGCAGGGTTTTCCTTTTTCAGTTAGACAACTGAAACAACCATATATTTCCTCGGTGCTTGTCTTTACTACCCACTCCTAATCCCAGTGCTCAGCCTTCAATTGTCAAGTTGACACCTACTTATTAACTAGCACATTGGAAAACTAACTTTCTTAAACCAAACCCAAAAGCACTCATCCTGACATGAAAATAAATTGATCACATTAAAGCAAAAGTCTCTTTTCATTAAGGGTCATCAAGAATAAAAAATTGGGCTGAAGAGGTGGCTCAGGGGTTAATCCTCTGCCTTGCAGGTAGAAGGTCCTGAGTTCGGATCCTAGACCCCACGTATAGACTCCGGTGTAAGCAGGGGGCAGCCTGCATTTCTGGTCCTGATAGGGCAGAGTAAACAAGGAGGTGGAGGCGGCCCATGGTGGTTCCCAAATTCGCCCGTGGTTCTACACACACACACACACACACACACACACACACACAACACACACACACGCAAGTGCGTGCGCACACACGCACAATTGAATAAATAAAAAAAGGAAAAAAAGTTTAAAAAAAAGAATAAAAAATTGCATTTATACAACGGAGAATACACACAATGTACATACATATATGAAAACTATAAAAAAATAAAAAATAAATAAATAAATAAAAAATAATAAAAAATAAATAAAAATAAAAAAAGAAAACTGTAGTCAGATACATTTTATATATCAAAAGAAAATATATACCCAATAGAAATAAGCAAATCCTTGAAGAGACTGAAAAGAGGATATTCAAGTGGCCAGCAAACATGGAATGATGTTTCGTATCTGTGAGTCAACAGGGAAGTGAAATTAAATGAAAAAGCGGATACTGTTTTCATCTAGGAAAATGACTAAAATTAAAAATGCTGACAATAAAAGACAAATTTAGATGGAGGATAAGTTCAGTTTGGTACAAACATCTGCAGAAATCATTTATCAGTCTTGAATATGCATGTACCATGACCTAACAAATACACCCTTAGATGGATCCAGAAATGCATCCACATGTGCACCAAGAAAATGTGCCAGAATGATCCAAGGCATGCATGTAGTTCTCCCAACTTAGAAATGACAGCTATCCATTTATAGTAAAAGGAGAGACAGATAGAATTCTATTCACACAATGAAACAATAGACAGCAAGGTAGTTATTGAGCTGTGGCTTATGAATCTTCTGAAAACTATATTGAATGAAAGATGCTGATCCCAAAGCATAAGACTGTTTCAAGAATAAAAACACAGAAAACTAGTGCATGCTATAGGAATTCAGAGTGTATCAGTGACTAGAAGAATACATGAAAGGAACTTAAGTCAGGGAGGGTGTGGCTATGAGTTCTTATCTAGATGCTAATTACATGAGTATGTTGTGTTTGTATCAAGATGTGCCAAAATGTAAGTTTTAAGATGATTCTCACAATTACATGCTTATTTTACTTAAAAATTTTAAAAGAATCTTTTAGTGTTTCAGACATGAATACAGTGATTTTATAATATTTTCACACTTTAATTTTCCTGTCCAATTTTTCCCTCTTTTTCCCACTATACCCCCCTTCTTCCTGGCCACTCTCCCTCCCATTTTCATGTCTTTTTGTATGTCTGGCTCCCTGAGTTTCATCAGGGTTGCCTTTGATGGCATGTGCCTGAATACTTTCTGAAGCATGGATCATGTATCAGTGGGTATATAGCACCCCACACACACACCATAATGAGTTACAAGGGAGGAGGTGAGGGGATAGGATAAAAAGAAGCATGGAGGGAATAACAAACAACACTAAATTAGTAAAATACAAGAGTTACATGTTTATCATAAACATTTTTGTTTAAAAAACAATGAGAACAGACACAAACTCTAGACAGTGAGAAGATAAGGCAAAATGGAAAACTCCCTACAATACTATAACCAGAACCCATAGGCAATTTAGGAATATTTCAGTTACTAGTTGTGTGATAACTTCTAATAAGTAGGTGCTCAAAGATCTTAAAGACCATTGTCATTGCTCTTGGTTTCTCTCTAGAAACTGACAGTAAGAGTCTGTTACTAAATATACAATGCCTGTTGATCATAGGATACAGATAAAAAGCACCTGTTGGAACTGGTTTGGAAGCTTTCTCCTTGCTGGACAGTTTTTCTAGTACCAGAAAGTACTATGCAAGCTGCTGGGGGAGAAAAGCAATCAACAGTCTCATGAATCCATGAAAGCCGCAAGCTGTAATAACCCTGGAAAGAGGCGACCATCAGTGCAAGAGTGGCATGAATTTCAAGATGGCAGTCAAGAGCTTTCTGATTGGATTTAAGACCCACTTTTCAACAGGGATCACATTCCTGGTACTTTAAACCAGAACAATAACCTATTAAAGAAGAGGGAATAGGCCCTAGATATGGTACAAGCTGGTAAGGCTTAGCTATAAAGATACTTTATCACATTTCCTTTTTAAAATATTTGTCATTATTCTCATAGATTGGAGGAGCATTTAGCACTGAACTTAGATACTTGCCTTTTAATGGAAAGTATTTATTACAGAAAAATCACAACTGGTGAAAGTGCAGAAAATAAGTCACTGCAAACAACCCGACCCTAGGTAGGACATCTAAGCTACCCCCACCCCAGAGCTTGGGGAACATTGTGGAAGGAGGAGCAGTAAAATAACAGAGACTGAAAGGGGCAGGGGTGTGGCCAGACAGGATTTTCTGGATAGGACAGGACTGTTACATTCATGAATTCACAGCGACCAAGGATATTTTAAAAGACCTGCACTGGATTTGTCCAATAAGCATTTCACAATGCAAGGGGCAAGATCTCAAAAAGCCTCACACCTCTCTGTGAGACTCGTCAAATTTATTTAAAAATATGTAGTTATACATCAAAGGCTATAAAAGTTGGAACAAGTAACTGCCCCCTGAAAAGCGACCATGAAAAATAATCAGTCTGGACAGACAGCTAGATTTCTGTCATCTTGATATGCTTCTTTCCAAAGCACTCATTCTCTGCAGTGTCAGCAGATCCTCCTCACTATTGCTTACTGACTAGCAAAGGCTGGATTATGCAAAACTTCAACAAATACTTACTGAATAACTGAACAAATAAAGGAATGAATCCAAATATCTTGGTGAGTGATTTCTCTCCCAATAATTTCATCACAATGCAGTCAGAGCGATCTCCAGACAACACAAGTCTAAAGATGACTCTTTCTGGCTGGCAACACTACAGAGAACATTCAAGCTCCTTGGCAACAAGTATATCCCTTCCTCCTGCACATGGCTTGTGTACTCTTCTCAGGATCCATCTCTGTCACTCACACACATGATGCTCTAACCATACTCAAAGGATGGTTCCTCACCTACTGTTGGTCTGCCCTGTTCCTTTCTTCTAAAATATCTTTCATCATTTACCTTTTATTTGTTAATTAAATACTTTGTAATTATCTGATTTGTGATGCCTTATGTATTTTGGGTGAAGAATTCTTTACATCTGCATTGAGGTTTATATATATTGGTCACAGCAAGAAGGTAACTGCTTTGTTTGCATTTGTTAACTCCTTAGTCTCTTTACTTCACTAACAGATCCACGAAGGTGGAACTCAGTTTTATCTCTGAATGTTTACACTTAGCATACCACCTAATACACATCATGAACATATAGGGGCATCATTTAAAGAATGAATGACATTTTAAACATTAAAAAAAACAGGTTGTAATAATTACTTAATTTTTTCCAGTTTGAAAAATAACAGGAAATCTTGGGACTTTTTAAAATAAAGGCACATTAAAATGGCACTAAACTACCACCTCTCAGCATTGGATTAACATAAATCCAAAGCTTGTTAGCAAGAGTAAAGAGGCACTGAATCCTCTGTTGGTGTGGCATATTTTTGTGAAGTAGAATATTTCAATGTCTGGCAAAGTATACGTACTTTTATCCTCAGATCTAGAACTTTATCAATACATTTGGAATAAAAGCAAAAGTTGGATGCACATTGCATTGCAGGATTATTTGTACAAGTAAAAATTAGAAAAAAATAAAAATTCAACAGTAAGGTACATACTAGATCAATTACAGTACAATCTTTGTAACAAATGTTAAGGTACTAAAAAGTAAAGAATATATGCACTACTTTGGAGTTTACTCTGAAGATTCATTGCTGAAGGGAATTAGTAAGATAGGAAGAAGGACTGTCTTCAAACAGTTCAGAATGTTGTGTATAATATATATGCTATACATATATATGTGCTATACATATATAACATAATAGATTTATACACACATTAATTTAAGTCAAGAATGGAAAGTTAGTCTATAATTTGTGGTTATCTATTGAATAGGAAATAGTGTAAAAGGAGTAGAGAAAGAAGCTAAGGTTCCTTGTATTGCATATTTGATTACATATTGATTAAAATCTTAAAACATTGAATATTACACTTTTAAAAAAGAAATCTATGAAAATCAAGGTGGATTGAATAATATTAGGCATATATTCAGTCAAATATAAGACACTACTATATAGAGGGGAACAAGAAGTGACTATCAAAAATAAACATTAAAAATCTTATTATTACATTTTGGAAATATTAATATTCTGAAATGCTTACATATATTATGAAATGATACAAATTTTGTACAAGGGATTCTTTTATTCCCAGTAATTTGGTGAACATGAATTCTTTCTATGGAAAGAGAAAACACAGATGTAAAAATGAAGTAGAGAAATGTAAATACTCTACTACCAAATTTAAGCTGAAGTTAAAAATATTAGCTCATGACTAGTTTGACTTAAAATACAATTATGCATACATACATTTCTTATATCTATTCACTGAAATATTTGGGGAGAATAAATAACCTAGAAGCAAGAAGAATACAGGGTGATTTCTAAATTCCATTTTTTACTGTGAAGGGAGAAAGCTCCTTCAAGAAATTAATACTTAAGTTATGGAACAGACAGTGTTCATGACTCTGATCATAAGAAATTACTAGTGTCCATAAGATTTACTAGTGTCCTATTAAAAAAAACCTATGAGCCTTCAAGAGGCTATACTGACCAAAGAAGGTGAAACTTCAGGAAAACAATGTATTATTGTATTAAGATACATGGAATCCTAATAATACTAAAAACACAGAGTAGTTAAACCACTAGAGAAATCTATTGACAAAGTCACCATTTTTGGAAAAAATTTAAATAAAAAGAATCAAGGATTAATCTTGTATTTTCTAATTGAACTGCCCAAAAAACATATCCAAACACAGAGAATGTGTTATCCATTTAATTATTTTATAGGACAAAATACCTGACAGAGAAAGAAAAACAAAGAGAGAAATAGATTTCCATAAAAAGAAGCTTACCTGTTGCTCCTCCCAAAAGCAATAGATGACCAAATATAAATCTCAGAACCAGTTTTATAATGCTTCTGAATGTTGGTCAATGTGACCTCAGAGGGCACCCAAACAAGATAGGCATTTGCCATTGCTCTTGGTTTCTCCGACCTGAACATGACAATAAGATTTTGTTGCTGAAAACACCGCACATGTTGGCCACAGGGGGCAGAGAAAACACTAGAGCTTTTCCTGCCAGCCAACTTTCAAAGTAGCAGAAGGTGTTACGCAAACTTCTGGGAGAAGAGAGCCAGGTCTGAGTTCAGCAAACTACCACAACAACCACCTTGTCAACCATTGGTACAATGGTGACATTCAAGTTATGGGGCAACCAGCTGCTCTCTAATTGGAGTAAAGACCCACTTCTCAGCAGGAAATATAGGCCTGGTATTGTAAACCAGAACAAGAACCTGTAGAAGAGGAAGTCTTAGAGCCTAAACTTTGTGTGTGTGTGCGTGCATGTGTGGAGTGTGTGTGTGTGTGTGTGTGTGTGTGTGTGTGTGTGTGTGTGTGTGTTAGAGGCCACTGTGTCCCTGTGGAGGACCAAGGGTGACTTTGAGAATCATCCTGGACTGTTTCTACCTCCTTTCCTTCACTCTGGGATTTCCCAGGCTCCACCCACCAGGACTAGCAGGGAAGGCCACAGCCTTTTCCAACTAATGTTGGAACCTGGGATTCATACTCAGAATCTTCTGTTTGCAAGATACAGTCTTAACCCCTGAACCACCTCTCCAGCAAAAATAGCAATCTAAATGGTTATCATTGTATTCATAGATTGGAGGAGCTCTCAGCACTCAACCTAGAAGTTTCATTTTGCAACAGAAGACGTTTAATACAGAGAATTTTAACAGTCGACTGAAGTACAGAAAGTAAGCAATCATAGACTTCTTGTCCCTAAGCATGACATCTAAATCCCCCTCCCATTCAAGGCTTAGGAAACATTGCAGAAGTGGGATGATGAAAATGTAAAAGCCTGAGGATGCACAGGGATGCTTGCCACACAGTATTTTCTGCACATGACAAGGCAGCCGCATCAACATTGTGCTAATCAGATGCAGGTGTCAATCTGACAATTGAAGGCTGAGCTCTGGTCACATATGTGAGGAATTAATAATTAAGATAATCCCTGAGCAAATCTGTGGGAAATTGTCTAGTTGATGAAGGAAGATCCAGCCCACAGTGAGTGGGACCATTCACTTGGCAGATGGATAGAATATAGAGAACTGATTCAATAGTCTGACATAGTTCAGCAGATTTTGATCAACTCTCAGTCTAGCAAGTGCATAAAGTTCCCCTTCTTCAGAAATTCCTGAGGATTTAATGTGGCCAGTTCCCTAGGCTCCTGGTGCTGGTATGAACTCTCCTGCCACGCTGTACTGTGAACTGTAATGGAGACTGGTAAGCAAGAATAAAACCACTTGTTCCCCTAAGTTGTGTGGTCATGAATTTCTTGGTAGCATGCAGACAAACTGCAATACATATACTCTCTGGAGCTGTATCTCCTTCCATGAGATCCACAACAAGATATCAGTATTTCACCATGGAAGGGGCAGAATCTCAAGAGAAGCCACACTTCTCTGAGAAACAGTTGAGAGCTAATGCAGGATGTGGGGAGAGAATAGATAGTATGGGAGTAGTCTTTTCAATGGTATGCCCACTGACATATTTCCATGCTTCTGTAAGTGTTCAGGTACAGACCAGGCAATCCAGATGAAACTCAGTGGGACACACATGTGGGAGGATAGAAGAGTAAAAAGAGACTGGATAGGGTAGGAAGGTTTACAGCTGGAAGTGGAGAGGCAGGCATTGAATTGGATCATAAAAAGTGAAAAAGACATAAATTCATTGTATTGTATATGAAACTCTGAAAATAAAAATAAATGTTAAAAAATATGAGACTCACCTAAGAGCCATGCAATCCATTTTTATGCTTTATTAGGTTCTTGATTTAAACAAACATTATGAACTGTAAGTAAGATTGTTATTTGATGATACTTAAAATTATTAATAACTTTAGGTATAATGATGCCATGGTTATAATTTTAAGATACTTATCTATTAGAAACAAATGTCAAAATTGACAAATTAAGAAAATGACTGGAATTTGCCTCAAAATGATATGGGGTAGGAGTTGAAACAAGCCTGACAAGAGTGAATAACTAGAACCATGGCTCAGCAGCTAACGCACTTGCCATGCAATCCACACTTCCCACATTAAAATGACTACCAGATGTGGTGGCCCTCCAGTAATTCCAGCCCCCCAAAAGAAGCAGGCTGACTAGCCAGACTAGCTCTAATGGTGCACTTAGGGTTTAATTAGAGACCGAAAAAGACTAAAAAGAATAAGGAAGAAGTATAATCAAGGGTGATTCTTGAGGTCTCTACATGCATATGAACATACACATGCACCTCCCACACACATGCACCTGCAGACACACATGCACTCACCCTCATGTAAGCACACATACAGATACGCATGCACCACAGTAACTATAACATCAATAACCTGGCACTTTGTATATACTTGAAATTTCTCATAACAAAAAGATTAAGGACATCCATTTTTAAGCTTATTATTTACACAGCAGTATCTCCCTAATGATGGTCTCACTCTGTAATTTCACTTTCCCTCGCTAAATACAGGTCTGAAAATATTAAATAGGAAATTCCAGAAGTGAATACTTGAACAGTCTTAATTTGCATGTTGTCTGAGTAGCAGCATGGTGAAATCCCATTCTCCCTCTCTAGCCCACTCAGCATGTATTACACCCTTCATGTGCTGCCCACACCTTGGTCACTTAGTAGTCATCTTGGTTATCAACTCTCTACTCCTTGTGTAATACTGCCAGAAATCACACTGCTCTTTATTTTACTTAATAATGTGCCATAAAGTACCAGAGTAATAATGCTGGGAATTTCAGTACAGTATGGTGCTATAACTGTTTTATTGAATTGTTAGTTATTTTTATTAATCTCTTACTGTTTTTAATTTGTATATTAAACTTCACTGTAGATATGATGCACAAAAGTCACAGTATTTATAGTGTTCAGTACTAGTTATTTCAGGCATTCCCTACAAGTCTGACAATATATTCCTGCAGATAAGAAGCAGTAAGATGTTCCTTTTCTTTCTGCATTCAAGTCCATACTTGCTCATTTTACCAAAATACAGAGGAAACCAATAAAATATTTTATTAGTTATCTTTTCATATTTCTGAACCAAAAGTAAGCACAAAAATGTCAATTGTGTGAAGCATGGAAGCACGCCCAAATTTCCAGGCCTCAAAAGGCAGAGGCCAAAGGGTCACAAGTTTATTTTTTTAATTTTTTTTTATTCAATTGTGCGTATGTATGTAGAACCACGGGCGAATTCGGGAACCACCATGTGTGCGTGTGTGTGTAGAACCACGGGCGAATTCGGGAACCACCATGGACCGCCTCCGCCTCCACCTCCACCTTCTCCTTGTTTACTCTGCCCCGGGATTCACAGGCTCCACCCTACCAGGACCAGAAACGCAGGCCGCCCCCGCTTCTGCCCGGTGTCTATAGGTGGGGTCTAGGATCTGAACTCAGGACCTTCCTCCTGCAAGGCAGAGGCTTAACTCCTGAGCCACCTCTCCAGCCCCAAGGATCACAAGTTTATATAGTGAGTCTAAGGTCTATAGTGACCTTGTCTCAAAAAAGCAAGAGTTGAGAGTGTAGCTTAGTGACAGATTATACAAATTTAAGGCCCTGGACTCCATCCCAGCACTGGTTAAAAAAGAAAAAAAGAGCAGATGCTTAATTTTCTAAATTTCCTTTTACTGGCATGATTGTAAATGTTACCGCCTATCCATTTACATACTTGATGAAAATATTAAAATGAACATCACAGATGATAATAAGTAAAAGATAAAAGCAAATTGCATTATGTCTAACCTATGAGTAAGAAATTTATTGGGACTTAAGTAAAGGATGCTTCAAATATTTAACTCCTTTGTGTAGTTGATTGTCAAATACAATGGAGACAGGACCCAATCTGATTTTTGAGGTTTAACGTGAGACCTTTTGATCTAACAAAGGAAGACAAGAGACAAAAATTTCTCAGAATATTTCACACAGAAATTTTTTTTAATTTTTAAACATTTTTTATTATTTCCGCTCATACAAACTTAATAGGTAGACCAGTTCCCTCCCCCCTCCTCCCCCTGAACCCCCTGTTCCCCTCCCCCCCAATTCCCAGAGAGTCCTTTATTGTGTATTTTATAATACATTTTTATTATTATTTCAGCTCATACAAACTTAATAGGTACACCAGTTCCCTCCCTCCCTCCTCCTCCCCCACGAACCCCCTGCTCCCCCTCCCCTAACCCCTCCCTCCCCATTCCCCCGTGCCTCCCGCCCCAATTCCCAGAGTCCTTTCTTGTGCATGTCTGACTCTCCTCTGGGCCCTCCTCTCTGATGACGTACAAGGACCCAGTGTCATTTCCCTGAACCCTTTCCTGTGTTCCCCTTAAGCATAGGAACACTACTGTCACACAGAAATTTTTAAAAAAATGTTTTCTTTGGTTGTTATTTGGATTAAGTAGACGAGATAGAATCAGCAAATCAGATGTGAAGGAAGTGAGTGAGAATCTAAATACTGACCAGAAAATACACACAGATTGGAGACATTCTTGACCAGCACTTTGATCAGAATCTGGATATGAGCTAAGTAAAAATTACTACGATACACTTTCCTGAAGAATTGTTCCTGGAAAAAAAGTCACAGGATCTTAAATGGGTCAAAGTGACAGTCTTTTAGAGCTACTGAAGAGTTCACATATGACTGAATCAATCAGAACTACCTAGAAAATTTGTAATATAACATTTGGAAAGAATCAACTGGGGATAAAAATCCAGAATAGCTATAGATTGCCTAAGACACATAACCTAAATCTACTTCAAGTTTTGAAAGTCAATTAAAATGAGAATGTGACAGTCATATTCAATATCTGAGTCAGATAAAATAGAAACAAGCTAAAACTTGAGACAATTAAAATAAAAAAGTACTTATAAAAATGACAGATTTGTATACTAAAGAACCACTCTCCATTATTAAAAATCAATTGCTATGATAGGCTTTTAGATTGAGCCAATGGATACTTTCCTCCAAACTCCTGTTTAGTAAACTGCACATGCAATTAGTGAAAATACACTCATATTGACTTAAATTAAATGAATACCAAAAATAAGCTATGACTAATAATTTTATCCATTTGATTCTTTTGAACTCAGGCATTTTTAATTACCAAATGAAATTTTATGAAAACTTTCAAGTGAGGTCAATTGGAATTATAACATAATTGCTTTAAAATATTTTTGACATTCAGAAATCCTTAAATAAATCACAAAATGTCAGAATATGTAACAAACCACCAGTATTTAGTCCTCCTAGTTTAAAACAATGCTTGGTAAGATTTTTTTTTATTAGAAAAGACATAGGAATTTTAAAAGGAGAGCCAAAAATTTTCTAATGAAATTTCCATCCTTAGAAAATGTCTTATTAATGAGCAGATACTGTACAAATGGCTAGGTTTCACTAACATCTTGAAAAGCAGCCCAGAAATTGACCCTCCAAGGGGAGACAATCCCCATTATTCACTTCAGTAAGATCCAATGAGCAATGGAGAAGAAATCACCAAATTGTATGAACGTCTGTCTGTACAGATACTATTACTATTAGAAGTGAAATTTTCCTAGAACTTTTCAGTTCAGATCAATGAAAGGGCAAAGAAGGGCAGACAAGCAATAAGGAAAGTTGGAATGATCTAAAATAAAATTGATTATAGGATATACTTTGGTGACTCCAAGGATCACTATTAGAAGGGAAGCAGATTTCTCATTATAAATAAGGTTGCTGAGCCACAAACATGAAGAGGAAGCAAGTGGGATCCAGAACAATGCCAGCAACTTAGTTAATCTTCACATTCTTTCTTTCCCTCCATCTGCTCTCTGGCTTTCTTTAATGTGTCTTTACAGGTATGTGATTGGCGATGGCCATGCATTAAAAAATTCTGTTTTATTGACAGACTTCTTTGCTTCATCATAGCAACACCCCTTCTCTTTCAAAATACCTTTCCAACTTTTAATTGCATATTCAGTGTCAACCAAAAAGAACAACAATGCATTTGAAAAAGTACCTCCACTGTGACCTTTTGTGTTCACCTGTGTTCTTGCAAAGTTTCTTTCATGTTAATAATAATAATGCATTTTGTTGGTTCATCAATTGTAACAAATCCACTACACTAAAGCAAGCAGTCAATAATAAGGGATATCAAGGGTGTGGATGTGGGGATGAGAAGTATTTAGAAACTATACTTTTTACTTTATTTTCTATAGATTTAAATTGCTCTAAAAATTAAAGCTAATTGATTTTTTCTTGCTTTTTTTATTATACATTTTTATTATTATTTCCGCTCATACAAACTTAATAGGTACACCAGTTCCCTCCCTCCCTCCTCCTCCCCCCCGAACCCCCTGCTTCCCCTCCTCTCCCTCCCCATCCCCCGGTGCCTCCAGCCCCAATTCCCAGAGAGTCCTTTATTGTGCATGCCTGACTCTCCTCTGGGCCCTCCTCTCCGATGACGTACAGGGACCAGTGGCATTTCCCTGAACACTTTCCCCCGTTCCCCAAAGCTAATTGTTTAAAAAGTCAATTTCCATAATAGCTGCAATGGTTTGCATTGCATATACAAGAAATAAAGAAAAGAAAAAAGGAACAAACACTTTAAAAGAAAATCTAACTGTAGTATTTCTTGCATTTCAGCTCCTCCATACACAAGTTAACAGAAAATATGCAGTGGTTGGTTGTATTCCAGATCAAGGTGTGGAAAATTGGTGTCACAGGAAAGCCTTTTCCATGAGAAGACACCTGAACGGCTTTGTGTTAATTCCCCAACAGAGCAATGAGCTCAAAGAGACGAAACTTCCATGGGAGCATTACTTTCATCAGACTATCAGACTATGCCGGGTTATCTGTTCACTTCAAATGTTTCTTTCCAGCAGGCAGAAAACTCCATTTCTGTTCAGAACATTAACAATTACAGAACTGTAAGCATAATATGACAGCAGTCCTCTTGAACTTTGAGTAGCTGTGACTTTCCTCTCCCATGAACCCCACATAACATTGAGCCCATAAATGTTCTGCCGTGGAGAAATGAGAAGGGCTCACAGGACAAATCTTTCCTCAAAGTATTCAAGCAGTTAAAGTTTGCTGGGAGAAGGAAAGTCATTGTCTTCAGTAGTGCAGTCACTTGTAAGTGGCCCATGCTTCTGTAAATAGCATCTTACCCATGTTCATGTAAGTAACTCTAAGTCACTGAATCACCAAACTAAATTTGGGAGGTACCACTTCCATGCCCTATCTCAGCTGAATAGAAGTTTGTCTCCCCCCAAAAAGTTTATGCAGTAGGGGCAAAGCAGATATTTCTTCCTCATTGTGATTCAAGCATCTTTACAACGCAGCTTTCACAACCAACCTCCTTCACATAGAGACTCTCACTACTTCTAACTCACATTCCCTCTTTGTGACCTCATTTTCTTCCCTACTGTATTTTACTTATTTTATTTAATGTTTTCTCCTGAAACTACTCTAAGGTTCAGCAGGGCAGAGTTTTTTTGTTTTGTTTTGTTTTTTTGTTGTTGTTACTTTTGTTAAGAATCCCTACAACATTTAATAAACCTCTTCTAGGCATTTGCTAATTTGACCTAGTAATCCAACACTTGGAAGGCAGAGGGCATGTGAAAAAGATTTATAAACAGAAAATTAGAGTTTGTGTGTTTCTGTTCTGTCTCCTCAGACTTTTCTAACAACTTTGCTTGCTTATTTTTGACACATAGTCTTGGATCATTGACTTTTACCGGTAAGTAGACAACCACAGAGAAGACTTACTGGTAAGATTAAAATCCCTTACTAGAGATTAAGCAATAAAAGTTTTCAGATTAAAGATGTAGGTGTATGTTTCGTTCCTCCCATATGGTTAGTAAACTAAAATTGACCAGTTAGCCACTTGAAACAATTGTCGAAGAGTTTATTTAATGTATTTTATAGAGTTACCATGCCAAGGTTTTCTCTGCAGCCACATAATAAGTAAAAAAGTAAATAAATAATAAATCATTAGCCCAAAGTACTAACCACAGTAGGAAACAAAGGATTAAATGCTATTCAAAAAGACTCTGATCCACAACAAATTTTCCAAAATCAACAGTGGTGTCTATCTGAATGCTATCAAAACTTACTAGCCATGAATTCCCATGACATATGACTAAGTGACTGTCCATTTCCTGCTTACACTTCCTTTAGCTCTGGGCCTCACCATGAATTTACCTTTCATGGGCAACAAAGACAGAAACTTTTAGCACAGATCTGTGAGGCCATAAAAGTAATGTAGCGAATATGCAAAAGGTAAGAACATACTAGAAAACAATTTATTTCTCAATTGCATGTTTTTGCAATTGTACAAGTATCCTAAAATTCATCGCATTAGGTTGTCTAACTTGGGAAATTTGGAAGAAGTGCTTCTATTCGACATTAGAGACTTGTTAAGGAAATGATAACATAAATAATAGGAACTCCTTGGGCTGGAGAGGTGGCTCAGAGATTAAGCCTCTGCCTTGCAGGTGGAAGGTCCTGAGTTCGGATCCTAGACCCCACATATAGACGCCATGCAGAAGCGGGGGTGGCCTGTGTTTCTGGTCCTGGTAGGGTGGAGCCTGTGAATCCCGGGGCAGAGTAAACAAGGAGGTGGAAGTGGTTCATGGTGGTTCCCGAATTTGCCCATGGTTCTACACACACACACACACACACACACACACACACACACACACACACACACACAATTGCATAAAAATAATAAAAAAATTTAAAAATAATTAATAATATGAACTCTTCACACAGCACAATTTGAGAAAGACTCAGAGATGAATAATACTTCAAGAAGTAGCATAACCTAAGGTTATAAATGATTCTTTCATGTAGATTACTTTCTTTCTTAGTCTTGAATAGAATATATAAAAATGTTTAAATTTTCCTATTTTATAAACAGAACAGAAAAACTTGCCAAGTATATATTACCTTTGAATAGAGGTTGTTGAAGGAGGAAGAGATTATGTATTGTTTTGACTTTTTATTTTAGATTATTTACATCAGTATTAATCTTGGAAAAATAGTCTTTCTATACTTATACATGTACTATATAAAACAAGATAAGTATATTAAAAGAAAACTCTAAAATTAGCATAGTAAATAGACTTACACATGGTAGAGTGCTTTATTGTTATTCTTACCATTATTTTAAGCCTTATTATTGTTACTTGGAGGTCTTGTAGTATTTATTTAGACATAGACATTAAGGCATTATGTGCTTTACACATTACAGTTAACGTTTGTGTACACATTCATAGTAAATTTTTCTGCATGGTTTCATTGTTAATTTGCAAATCCTCCCTAACTCCTCATTCCATCAATTACACAATTATCTTCTTTTTCACACATTATTATTATCAAAGTATTCGTTCAGATGAGACCTTTATGTAGCAGTATTTAAGTGATCAACAGCATACCTGAGCACCTAGTGTAGCTTTAATTGTTAAGCACTTACAGGGTCTCTCTATACAACACTAGGGCAATGATGTGTTGGCAGCAATGCTTTGAAGTTTCACGACAGCTTCTACATCTCCATTCTTCATAGTAAGTAAAGATGTGAGAGTCACTTCATCTCAATCTAGAATGATAACTCTCAAACTCTACTAGATCTTTGATTTGTATGTGTGTGTGTGTGCATGTTGTGTGTCAGCATGCTCATGTATGCTAAGGACATGCATATATCCATGTCAGAGGAGCAAGGAGACCCACTTCAGGTATCATTATTTGGGTGTCCACCATATATTTTTTAAAAACTTTATTTATTTATTCACTTATTTTATATGCATGTGCGTGTGTGTGCGTGTGCATGTGTCCCTGTGGAAGACCAAGGGTGACTTCAGGGATCATCTTCAATTGCTTCTACCTCCCAGGTGCTGCTTACCAGGACCAGAAGTGGAGGACACAGCCATTTCTGCCTGGGACTTTCATGGGACTTGAGATCTGAACTCAGGAGCTTCTGTTTGTGAGGCAGTCTTAACTCTTGAGCCATCTCTCCAGCCCATGGTGGACATCACCTTTATTTGAGACAGGATCTTTCAATGTCCAGGGAGCAAAAGGCCTGTCTGCCTTCCCAGAACTCAGATTACAAATGCTCACCACCATGCATACTTTTTTTTCCTCACGTGGGTTCTGGGAATTAAACTGAGATCCTCATACTTGGAAGGCAAGCATTTTACCAACAATGATATCTCTCCACCTAAATATGTCCTAAACCAATTCTTTGATTTAAACAAGGAAAAAAAGAAAACCGTTATATAATCTTATTTAAAGATAAATTTTGATTGTGTGATAGACTACTTTCTACTTTGATGCTATTATCCCTGCAAGTATTACTTTTCTCAGCTCTACCTCAAATATATAAGAAACAGATGTTTTATAAGAAAAATATGTTTTGGCTTACGTTCACACCAGACTTCCTTTGTGGTTGTTCTTTATGGCAGGAAAAGTAGACCTTGGCTAAGCCTTACAAATTTTAAGAGGAATAAAAACCATGCTTAGCTTAATTAGAATCACCTTAAATGAGTACAATTGTATTCCAAGAACTTCAAGCTTTCAAAATCATTAATCTAATTACTGTCCTGGAAAAGTTAACGGAGCATGCTCCTTTGTATTCATAATGTGTGCTACTCATTTTATGTACTGGACATTAATGTGTAACCAAAGTCATATAAGCTGCTTCCTCTCCATGAAGATTAAATATACGTCATGTTCTCTGACTAGCATCAGTCACCATAACAATTTCCCGCATGACTATTTTTAGCTACTATTAGAGAGCAGAAATGAAATTATCATATCAGTGTTGCACAGTTTACATTTGGTAGAAATAGGGAGAAGATTTTCTAAAATCATGAAAGTATTCAGGAAGCAAGTTGTAGAACTCTTAGTGCTAAATTGAGTTTACTCACTAAGCCACTCCCATTTATCTTCACATTGCGGGTTTTTTCTCATCTCTTTCAAATTAAAATCTTTTAGGCTAGCTTAATATATATTAATCTATTTATTTTATATACTCAGTTTTCACTTATATTCAGAGTTGATTACCATACCACAGTTGGAACATTTATGAAATACTACATGTAAGTACGGATGTGTACTTCTAACAGGTACAGTGAATCCTATATATTGTGGAAACATCAAATTTGGCAAAGACAGTTAAATATAGAAGGGTTTCCTGGTGTGTACAGACCTTGGGATTCTGAAATGATGAGTTTTATGAATTATGTGTGGCTATATTTGTGGTTCTAAGATGTTATCGTAGTAGCATAAGAATTGATAAATGGAAGGTTCTATATTATGAAATGATAAGTTCTTCTATTGTATACATCAATAAAAAGAAATGTTTTACTAATATAATGTGAAACATTAAAGTAGTAACTAGTGAAAAAACGTTAGGGTTAGGGAGATGGCTCAGGAGTTAAAGCCTTTGCCTCAAAGGCAAAAGAACCTGAGTATGCATGCATGTGCACGCACGCGCGAGCGCGCACACACACACACACACACACACACACACACACACACACACACACACAAAGATAACAAATAGAAACATAAAGAGCTATAGAACCAATAAACTGATTTTGGTAAGACTAATTAGAAATCTTTAGAACTTCCATCTTTGCAAACAAAGAAAGGTAGCAGAGTTTGAAGATAAAATAAATCATTTGCAAGCACAGCATGATGACTGGATTTGGAATTTTGTTCTGCTAAGTTTCCATTCTTGGGTAAAATGTTCATGAAAAGGTTTTAAGGGAGATGGTATAGGCTAGTTAACTAGATAGAAATTCAAATTTCTCTAATCATTTTACATTGAGTATCCTTATAGCCCTATCAATTTTAAATTTTGGTGGGGGTAATGAACTAAATACTTTTAAATATTTGTAATTTTTGTCTTTGCCAAGAAATAAAGTAACAGAATCTCAAATGAATAAGAAAATATAAGACTGGACTTAAGAAGAGAAAAATAACCAGAAATACTCAAAGTTTTCTATGAAAGCACTCCAAATAGTTTGTGTGTGTGTGTGTGTGTGTTTGTGTGTGTGTGTGTATAAATTCCAAATAATATATATATATACTTACAATTTCAAATAACATCTTTTCAATATGAGGGACAAATACCTCTTGTTTTAAATAAGAAATTATTAATGTTACAAAAGAAGGCAGTGATGAATCCAAAAACGTACAACTGTGTTCCAAGTTCCATTTATAGAATAGTGACAAGACTTTTACACTGTGCTCTTTTATGGTTCATGTTGCATATTTTGTATACAGTACTTTATCAGTACTGAAAGAGGAACTTTAAGACATTCTAAAATTTTCCTTATCTGACTGAACTATTTCACACATTCTACAATCCAACTTTAGCACATGAATCACTCTAAAAATTATTTAACCTGTTTATTTTTAAATAGCAGAACTGAAAGAGAAGTTAAATGAGTCAAACAGGTCTTACTAGTTAGCTCAAACCATCAAGACAAAATACCATATACTGAGTCGCTTAATAACAGAAACTGATTTATCTTATGAAAGTTGGAAGGACAAGATCAAGGTTCCCTATGGTGGGGTTCTGATGAGAACTCTCTTTTGGATTCCAGGCACTGGGTGTGGTCACTTTGTTGTGTCTTCACATGGTCTCATATGACAGAAAGAGAATGAATTTGTCTCTTCTAAGGATAGTAGGTCCATCACAACACTCTTGCCCTCTCGATTTTGTCTAAGGTTAACTATTTTCCAGAGACCAATATATTATCACTTTGAGGGATTAATTTTAGGACAAACAAATGTTCAATTCCTAACTATGATTTTACACGTATTTGGAGTATAAATAAGGACTAGACCCTGACCAGGAACATTTTTAGACCAAAGTATTAGTCTAATTACATCACTTACCTTTTAAAATTAGTTATGCATTTTTACAAAGCAGATTTGAAATAAAGATAAAGATTATAAAATCACCAGAGTAAGAGAAATCAGATTGGCAATTTTCCAAGTTCTAAATAGTTACATGTGTAAGAATTTCCCTGTTCATTTGTGCATTTGCAATTATTACCCTTAACAGCATCTAAACAGGATGTTTTAGAGGTGGTCAATGGAAATATTTGCTCATTTCTAAATAAAACTTTTTTGATGCTCTGCAGCTTGTTATTTCTTCAGGCTCAAATCAATAGTGTGCTCAATGAAATCCTTTCTGTCTCAGTCTGTGATGACTTCTAACATTTTGTTTATATAATTAGCAGTGCAGATAATCAAGAGCTGCCAGACATGGTGAAGGTAAAGTCAGCTAAGGTTGGGATGCCCTTGTGAAGGAAAAAAAAACATGGTGAGTGTAAGAACAAGAGAAAAAATTCTAACCATCAGTTATTCTTTACAGAGAAATTATACATATATATATATATATTTTTTAGGCTGCATTGTTTTTTTTTATTTCCACTCATACAAACTTAACAGGTACACCAGTCCCCTCCCTCCTTCCAAGATCCCACCACCCTGTGTCCCCCTTCCCTCCCCCCTCCCTCCCCATCTCCCAGTGCCTCCCCCTCCCATCCTCGGAGCATCCTTTAATGTGCATGCCAAAGTCTTCTCTGGATCCTCCTCTCTGATGAGGTGCAAGAACCCAGTGGCATTTCCCAGAACCCTTTCCTGTGTTCCCCTTAAGCATAGGAACACTACTGTGGCTGTCAATCCCTTGCCTCCAAGGATTCTAGTGCCTTTAGAAAATGCTAGACTTTGTGGGGTCGATAGTGTGTTGAACATTGCGCAGGGCATGCAAAATCCAATTATAATTGCTTCGGCCCTAATTTGTGTGGAGTATCTTGCATATCATTGCTCCTCCCATCCTTGGGCACTTACAATCTTATCGCCCCCTCTTCCGCAAATTTGCCTGAGCTTCAGGATGGGGAGAAATTAGGCTGGCCTAGTTTCAGGTGGTTGATATAGAGTCTCTGAAGTTCTGGATTATGGTTTGATGATTTTTTTCCCCAGTTTTGCTGCTCCTGCAATGCCCTTCACTCCATCCTGATGGGTATTGGATGTCATCCCCTGGCCAGAGATAAAAAAGCTGTTATACTAGAGTCTTATTATAAGAGTATATTCAAAGGTAGATAATAAAAGTAGGAATTGCAGTGAGGGAGGGGTCAATCACCCATTTGCAAAATGGTTATTTTTTATCTGCCAGACTATATGCCCTCTCCTTCTGGTGAGATCATACCCCAAGTTGTAAATGATCAGGAATGAAAGTCTGTGAACTTAACCAGATGTCTCATTTCTTACTTGCAGTCCTTGATGGTGGCCTATTTTCTCTGCTGTAACATGGTCCCCTCATATCTTAAAAAATGTTCCATATCCGTAGCCATCAGGAAAATGCAGATCAAAACTTCCCTGAGATATCATCTCACCCCAGTCAGGATGGCAAAAATCCACAATACAAACAACACCAAATGCTGGAGAGGATGTGGAGAGAGGGGAACTCTCCTACATTGCTGGTGGGAATGCAGGCTCATACAGCCACTCTGGCGAGCCGTCTGGAGATTCTTAAAATATTTTTTTTATTATTATTATTTATTCAACTATGCATATGCGTGTGTATGTGCGCGCGCGCGTCTGTGTGTGTGTCTGTGTCTGTGTGTCTGTGTGTGTGTGTGTCTGTGTATGTGTAGAACCACGGACGAATTCGCGAACCACCATGGACGCCTCCTCCTCCTTCTGCCCCGGGATTCACAGGCTCCGCCCTACCAGGACCGGAAACGCAGGCCGCCCCCGCTTCCGCCTGGCGTCTATACGTGGGATCTGGGATCCGAACCCAGGACCTTCCGCCTGCAAGGCGGAGGCTTAACCCCTGAGCCACCTCTCCAGCCCCCGTCTGGAGATTCTTAAAGAAATTAAAAATTGAAATGCCATATGACCCTGCGATTCCACTTTTGGGAATAACCCCCCCATGCAGCAGAGGTTCACCTTGATAGCACAAGCAGGACCATGTTCATAGCAGCACTATTTGCAATAGCAAAGTCATGGAATCAACCCAAATGTCCAACAGTTGACGAGTGGATAAGGAAAAGGTGGTACATCTATACAATGGAGTACTACTCAGCCATCAAAAATGATGAATTAGCCCAGACTCCAGTCCCTCTTCTCCCTCCTGCACTGCCTTTGTCCGTCGGACTGCGCCTCCCACTCCCCACTCAGCCAGCCCTCAGGTGAGTCCCCCCAGTCTCGCCCAGGTCGCCCCATGACCCAGCGGCACCTACCAAGGCTGCCTCCAGTTTCAGCTTGGGCTATGCCCCGTGCCCCAGGCCCCTTTCTCCCTCCCGCCTGCCTGTCTGCCCAACTGGACAGGACTTGCTTGCTTTCCTCCATCCCTGGAGCTTGGGTGGGACACTAAGCCAAGTCCCAGGTCCCGCGTGAAGAATTGTGCCATCAACATCAGCCCCTCTGCCTCTCTGGCCCACCGGGGACCCAGCACGTGGTCTACAGAAGACACACTGCTACTCAGAATTCAGTAGAGTCCAAAGAAAACTCAAGCAAAGATCTAAGGGTCAAGGCCATACATCTGTAAACCTCTACAATCATCCTATCACATGGGAGAGATTCTTCACATCCAGCCCAAAGATAAGTAAACCTCCTTTTTTTCAACTTACTGTTCCTTTCTAATATTAATCACTATAGATTAACTTTTCCATAGAGCCACCCCAAAAACATATACAACTGAAGGGATCATAACACTCACCCTCACAAATCACCAAGATACTACATCATAAAATGCACTACCATACTAATATTCACTCCTTGTCTACTTAACCTGACTTAACTGATGTACTAACAGCCTAACAGCCTCAACTAGGAAATAACAATAACAAAAGACAAACATACCCAACCTCAAGGCAAGCACTAGTAATAATTGCCCAAGTGTAGTGCACAACTAAATCAGTCAAAAACACACAGAAACTGAAAAGCCCTAGAAGACAATACAACAATGCCCAAGTCAAAGTGCAGATCCATGAGAAACAAAACCCAAGAAGACCAATCTCCCACTGAAAGAATTAACCCCTTAATGATGGATTCCAACCAGAACAAATTCACAGAAAACAGCCAAGAAAGCCAGACCCAAAACAATGACTTTCAAAGTATGATCATTACCACGATTAATACTATGAAAGAGGAAATCCAAGAGGAGTTAAACGACCGAATCAACCACTTTGAACAGGAACACAACAGGCATTTGGAGGAGTTGAGAAAAACAGTTCAAGAAACAAAAATAGGCATAGAGCAGTTAAAACAGTCTCAGGCAGAGTTTAAAATTGAACTAAAAGACAAGCTATCTTCAACCCAAAGCTCAACAGAGAGTCTTATCAGCAGAACTAATGAAGCAAAAATTGAATTTCAGATCTTGAAGACAAAGTGGGAGAATTAACCAGCTCAATGGAAGAGATTGTTAAAGCCAAAAAGGTACTTGAGAGGAACATTCAAGCGATATGGGACACCTTGAAGAAGCCTAACATGCATATTCATGGAATACCAGAGCAAGAATCTCAAAGTACCACACCTGAGGAAATTTTTCAAATTATCATAAACGAAAATTTACCTCAACTGAAGAATGAGAGGCCCATTCAAATACAAGAGGCATTTCGCACTCCAAACAGATATGACCAAAATACAAAATCGCCATGGCAAATAATAGTCAAAACACTCCACACTCAAGACAAAGAAAAGGTGCTGAGAGCTTCAAGAGAAAAAAAGCAAGTCACTTTTAAAGGCAAACCTATTAAAATAACAAATGATTTCTTAATGGAAACAGTAAAAGCAAGAAGATCTTGTAGAGACATACTTCAAGTATTAAATGAGCAAAAATGCCAACCCAGACTGATATACCCGGCAAAACTATCTGTCATGATCGAGGGAGAAAAAAAAATTTTCCAGCACAAAGACAACTTGAAGGGATACATGTCTACTAAACTAGGCCTTCAAAAAATGCTAGAAATGATATGAAAACTTGAAAAAAAGACCAAGCGTATCCAGGAGGACAGAAGGGAAGTATAATACCACGAAAATATAAATGTAAAACAATAAGCTTACAAAATGCACTAAACATAAAAAATGTCCAGAATTAAAAAGAATTTCTCCATTATAACATTAAATGTCAATAGGCTTAACTCACTGATTAAGAGACACAGATTACAAACTTGGATTAAAAACCATAATCCAACAATCTGCTGCCTTCAGGAAACTCATCTCACCACAAAAGTTAGGCACATCCTAAAAACGAAAGGCTGGTCCAAAATTCTGCAAGCTAATGGAACCAGGAAACAGGCAGGGGTAGCAATTATGCTTTCAGACAAAGTGGACTTCAAACCCAAAAAAATCATAAGAGACACAGATGGATACTACATTTTAGTCACAGGTACAATTCACCAGGAAGACTTCACAATACTGAACATATATGCACCCAATACGGGCCCCTCCACATTCATTAAGAAAACCCTACAGCATCTAAAGTGAGAAATCAACCCCCAAACGATAATTCTTGGGGATTTCAACCCTGCCCTCTCAACATGGGATAGATCAACAGGTCAAAAGCTTAACAGGGACACTTTGCACCTTAATCAAACCCTTAAAGAAATGGACCTTACAGATCTCTATCAAACTTTTCATCCACGTACCAAAGAATACACATTTTTCTCAGCAGCACATGGAAGTTTCTCCAAAATAGATCACATATTGAGCTACAAAATGAATCTCCACATACACAGGAAAGTTGAAATTCTAACCTGACCAACATGGACTAAAGCTGGACATTCACAACACAACAAAAGACAGAAAATACACTAACTCCTGGAAACTTAACACTATGATGCTAAATGACAACTGGATTCAGGAAAAAATTAAAAAGGAAATTCAAGATTTCCTGAAAGCGAACGATAATGAAAATACAACTTACCAAAATCTCTGGGACACAATGAAAGCTGTCCTAAGAGGTAAGTTCATAACTCTTAATGCTTACACCAAAAAAAATGGAAACATCAGAAATAAACAACTTAACAATGCAGCTTAAAGCCTTAGAAAAACTAGAGCAATCTGATCCCAAAAGCAGCAGAAGAGAGGAGATTAGCAAAATAAGGGGAGAAATATCTGAAATTGAGATTAGGAAAACGATAGAGAAAATCAACCAGACAAAAAGTTGGTTCTTAGAAAAAATCAATAAGATTGATACACCCCTGGCTAAATTAACCAAGAGTAAGAGAGAGAAGACCCAAATTAATAAAATTAGAAATGAAAATGGAGTTATCACTACTAATACCCAAGAAATCCAGAGAATTATAACATCATATTTCAAAAACTTATACTCTGTGAAATATCAAAAAAATCATTCACGGGGACCAAGTAGGCTTTATCCCCGGCACAAAAGGTTGGTTCAACATGTGTAAATCAATAAACGTAATTCATAATATAAACCAGTCCAAAGCCCAAGACCACATGATACTCTCGATAGATGCAGAAAAAGCTTTTGACAAGATCCAACAGTCTTTTATGATCAAAACGCTAGAGACAGTAGGAATGGAAGGAACCTTTATCAATATATTAAAAGCAGTATACAACAAGCCTACAGCAAGGATTATAGTCAATGGGGAAAAACTGGAAACATTCTCACTTTGATCAGGAACTAGACAAGGCTGTCCACTCTCACCACTTCTTTTCAATATTGTACTTGAAGCGTAAGCTGAAGCCATAAGACAAGAAAGGGACATAAAAGGATTCAAATCGGCAAGGAAGAAGTCAAGCTATCCCTATTTGCAGATGACATGATCTTATACCTCAGTGATTCCAAAAAATCCACCAGGAAGCTCCTGGAACTAATTGAGAAGTTCAGCAGGGTAGCAGGATACAAAATAAATGTACAAAAATCAGTGGCTTTCCTATATGCCCAGAATGAAAGAAGTGAAAAAGCCCTGAGAGAAACAATCCCATTTACTATAGCCCCTAAAAAAATGAAATACCTTGGTATAAACCTAACCAAAGAGGTAAAAGACCTTTACAATGAAAACTTTAAAACCCTGAAGAAAGAAATTGCAGTAGACACCAGAAGGTGGAAAGACCTCCCGTGTTCCTGGATTGGCAGAATCAACATCGTAAAAATGACCATCCTACCAAAGGCAATATACAAATTCAGTGCTATACCAATTAAAATCCCAAAGCAATTCTTCAAAGAAGTTGACCAAACAATATCAAAATTCATATGGAGGCACAAAAGACCCAGGATAACAAAAACAATCCTGAGTAACAAAAACACTGCTGGAGGTATCACCATACCAAAACTTAGTCTATACTACAAATCCATAGTTGTAAAAACAGCCTGGTACTGGCTCCAAAAGAGACACACAGATCAATGGATAAGGGTTGAAGACCCAGATATAAGCCCACAAAAATACAGCCATTTGGTCTTTGACAAAGGGGCCCAAAAAATCCAATGAAAAAAGAACAGTATCTTCAACAAATGGTGCTGGCAAAACTGGATCTCCACAGGTAGAAGATTAAAACTGGACCCGTACTTGTCACTTTGTACAAGACTTAATTCCAAATGGATCAAGGACCTTGATTTAAGGCCAGAGACTATAAAAAGCATAGTTGAAAGGATAGGGAACTCCCTCGAGCTGATTGGGCTAGGCCAACAGTTCCTAAACAGACATCCAATAGCACAATCACTGCTACCAACTCTCAACAGTTGGGATCTTGTGAAATTAAAGAGCTTCTGTTCAGATAAAGAGATTGTAACTCGAGCTCAAAGGCAACCCACAGAATGGGAGAAAATCTTCACGAACCACATATCTGATAGAGCTCTACTGTCCAGGGTGCACAAAGAACTTAGAAAACTAAACACCAAGGAAATTAATGGCCCAATTAAAAAATGGGCCCTGGAACTTAAAAGAAACTTTACTAGGGATGAAATTAAAATGTCTAACAAATATCTTAAAAAATGCTCCACTTCCTTAGCCATCAGGGAAATGCAAATCAAAACTTCCCTGAGATATCATTTCACCCCGGTCAGGATGGCAAAAATCCACAATACAAACAACACCAAATGCTGGAGAGGATGTGGAGAGAGGGGAACTCTCCTACATTGCTGGTGGGAATGCAGACTCATATAGCCACTCTGGCGAGCCATCTGGAGATTCTTAAAGAAATTAAAGATTGAAATGCCATATGACCCTGCTATTCCACTTTTGGTAATAACCCCCCATGCAGCAGAGGTTCACCTCAATAGCACAAGCACGACCATGTTCATAGCAGCACTGTTTACAAGAGCAAAGTCATGGAATCAACCCAAATGTCTAACAGTTGACCAGTGGATAAGGAAAAGGTGGTACATCTATACAATGGAGTACTACTCAGCCATCAAAAATGATGAATTACTGGAATTTGCCGGGAACCCAGAACCAGAAAATTAAGTACTGTATGAACTCCCTAATAGGTGGCTCCTAGTACCAAACGCACCCAGCCCACCTAGGGACACTCGACGATAAATCTCAGTAATACAGTATTTGCAAGGATTATGAGCAGGAGGGATGGGGTAGGAGGGCCACACCAGAAACAAGGAGAGAGGGGACCATGTTACAGCAGAGAAAATAGGCCTCCATCAAGGACTGCAAGTTAGCAATGAGACATCTGGCTAAGTTCACAGACTTTTCGTTCCTGATCATTTAGAACTGATGGGGTATGATCTCACCAGAAGGGGAGGGCATATAGCCTGGCAGATAATAAGTAACCATTTTGCAAATGGGTGACTGAATCCTCCCTCACTGTGCTTTCCTACTTTTATTACATCTACCTTTGAATATACTCTTATAACAAGACTCTAGTTTAACAGCTTTTTATCTCTGGCCAGTGGATGACATCCAATACCCATCAGGATGGAGTGAAGGGCATTGCAGGAGCAGCAAAACTGCAAAAGAAAATCAACAAACCACAATCCAGAACTTCAGAGACTCTATATCAACCACCTAGAACTACGCCAGCCTAATCTCTCCCCATCCTGAAGCTCAGGGAAATTTGCGGAAGAGGGTGCATTAAGATTGTAAGAGCAGAAGGATGGGAGGAGTAATGATACGCAAGATATTCCACACAAGTTAGGGCCGAAGCAATCATAATTGGACTTTGCATGCCCTGCAAAATAGTGTTCCTATGCTTAAGGGGAACAGAGGAAAGGGTCCAGGGCAATGCTGCTGGGTCCTTGTACCTCATTGGAGAGGAGGACCCAGAGGAGAGTAAGGCATGCACATTAAAGGATTCTCTGGGGATTGGGGGAGGGGAAGCACTGGGGGGTGGGGAGGGAAGGGTGAGGGGAGGGTGAGCAGAGAGATGGGGGAAGGTGGAGGGAGGGAGGGAACCGGTGTACCTATTAAGTTTGTATGAGCGGAAATAATAACAAAAAATGTAAAAAAAAAGATGAATTAATGGAATTTGCTGGGAAATTGATGGAATTAGAAACAATTATATTGAGTGAAGTATCCCAGACCCAGAAAATTAAGCACCATATGTATTCCCTAATAGGTGGCTCCTAGTACCAAACCCACTTAGAGACACTCGAGGATAAATCTCTGTAATACCTATAGTAATTGCAAGGATTATGAACAGGAGGGATGGGGTAGGAGGGCCACACCAGATACAGAGAAATTATATTAATTATTAATAATTGCATTATTGTATTAAATTATATTAAAAAATCCTGGAAAACCCTATTGACAAAACTTTCCACATTTAAAACTTATGCCACATTGATGTTTTCTCTCAATCACAATTTTGATTGTTCAAAGTTTAGTTGGACATATATAATCACAATGATAAAAATGAAAGGTTAAAATTCAGTTCAATAGGTCAAGGATCAGAATAGATTCTTTCCTGTGAGCTCCCCCCAAAATGTCTTCTTTTATTTTTTACTTTTATGTGTTACAACTGTGGTTCTCAGAGTATGGTCTTCAGATCTTCCTAGACGTCTGAGATCACTTCAAGGATTATAATATCAAAATGCTATTTGCCTTCTTATTGTGTTGATATTTGTATTGTTGGTATAGAAAAATAATTTTAGGAAACTGGCATCTCGGCCCATCTCAAGACAAAGGCAGAGGCTGCAACTACCATCACTTTCCTGACAAAGAAGCTCCCCTTAAGACTGTCTTGACAAGGAGTTGGGGATTTAAGATTTTGCCTCTCAAGCAGGACCTGGACCGACTTTGGATCCTCAGAACACATGTAAAAAAAATCCAGGCTGATAAGGCAGAACCTGGGAAGCCCCAGAACAAAGCAATAAGGTACCTGAACTATCTAGAAGAGTGATTTGGGATGACTACACATGTCATATATGGGCATCCACAAACACATGTACTCAAGTGCTCTCTGGTTCACATATAAACACACACCTGCATACAAAGCACACACACGCAAAGAATGTTCTTGATGAAGCAATAAAACACTATCTTCTTAAGCTGAAGCCTTTGAGTGTACATATTGTTAATAATCTATGTGACAACACAGGAAGTAAGTCCTTTATTGTTTAGGAAACATCTTGAGGAAAAGAACTGAGATGCAAGGTAAACCAGATGCTTCTTTTCACTGATGATTACTGCTACCTATTCAGACTTGGGTATTTCATAGACATTTTCTTCAAAATGAACAAAATAGAATTCAAAAGAAGAATAACAGAACTTGTTGCTAGTGATAAGATTTCAAGCGTAATCCAAATGAAAAACATTTTAATTTTGGAAAGTTTATTTCTACCATTAAGAGTTTGACAGCTTCTAAATACTTAGAGAATGAAGGTAATATAAGTTAATAAAATATTTTATATCATATAATAAAATGTGCAAACATCTAGAAATCTGACTGAATCGATATTTTCCAAGTAACCAAAATATGATACTACAAAATTATTGATAAATAAAAGATACATTAAAATGCAAATTCAATCAACAAACTGTAATATAATGTACAATAACAGTCTTATTTAGGTGCTTTTAGGTTTGGCATATGAAGAAATCATCCCTTACTGAGTTTGGGTGGTGTAAAAATATCTACCTTTAAAAATCTATTAAAATTCTCTTTTTTCAATTATATGACTATTCTGAGATTAGGTTTCCTTTTACCAATAGAAAACAGTAATCAATTAAGCACAAGTAGTTATGACAACATCTTCTAAATCAGAAATAAGAGATTGTCAAAAGTAAGAAAGAAATTTGTATAAGCAATCAGGTTTTTTTTATGCAATGTCCTTAACTTTCTTTTCTTAGTTTTGTAAACTGCACATACTTATTGATACTCTAATTACATTGATATGGGTTGCTATATATTTAAATAAATTTATGAAATATTTTGAAACTTCTGTTTCATGTCTAATGTAGCCATTATGAGTAACTATAGTGTCTTAATAACTTTTGAGTTAAAGGGAGTCTGGGACCAAGATGTTTAAGAATCATTATGCTATTGACATTAAAGGACTCTCTGGGGATTGGGGGGGAGGCACTGGGGGATGGGGAAGGAAGGGTGAGGGGAGGAGGAGCAGGGGGTTCGGGGGGAGGAGAAGGGAGGGAGGGAACTGGTGTACCTATTAAGTTTGTATGAGCAGAAATAATAATAAAAATGTTAAAAAAAGAATCATTGTGCTATTGAAATAATGGGTACAATAATTGCACAGCTGTATATAATTAAGACTGAATTTTTTTTAAGAACTTTCCTTTAAAAATATCTTACTCAATGAAGGTCCATTAGGGCTTTTTAATGTGATATTTCTTTTGGATATCCTCAATCTGTTTGCTTCTCTTCCTGGATCCAGAGGAGGTCAACATGTGTTACATCTTTTTAGATGTAATTCTTTTAGAGTTACATTCCTCTCCCAGCAAACAGTCAGGTGAACAGCAGAATTCTTGAGACCAGAAGCATCTTAGAATTTGGATTCTGGAATATTTGCTTATGCATAGTAAGATACCTTGTGATAGGACATGACTCTAAACACGAAAATGACACTATACATTGCCTAGAGGTGATTCTTCACAATATTACTAATACACATGTACCCAGTTACACTTGTGGCATCACAACTGATTCTCTGAAAGTTTTGGTCTTTGGAGCATTTAAGGATTTTTAAGTTTCGGCTAAGAAATGTTCAATCTATATTTGCATTTACAATTCTGGCTGTGTTGCTAGTTGAGAGGATGATGTAATTTTGCCTTGGATATCTTGGCTGAGAAGAAGGAAAACTATGAGACTTAGCCAAAATTGGTAGTAAAGACAAGGAGAAAAAGGAGTTCTATAACAATGAACTTCTGTAACCAACATGCTTGAAAGCAACTCTTTTGCTTGTCTTTCTCATTATGGAAGCAAATAAATTTCTTCTACTTAAAATTTTTTGAGTTGGATTTTTATGATTTGTGCCAAGTAGACTCTAATTAATAAAGTATTTGGTATCTACAAAAGAAAATTACAACTAACATACCTTAAGATATGATCTTGGCTAAACAAGTGTGATGTAGAGAACTCCTTCACTACAGGCTAGTAAGCAAGTCAAAGAAGCCAGTTACAATAGGTCTAATGCAGGTTAAAACTCAAATTATTTGAATATCAGTGATAAAACTTTAGGAAAGGGGAAAAACATTGAAATCTTGGAGGCCATTGGTTGCTTCCAATCTTCAATAAGCTCATCCAAAAAAAAAAAAAAAAAAAAAAGATGACCTTCAAGCTAATCTGACATTCCTGAAAGTAGGCAAGAAAAAGATTCAGTCCTCACTGAGAGTCACCCGTTCTGACATTACTTAGCACTACAAAATGGCCTGTAGTATATGACTGTGTACCTTTGGCATGGTAGATATGTAAATCTCTCTACTATGTGTTAAAGTTAGTAACAAGCGGAAAATGTAGTGAGAAGACAAGAGTGGGATGGTGTTGAACTAGGGATGTAGGGAATCATTTTCAAATACTTGTTTGTCTCTTCCATTCCATGATTAACAGAGGAAACAGTTGAAACTCTTATGCAAAAACCTATTCCTAGGACTTCCATCCCTGAAATGTTAGGGGATAGCCTGCTGTCTCTCAGTTCAAGATTAAGATGACCAGAGAATGAAGGCCAATAGCTCAGAGATGGAGAATAAGAGAGCACACTGCTTGCCAATGACCGTAAGGAAGCTCTGGTTTTGTCATCATTCGAAGCAGAATCAGATAAATAAACAGACCAACCAATAGCTATCAGGAAGTAGATTGTTATTTCTAGAGAGATACAAAACCTCACAAAATTCTGAACTCGTATGGTGACTTTTAAACCCCAAACTCACTTACATAAAGTTGTTATAACTGTTTGCAAGCTTCCTCAAGTGCCATCTGGGAAGATACTAAGCTGAGTAGTGGTGAAGACTATAACTATTAGAATACAGTGAGGGCCACAGCCAGAGTCTTAAACAAACATCTCTCTCCACTTCCAGGTCAGAGAGTTCTTATTCTCTTTGCCCAACAGCATAAGGCAATGACTATAAACCATGGTCATTATTTAGTGGTTGCCCCTCCTCTTCTCTTCAAAGTGGAAGTCTTATTGCAGCAATGGTGTTTTATTTCTTTGCCTCTTGAGATGTCAGTGTTACATGTACACTTCATCTAAGCCATGAGGAACTATATTTAGACTTAATAAAGAAAAATGTTCAAACATAGAGCTTCTAGAATTAAAATAGAAATCAGTCATTGAATGAGCTAGGAACCACCTCCCATCAAAATAAAGGCAGTACGGTTTTATCTTTACATGTTCATTTGCATTATATTAATAAGGACAGTCTTAGGAACTTTTATAAATGAATTAAAGGGGTAAATAAATATTAGTGGTCAAGGGATTATTGTATTTAACTTGTATTTTATTTAGCTCATAATCTCTTTAGAGGTTCATTGCTTTCACATTCTGATCCCATCTTCTGGTAGTTGGAAGGGACACTTTATGGAAACTGGATAATAAGCACTTCTTTCCTCAGTCCCTGTAATAGTTACTCCTGGGTGTCAACTTGACACACCTGGCAAGATCAGTTGAGACCACACCTAGCAATATCAGCTGAGACCACTTGAAGAGATTATCTGGATAATACAAAGATCGGCCCTAGATCTTAACCTCTTAGATCCCATTGGAACCTCCCAGTAGTGGACCAGAAAAAAGGAGCCATAGAAGAGAGAGAGATCTCCAGGAATACTCCAGCCATGTGGAAGTCTGCTATAACTTAGCCTGCCTGTAGCTTCCGCCGCCAGCCATGTTACCATCACTGTGAAAGTCTGTTTTCCCCTCTGGAACTGTAAATTGAATAAATCTCTCTTTCTCCCTTAAGTTGTTTGACTTTGGGTGCTGTCTTACAGTAATAGTTAAGAGTAACCATTACAGTCCTACTAATTAAGTCTAAAGATGGTTACATTATAAAAGCCAACCTATAAACTCTCTCCAGGAAACTTTGTGGGAGTTACTGAAAAATGTATTAATGTATGGAAAATGTACAAAAGCAGTATTACTCTCATACCAAAACTAAATGAAGACATTAAAAAATAAACAACAAAAAACTATCATTCAATCTCTTTGATGAACACAGATGTGAAGATTCTCAATATGATCTTGCAGACTGAATCCAAAAACATATCAGATCACCTACCATGGCCAGACTGGATTCATTCCAGACATACAGAGATGTTTCAATATACATTAATCAATAAATGTAATTCATCACATAAATGAACTTGAAGACAGAAAGTACATGATTGTCTCATAGATAAATCCTTTAACAAAATGATTTTAAAAAGACCTGAAGAAAGTAGGAATCAGAGGAACATATCTCAACATAATAGAGGCCACATATGGAAAATATTATTCTAAATAGTGATAAACTCAAGGCATTCCCACCACCATGATCAAGACCAAGACAAGACTGCCCACTCCACCACTCCTATTCAATACAGTGCTTGAAATCTTAGTAAGTGCAGCAATCCAAGAAAAAGAGATTGAAGAGATACAAATGGGAAAGGAAGAACTTATCTCTCTTTGCAAATGATATGATTCTATATATAAAACCTCGAGGGCTCTACCAGGAAACTTCTAGATCTGATAAACACTTTCATCAAAATAGCAGGATACAAAATTAACATACACAAATCAGTAGTCTTCCTGTATAGCAAGGATCAGAAAATTGAGAAAGAAATGAAAGATAACATCCTATTCACCAGTCCCAAGAAGATAAATAGCTTGGCATAAACTTAATGAAGTTAAACACCTGCATAAAGAAAATTTCGAAGCACTGAAGAAAGAAATTGAAGGTGCCAGAAACTGAAAGACCTCCTATGTTCATGGAACGGCAGGATTAATACTGTGAAAATTACCATCCTACTGGAAGCAATGTACAAATTTAGTGCTATTTTCATCAAAATCACAATGCAGTTCTTTACAAATGCTGAAAAATTAATTCAAACATTCATATGGGATTATAAAGGAATGCCATAACAAAGCATCCTGAGCAATGCAAGAAGTGCTAGAGGTATCACCATACCTGATTATGCAACAAAGCCATCTGAAAAAGGATGATACTCACACAAAAACATACACACTGATAGAGTTCGAGTTGACGATCCAGATATAAGTACATGTACCTTTAGCCACCTTATTTTTTTTTATTTCTACTCATACAACTTTAACAGGTACAAAGGTCCCCTCCCTCCCTCCAACCTCCCACCCCCCTAAACCCCCATCCCCTCCCCCTCCCTCCCTATCCCCCAGTGCCTCCCCCTCCCATCTCCAGAGCATTCTTTAATGTGCATGCCAGACTCTCCTCTGGGTCCTCCTCTCTGATGAGGTGCAAGGACCCAGTGGCATTTCCCAGAACCCTTTCCTGTGTTCTCCTTAAGCATAGGAACACTACTGTTGCTGTTAATCCCTTGCCTCCAAGGATCTTAGTGCCTTTAGCAAATGCTAGAATTTGAAGGGTCAATAGTGTGTTGGACATTGCGCAGGGCATGCAAAGTCCAATTATGATTGCTTTGGCCCTAACTTGTGTGGAGTATCTTGCATATCATTGCTCCTCCCATCCTTGTGCTCTTACAATCTTACTATCCCCTCTTCCGCAAATTTCCCTGAGCTTCTGGATGGGGAGAGTTTAGGCTGGCCTAGTTTCAGGTGGTTGATATAGAGTCTCTGATGTTCTGGATTATGGTTTCTTAATTTTTTTTCCAGTTTTGCTGCTCCTGCAATGCCCTTCACTCCATCCTGACGGGTATTGGATGTCACCCCCTGGCCAGAGATAAAAAACTGTTAAACTAGAGTCTTGTTATAAGAGTATATTCAAAGGTAGATGTAATAAAGGTAGGAAACCGCAGCGAGGGAGGGATCAGTCACCCATTTGCTAAATGGTTACTTTTTATCTGCCAGACTATTTGCCCTCCCCTTCTGGTGAGATCATACCCCATTAGTTGTAAATGATCAGGAATGAAAGTCTGTGAACTTAACCAGATGTCTCATTACTCATTTGCAGTGCTTGATGGTGTCCTATTTTCTCTGCTGTAACATGGTCCCCTCTCTCCTTGTTTCTGGTGTGGCCCTCCTATCACATCCCTCCTGTTCATATTCTTTGCAGTTACTGTAAGTATTAGAGAGATTTATCCTTGAGTGTCTCTAGGTGGGTTTGGTACTAGGAGCCACCTATTAGGGAGTACATACGGTGCTTAATTTTCTGGGTCTAGGATACTTCACTTAATATAATTGTTTCTAATAACATCCATTTCCCAGGAAATTCCATTAATTCATCATTTTTGATAGCCACCTTATTTTTGATACTATGTAAAAGTTTTTTTTCTAGAAAACACCACATTGGAAGTAAACAGAACATCATCAAAGGACCAAATGATGCTGGGAAAACTGGATATACACATGTAGAAGAATAAATCTAGACCATTATCTCTTACTTATACAAAAATCAACTTCAAATAGATCGAAAACCTCACTGTCAACATGAAACTCTGAAACTGCCAGAGGATAGAGTAGTAATTTCAAGTGATAAGCTTAGGTAAAGACTTTCTGAAAAGAATCCCATTTGCATCAGAATTAAGGCCAACAATGGACAAATGGAGCTTCATGAAATTAAAAAGCTTCTATCTAGCAAAAGAAACTGTCTATCAATCAAAAAGGCAGCCTACAGAATGGGAGAAAAATTTTGCCATCTGCACATATGACAGAAGATTAGTGTTCAGAATATATAAAGACCACAAAAATGTAAGCATCAACAAAGCAAACAAAATGGGATACTGACCTAAATAGAGAGTTCTCAAAAGAAGAAACACAAATGCCTAAGAAATATCTTTAAAAAGTTCAATATTTTTAAAGATCAAAGAAATGCAAATTAAAACTACTATGAGATTCTATCTTACCACAGTCATAGGGACTAAGAATAGAAAAACAACCATACATGCTGACAAGAATGTCAGAAAAGGGAACACTTATTTACTGTTTGTGGGAATGTAAAATAATTCACTCACTCTTGAAATCCGTGGAAAGATTTATCAAAATAGTAGAAATGAATTCTTTTATCATCTACCCCAAATCTGGGCATATTCCCAAAGGACTCTATATCACATCATAGAGAAACCTGCAGACCTATGTTATTGTGATACTAGTCACAATAGCAAAGAAATGGAACTAACCTAAATGCCTATCGACTGATGAATGGAAAATGAAAATGTAGTACATACATAAAATGGAATATTATTCAGCTATTAAGTAAAATGAAATTATGAAGTTCATAAATAAATGAAGAGGGCTGGAAAAAATCATACTGAGTCTCAAAAATGAAAACACCACATGTCCTCTCTTATATACTAATATTAAACCTTCATCTTTGTGCAGTTAGTAAACTCGAACCCAGAGGCTTTGCTTATCTTGGTGGTCAGCAGAGGATAGGTGACTATTGAGGGATGACCAACCCTTTCCTCAAGAATCAGAGAACTTAAGCTGAAGACAGTGAAGACACTGAAATAATGCACAAATTTTGAACTGGTAAGAAAAATCTCCCAAGTCTTTTGGGTTCATTTATAACCTCTTCCAAAGAAACTCATGGTTAACTATAACTGGATTGTCTTTTTAAGGAATAGCTAGCTATCTAGCTAATAGATAGGCATTACATATATGAATTTCAGTTGCCAGTGCAGCATAAGACCAGAACTACTACTAGTTATTTTTGCCATCTTATGGGATCAGTCTGACACCAAATTGAGCCAATGTCTAGCTCTGTAAATAAGAGACATTACAGAAAGAATTGAGTTCTTAGATCTAGTCATAGCTGAAACTTTGTCAAATTCACTTTCCAAATTAGTTCTGTCAATATATTTCTGTCTTAAATAAGACTAACTTATGCTTTTGTCACTTTCAAGAAAAATAATCAAAGAGAACACAACTAAGTTAACTTGTATTGAATTTTATTCTTTAAAGTGGTCACTTATAATTTATTTTTTATAAGATTTTTTATCTTTTTTATTTATTATTTATTCAATTGTGCGTATATGTGTGTGTATGTATGTGTGTGTATGTATGTGTGCATGTAGAACCACAGACGAATTCAGGAACCACCATGGACCGCCTCCACCTCCTCCTTGTTTACTCTGCCCTGGGATTCACAGGCTCCGCCCTACTAGGACCAGAAACGCAGGCTGCCCCTGCTTCTGCCTAGTGTTTATACGTGGGGTCTAGGATCTGAACTCTGCAAGGCAGAGGCTTAACCCCTGAGCCCCCTCTCCAGCCCCTAAACATAATTTATTTTTAAACTGACAAATTTCTGAACTCTAATCTATTTGCTTCAAATAGAACATTTCAGGACAGGAACTATTGATTAAGGAATAGATGGAAGAGGGGTTCCACTTTAAACAGAGATAACATTAAAAGGTAGCTGAGGCTGCAAAGATCTGAATTTGAGAATGATCCTCCTGGATGAAGTGATGAGAGACAATCACTTACAATTTATCATTTATATTCACTTATGCTTAGAAAGTTCTGTGTCACTTTGCAACTAGAGGCAGTATGTACTAAGACCATTTGGACATGTTAGAATTAAAGAACATCTAAATGAGAAAGTGTGGAAAAAGAAAGTTAAGTTGAAAATCCTGGATTGAATTTCTCTACTAAAGTCAAGTATAAAATTTGTCTCTGAATACTTAGCTAACAAACCAAAATGGATGTGAGATAGTTTTGGAGGGTAGCTACAGTAAAATAAATTCTTCATTAGAATACCATGTTTTGGGCATTAAAATCTAACAATAACTTAATGACCTGCCCTCCATGTGCTAGTCTTAAGCAGGGACATTGAGAATTATTAGCAGAAGCTTCACAGCAGACACAGAAATATTCTTTTATGACATAGAAGAAAGTCAACCCTTAATTAAAGCTAAAAGACCCTTCTTTTTTTGAAGGTGGTTGGAAGGGAAAGGATTTAACCCAACCCTCAACTGCAGATTAGAGTCTATCATCATGGGAAAGTTACAGCACCAGGAGTCTACAGCATCTGGTCGCATTGCATCCACAGCAATAGCAATAGAATTATGTGCTTGCCAGAGGATTCGCTCATCTTTATGCTGATCTAGATCATCTCCTAGGGAATGGTCCCGCCCACAACAGGTTGAATCTACCCACATCAAAGGTCCCTTCTTAAATTCACTCTAGGAAGGCATCTTGAAAGAGAATTAATAAAGGGCACATTGGCATTTTTAGGTCATGTAGCTGGATATTTGGACATATTTTTGAGAGTGAAATGTGTGGAATGGTGGTCTGTCCCTTAAGACTCACTCTTGACCATAATCCGTTGATCATTGTAGGTATAATTAGTTAATATTAACCATACCAAAGTAGTTCCCTAATTCAATATGGCCAGTGTTGATATCAAAAGAACAGTATAGACACACATAGGAAGAATATCATGTGAGAGGAAAAGGTGAAAATTATAACGATGCTTCTACAAGTCAGGAAATGCAAAAGGTTACCAGGGAGTCACAGAAGTTAGAAGAGAAACTTAGAACAGAAGGAAAGAACGTTGCTTGGACTTCCAGCCTGCAGAACTGTAAAATGATCAGCTTCTACTGAAATACAGTGTGCCTGAAGTACTTAGTTTAGGCAGACCCAGCAAAATAACACAAAATAGTACAACCGAAGTAAATAATTTTCCTTCCTGTACATATGGTATACAGCCGCTCTCATGCAACTGCAGGCTAAGTAATTGAAACAGAGAACATGTGGCCTCAAAGCTTAGTATCTTGCCCTGTACAGAAAGTTTGATGATTTGCTGCTTATCTGTTGGGGATATGAGTAGGTATGAGACATGTGAGGCTCCTGTTTACATTTCTCCTTCGGAAACTGCTGTGGTCCTTTTCCAGTCCCATCTTTTTTCCAGAGACCTGAAAGTGTCCACTGATTCACCTGAGACCAAAAAGTTCTACTCAGGACAAAAGTACAGAAAAAATAAGAAGGCAATTTTGGATCCAAGGCATGGTCTTCAATTTAATTTTATCAGCAATAAAAGTATTTTTATTGTGATCCTTTTCCTTTACTTGTATATATTTCTCAATTGATTTCAAATCTGGAAAAGAGAACTACATAATGCATTGCAATTCACATACTTCAACTTTTTCCTCTTTATGGTAAAAGAGTGTTGGAAATATAATTTCCTTCTTGAAGTCTTTCCAAAGAGGAAGTGAGTCTGATTTTTTTTTAACTTGGCCATATCCTCTCAGAAAAAGCAATTCTCATGACTCATTCTTAAACTCTTCACCACATAAAAGCACTTGCACTAATGCTCACATTTAGGTGATATTTTTTACATGCTATGTTGTGTGTCTATGAATATCTGCATGTCCTTTAATGGAATAAATATAATGACTTTCCTTAGATTGTAGTTCTCTGAGTAGATTTTTGTTTTACCTGTGGTCTGGTTCATTTAAATGGTAACTTGGTGCTATTCTAATTGATGTATTTCTCTTCGCTAAAAATGAAGACCCAGGGGGTGCAGGAAGGGGTGGAGGGAGGGAGGGACTGGGGTACCTATTAAGTTTGTATGAGCGGAAATAAAAAAAAAGAAGATTAAAAAAAATGAAGACCCTACTGATCCACCGCCAGGAATTTATCCATGAAGAGGGAAAGAAATCTTTAAGATGCAAAAAGCAGAAATAATAAATAATAGCTTTGTAGTTTGAGAGAAAATATTTTAATCACCAAAAAATGTAGAAATTCACCTAAGAAAAATCAATCCTTAGTCTTTCACCCTTGTCATTTGCTCAGTTAGCTCACTGATATTTATGAGAAATGCCCATTACATACTATCAAATAAGGATAATGACAGAGAAAATTAAATGGGAAGTTGGGAAAGGACTTTGATGTTCAGACAAAGAAATCTGGCTTCAAATCAATAGATGTTTACAAAGGATAATTGAGAAAATGCAGTGTTTGGAGGACTGGACTGTGTTTGCTATCTCAGCTTGATCATCTAAAATTCTAAACCATATGCCTTGTGGAAGAATGGGCAGGTTGGCTAAATCTGTCGACTGGAAAGATAATGGATATTCAAGACATAATTCATTCTAAGGAAGGTCAGCTGTGCTTGAAATTAGTGAGTCACTGAGAGAAGAATGCAGTCATCAGGAGCTCTGGTGAGGAATCTGTGACCACAAGAATACCCTACAATAAAGGTGATGAAAATGAAAGAGTTCCAAGACCTACTTTCTACTGGGTTGTTCACCTCCTTGGTATTTAATTGTTTGGGTTCTTTGTGTACTCTGGATATTAGTCCTTTGTCAGATGTGTAGTCGGTGAATATTTTTCTCCCATTCCATGGGTTTCCTTTTTGCTCAGTTAATAGTATCTTTTGCAGAACAGAAGCTTTTAAATTCATGAAATCCACTTGTTGAGTGTTGGCTCTATTTCTTGTGTATTTGGAGTCCTATTCAGAAAATGGTGGCATAAGTCAATCAGTTCAAGGGTATGAACTACCCTGAGGGGAATTCTAATAAGTAGAAATGCTGGGTATGTTACATATCAGTTGTGTGACCTTGACCAAACCATGGAAATTTTTTATTTTTGTTCCTGCATTCAAAGAGTGGGATTTTCAGATATACTGTTTGGCAAGGCTCAAACAGAATCATGTATGAGAAAATTCTGTCTTCCATAATGTGTTGAATTTGCCTGGAGTATTGTAGATCAAGGAATTTATAAAAGATGTTGAGTGCACTGATCCATGGACAAACTATCAAGTAATTCACTTGACTCTTCTAGTGAAAATGCTCTGTGCCCTCTTAAACCATTTCCCAAGAAGGATTTTTTTGTCCTACATAAATGATAGTTGAGGTAAGACCTAGAGGTGCTGCAAATAACTACTTTTAGAAGCAACCACGAATAGCTGGATATTCCAAAGAGATAGAACTTGGAAAGTGGAAAAATATGTGGCTCACAAAAAAATGAAAGGTAGAAAATTGTTTAGGTAGTAGGAAGTGGAGACATTAAGATCTTGGCCTAATTTTAGCATTTTTCAGAATAGAGGACAATCATTGTGGATCTCCTTGGTAGTGATGGTACTACTGGGAAATCTTAACTTTAAATTGCCTGCTAGTCTCAGTTTGTGAGTCCGAGAAGAGTCATTTTTCATTTTTATGAAGCCATTGAAAGCCCACATTGAGGGCGAAGAAAACTAATTATTAAGTACCACATGCCCTTACACTAAATCTATAATTGAGAAGACTCTAAATTTGGTAATAAATGCTTTGATAAAACAAAATTCAGATTGTCCCCAATTAAGACAGACTTTCCTCATCTCCACTAAGGGAAACAAACTTTCTGCAATGAACGATGCTTTATGATGATATATTGATATATTGTCTCTGACAGTTTATCTCCACAAAATAGCCTTTCTTTAGCCAGAAGCAATGACCCATGAATGATTATTAACTTCACAGTTAGCAAAGCACTTTATTATATATATATATAATAAATATATATATAAATAAATAAATATATATTATATATATAATTAGCACACAAATTCATTATATTATATATATACATATATATCATTATATAATATAATGAATTTGTGTGCTAATTATATAATAAAATGATAATTTATTTTGCCTGACAGTTTCCTTTTTGGTTTATAATAAAATTATAATTAATTTATTTTGCTTATGTTTTCTTTTTTTTTTTTTTTGATCTTTTTTTGTTGGGATAGGGTCTCATTCTGTAGCCCAAGCTGGCCTAGAAATAATTGTTTGTATAGGCTGGCACTGAACTCATAAGCCTCAGCTGGAGAAAAACTGGAGTGCCAGCCTACCTAGCCTTTCCTTTTTTATCATGACTGCTTGAAAATTTGTGATTTTAAAGTGCACTTTAAACTTCCATGAACAGTTTTAACATAACGCCTTCAACTCTGAATTACCTATCTTTACTACAGACCCCATCCCATTCCCACATGAATCTTGCATCTCCTGGCCTATTTTCTTTTTCAGTAGGCATTAACTTCACCAGTGAATTAGTTAAAACACATTTCTTTTTTTTTATTGCCTCTGCTTATCTGAGGAAGAGCTTCTCAGTTCTTGTCATCAAGAACTTGATGCCACTTTGAGAATGCATGGTGATCCTGAAATTATTCAATTAGGAATAAGAACAATGTTTTTTTCTATTCTCTGGGAACCAAAAACAAAATAAGAATGGGTCAGAATATTCTTGGCGCTTCCTACTTTTCTTGACACAATTGGCTTACTGGTTAATTACATCCAGTAAGACAGTTCGTCATGGAGTAAAATAAATTTAGTCCCGATTGTCAAGAGAGTGTTAAAGGTTCTTCTGAGGACACAGAATTAATAAAATGGATGGTGAAACTGGCTGTTTTTCTGAAAGAAGTTCACAGGCAGTATCAATCTAGCCCAAGGGAGCACTGGGTTGGATATTTTTCAAGAGTCTGACAGAAGCGACTAAGCTTATCCTCTCAAATGTAGTTCATTATTATTTTATACATTACTGACATTTTTTGTGGGAAAAGAATTAATGTATATGCAGATAGATTTGTAGTAAACTATTATTAATTCCTGACATATGAAAACCTGGGTCATAAGGGCTAAACACTTAGAACCATAACCTTGTCTTCATAGTCCCCAATTGCTTCTGCTGGGTTCCCCCACCCAACCCTCAAACTGTTTCTGGCACTCATTACTAAAAGAAAGGCAAAAAAAAAATCATGATTTTAAAGCTCATAGTAGGATTAGAAGTGGGAGACATGAAAGCCTATAAGGAAGGAGAACAACTTGGTAATGCACAAGCTCCCACATGGCTGAGTCAGTCTGTGTTTTCCTATTATATCTTAAGCATTTTAGAGGAGGAATTTTTTTTTTATTTTGCCCTGTGTCATACCAAGGTTAACTCTCATCACAGATCTATTTAGATCCAGAGACAGTTCCTTAAAAATGAAAATGTTTTGAAAATTTTTAAAGGACTTTTCTAGTTTACACATTAGTGTAATTCAAGCAAATTGCCCTTCTGTTTTGAAATTTCTGTCTTGGCAATCCTATTCCAAAATAAAGGATTAGAAGGCTGCCTAAATGTGGTTACTCCTTAAATCCACCAAGACCATACTTTAAAGGTTAAAGAAATCTGCTTTTATTCTTCGAAGACATTTTATTCCAGGAATGGCAAATACATAGTTATCTTGCAGAGAGGCCATCTCTCATTTTTTTCCCACCAAACAGGAGCTACAAATTCTGTCATGGTGGGGGCAGTGGTTTAGGAGAGCCCAACCTTCTCTGAAGATCTATGGGAGTTAATGTGATTTAATGGTATAGATACTAGTGACTTCCTTTAATGGTGACTTGGCCATAATCTGTAAACAATCCTTCATTCATGCTCCTGTAAGAACCTTAATTAAGCTCATTGGCCCACTTTACTAACTCTGTCTCTGCAAAAACCATGAAAATAGAAAAGGGACTAGGTAGAAAGAGGAAGAGAACCAGCAGGAATGGACTGGTGACAAGAGAAAGGAAAAGCGTAAATATGAGAAAAATTATTTACATGTATGAAAGTGCCATAAGGACTCTAATTATTATGTGTAATTAATACATTCTAACAAAAAAAGTAAAGACAATGTGACAACTAAGTAGATTGCTATTTGGAAATGCTACATGGAGCAGGAAATCAACTTATGGTATTGTTCTTACCTGTAGGAAAGGAAATTTCACCTCTCTTCAGGGTTGGAGAGGGTGAGAGAATGATGCAGAGCAGAGCCAGTGGTTGCACCACTAGGCTTCAGTCTCTCATTAGTCTTGCCCATCTCTAGGAAAGCTATTAGGGGACTAGTCACTGTCATTTCTGCACTCTATCTTAGTAGATGCTTTCCTGGAAGAATAGCATCTCAAAAGGGCCACTATATTGCGATTGGACTTAATGTGTTTCTGCCACTGGATCACATCCTGTCCATGAGTTGAGCTATCCTAGTTGGTTCTGTCGTTCATAGGTCACTGAAAATTATTGTGCACCATGCTGACAATGTCATTCTGTTAAACCAAGCTTTAGTCAGTCTCCTAAAATTCCTCCTAATCTCATTTGCCTTAGCACTCTTTATAAAATCCAGTTTTAGTAAGAATCTTGCTATGTTAACTTAGCAAGAGCCTTCAACCCAATCAGTACAGATCAGGGTCCCTTGTCTCTCAACATTCACTAAGAATGTCTGATCAGTGTGGTCTGCTTTCTCTAAGAATCCTCTTAGGCTGGTTTAGCAATACTTCCCTTAACCCTGATGTTTCTTTCTGTTGGTAATACTTTGTCCACTGGTTTTATACTTCACTTTAACCATAAATGTCTATCAGGCACAATTGTTTTCAGAGTTGAGCACAGCCTGCCTCCACTGGAAAACCTCTTTTCCTATGGCCCTCATTCCCTTCTTTAAGAGTTCTAAGGAATATCACTGAAATTTTTTCCTTTAACAATGCTTAACTAAAATAGCCACAGAAAATATTACACAAAATGGAATACTATTCAGCTGTCAAGAAAAATATAATTTGCTGGTAAAAAATAAAACTAGAAATTGTTACATTAAGCAAAGTATCCCAGACAAAGAAAGACAATGCCACATGTTCTCTCTTATATGTGAATGATCATTGAACCTTTAGATTTGTGCATTTAACTAGGATTGCCTGTACAAGTCAGAAAACTTGAAAGGGATCCTTAAGCATCAGGGGCCATGGGATTTGGTGAAGACCTTAAAAAAGAAGATGTGAAAGATCATAGGCATTAAGAAGATGGGAAGAGAATAATTGGGGGGGGGAGAGGCTTAAGGAGGGATGTATATATGGTGATAGGAAAGTGTGGGTTATTAAGATACAGTCACACAGAAACCTATTATGTTTAATAAAAAATTTTTTTTCAAAAAGGTATGAAAGACATTCTACACAGGGTATCAAATGGAGAAGAAAATAAGGCATAACAGAATATCCCTTGTGATGTGTCTACCAGAAGACATAGGCAATTAAACAAAAGTGCCAATATAGATACATGGTACCTCCTAATGAACTCTTAATCAAAGAAGTCTCAAAACTCCTTCCCCAAAATTAAAGCCTTCTTCCATCACTCTTGGTGTCCTCCAAAAACTTACAGTAAGATCCTATTGCTGAAGACACTATACATGTTGATTTCACACAAAAAAATAAGCTGGAACTGATCTGAAAGTTTTCTCTTTGCTGAACAACTTTCCGAAGCCAGTACCAGAAAGTGCTATGAAGCTGTTGGAGGAGAAAAGCAATCTACAATCTTACCTAGCAGGGAAAATTGAAAGTTACAATAATAACCACCTTGGTAAGAGTTGATTATCAATGAAATAGTGGCATGACTGTTATGGGGGTAACCAATTAACTTTTTTTTTATTAGATTTAAGGCAACTTTTCAGCAGCAAACACATTCTTGATACTGTAAAACAGTCCAAAAATCTGACAAAGGGGAGGGTCCTAAAAGGGCATAGGTCCTAAAAGGAGAACAAACTACTAAGGTTTAACTCTAAGGACTTGATATCAAACTACCTTCTAAATATTTATCACTATATCCATAGATTATAGGGTACAGTCAGCATGTGACCAAAAAGTTTTTTTTCTTCATTGAAAGGTGTTTAAACCAAAGAATCACAGCTAGTCAAAGTGTAGAAAATATGTGACTTGTGACTGTTTGGCCCTAAACGAACATCTAAATCACCATCCTACCCCTGCCCCAAACCCAGGAAACACTGCAGAAGAATACAAGAGTCCAAGGATGGGGAAGGAATGTAGACATACAGTATTTTCTGCACATATCACAGCTGTTGCATCTATAAACTCATTGTAGCTAAGTGTACTTCTAGAAAATCTACACACGATTTGGCCCATCAACACTTCACCATGGAAGGGGAAAAAAAAATCTCAAGAGGCTCCACATTTTTCTAAAAAACTATTGAGAGTTAATTCTGGATGGGAAGGGAAGAGAAGATGCTTTTCTCAATGGTCTACCAATGACATATGACCATGCTCCAGCAGGTGCTCAGTCATATGCTATCAATGGCAACCTAGATGAAACTCAGTGGGCTACACATACAAAAAGATATAAAAGTAGGAAGCTGTTAGGGGAAAAAGATTGTAGTAGAAAAAAAAACGAGAAAATATCATTGGTTAATAAGATTGGAAATAACATAAATTCAGTGTTCATGTATGAAACTCTGAAAGAATAAAAATAAATTTAAAAAGAAATTTCTGAAGTTGTTATAAAATGAGAGCTAGAGATTTGGCAAATGAACCCATATCTTAGCTAGAAGAGAGTCAGAGATAGATGTGGGCAGGGAGATGTCTCAGATTTTGGGACTAGCCAAGGAAGAATTCTTCTTGGATATTCTCATTAATATTCTTATAAGATATAGCATATTAATAATATTTTAAAACTTTATATCAAGGACACTCAACACCAAATAGCAACTCTTTCAAGTAGGCACTGACTTGCAGAAGGTATTATTGAAAGCATTGCAAATGAATATCCTACTTTACTCAAAATGTGTATTTTTCCTGAATTATTGTAGCTATCCAATCTTTTTCTGTTTAAATCTGGGAATAACTTTTGGTTCAGGCAGGTGCTATGCAAGTCTGTGGAGTGGATCATTCATCACAGTTCTCAATGCGGCTATCCATTCAAGACAGTGCAAACTTAGGTAATTGGTCAGGTCTATAAAATAAACCAGAACGAAAGCCTTAGATTTTTCAGATATTCTATGTCTTCAGATTCTTTTTTAATAGTTCAGAGGCAAAATATGTGTGTTTTGTAAGCTAGGGAGGATTTCAAGCATAGATACATTTTGTGAAGGCTTGAAGGAAGCAGTAGCCACAAGAGGTTTGTAACTAACTGCATATTTTCAACCAAGTGGGCCATATCCCTGAGGCAGATGCTTATGCCATTTTACACAGCTGCAGATCAGCCTGTGTAAGTTCTGGCATGTACTCTCAACATCTGTGTGCAGCAAACATAAAGACCTAAATATTCCAGAAAATTTATGAATTTGACTACAAAATAGTTTTATGTATAGCATTTTGTTCTTCAACATAGATACTGTTTTGGGGGAGGAAGGATAAACAGAGAATCCATCTCTCTGTTTTATGTTCTCTCAACCATTTTGTAAGTACAGAAGTTTCATAGGAGCTGCTTCTTCAGATGGCAACCAATATGTCTGTTTCCCTTGAAGTTGCTCCTGGGCAGATATATTTCACATATGCAGCTACTTATTCTTTGGACTATGGAGAGATCCTCTGAACTTCCTGGCTGCGGACCCCAGGCAGAGAAAGCCGTGTGGTGAAAATACTGATAGTGACAACAAGAAAAGATTTAACAAAAAGAGGATGTTCTCCCTTGGCCAACACTGAAGCCTGGGTCCTCATCATGCCACTCCCTGACCATTCCTGGCTCTGCCTCTCTCCTAGTTCACGTGCCAAATCTCTAGCTTCTGTTCCACCACAACTCCCCAAACTCAGAATATTCAATTCTTATGTTCTCTAATTAGATTCCAGGAAATTCACTGATCATAGGTGGTCTCCAAGGGCAGAGAATCGTTACTCAAGATTTGTCATCTGTTGTCTGTCTGATGTGCCTCCAACAGTATTTCAGAAAACATGAAGAATAATGATAGGAGGATGGTATGTGAAATCTTTTTTTTTCTTGTTGCCTGTTTCCTATCATTTCGAATGAAAACATTTGAAAATCTTGTGGTTTTGAAACTATTTTGTATTTCTTATGATTTGTTTTTTTTAGCATCCTAAAAGCCATCATTTTTCTGTGATGTCATGTTATTTTACATTCATTTTCTTTTCATTACTAATATCTTGCTAAAACGTTGGTTTACATGTATCTGAGCAACTCTGGTCACTGCTTCCAGCAGAAAGGAAGTGCTTGCTACACACTGATTAACTAGAACACACAATATTTTCAAATAATTCATGAAAGTCTGTTTTATTCTATTGATGTGCCTGGCACTGAGGTTACAGGGATAGCTGTCATAGCTATCATAGGTGGCCTCCAAGGACAAAGAATCATTGCTCAAGATTTGTTAGCTGTTGTCTGTCTGATGTGCCTCCAACATTACTTCAGAAAACATGAAGAATAATGATAGGAGGATAGTATATGAAATCTTTTTTTTCCTTGTTGCCTCTTTCCTATCATTTCTTCAACTGCTTCAAGTTTTATGAATGATAAAGATGAACATGATAGCAGCATGATAAACATTTAAAAAACAAAGTTCTTCTGTAGACAGAGCTTTGCAAATCTAGTGAAGTAAACCAATATAGAAAGGATATGAGGGGCTGGAGAGGTGGCTCAGGGTGTAAAGCCTCTGCCTTGCAGGCAGAAAGTCCTGAGTTCGGATCCTAGACCCCATGTATAGATGCTGGGCGGAAGCGGGGGTGGGCTGCGATTCTGGTCCTGATAGGGTGGAGCCTGTGAATCCCGGGACAGAGTAAACCAGGAAGAGGTGAAGGCGTCCATGGTGGTTCCCGAATTCGCCCGTGATTCTACATACACACACATACACACACACACACAATTGAATAAATAAAAAAAAGAAAGGATATGAAATTTTAAGTTAAAAAAGAAAACTGAAAAATACAAGGAAAGTCTATGGATCCAAAAGTAGTTTGATATGGCTGAAGAATTTAGGAAAAATTAGGGAGAGAGCATGAGAAAAAGCTGGAGAAGTAGATATGACTAAGTATGAGTAGCTCTGTCAAACAAACAAATTTTGATTTGCTACTACATGCAATATGAAGATAATGAGGGAGTTCTCATAGAACAGAAACAGGATCGGATTTAACTTTTAGATTTTTGAGACAGAGTCTTCCCACCCAGCCTTAGCTGTGCTCAGTCACTATGTAACTAACTGCACAGTAATATTCCTTTCTCATCTTTCAATCCTGTTGATATTCCAGACATATAAAAAACATGATGTGCTCGGATTTACTTTATAAAAGATCATTTCTTAAGTAGGAACAATGAATAAATGATAGTTGGTATCAAGGCCAAGAAATCAATTCTTCGACTACATTTCGAGGTAGCAAATGCTTGGTCCAGGACAGTGGCATTAGGGTAGCTAAGGAGAGGCCTGAACATGTTTGTAGAAATGAGCACAAAACAGGTTTGGTGACAATACATGTACATTTAAGGACCCAAACTAAAGTGATTCTTCACTTTATGGTTTGAGCGATAGTTGACTAAGAGTGCCTTTTACACAGGGGAGGAGTTTATATACTTCATTTGGAGGGGCACAGAGTTAACAAATGAATGTGAACCCTCTGTAGTCATTCAGACTGCAGACACAGATTCTAGAAGGCAGAAAACACCCACAACTGTTTGCAGTCACTGATCCTGCCTACTCATGCTTCACCCTCAGGAGTTGGTGAACTAAGCATAAATCAGGAGCAGCTCATGAGTCACTGCCCTGAGAATGCGCCAGGCCTGCTTTTTGTTGAGAACACAGAGTCAGAGCTAGAATACATCAGATTTGCAATTGGAGTCCCTGTGGCCTTGGCCTTTGTGCCTTCAAATTTTACAGCCTATGGAGGCTGGTGAGATGGTTCAGTTGCTAAAGTGCTTATCATACAAGCATAAGGATTTTGAGTTCAGATTGCCAACACTCGTAAAAAGCCACACATAGAGTTTGCCCCTGAATCGTGGTTTAAAATGTGAGTTGTCCCCCACAGCCTCATGTGTGTGAGTCTTTAATTTGGGAAAGTCATGACACCTTTAAGAGGTAGAGCCTTGCTAGAGGAAGGCAGTCACAGGGGGTGGGTCTTGAGGTTGATTAGCCCCACCCTGCTTGAGTTAGTGAGTCTGCTCTTGAGTTTGTGCAACTCTCAGCCTCCTTGATGGATGTTACCAAGGCTGTCTCAGCCTCTGCCAGTCAGCCATGCTTTTTCTGCCACAATGAACTGTATCGCCCTTTGGAACCATAAGTTCAATAAATTTCCCTATCTCCCATTAAGATGCTTGACTTTGGGGGCTGGAGAGGTGGCTCAGGGGTTAAGCCTCTGCCTTGCAGGCAGAAGGTCCTGAGTTCGGATCCCAGATCCCATGTATAGATGCCAGGTGGAAGCGGGGGCGGCCTGCGCTTTTGGTCCTGGTAGGGCGGAGCCTGTGAATCCCCGGGCAGAAGGAGGTGGAGGCGTCCATGGTGGTTCCCGATTCGTCAGTGGTTCTACACACACATACACACATGCGCGCGCACATACATACACACACACACACACAATTGAATAAATAATAATAAAAAAATTAAAAAAAAAAGATGCTTGACTTTGGATGCTGTCTCACAACAATAGAAAAGAATAAGTGGTACACACTGTCTTCCATGTTCATGGACAACACACACACACACACACACACACACACCTGAATACATACACACAAAAAAAGGTTTAGAGTTTGGAACTTGAACTTTCTGGTTTTCCTGTTAACCTGGTTTAGACTGCTTTTTAATTGTTTTGTAGACCATGGTAGCCAATATGCTGCTTTTCATAAAGACTTAAACAGAGCCTCTCTGGGGTCACTAACTAAAGGACTTATCAGATACCTTTGTATAAACTAAAATTATATCGTAGTCCCTGGACATGATACATTATTGTTATTGGCAGTTTTGAGATTTATTTCTGTTTTTATTTGGTGGGAATGTTTAAACCATTTAGTTCTGAAATTTTCCAATGTGCCATTTATATTGGTAACTACAATAAACAGCTCTCATACATTACTTTGTCCAGATTGAGATGTGTGAGAATGGGAATGAGCAGTGCTACAAAGAGGAAGTAGATAATCCAATTTTCATCATTTTCTACTGAAAATACATTGAAATTTTCAGATAAGTGAAGGTCAAAGGCCAGAGGGCCTGTGAATGTGAGTCTTGGTCTTCAGTTTTTGGTGTTATTGAGAAGTAGTAGACACTCTTAAAAAAAAAGTGGAAACTAGCAGGACAGATTTCAGTCATTAGGAAGTTATGCCCCTGACAACATAGTGTGTGTGTGTGTGTGTGTGTGTGTGTGTGTGTGTGTGTAGGGGGGGAGGGAGGCTCTTTCTCTTCCTTTCTTTCTCTTCCAACTAGGAGATGAAATTTCTTCTACTACACACTAGCACCACAGCATATTAAAGTCACAAAAGCACAGGACCAACTGACAATGGGCTGAAAGATCTAAAATAAACTTTCATTAAATATGTTAGGTATTTTGTAACAGCAACAGAACACTGACTAACACCAGCAGTGTCAGTTATCTTCCATCTTCTGGTCAGTGATAGCCCCAGGGTAACAATGTCTAGAGTGATTAGAAGCCTTACCCTGAGGGCAGGAACAAAGAGTCTTTTATTTGGCAACCAGGACTACATTCAAAAACACATGTTCCTCTGACTCATTCTACAGAATAATGAAATCTAGGCATCAGATGCATTATGGTAAAATTTTGTAGGCTAGTCTGAGAACGTAGGAAGACAGTAAATATAAAAATAAGCTCACATTGTACTTATAACCATCCTGGCAGGAATGAAGACAGTCTATAGAGACATTTGTGTCCTTCATTCTGGTTATCAGACTATTGAAACAATGGACTTCAAGAAATTAAAATTTCCTCAGAAGTCTTGTACTGGGAGAGGAATGAGCTGGAACACTAGTGTCAGCATGAGGTGGGAGGTTGTCTCCAAGATAGTGATTTTACACAGTTCAGGCAGCTTGTGCAACCACTCTGCAGGAAAGAGAGACCCTGAGGGGTGGTGCTATCACAGCTTGACTAGGACTGCTGAACTGCGCATACCTCTCCTGCTCTATTTAAATAAAACCTCATGTTGGCACCATGAAGAGGAACTCTGTGTATGTGTGAGTGTGTGTGTGATTGTGGGCGTATGTGTTTGTGTATGTGTGTATCACTGGACTTCTTTGTTTTGCTTCCTAAAGTGTGAATAAATCTCCTTTTTCTGCTTTTCACTAGTACTTTATTTCTTTAATTGGCTTGCCGACAATGGATGGAAGAGCTTAGCTTCTTCAGGTCTCTAGGACCCAAGTTCTGACTCTAGGAACTACAGTAACAAGCTGGAAAGATTTGTTTTCTATCTGGAAAGAAATTCAGACAATGGCAGTCTTTCCTGTCATTACGGACTTGTGCTCATGATAGTTAAGAGGAACCAAGGAGCAAGTTGACACTAAGACATTATTCCCCAGAATAGAAAAATAGCTTTCAGAATTCAGATCCACCTGCCTAAAGATACCTATGCAGAACAGCATTGAAAGCATTCATTTGCAAAGAGATCTCCTACCTACATGCTGCCTATTTGTAGGTGGACATCTTGGCACAAATGTCCTTGGCACATATTGGTAGCAAAACAGGTAACAACAGTATTTCCAGAAGGCACACAAATCCCAGTGTAACATAACAGAAGCTATTTATCTATATCTAAATTTATATCTATCTATCTATCTATCTATCTAGCATTAATCTATCATCTATGATCTACATATTTATCTGCAGCAGTTTGCCTGCATGGTTGTTGATAAATCACCATCAAATGGCTTAAGGGAACAAGGAATTTATTTTCTCTTAGGATTACTAGTTACAGTTCTCAGTCCAGCTTGATAGGAGAGCATGCACCAACACGGGGCTGAGGAAACTGGCCACACCATGACCACATAACAGCTGAGAGAGGGACAATCCTAACTTGCCAGACCAGCATGTCTGGCCAAGTGTATAGAAGGATGCCAACTTCCTCAACCAACTCTCTGTATTTTAGTCACCTGTTCAGGGCCTAGTCCCACCCACCATGGGCTGGGTCTGCCCCATCAACTAGACAATCTCCTTCAGGTTCACTCTGGCTTAACTCAACTACTAATTCTCTACAAATATGCCCAGAGCTCCAACCCTCAATCATCAAGTTGATACCTGTACATAACCATGATACTATTTATTTATCCTCTCCTTATGTATCTATGTATTTATCATCTATTTGTTTATCTATTTATCCATCTACCTATCTATCGACTTATCTAATTTATCCTTTCTAGTCTCTGTGCCATTAACAATTGATGAGAAGCCAGATAAGGTAATCCCATGCATTCCAAAGGCTGAGGCAGGAAAATTACAAGTTCAAAGCTACTTTAGAATAGAAAGAAGGAATCTCTCAAAATCAAAAACAATCTAGAATTGACTGAGGATTCAAATGATGTTTTGTGCATGGGCCAGAAAAATTAAAAGTTTCCAGTTTTTTACATAATAACTTATAAAGTTATCCTGTTCCTAATGAGCTAATTTTGAAGTAAATTATCTGTTCAAGAATAACTAAGTGCTTACTGTAAAATCAAAGGAACAAAAATTTTAAAAAAGCTATTAGGAAAGTGGTTAAGAGAGGTGCCAAATGCCTCTTTAATAAATTGCATTCCCTTAAGAGGCAATAAGTAATGGACTACAGCATCACAAAGATAATGGCATTCTCCTTTTTAACATTCTTTTTTAATTTAAAAATAAATCAATGTGAAATAAGTACTTTCTTTTGGAGCTAGAAAATCTTCAAGGAGGAAGTGGAGTATAAATAAAAGTATCTGTAAATGATTCATTTTAACCAAAAGGAAATAAAATGTGGGTCACAGTCAGTGTATTTAAGATATATTATAGTTGTTTTTGTTTTTCATTTTGAAATTACTTTAAAAGTAAGTTATATATTTGAGTTCCCAACAAAATTGAGAAGTATGTGTAAAGAATTATTATACCCCCAAACCAATATTCATAGGTTCTCCCACCATAAATATTTTTCACTAAAATGGCACGTTTGTTGCAAATGTTGAATCTAGACTGACATATTAAAATCATCCAAAACCCGTAGTTTCATTAAGGTTTATTCTTTATGAGTCTTGGCAAATAGCAATTGCCCACCACTATAGGATTATTCAGAGTGTCTTCTGAGCTTGCAAAGTCTTCTGTATTTCACATATTTATCCTTGTCTCTATATGACTTGTTCAATAGCTGATATATACATTTTTTAATATTTTCCCAATATTTCCAGAAGTGTCTGTCATTGTAATGACACAGCCCGTTCAGATTGGCTTCTTTCACTTAGTAACAGGAATTATCTTTTCTCAAGAGCTATCACAAAGGTGTTCTAAGCTCTTTTGAATGGGTGTTGTGTTGTTGGATACAGAATATATATCAAACTTTGGGGATTGGTTTGGACAGTTTAGGTAAGTCACTTTCTTTACTAAGTCTTGATTTTCTCATCTCCTTAAATGAGGTTCGCCATGATACTTATCTCACTAATTTGACCATATTGCTATAAATACAAGGTTTCTCTTGTAGAAAATGAATGTAATAATACCTCACAGGGTTGCTGTATGGATTAAATCTTTAGTGGGTATGAAGTGTTTAGTTCTACACCTGGACTATGTGACAGACTCTGCTCTGTTAGCTACAATGATATTTTTATTATAATGTATGCTGAATTAAGTTACACAAGCTATTCAGCTATTCAGCTCTGAGCCTTGTTCTATGGGTACAATTTCTAAATGATGCATCAGCAAGGAGTTCTGTCCTCCTGATTCCTTCATAGAATCAGCCAGTGGGAGGTCCTGGAAAATTGAAAAGTGCCATAGGTTTTGTTTACTTCCTTCAGCTTCTTCTCTTCCCACTTATAATTGTGGCTGCATTTGTTTCTGAAGGACAAAATTCTGAGAGTAAAACTGTCCATTATAGAATAACTGATTTTTTTTGTTTTAATCGTGTCAATATCTTACAAGAAATTTCTTAAATACCTTTCAAGCAATTTAAAAAGTTTTCCTTATTCCTTATCAGGGGAATGCATACTGTGTGACTTTCACATTAGTTCATATGATTATTACTTTTCACATGACAAAATACTCAGCATATCAGAAATCAGGAGCCAGAAGCAGCTGTAAAAATTTTTCAGATTAATACTTAACATCCTTCTACATCCAATACTGACCAGGATTTATTAAGTTCTACTTATATGCTTGATTTGTTTTAAAGTGAAAAAATTGAACTATTCGTAAAAACATTCAAATCTGATTAGAAATAGAAAAAAACATCTGTAAGAAAGACTGACCATAAGGCTGGGGAGATGGTTCACTTGTCGAGTACTTTCCACATAAGCACAAGGACTTAAGTTCAGTCTCTACCACCCATATAAATGACAGAAGCAGCAGTATACACTTACAGTCCCAGTGCTAGGAGACAAAGACCGGACGATGGATCCCTGAGACTGGCTGGCCACACAGTCTTGAGAAACAGGGGAGATTCAGTAAGAAGCTTTGTCTTAAAAATATAACTAGGCTTATGATGGAGGAAGAAACGAACTTTAAGCTACACATATATACATGGACACACATATGAAAAATCATATACATACACAAGCACACATACACAAAGACTGATTGACTTTTCCTTAAGTTTTAAGATCCCCAAAATGTAACCACAGCAAAATTTTTAGGATCTTACTTATAATGCGAAGACAAACTTAACGTGTAGTTAATGGTAATAGCTTTTTTTTCTTTTTTGGAGAGGTATTTTCCACAGTTTCACATATCTTTTTCTGGACTTCTGAGACAAAAAAAAAAATCTCACCAGGAAACATCATTTTTTCTTTTCTTTTCTTTACGTCTCTCTTCTTTTTCTTCTTCCTTTCTCCTTCCTTCCTTCCCTCCCTTCTTCCTTCCTTTCCTTCTTTCTTTTTACTTTCTTTTGCTAATAGCCCAAGGAAATTTGAATCTTTGCTAAAAGAATTTTTTCCATTTTGAAAAAATTAACAACTGGATGTTTTCATTAAAAATTCCCCTATATTGTAATAAAGAATCTATTCCACTTCAAACCTTAAAAATTAACAAGAATAAGAGTACAGAAACTATAAAAGTAGTACTGATATGTTGTAGTTAGCCTGCATGGTTGCTGATAAATCGCCATCAAATGGCTTAAGGGAACAAGCGGTTTATTTTTTCTTGTGATTGTCCGGTTACAGTTCTCAGTCCAGCTTTACAGGAGAGCTCACACCAACACCAGGGCCGAGGAAACTGGCCACATTATCTCTACATAATAGCTGAGAGAGGGACAATTCTTACTTGCCATCATAGCATGCCTGGCCAAGCATACACAAGGTTGCCAACTTTCTCAACCAGCTTTCTGTATTTTATTCCAGGGCCTAGTCCCACTCACCATGGCTGGGCTTTCCCCATCAGCTAGACGATCTCCTGTAGGTTTGCTCTGAGCTTATCTCAACCACAAATTCTCTACAAATGTATCCAGAGCTCAAACCCTCAACTGTCAGGTTGACACCTGTGTCTAAATATGACATGACATTACTTTCATGAATGAAATTGGTGTGTGTATAGGGAGTGTTCTCTCCAGAGCATTCTGTAACATAGTTGCCTACCTTAGTTTTTGGTCGAGTTCCACCAGACATTTGGTTTGGTACACCATCAAGATATTTCCAGGTCTGTTTCCACAAATTACTTTCTTTTGATACTCTCTTAAAAGAGTACTCCTCAGGTTTATAAACACCTATGGAAAGCAAATTTAAACGGTTTTGATAACATACAAATAATTACTCCTAGATAATAATTCAAGAAAATCAAATTCTATGTGCCAATAAAACACATTTGAAAATACAATGGGTCTTAATGATGTCTGAAAACAATTTAAAAATTAAAATTACTTTACTCTATAAAGATAAAATATTAATATTTTGGGTATTATTAAAAATTTTTAAAGCAGGCATGGCATGGGATGCCCACCCACCTGACCCCAACCCTGAAGCAGGCACTATGGACCTGGTAAGGATCATGTGCCATGTACTCCAAACTCTCAGTAAATTCTGGCACAGACTAGACACCACAAGAATCACCAAAGGGGGTTATAGATGAACCTCAGCCAATAGAAGACCACAAGAATCATACTATTGAAGAAGGGACAGCCATATCACATAGCCATAAGATCCAAATCCAGAGGAGTGTTCCCAACAACAGCCAAAGTAAAGGTAACCTTATCTGACTCAGGAAAGCCAAAAGCAAATACCAAAGAAAACAGTTAAAGCCTTAACACAAGATGCACAAGTAACATCGTAAAGCCACAAAAATACACTAAATATCACAAAAACATGTCTCCTAGAAAAAAACACCAATCCCTTATGATAGATTCAAATGAGAAAAACCTCCTGAATACCAGCCAGGAACACTCAACATGCAGGATAATGTCTTCCACTGAAACATTACTAATATGATCAACAAACTTTGAGAAGAACTACAAGAGGAATGTGACAGATGACAAAAGGAATATTAGAATTCAGAGAGGACATGAATAAGGATATGACATTATATGAAAAGGAAAATAATAAAAAATTATCAGATATGTAAAAGGAAATAGAGGAAACAAGAACAAGTATAGAATAAGTGAAAAAGCACTAAACTAAATTCTACTGGAAATCAAAGCTACACTAACTGAAATTGAAAACCCAGCAGAGTATCTGTATGTGATACTCACAGAATGAATCAGATAGATGATAAAATATCATATCTGGAAGATAACTGATAGAATAGAACCATTCAATTAAAGAAGCTGAAATAAAACTTTAAAAAACCCTAAAAGTAATATTCAAGAACTACAAAATACCATGAAGTAGCCAAACATTTGCATTGATGGAAAAACCAGAACAAGAAACCTAAGAACACTCTCCAGTTCAAATAGTTCAGATAATCATTTAAATTTATTATTATTATTATTATTCAACTGTGTGCATATGCATGTGTATGTGCGCACGCACGTGTGTCTGTGTGTGCGTGTGTGTGTCTGTGTATGTGTAGAACCACGGACGAATTCACGAACCTCCAGAGACGCCTCCACCTCCTTCTGCCCTGGGATTCACAGGCTCCGCCCTACCAGGACCAGAAGCGCAGGTCGCCCCCCGCTTCCACCTGGCGTCTATACGTGGGATCTGGGATCGGAACTCAGTACCTTCCGCCTGCAAGGCGGAGGCTTAACCCCTGAGCCACCTCTCCAGCCCATATTTCAGATAATCATAAATGAGAACTTCCCACACCTAAAGATAGAGAGCCCCATTCAAGTATAAGATGCTTGTTGCACACCATCCAGATATGACACAAACTAGGAATACAGCAAGAAAAAATGACAGTACAACATCACAGATACAGGACAAAGAGAATGTTCTGAGAGCTGCAAGAAAGAAAACCAAGTCACATTTAAAGTGTGAGTAAAAGTGAGAGTAAAAGTTGACTTTTCAATAGAAGCAGTAAAAGCCAGAAGAACTTGTAGAGACATTCTTTATGTCATGAAGGATCACAAATGCCAACCCAGGTTGCTATATCCAGCAAAACTATTAGTCAAACTTGAAGGTGAAAGATATTCCCTGATAAAAATAAAGTTCTTGTCTACCAAACCAGGCCAGCAGAAGATTGTCTCAAGACAAATGAAATTGGCCAAAACACTCAAGAGGATAAAAGGGAAAAATAATGCCATTACAACTACCAGGCATAAAATTGCCAATACAAAAACAAATAAACTCAAGAAATGACAGGAATCAACAAAAGTTGTTCAATTATAACCTTAATCAACTCCTCAATCAAGAGATACAGGCTAACAACATTGATTAAAAGCCACAACTGTGCTGGAGAAATAGCTCATGGGTTAAGACTCTGCCTCATAAGCAGAATGTCCTGGGTTTGGATTCCACATCCCATGCAAAAATAACATGCAGAAACTATGGTGGCCTGTACTTCCAGCCCTGGTGGGCAGAGCCTGAGAAAATCCAGAGAGAAGCAAAAAGGAGGTAGAAGCAATCCAGGATGATTCTTGAAGTTACCCTTGGTCTTCCAAGGGACACACAAATGTCCTCTGACACACGCACAAATAAATATTTTTTTAAAAGCTATCAATTTGCTGCCTCCAAGAAACACACTTCTCCTTGAAAGATAGGCGCTATCTCAGAGACAAAGGATGACTAAAGTCACTCCAAGCTAATGCAGCTAGGAAACAAACAGTAGTAATCTCAATATCTGATAAAACAGACTTCAGGCCAAAATAAATCATAAGAGACACAGAAGGATACTTCATATCCATCAAAGGAATAATACATCTAGAAGAATTCACAATTTTACACTCTAAACATAGGCTCCCCACATTTGTTAAGCAAACAATACAATATGTGAAGCAACAAATCAACCTAAAGATGATAATAGTAGGGAATTCAGTACCCCATCCTCATTGATAGTCAAAAGAACAAAAAAATGAATAGAGATATACTGCGACTAAACCAAACCATAAACCAAATGGATCTTACAGACATCTATTGAACATTCCATCCTAATACCAAGGAATACGAATTCTTTTCAGCAGCTTGTGGAACTTTCTCTAAAATATGCTATATGTATACATAAATATATATGTATATTAGGTCACAAATCAAGTCTCCACAAATATAAGAAAATTTAAATAATAGAAAGTACACAAACTCTTGGAAGCTTAACATGTAACTGAATAAGGAATGGGTACACACAGAAGTAAAAACAGAAATTCAAAAATTCCTAGAACTCAATCATAATGAAAATATATCATATCAAAACTTTTGTGTTATGATGAAGGCAATCCTAAAAGGAAAGTTTATAGCATTCAATGCCTACAAAAAAGAAGGAAATATCACAAGTAAACAACATATCAATGCAGCTTAACCTTTAGAAAAACAAGAAGAAATCAACTCCAAAAGAAATACACATGTGGAGATTAGTAAGATCAGAGGAGAAACAATTGAAATTGAAATAAAGAAAACAATACAAAGAATTAATTAAACAAGTAGCTGGTTCTTTGAAAACTTTAACAAGATCGAAAAAACCTTAGATAAATAAATCATAACTCCCCTCAAGAAAGAAAACAAAATTAGAGAGGAAAAATGGAGCTACCACAACATATGTGAAGGAAATTCAGAGAATCATAAGGTCACTCTTCAAAAATTTATAAACCATCAAATTTGACAATCACGAAGAAAAGGATGGATTTCTAAACATATACAACATACCAAATTAAAACATGATGAATTGAATGATTCACACACTTCTATAACAAGTGATGAAGTTGAAGCAGTAATTATGATTCCCCTGCCCAAAAAGTCCAGAACCAAATGAATTCAGCCCAGAATTCTATCAGATATTTAAAGAACAATGAACAATAGTACTCCTTAAATTATTTCAAAAAATAGAAAAGGAAAGAACAATTTAAAAATCTTTCCATAAAGCCAACATTACTGATTTCAAACCAAATAAAGATACAAAAAAAGGAAACCATAAGCCAATCTCATTGATGAACACAGATGCAAAGAACCTCAGCAAAATTTTGACAAACCAGATTCCAAAACATATCAAAGAGATTTTTCACTATCACCAGGTTGGGTTTATATATACATATATATAATATACAATATATAATAAATATATAATATGAATAATGTAGGTAAATTAATAAGTATAATTCACCATATAAAATGCAAGACAATAATACATGATTTAATTTATGATGAAGAAGCTTTGGACAAAATCCAGCACCCTTTATAATAAAGACCCTGGAGATAATAGAGATGAAAGGAATATTTATCAACACAATAAAGGCCATAAACAGCAAGTCAATGGCAAAAGTCATCCTAAATGGTGAAAAACTGGAAGTATTCTCATTTACATTAGGAGCTAGACAGGGATGTCCACTTTCACCACTTCTATTCAACATTGTACTTTAAGTCTTAGCTAAGCTATAAGAAAAGGGAAATAAAAGGAAAAGAAGAAATCAAATTATTCCTGCTTGTAGATGAGATGATCCTATATCTTCAGGACCACAAGGATTCTGGCAGAAAACTCCTAGAACTAAAAAATAAGCTCAGTATATCACCAATGATGAAGAAAGCAAGAAAAATCTAAGAGAAGCAATATATTTACCATAGTGTCTAAAAAAAGGAAATTCTTTGGAATAAACCTAACCAAGGATATGAAAACTCTATGCAATTAAAACTTTAAAACTCTAAAAATTAGATTGCAGAAGACACCTGAAAATGTTAAGACTTCCCATGTTCCCAGATTGGCAGAATTAACATTGTTAAAATGACTATTTATCCGAAGCAACATACAGATTCAACACAATACCAATCAAAAGTCCAACCAATTCTTCACAGATACTGATAAATTTCAAAGTTCATATGGAAACATAAAAGGCCCAGGATAGCAAAAAGATCTGAGTAATAAAAACTTTGTGGGACGTAGCACCATACCAGACCTTAATCTATATTACAAATCCATAGTAATAAAAACAGAATCATTAATGGTTCCTAAAAAGAGATATAGACCATAGTATTAGAAGTGAAAACTCAAATATAAATGCATACACCTAAAGTCAGCTGATTCTTTACATAGGGGCTGAAAACCCCAATTGGATAAAGGACAGCATTTTCAACAAATGATGCTGAAAAATTGGATATCTCTATGCAGAATAAAACTGAACTCTTATTTGTCACCTTAAATGAAAATCCAAATGAACTCCAAATGAATCAAAGACTTCAATGTTAGACTAGAGACTTTAAAACTCCAAGAAGAAGAAATAGGGAACAGCCTCGAACTGATTAGCTTTAGTCAGTATTTTTTTCAATAGGGCCCCAAAATCCACAGGAAATAAGTTCACACTAAACAAGTGGGACTACATGAAATTAAAATCTTTTGTTCAGCAAAAGAAACTTATTCAAGCAAAAAGGCAACCCATGGAATGAAAGAGTATTTTCCCTAACCACACATCTAATATCCAGACTGTACAAGGAACTAAAATAATTAAATACCAAGAAAGTAAACCACTCCATTAATAATGGGCTATAGAACTTAAAAGAAACTTTTCACAAGATGAAATTCTATGTATAATAAACATACTTTTAAAATGTTCTATCTCCCTAGCTATTAGGGAAATTATAATCACACTAAAATGTCATTTCATTCCAGTCAGAATGGTTAAGATCCAAAACATAACAATAGCAAATGCTTTCATGGATGTGGGGAGAAAGGGACCCTCATACATTGCTGGTGGGAATTTAAGCTCATATAACCCCTTTGGAGATCAAATTAGAAGTTTCTAAAAAAGTTAAAAAGTGAAATATCATATGACCCAGCTATATCACTCCTGGGAATAGTCTCAAAGAGCACTGCATCCTGCCACAGAATCATATGTACAACCATGTTCATAGTAGCTCTTTTTACATTATCAGGGAAATTAGACCAACCTAAATGTCCAACAGTTTACAGATGATTATTGAAAATGTGGTACAGATACATAATTGAATACTATTCAGCTGTCAGGAGAAATGGACTAGTAAAATTTGCCAATAAATGGATGGAGCGTGAAGAAATTATAGAATGAAGTATCCCAGACACAGAAAGACGCCACATCGTCTCCCTTAGAAGTGGATTCTATTTGGTTTGATGTAGTCAAATAGAAACTCTTACAATAACCTCAAACCCAAAGGGACACAAGCTAAGGAGGTGGAAGAAGATTTCAAAAGAGTGGAAACAAAAGAATACAGGCTAATAGATAAATAAGGTATTTATAGAAAAATGTCTTAAAGAGAAGTCCTATTCCTTAGCAAAGAGTGGGGTTAGCCTCCAGGTAATCAACCACCTGCTTACTAGCCCCTTAAATCTCTCTGTCCAATATTGGGGAGCACAATGCCCAGTAATGTAAACCAGTCTAAACAACGGTGGAATAGGATAAAATTGACACTAGACAAGATCAGATGTCAACACTAACCATAAACTCAATAGTAATACACCACCTAAACTCCTCTTGTTATATTTTTAGGTAAGAAAAGATCTCAACATCCAAGCAAGAAGCAGCCTATTGCAAAGGAAGACCATGAAATAGACATCAGCCACCAGGGTGCAGAACATTGGTGTCCCTAAAACACTCAACCCAAATCAGGCCAGCCAAACCTCCTTCCATTCTAAGGCTCAGAGACTCTTATGAAAGAGGGGGCAGTAAGATTGCAAAGCTTGAAGGTAGGGAGGTACACTACTGGCCAGGTTATTCCAGTCATGACAGGCCTACTGCATCCATTAACTCACTGTAATGAGACCTACCCTCACCAGACCTGCACAATGGCTGACATATTAACATTCCCCCATGAACCAGCGAGGAACTCAGGAGAAATAATTACATGCAGTGGGAACCTTAGGGGTAAGGGCTAGACAAGTGAAAGGGGGCGTCTTTATTTATGGGTCTACCCAAGGAAGAGCCACTAAAGCTGTCACAGAGGCCTGATCTGCTGCTAGAGCAGACAATCCAAAGGAAACTTGGTGGGAGAGAGAGAGATGGATTGGTGAAGGGAGGGGAAGGTGGGAGAGAAAAGTGGGATGGAGAGGTTAGGGAAGGGGAAAGTGACAACCACGCACTATGTTTGTAAAAGGAGAATTCTCAATAAAAGTTTTTAAAGCAAAACTAAGTCAGGTCTGTAATTCCAGGTATACAAGAAGTTGAGGTAGCAAGTTCAAAGCCTTCTAAATGAGTTATTATATATAAAGACAATCTTATAACATTTAAAAATATATTAAATATAGTCCAGTAACAGTACTTGCCATATATATGTGTGTGTATATATTTACATATACATGTGTATATGTACACATATACACATCTATGACATTTAGCAATGTTCTAAAATATACATATAGTGTAATAAGGCTAAATGAAGCTAATTATCTCACATATGTTGTGATTAAAATATTAAAATGCTTATTATTTATAAGTATCGTATAAGCTTATTATTTATAAGCATATTATTTATTAATTACAGTCACTATATTGTGCAGTTTCTTGAACTTATGTTCTCCTGGTAAACTGGAATTTTGTATATTTTGCCTGTCAAAGTTTGAAATAGCAGAATGTAATTCTTTCAACCCGGCATTATTCCCTTCATATATAATTCCACATAATTCCAGACCATGTGCTATACTACTGCGGAATAAATCACAAAATTACATTTACAAGGGTTATCCAAGTAAAATGATTTGAAAATATATTAGCGTAGCATAGAGATTCCTAAACTTTCCAATTATAGGACAAGTTCTCCAGAGTGTAACAAATTCATTACTTTTACTAATGACCCCACAACTTGGAATTCTTTCACAGTTCTTTGTATCTACATTATATAAATATTTAAACACTTCTATTCTAATGTTCTGTCCTGGCCTAACTCATATGGAGAAAGTATTAGGTCCTGAAGAAATAGGAAAATGTGACTTTTTCATCTAACTAAAAATGTACTCATAGAGCATGAGTGGTTTTTAAAAATATTTTATTTATATGTGTGTGTGTATGTGTGTGTGTGTGTGTGTGTGTGTGTGTGTGTGTGTGTGTGTGTGTATCAGAAGGCACTGTGTATCCCTGTGGAGGACTAAGGGTGACTTTTGGGAATCATCTGAATTGCTTCTATCTCCTTCTTGCTTAGCTCTGGGATTTACCACGCTCTTCTGGGGCTGGAAGTGTGGGCCGCTGCCTTTTCGCCTGATATTTTTACATGGTACTTGAGATCAGAACTCAGGACCTTCTTTTTGTGAAACAGAGTCTTACCCTCTGAGCCATCTCTCCAGCCCAGAGTGTTTTTTTTCTTTCTAATATGTATGGAAAAGAGAAAATCTTGTATAATCAGACTTGTAAGTGAATCTTAGAACTGCCCAATACTAGCTATACAACACTGACCTTTACTTCCTCAGCCTAAATTTACCTATAAAAGCAATATTTTTGACAGTTATTTAGCAGTTCTTTTTGCCTGTCAAATTTTCCCAAGGTGATATGAGTAGGTAGGATGAGACCAAGCTTATGCAGAACATTTAAATATGCTTCTTAAATTTGTTTTTACTCATTGCTTGTATCAACTTCCCTATGGAGAAAATAATTGGATATGATGCTGCTGATAATGCTGGTAGTTCATATATTTACATCTTTTTGAGACAATCTTCCAATTTGCTCTTGGCTGTAGAAATGTAACAGGAAAAATAGGTGCCTGGAAAGACTTTGAAGGACATAAAGAATGTGTTTTTATTTCTACCACTGAAAAAGACTACAAAAAAACTTAAGAATCTCATGTACTATTCCAAATACTAAATACTAAAGAGAATGAATATTCTTAAAATTGAGGAGAAAAAAATAAACAAAAAATTAGATTACCTGAAACAGGCATCCTGGAGAGCTGATTATAGAAGGTATCTGTTGAGTTGACCAATTAGTACAGCTCTTTCCACCATCGATGATGTCACTTCCTAACACCTGGTATGCATGTAGTTGAACAGGTGCCCACAGGAGTGGCCATGACAGGCACCTTTGTCAAATGAAAATGATACTAGTAGCTCATACAATAGGTGGTGTGGCTGCATAAAATTCTCACAGGCACTACTGCTGCATTGCTTTTGTAAATTTGCAATATAGCATGTCAGGATGATCTTGCTTTTTTTTGTCTTAAATTTCAACTGTGTCTGATTCATGATAAAAGCACATAAAAAACAAGATTGTGTGTCTAATATTTTCATGCCTATTGCCCAACATTGTCTCTCTCTTCCCTCTCTCTCTTCATATATATGCATGAGTGGTGGTGTATGTACACCCGTATTGAATTGGGTGTCCTGCTCTATCACTCACTCTCTGCTGTTTTTCCTGGAGACAAGGTCTGTCACTGAATCTGGTGGCCAGCAAGCTGCAGTGATCTCCTTCCTCCTAACTCCGTACTTCAGTACTGGGGTTACAGTTGTGTTCAACAGTGTCTGACTTTTTTTTTTTTCAATTGTGCGTGTATGCGTGTGTGCGCGTGTATGTATATATGTGTGTGTATGTGTGTAGAACCACAGACGAATTTGGGAACCACCATGGACCACCTCCACCTCCTCCTTGTTTACCCTGCCCGGGGCTTCACAGGCCCTGCCCTACCAGGACCAGAAACGCAGGCCGCCCACACTTTCGCCCAGCGTCTATATGTGGGGTCTAGGATCCAACTCAGGACCTTCGGCCTGTAAGGCAGAAGCTTAACCCTGAGCCACCTCTCTGGCCCCTGTGTCTGACTTTTAATAAGGGTGTTTACAATGTGAAGTCAGGTCCTCATGTTGGCAGCAAGTGCTTTTACCCACTGAGCCAGATTTTTAACTTTTCAATAACTCTAGAAGGTGAGTTTTGTTTGCTTGATTTTGCAAAAACAATTCTTAAAGAGCATAAGATGCTTGGCTAGGATCACACTGAGATGAAGAGCTCAGATTTCTTGAAGTAATTTCTTTATCACATCATCTATTTCCCTCTACCATTTCCCCTTCCCTTCCTACTTATCCCTCTTTCATTAGTCTGAGTCTGGAACCATGAATATAATAATTGCTCTGCCTTTGGAATGTTCTGAGGATCTGAGCTATAAATGATGTCAAAATCTTCTAGGTTTTTTATTAGAACAATTGCAAATATTAGCTTAATAGTAAAAGGGGGAAAATGTTTTCTTCCCTGAGGGAGAAAAATAAAAACAGCTGGGAAAAAATTTCAGCTTTGATTCTGAAATAAATTTTTTCTTATATTTTAGCTTCTGTGACTAAATTTTTAAGTGGGTCAATTTCAAATTTTTGTACTGCAATCAACTGAAGAATGTTCTTTTAGATTTTACATCTCCATGGGAAGCAATCTTTGAATTTTTGAATTTTATGTTTTCCTCTTAGGTCTTTATTAATTGCTTACTTTTAAGGTTCACATACTATTTAAATAAGGTTTCTTCTTCAAGACCAAAAAAAAAAAAAAAAAAAGGGTTTTGGGCTGGTAAGAGAGCTCATAGGGTACTTGTGATTGCACAACAGCCTGAGACGCTGAATTCAGTCACTAAAATCCAAATACAGATGAAAGAGAAAACCAACTCTACCCATAAGCTTTCACCTCCATATACACATTTGTACCCTTGCATATGTATCACACACACACACACACACACACACACACACACACACACACACACAAATATAAGGTTTTATTTTAAAAGCGTATTTGTGCCATGAATTTTGAACATATGATTTCTGTAACTGCATTCAATTTGCAAATGGAGAAAGTCGTTTTGTTGAGAATGCATGGCTGGAAAGCGATGGAGCTGGAACTCCTAACTGCTTAACTGTCTGCCCAGTCTCATTCTTCATCATTTTCTTGTTCAAACCATAACAGATCACTTGCAGTGGGACTTGCTGTAATCTCTCTTATGCAATTTAAAACACAATTTAAAAAAAATTTGGCTTGCATAAGTATGTATTTAGGTGGTGTGTGTGTAAGAAGGTACTGTATGTGTCTGTGAATGCCAAAGGGTGACTTTGGGAATCATCTTGGATTACTCTATGTCCTTACTGTTTTTCTCTGGGTTTTCCCAGACTTAGATTTCCAGGGCTGGAAGTGAACACTACTGCCATTTCCATCAGGTGTTTTTACATGGATCTGGGATCCAAACTCTGGTCCTTTTGCTTTCAAGGCAAATTCTGAACCCTCAACTCTTTCTCCAGTTCCCCCTCCCCAAACAAAAGTTTTTAAACACCACCTTTACAGTCAGTCATTTTCTAAAGTTACTAAAAACATTATCCATAAAATTTTGAACAATGTATAAATAAACCTTGTCATATAAAATGAAGAATTACAAGAGACCAACAATGCAATTCTTTTCCTAATCCTTAAATGATTTTTCATATAAAGAGATCATAGTTTTATCATAAAACATTTGTGTTTATCAAAATACAGTAAAATTTGGGTGGTTTGTTATTGATTTACTACTGAATACTACAGAAAAACAGAAAATTCTTTTACTCATTTTGTTCTTTTTCAAAACAAAATAAAAATACACATAAATAGCATTTTTAATCTAAACCATTCTTAAGCTTTTAGAGAGTTAAATGAATTTTAATTTTTATATGATAATGTAAATTATATCATATCACTCATTAATTTTCTCACGGGAGAGAATCTTACTAATTAACATGTTTAGTGAAAGGTAAAGTATAGGATCTGATAAGAAATGAGAATACTTAAAAACTGAAGAACATCATAGTAAATTTACTAGAAGCCCAATTTTCTTAATATTTTTGAAAATCCATGTTTGAAAATATATATTCATATCAATATTATTATTATTCAGAAAAAAGTATAAGGCTAAGAGTCGTGTTTTACTTATTTTTCATGTAGATTTGTCCTACATATTAAGAAAGAACTACCTTCAAAGAACATTCAAAACATAATAAAATTTAAGCACAAATGATAGCTTTCCCATAATGATGTAATTTGAACTGAATTAGTCTTTGACATTGTTTCTAATCTCATTTATTATAATGAAGGGTTAATTTTCTTATTTGTTGAATAACTAAAATGACAGCATGAGTACAGATTAGAGAAATGAGAGACCTTCTAAGTTGTTAATCTATTGCTGGTCACAAAGCTCTTCCATCAAAATAACATTTGCTCAATGTTGTGTGGTGACAGTAGGCTTCTGTGTAAATTCATATTGTGACCGTACCCATAATGTATAATACTGCAAGTTGCTTAACCTCACAACATCATTGTTGTTTCACTGCAATAAAATAGAGATGTTAATGGGGCTCACTATTGGATGCTATTACTTCCCCTTTTGTTCTTTGGTTCACCATTCACCTAAGTCAGCAATTCAGGAAGTCATAGATCTAATTGTGATATATACCCTGCAGGAGTTGTGACTATGCCATTTCTACTACATATCATGCTCTTCTTTGGTAGCAGAGTCTAGGCCAGACGAATGAAAAGTTTTTATAAGGTATTTTATAAGGTATTTTTATGCATATATCTCTTCTTCAATTATTCTCAAAGGTCCTAGAAAGGAAGGGCATGTCTTATACTCTTTTTGATTAGAATACTATATATAACTAGATTAAGAATCTTTAAAAATTGATTGACTACAAAATTACACATCAAAATAGGAATGGAGCAAGAAAGTCTGAAATTACACTGTTAGTTGAACTTAATTTTCATTTTTACTATATATTTCTCTTTGTGAGTAGAATATCTAATTATGCCCTAGCTAGATCATATAGCATAGAATTTGAAGGCTTTAAAAAACTAGTATCTTCCTTTGGGATAGTGAGAAGCTCAGTGAGTAAAATTGTTTGCTGCACAAGTTTGATGACTTGAGTTGGATCCCCAGAAACCATAAGGTGAAAAAAAAAATTGATCTCTGACCACACATACATTAAAAGAAAACTTCCTTTTTTCTGAAGCCCAATGAAAGCCATGTGATTTAACTGGATTATGCATTATTATGCATAAAGTTTGCCTCTGAGCATTGTTAAGAATGCTCTGCACAGAGCTGGGAAGATTGATGTTATGGGATAAAACACATGGCATGCACATGTGAAGACTGGTATTTTGACTCCCAGAACCTACATAAAGACCTAAAAGCCACCTGTAATCTCAAATACTGGGGAGGAGGTAGGGACAAGGAATTACTGGGGCAAGCTTGCTAGCTAGGCTAGTTGAATTGCTGGTTCTGGGTTCAACTAAGGGATCCACTTAATAAATGAAGAGTAATCACAATGAGCACATGACATCAGCTTTGCCACACATAGATGCCCATGCGTTGCTTCCAGGAATACATACATACACACACACATGCACTCCCCAACATATGCCACAAAAATTTTTAAAAATTCTCTACACCAGACAAGAAAAATAGGTGGTCAAAAGAAGCATGTTTTCCATATGATTTTAATAATTCAGCAGGTAGACTTTGAAACTCAACTTTAAAAAAATTCTTTTTTATCAATCATTAGAAATTCTAGTTAAAGATACTTGAAACACCATGCTTTATGTTTTTATTACATTTTTCATGCTTGCAACTTGAGCTCATGTAGTGTTATATGATGAAAAGAACATTTTATTTTCTAATTATTTCTTTTATACATAGAACATACTGCTGCAAAACTGTTAAAAGGTGGTTATAGGTTTCAGTGGTTCCTTGGATCTAATCTAATCACTAAATATCCTATGTTTGAACCATGAAAGTAGGAATTGGTTTACTAGAACACTACCATAAACTTTTTTTTTTATTATTGTACAAGTTATGGTCATCTGCCAACCAATTATTCTCTGCAAGTGAAACATGACCCCAAATATTCAAAGTAGAGCAAATTAAAATATTCTGTCCTTAATGAGAGAGCTCATTTTCCTAATCAATAACTTTTATAAGCTGTGAAAAAATATATAAGTAAAAGGAAAATGAGTTTATTATAGAAACCTGAGCACAATTAACCAAAAACAAAATAAAACTAAACTGAAAGGAAGTATTAAATGGAAACTTCAGCTGTTCTTTAAATTTAATATTGATGGTTCAAAAGCAGCTCAGAAGAGGTACATACATTCCTCTAAAATAACTCCATTTGAATTCTAGTCATTTAAAATACTTAAGTAGAAATGTGGTTTGTCACATAGAACAAGGAAAATGTATTTTTTAGTAATTTATAAGCAAAACTTCAAGAAGTAAATAACAGAGACAAATGCCATTTTTATTTTAACAATTACTTAATTATATAACTTAGAGATATAATAAGGGTCTGCTCCAAAAGAGGAGAAAGTTCTTAGAATTTACTGGTTGCTCTTGCATGAAGGCCAACTTTTCTTAGAACATAAAACATTATATTCTTCTCTTATCACAAAAACTGAAGTAAATATGTTCCAGCCTTCAATATGATCATTTGTGCTTTGAGGATAAAGGGGACTTTGCACTCTTATTTATGGCTTCTTCACATTTCTCTACAATAACCCCATTCAGAGAAATAAAAGGCACATTTGTTTCACTGATTCTATCTAAGTGCATTATGAAAGGCAAGATAACTGCCAGAAAATCTATACTTAAATTATTGGCATGTAGAACTGAACAATCCTGTATAGAACATGTAGAGGTCAGACTTAATACTACATCCAGACCTCATCATGATCTGAGATAAGCTGATCTGGAGATTTGGGGGACATTAACAGAGAAGAGTTATGGGAAAGTGATTACATCTAACATTTCATCCTTAAGCTGTGCATGTTAGTAAGTTCAGTACAAATCATCATTGAGTCCCAGTGCTTAAAAAAGAAGAGCTAAAAATGTGGTAAACAAAATGTTGAACGAAGATGTAAATGGTAATGATTAAATTGAATGATGATTACTTCATATGTTATTATATCATAGGTATTTTTAAAATAATATTAAGGAATTTCAACAGTATACCATCATTAAAATCATTTTTTAGTCAATAAGTATAAGAAACTCTTTTACTTGTTTTAAGTTATATTTTATTCCATGAATCAATATAATAGAAAAGAATCAAATTAGGGAACTCAGAATTGGAAATTAGAATACTTGATTCTAAAACACTTATCACAGGAGAGTCTCCTAGTGATCTGCGTGTGGTATCAACAATTCAGTCCATATTTACCACACACTTAATAATATCCTTAGTAGGTGAGGATATGGTAAACAATGGTAATGGGGACCAGAGTACACATGATAAAAACACAAGCTAAGTGTCTTATGTTCAAGGCGCTTTTAGTTCTGTCTGGACTAGGGCAATCCTAAAAGAAGAAATGAAAAAAAAAAAATGACAAATAGTTCTTTTAGCGAACATTGAACTATAAATCATTCAGATTTCACTTTTAAGGAAACTGATTTTTTAAAATTTTTTTTATTATTATTTTTTCAATTGTGTGTGTGTGCATATGTATGTGTGTGCACGTGTGTGTGTGTGTGTGTGTGTGTGTGTGTAGAACCACGGACGAATTCGGGAACCACCACGGACGCCTCCACCTCCTTCTGCCCCGGGATTCACAGGCTCCGCCCTACCAGGAGCAGAAGAAGCTCAGGCCGCCCCCGCTTCCACCTGGCGTCTATACGTGGGATCTGGGATCCAAACTCAGGACCTTCTGCCTGCAAGGCAGAGGCTTAACCCCTGAGCCACCTCTTCAGCCCAGGAAACTGATTTTTGCCAGTACACCAAAGAATACTTTCTTGTGATATCTGATAGCAGTCTACACTCCAGCATCTGTCGGTGAGACTAGTTATTAATGATATATCAAAGTTCAAGCTCCTATTTGTTTTTCTCTTCTAAGAGAAACTGCACAATTACATTGCTATACTGGTTGTTAATAACAAAATTCTCATGCATACTATTTGTATTAGAACTGCCTTCTATTGAATTTTATTCTGGATTAAACTCATTAAGATTTCATTTTTTTCTGTTACATTTTATTTAGGTTGCAAAATCTATTTCAGCATGAAGTAAAACTATCAGTGAAAGGCCAAACAGCACAAAGCCTGACACTTGAAAACTATAGATGGTTAAGACTTTCCGAAAAGATTTTACCAGATTTGAATAGACAAATGACATAGTTGAGGCAGATCATTTTTTTTACATGCTAGTATATCAGTGCCATGTTTAGCATTTAAAAAGGCCCAAACAAAGTTTTCTCAATAAAATAGTAATTAGTCAAATCATATCAGTAGTATGGATTCTGAAAGATAATATTTTGGACAAGTTATGGCTGACTAGTCTCTAATGCTAAAATTAATTTTATAGAGTTATGAACAAAACATATTATGTATTGAGTATTTTATACATTTTATTTTTAAACCCCTAAATGACTCTAATATGTAGATATTATCTTCTTTGAATAATTAGGGAAATTGAAGCTCAAAAACTAAATTGATCATTTCCTTTTGTCCAGAAAATGGGGCACTGAGATGAAGTCCTGATCATTTGGCTCTTTCTAAGACTCTGTGAGAAATATTTGATGCAACTGCCCCTTGAAATTAAAACATCAATTTCATCTGTACAGGAAATTATTTCTTTACTGGTGTCTATAAAAAAGGTTATTTTTCTTGTCTGACTATATTATATTTTTAAACTTGAATATTGGACAATATAAATTCCTAGAAAACTAAAATTTGCAAAGCTTAATTTCAAGACACCATTTTAAAAAAAGAAAGGTCACACTGGAAAAAAAATCATTATTTCTATATTATATAACTCCTATAACTCAAGGCCAACAATTACATTAAATTCTGAACCAAGCTAGCCATGGTGGTCCATTATTGTAACCCTAGCACTTGGGAGGCTGAGACAAGGAGGGCTGTGAGTAGGATGAAATGAGCAAAGGTTGCATAGACACTCTGCCTTAAAATTTTCTTTCCTGAACAGAAACTTCACAAGAGACAACGCTATATTCAATAATAAAGGTAAAAACTGAAAATACCAAGGGTTGCTATAAGACAAGAAGACCCATTGTAAAACAGATGTACATATATTAGTGAGAATATGAGAAAACTCTTGGTTTACACTCAGATTTTTTTTCAATACAATTTGCAACTTAAGAATGGTTAATAAATATATGACGTACAGGGAAGATGAGAAAGTAGTTAAAAGTAAGCTGTTTGGTGGTGGTGGTTGTTAAAATGAGAACTTGCCAAAGCTGAAGCATTCAATAAAACATACTTATTCCATACATTTGTTCTGCAGTGTATAAACTATTTTTCCCTTTCATAAATTAGCCTTTTCCAGATCTGTCACAGGTATAGCTCTGGTCCCTCTTCAATGCTTTCCAGATTTTTCCAGTACTGGTTTTCCTTCTTTTCCCTTTGACAGGTTACCTCCTAGTCCTACTTCTGACCTCTTCTGAATGACTTATAATAGTATTTACATTTTCTCCTTGGCTTTTCCTTGAACCTGTATCATGGCGCCATTAAAACCACAATGAGATAGGCCTATGGGGTTCTCCTTGAAATTGACAAATTTTTGCCTGGCTTTCATTAAGTTACCTTATGGACCCAAGTAATTTTTAACAAAAGCAGTTTCCAAGTGTCTGTTATCATAACATTCTTTTCTTGCTGTTGTTGCTGTTTGTTGCTTTGCTAAAAGGAGTAGCTCTAGGAGGGAACAAACTACTAACATTTAGCTATAAGGACATATCAAATTGCCATCTAAGCACTTATATAAACAGGTTAGAGCTGTTGACATAAAAGCTTTCTTTCACTAAGGAAAGTGTTTAATACAGAGACTCACAACTGACCGAAAAGCAGAGTAAATGACTGGAGTTCTGAGATCTCAGCAGTATAGCTGAACCCTCAACTAAGGCAAGTAAGAGTGTACGAGATGAAAGTGGGAGAGTGCTGCAGGGCAGGATCTTTCAGACAGGACAGGGTTATTGTACTCCTGTATTCCCTGTAGCTGTCTGTATTCACTTCCACAAGACCTGTAAAAGATTTAGTTTACCAGCATTTCACTATGAAAAGGGCAGGATCTCAAAAGGCAACACATCTCCCTGAGAAGTTATTCAGAGTTAGGGTCATATGGAGGAGGGGAGGGGGCTGATACTTTCCTCAATGGATACTCATGGAAATATTAACCATGCTCCAGCAAATACTCAGGAATTTGGCAGTACAGACAACCCAGATAAACTCAGTGAACCACATAAACACAAAGACACCAAAGAGACTGGTTGGGAAGGTTTGCAGTGCAGAGTAAGGGAACTGAGTAATGAGTGAAAATGACAAGAATTCATTATATTCATGGTTGAAATTGTAAAAGGATAAAAATAATATTTAAATCACATTCTTTACAAAACTCATTACCTAGACCAAAAACTTCCTTGAAACAGTAAAACGCTCTTATTTGACTACAGGAGATCATCTAGTTCTCTTGACTCCTGGTTTCCTGCTGCCTCTTTTTATTTATCTTAAAGTCAATATACTATTTGCTCTGACTTAAAAAAAAATAGTTTTTAAGATACCCTAGATAGCAAAGACCTCTGACATTCCTAAAAGTGATAATGAAAAATAGACACATATTGAGAGAACTGGCTACTTTGAATATTGTCAACTCTTAGAATTAATCTAAAGTTAGAAGACACAAATTTACACTGCATATATTTTAATATCACTTTTTGGCCTCATGAAACCAAAACAAAGCCAACTCACTACTGTCCATCTACTGAAACTCCAGAGAGAGTAGAATTTTCCTTTGAAACATAATCGCGCAGGCTGCTTTGCTTTATTTAACTAACTTTGGTAACTGACATCCAAACTAGCGCTTAGATGCAAAATATCAAATTACTTATCCTGATAAAAAATATTAAGGCTCCCCAAAATTAAATAAATTATTACTTTAAAAAGCAGAAAACTTGTGTAACTAAAAGTGTTTTCAGTCCTATACGACTAGCACATTTGCTTGCATCTATTTTCCAGGGACATCCTTATCTGCTCAGAAGTTTACACACAGCCCAGGACCAAGTCTGAAGGTTTAGCAGACCCATCTAGGCGGTGGGATACACCTATACTAAAGAGAAAAAAAAGCTGAGGTTCAATTCTTACACTACTAACTTAAACACACACAGAAAAGAACCAGAAACCTGACTCACAGCCAGGAAAATCAAGCCTCAGTGGGCGGGAATGAAAAGTACACATACACACACACATTTCCGCCCCCGCTGGGCTGCAAACACTCAAAGCCAGAGCAGGACGCACAAGCCCGCAGCAAAGACGGTCTCAGCCTGCGCAAGCGCACGCAGCACAAGACCCGCCCGCCGCGCTCCCGCCAAGACAAGGCCGCGCGCACCGGAAGTCAGTGTCTGTGCCGGCCCCGTCCCGTCTTCCGCCCCGAGGCCCAACCCCCACTGCTCGGTTCCGGTTCTCGCCCCGCCTTCACGCGGGAACACTCCCGGACTCTTAACTTCCGGGATAGGAGGCTGGTTCTGCAGTGCACTTCCGGTGGCCGGCACGCAGGAAGGATCCGGTGACGCCCCTTCCTGTCTCCCCAGAGGCCCTCGGCGTCGGCTCTCGGTGCGGCAGCGCCATCTGGTGCCGAGTGTGCTGTGGCCCGCCGAGGGGCCGCGCGCCCTACAGTCGGAACCTTCCAGAGAAACCGCGGCCGCGGCCTTCTGGACTTCCACCCGAGAAGAGGGCGGACTCTTAGTCTCCGCCTCTCGGAGGGCCCGCGCGGAGGGATTCTGCGGCGACACCGAGCGGAAGCTGCTGGAGTAAGGAATGACCCAGCGCGGGAAGAAGTCGTGTTTTTTTTCTAGTTTGCAGTGCCCAGAAAAACAGTCCTTCTGTTTTTATATTATTATTATTATTATTATTATTATTATTATTATTATTGCTTTTTTCTTGTTCCTGGCCCACTCTCATGCGTCCTGAGTCTATTCTGGCGCGACCCCGAACTTCTGTTTTTAAAGAGATGACACATAATTTATCGGTTGTAAAAGTTTTTGTTTCGTTAGCTCGAAATTGAGAAATCCAGCAGTATTGTGTAATAGGGACTCATCAGAAAGCAGATAATTTGGCTTTTAAACAAGCTAAGCAAGTCCCACATGAGTAAACTCAGAATCGCATAGATTTGTTTACAAGACAGTTTTTTCAGGTAAACGAAAAATAAATCCCCTCTAGTTAGCAAAATAGTAGGCCCAGATTTTCGTGGAAACCTGTAGGACTTTTAGCTATTTAGTTGGTTAAGAGAAATAATTCCTGACAGGTAAGATATCTGCACTCACGTGCCATAGGGCATTTCTTGTACCGTAGTTTTTCAGACTTAAGCATGAATGAGACTTCAGAAGGCTTGTTAATGTTCTACTACAGAGTTTATAGCTGAGAGGGATAGCCTGCAAATAGAGCTGGATAATTTGAATTTTCAGGGGACAGGAATGCTGTCTGTAGTAGGATCATAATTAGATGATTCAGAGTTTAAGACTGCTTCGTTAATAACGTCCTTTGATACCGTGGGAGAGATGGTTCTGTTGTACTGATAGTATTGCTATTTTGATATAGTAATTGGACGAATTAATAATGAACCTGTAACATGGAGTCAGAAACTAAGTTCTAGAACCAAGAAAGTTCTGAAGAAAGGAAATTACTAGTTCATATATTCTGTATATGATCAAGTGATAGAGGGTGCTGTAACACCAGGTATACTAAATATTTCAATTATGTGATGTCATTTGTTCTTTTCAGTAGGCTATTCGAAACCATTGAATCAGAAATGACTAGAATTGAAAAATAATTTCGACCAATGTTTTAACTTTTACCATCTGGAAAGTAGTTTTCTGTCTTTTGCGTCTGTGGTATTTCCTTGTTTCACTTAGTCATTCTCCCCTTTAACTGTACTTTGTAATTTAGAAATGTGCACAGTGCTTTCTTTTTAAATATGGCCAAGCTTATCTTGTCCTCACAGCAAGCCTATTAAGAATTCTGTCCAAGTTTGATAATGCCACTGCATTTATTGATCCCAAATTGTGAATAACATGCTAATTTTTATCCTTGTCCCTAAAAGAAGTACAAATGTTGTTAGATAAGTTTGTATTCACAGCCTATTCAAAGCTGATTTTTAAAAATTTGGAGTGTTTGCTCGAGTGCAACTTTACTGTTTTTTTTTTTTTTTTTTTTTTAAAAGAGCTTATGTTCTCTTCATTTACAGGCTCATATATCTAATAGTAAAGACAATTGAAATAGGTTTCCTCTATGTTTTTATAAATTGTACCGATAGCTCTGCTTTTTTTCTCTTTCTGTATAGATTAAGTCAGTCCAGAAGACTGTTTATTTCGGTATGTATGTCAGACTCTGGGTTCCCTAAGTCTCTCCTTTGCCAGAACAAATTAATGGGCTTAGAGAGTGCTTAAGGGAAAAATTCTAGGCTCATTTTCTCTTGTGACTCATTTTTACTCACAACAACAAAAAACTGCTTAGTAGTAACCACAACCTGTTGAATGAGTAATTGAAGGTTACTTAATTTGGTATTCATAGACTAAAGTTGTTGCATCACCACAAATAACAGAGGGTTTTAATTTAATACTCCATTAAGTTGTCTTGAGCCGCCAACTTTTGGCAACTTTGCAAGCTCTTGCTCTTCTTACACACAGGCTACTTTATTGCCATTGTGTGGTTAGGTCCTCTTATTATGTCCTCTTAACTACTCTTAGTTATCTCTTCCTTTCACTTACTGCATTGTTAAGATTATGTGAAGTGTTATGTTTATATATTGTACTTTCGTAATTAGCAGCTGTTAAAGCTGGTTATTGTAACTCTCAATTGTTTTTACCTATTGAAAATTAAAAACCTGAACCTCGGGGCTTTGTTTGTTTTTCTTTTTCTGTCTAAATTTATTTTCAAGAAATCATTGATTAGCCAGTTAGACTAAAGAAAGAAAAGCATATGTTCTGCACTTTATTTTAAATTTACCTTGTAATGAGCTCCTTAATAAAAAGGTGTGTGATATGAAGCCCATCTCATTCATAATGTTCTTGCTGTATTTGAGGGGAACATTATTAAGTGATTTATCAAAATAGCTTTATTTACTGTGGCTATAAACATCATTTATCCTGGGTAATTTTGTCAGTAGCTATTATGTGAAATGATATTATTTTCTACCATAGTTTTGTGATGTTTGAAACACTAATTAGATTAGGACTCTTGTGTCAGATTCTTTTACATTTCTGGAGAGGGCATGGTAATAGCAAACTATAATCCCAGTGCCTGAGAGGCTGAGGCAGGGGGATGGGGTTTACAAAAAAGAAAAAAAAATAATTTCTATTATTAATTTCTGGGTTCTGTCTTGTGATTTGTGCTTTCTTGTCAATAGTCTAAGAATATAATAGTTGAAATACAAGATATACATGATACATAAAAATGCATGAAAAGGGGGCTGGAGAAGGTGGCTCAGGGGTTAAGCCTCTGCCTTGCCAGGCGGAAGGGCCTGAGTTCGGGTCCCAGACCTCAAGGGCGGAAGCACTGGCGGCCTGCGTTTCTGGTCCTGGTAGGGCGGAGCCTGTGAATCCCAGGGTCAGAGTAAACAAAGAGGCGGTGGAGGCGGTCCATGGTGGTTCCCGAATTTGTCCATGGTTCTACACACACACACCACACACACACACACACACACGTACACTTGAATAAATAATAAAAAATAAATTTTAAAAAAAACATGAAAAGATGTGTAATAACATCTAGATAGAAGTATTTTTCAAGAAACAAATGGCTGCTTTGCTCTTACAGATAACTATTATAGATATCTTTTTTATTGGTATTGTCTCTTACAGTGAATAAAACTGGAATTTTTCTGTGTAAGCTTGGCAATAATATTGAGAGTTTTTTCTATTTTTTTAAGATGCTTTATTTGAGAGAGAAGGGGGAGAGTGCCTGCTGGCACGCACATACCACCAAGCACATGGGGAGGTGCACGTGTCAGGATAACGTTCAAAAGATGGTTCAGTCCTCCCACTATGTGGACTCACGAACTCTAACCTCGGGTCGCCAGGTTCCTGCAATGCATCTTTACCCACTGTGCTATCTTGCCAGCCCCAGACTTTTCTATTCTTGATACACTGGCAGTATATCATCATTTTATCTGTCATTGACAGTTGAATCTGTGTAGCTTTCCAACTGCCTTGTAATGGTGCTTAATAGTGCATTTTAAAGTCTTATTGAAATTATCTATCATTTCAAGCTAATTTGCTCCTTGGGAATAAATTTGAATTAATTCTGCTGAATTAATTTTAATAGCCCCTGTTTCCTTATGGTGAGCTAAATTCATTGTGTTTTCAGAATATAGTTTCTTCCTTGTGAACAGTAGAAAACTAATACATTGTGTGTATTTCAATGATAATTAATAGAGTGACTTAGGAATAAATTTTAATTTTTTGTGACAGTAGGGAGACTAGGTTTGAACTGGTCACCCTCCTAAATGCAGGGAGAACGCACGTTTTCTGATGCTTTGCATATAATAAGCTCTAAAGTAAGAGTACTGAAGCAAGTGCTGCTTTCACTGGTTTTGGATTATCACATTCCATATGGATAATATCTGAAATAGTTAACAAAACATTAAAATACCCATTTGCCATATTAGCATCAGCAATGCTATGTATTTAATATTTTAGAAAAGGTAAAGATAACACAGTATTTTTAATATGATTTTCAAATATCATCATCAAAATAGTCTTGGTAAACGTTTCCTTTGTTGTTGTATATGGTTTTACTGTGTTGCTTTAGATGAATTACTAACACTACTGAACTTCACCTAACTTCAGTGTCCTTGATATTTGGTTGTATAGATGTGACTATTGGATCAGTGTCACTGACTCAATTTGTTTACCCAGGAGAGTTGCAGATACATTCCACACAATGATAATCAAGCTGAGGAATCTGTTATTGCTAGCAGTTGGGAGCAGGCTCATGCCAGAAAGAACTCAGACAATGCCAAGGAAGGGGTTAAGCCAGAAACCACATCAAAGTCAGCTGATTTAGTATCGAAAGGCACAGTTAGAAAACACTAACTTTATAGCGTTGTAAGCATAATATGCTTCCTTAATCTGTAGCTGGCAGGCTAGGTTCTTCTGATTTAACAGCTGCAGTTAATAAGGGGACTTGAGCCTTGGGACACTGAGGCACAGGGAACTGGTTGGGAAATAGAGTCGCTTTTTTCTCATTTCAAATATGTTTTTTACAAAATGTATTTTATTTAGGTATTTTTTATTTTAGTTTTAGTTAATAGATATTAATGGTGCATATTTGTGGGAGTTTAGGGTAGCAATTCTGTGTCTGCACGCCACTTGAGCTGATTGAGTCCAGCCTGCTCTTCTGTTCCTCAGCCTGTATCTTTCCCTCCTCCACTTCAACCTTCCTGTCTTAAATGCACTTCCGCACCATGTGGAACACAATCCCTTTGAGCAGATTTCCTCCTAGCACAGTGGCGTCTCCTCAACTGTGATTACTGTTGCACACAAAATTTAGATAGGAATGATATTTGTACCTTTTCAGGTTTAGCAAAAACAAAGGGGTTACTTTGTAAAAATACAAGTAATTTTTCTTGAAGATAATTTTTTTAATTAAAATATATGTTTTCAAGGGCAAAAAAAGTGTAAAATATATGAAGGAAAAGTATGCATACATTTTTGTAATGTAAACTCAGTTGAAATATAGAAAGATGAGACTAAGTAAATAATTTCTACCTTCGAACGTCTTAGGGGAAAATAGTGTTCTGCACTGAACACTTAACATGTTGCATCAGGTTTTTGTGAGCAGAAAACAGGCAGTTTGGACAGACATTAGGGGACTTAGAAGAATATGTCCACAGTCTACTGTCATTTTCTCCTTCGAATCTGTTAGGCTAAATGGAATAACTAAAAAATAAAAAAAAAAAAACACTGGTGATCTGATGAAATCCGAAGCCAAATAAATTGTTATTTTTATATATAACAAGACAAAATGCATTCATAGGTATCCTTGGAGATTGATGAGTTATATATAATCTGTAAAAGTTTTGAAGTTCACCAGTTGGACAATACTGATTATAGTTATATAAAATACATAGCATGCCATTAGTGTCTTTAATATGTATTTTAGATTCACTTATGAGAATCTATTAGGCTGCTTTAAATATTTCTTCCATGCTTTTCTTTTACTTATTGTTTTAGAACTGTGGCTTATCCTGTTGGCAAGTAATTCTAAAGGAGTAATTAAAAAAACTAATAAGTATTACTGTAATTCTCTGAATACTGTGTGCTCAAGGACTAGGTCTATAAAAAGAATTATATATACATTAACATGAGCGAAGTATGTACACATAAAAATAAATGCTAAGTAGATTAAAGTAATACATGGAAGAAAACCAAAGTCTAAAATTGCAGTTCATTATCATGTTCTACTGTATTCTTTTTTTACAGAATGTCTCCAGGGAGATCCCACTATATGATGAGATTTTGCCAATCCCTGAAAAGGATTTGCCAGTCAGTGATCTCTGGCCATTCAGGGAACCATCATAATAACCTTTCTTGACTTCTAGGTTCTGATTCATTCTATTAAACATTCCAATTACTAGAAAGTCTTTTTTTTTTTTTTCTTTTTTGAAAGTCTATCTTTTGATTGTGGCTAGTCAGTGCGGTCTCAGAGAACTGCGGGACGGATGGATGTACAAATATATATGTGATGAAGATTTGAAGTGAACAGAAGAAAGAACAGAAATATAACGTGGTAAGCAACCATGATTCTCTCAAAGTCATAGGCCTAAATAAATGTTTTGCACATAAATTATTTCTCAATAACGTGAAGAAACCAGTGAAGAGAGTCATATTCACTATATAACTTAATACCTTTACTGAGAAATATTTGTCACTTACATGAATGAAAATTAACACTTGGAAAAGTGTTAAACTGGAAGTAGACAAATTACTTTTGCATTTTGACAATAGTACTTCAAGACATCAGTTTCTTCTAAATTAGGGTTAGTGCAATTTTAATAAAATTATAATAGTATTGTTTCAACTTGGAAGAATAACAGTAGAGTTCATCCTGAAAGTGAAATACTCAAGAACTTGATTGTTTGAAGAGAAAATGAGCCACACAAGCTATACTAGACATCGAACCACATACTGTCTTACTTTGTTTGTGGTAGGATTTTACTGTGTAGCTTAGGAGTACATCAATTATAATTTTTTTTTTCAATTCCAGTCCCAGTGTGCTGGAGATACAGGTACACATTACTATCTAGCTCTAAATCACAGACTTTAAATTTTTTGACAGATTAATAGGCGTATGTTTTAATGGGCTACAATCTGGCAGCTTGTTTTAGAAGTATGATAATTAAAATAGTGCTGATAAGTAAGAGCATATTACCTGAGCAAATTACGAATCTAATATTTTATGTTTTTACTAATATTAATATCACAAAATAATTTTAAGTGGATAATTCAGTAGTCTGTAATTTTGTTGTATTGACCTACTAATTATATATCTGAGAAGTTCTTTTATGGAATTAATACTAAAATGGGAAAGGTAAGAATATTCATCGTAGCTTCACTGATAAACATACAAAACTAAAATTATCTAAACATTTATATAAGGGATTAATTAAAATAACCATAGTTATAACTCACAAGTGGGAATATTTCAGTTATTAAAATTATTAATATAATGTAATAAATGAAATTATGTACATGGTATAGTTATAAAAACAAGTATACAAAGAAAGTACTTGGAAATCATATACTTTAGTAGTAATTTTATGTTTGTAGTATGAATAGAAGAGGATGTATTATTTTTACTCATTTTTTCCAAGAATTACATCAAACCTTAATTTTTATAATATGTGGGCTTCTGTAGCATTTAATTTATGAATGTTTGGAGAATATGGCCATTACTTATCCCTTCATGAGGCTATGAATTTCAAACGTCAGTTTACCTTCAAACATCTGCCCCCCATACTAACAAACTGTTAACTGAATTTTGAAGGAATAATAATTACATTTCATACATGGCTACAGAAGCCATAGAATTCTCTAAATTAGCATGAAATGCCTTGTGAGAAGAAACTCTTACTGCTGTTCCTTCAGCCTCATATGTCAGAGAGAGTGTTTGCTCCCCTCGTTCTCTCTGTTCTTCCAGTCTTCATAATTTGAATAATATGTTGCCTTTAAAGCTTAAAGGAGCTGGACTTGATTTGAAAAAGGAAAAAAAAAAAAGGAAGACAAGACTAAAGTGTGCGGGACCCTGGTAATATCAGCGCACACACGCTGGAGGCTGGGCTGAGTCAGGAGGAACATGAGGTCAAGGCCAGCTTCAACTACATAACCCATTTTACAGAAGAGAGAAATTACAAACTTGTCTTTTTGAACGACACAATAATTTTGTATAAATAATTTTTTGAATTTTAATATGACATTCTACATATGCTTTTCTTTTTTTTTTATTTATTCAATTGTGCGTGGGTGCGCGCATGTGTGTCTGTGTGTGTGTGTGTGTAGAACCACGGACGAATTCGGGAACCACCATGGACGCCTCCATCTCCTCCTTGTTTACTCTGCTCCGGGATTCACAGGCTCCGCCCTACCAGGGCCAGAAAAGCAGGCCACCCCCGCTTCCGCCTGGCGTCTATACGTGGGATCTGGGATCCGAACTCGGGACCTTCAGCCTGCAAGGCAGAGGCTTAACCCCTAAGCCACCTCTCCAGCCCCTACATATGCTTTTCAAAACATTGTAGCCATTGGTTTTGAAATGAGCTTCCTTAGAGAAATTGCTTCTTTTTCAACTTCAAGAAAGACTTAAAGGATTTAAATAATAAGGTTAATTAGTTCATTACTGGCTGTATTTCCTTCAGGACAGTAGGCACATGTCCTTTCTCTCTGTGATCCTGCCATTCACTGCTCCTGCTGTATGCACTGCAGACTGCACCACCAACTATTTGTAGTCTCTACTGGGAGCTCCAAAGGAGAAACCTTTAGAAATGTGACAGTGTGAGAATAACAGCACCTCTCCAACCACCATTGCTGGCTTTCTGGAGCAGTTAAAGCCAGGGAATGAGTCCTTGCTAAGTCAAGTGGGTGTAGAGCTGCAGCAGAGCTCCATGTTTTTTCATTCAGCTATTTTTTTATATTGCTTGGAGCTCTGTGGACTTTAGAAGTGATAAGTTTCTTTATCTATAAATCGGGGATAACTGGGAATACTGGTACTTGCTTCACAGGCTTCTAGGATCAAGTCAATCTCTATTTGAAACACACTTTTAATATGGAAAACACGAGGGCTAATATGCATTTTAAAATAATGAACTATTCTTACTAAAGCACACACATATGCTAAATGTGAGGCCCGTTGATAAAATATTTTCCCATTTTGTTTTAACTATTTGTGCTTATTTGTATGGTATTAAAATACTGTATTACTGGTTGAGAAAAAGGAGGGAAAAGAATGGATAAAAATGAAAGAAAATGCTGTTTTCTTTTTTAAGGAAAAATTTAAAAATTTAGTTTAGTTTGCATGATAATTGCATGCTAATTCTCACTTTCTGGTTTCTAGTATATTTGACACTCTAGGGCCTGGAAATCATGATAAAACAGTCATAATGATAGTTCATTACTAATGAAATACCATTGCTCACACCAAGCACAGAATTCACTCAATATTGGTTTTGCTTGCTTGTCTGTTTTTCTGACCAGTTCACTCTTCTGGAGGTTATTGTAGATTCCAACAACTGAGGACAATACAATGTTAAGTGTAGCAATAGTTGACTTTTTAAAAATTCTTTTGACTATTCATGTATGTTATAGTAGGATATCTTGATCAAATCTACCCCCTACCACCCCTCCAGCTTCCCTTGCTCCTTAAGTCGCCCTCCACTGTTCCCTCTCCCCACTTCCTCCCTTCCTTTCTTCCATTTTTTCCTTCCACAACGTTCAGTTAATGCTGCCCATATGCCATGGATGAGGCCCTCCACTGAAACGTGGGTAACTACCATCAGACACTTTCTCAAAGATGACTATTTCTCCTCCAGCATCCATCAAATGACTTTAACGTTCTAAGCATGTAGCAGATGTGTTTATATTATATGTCTTAACAGATTGGTCATTTAAGTTCTCTGTTTCCCAGAAAAAAATTAAAGTGATTAGCAAAGCCTGTTGAGTTTGTTCATTTTCTCTTTCTGTGTCCACAAATTAGTAAGATTTGGAAACTGTCAAAGATTTCCACTTTTAGAAAACTTTTTCTAAGCTGAGAAATCTACCATATTTATGATCTTTCTTCATAATGTCTTATTTTTTCCAAAGTGCCAGCTATTTTATTCTATTGAAACAAATCCATTTTAATTCAAACCAGGCAGTTCAGATGCATTTTAGGTTGAAAAAATGTATATATGTTGCAGAGTAAAGCGAGAAAGCTGAGAAGTTGAGCATCCTGAAACATCACGTAGTAGACATGGTAGACTGTTTATATCTGCTCAGAGTCCCTGTGGTGAAGCCTTAATCCCAATGCCAAGTGTTAGGAGTTGGGGTGTTTGGGAGGTAGTTACGTTTAGATGATTTCTTGGTGAGTAGTGTACCTTTCATGGGATTAGTAACCTTAGACCAAGACACACCAGGGCTCCCTCCTTCTGCCAGTCAAGAACTCTGACAAGCTGCAGACTGCAAGGCAAGAAGAAAGCCTTCATCAAGAAGGATTTTGTCAGAACTTTGATCTAGGACTTAGCCTCCAGATGTATGTGTGTTGCTTAAGTCTCATATCACCAGCCCGAGCTGACTGTGACCATCGATAATATTCAGGGTCTGAGTTTACTATGAAATCATAGCCAGTGCTCAAGGATCATCTACATTCCTGCCTGTTGCACAATTGTCACACATACTACTGTCTTATGCTTGCAAGGCAAATGTCCAGTGTTAGCTCTATCAAAGTTACTAAATGTAAACATGTTTCTCTCTATAATGCAGCTTCAATTTGGTTTGAAGTTTTTCCTGAATCTTAGGTTAGACTTTGTTTTAAGCCAACCAATTCTTTTGCACAATGTTAGGAATGTCATTTTAAAAGGAAAAGATTTTTATGCGGATAGGAATTAGTCATATGAAGATAAAGGTGCTGTGTCACCTTGCAAATCTACACCCAATACTGTCTCGATCTGTAGAAGGAAGGAACACATCAATCTTGCAAAACATGGATCACTGTAAAGGACTCTCAGTGTGTCACAAAAGTTTTTATAAGAGGCTGGACAGATGGATCAAGGGTTAAAGTACCTGATGCAAATGGACAACCTGAGTTTGAGTTCCGGAAGCCCACATGGCGAAAGTTGTTGCTGCTCTACACCTGTGCACCATGGAAGGCATGTGTGCATGTGTGTTCTCTTCCAGACTCTCTTCATCCCATACTCTCTCCCTCCCTTTCAATTAAATACATAAAATATTTATTTTACTATGTTGCCAATGATTTTGAACAGCTATAGCCCAGAGGAAATCAACCCCCTTTGAAATTACTGTAAAAACATTCATACTAAGCACACATGCTGCCTACTACTTTAAAATTCTACAACATCTCATTGCCCATGTTAATTTAATGTCATCAGGTAGATTCCAGCTTTCTCTTTTTAAAACTTCATTTATTTATCGTGTGTGTATCAGACAGTACTATGTGTCCCTGTGAAGGACAAAGGGTGACTTTGGGAATCATCCTGGATTGCTTCTACCTCCTTTTTGCTTTGCTCTGGGATTTCTTAGGCACTGCCCACCAGGGCCATGAGTGCAGGTAGCAGTCATTTCCTAGAGTTTTTATGTGGGACTTGGGATCAGAACTCAGGACCTTCTGCTTGCAAGGCAAAGTCTTAACCCCTGAACCATCTCTCCAGCCCACATTCCAGTTTTCTGAAGCTCTGTTACTATTAACTGTGTCCTTTGTAGACACACCTAATCAGATCTTCAAATAAAGCTGCGTATAGTTAAATACATAACCTTGCCTTTGGTTGGAGTTCTTTCCATCTCTCCTCTGCAGTCTGCTGATGACAGCAGACTTAAGTTCTGGACCAATAGTCTATTTTTCATACTTTCAGCTGTAGGTATTAGTAAACTTCACACAGATTTTATTTTCCCTCACAGACTGCTCTTGCTAGTACTGCATTAAAACGCAGGAGCACCTTTTGAGCACCTTTCCTAGTTTTAGTCTACTGTAAAAGCACATATGCATATTACTTATCCAAATAAATTGGAAGGACTTTGTTGTGTATTTCAACACAGTGTCAGGTCTATGTATAGGTGAAACCCTGGCAAGCTGGGGACATAGCTCAGTGGAAAAGTGTGTGAGTAGCATTAGTGAACTCTGATTTTGTTTCCCAGGAGACCTCCAAGAGATCAAAAAAGAAACATTAAGTTCTTGACCTAGGTTACAAATAGAGTGACAGAAGAACATTTACAGAATGCATCCTGGAGAGTAGAATCTTTGCACATGAGTTTGAGGGTTGGGGTCTGCAGTGATAAGATATATTGATTTGAATTCTAAACTATTTTTCTGCAATGTTTCCAAACCAAAGATTCTTTACTGTGGAAGATCATATGTGATCCTCAAGATCACTGCTAGCAATACTTTTCATATTGCCTTACTATACAAATGTTTCTTTCATTCCATTGCACTTCTTAATAGTAGCTCTGTGAGTGACTTTGGATGTACATTACATTGGAGTTTGTAGATTTATGTCCAAAATTCCTTCCTTCCTTTCTGCCATGAATGGCCAGGTTCAATTTAAGACTGTTCTTTGTTTTAAGTCCTCTTCATTTAGTTGCTTTTTGGAGCTGCTTGCTAGTCCTTTGCAATCCAAGGGCATAACAATATTGTACTGTAATGCCTTTTTGTTCAACATAGAAATAATTTTATAGCATTTCAACCAATTACAAAGGGTGTCATCTTTTAGTAATAACCAAACTCTGGGATCACTGTGGTGCTAACCCAATTTGATCTTTAGATTTCTCAATCAGCATGATAAAACTGGTCATTTTGTTCAATTTTAATAGTTCACTTTGAAGTTTTCAAAATATCCATAATGAAGATAACATTCCTGTTACTGAGGGTAATAGATAAATTCTTTACTGTTGTTTAATTCTGAGTCTCATTTAAGGTTTCTCTTTTATTGAGGGCCTATAGTTTCAGTGTAAATGTTTGGTTTATTATATGTGACTGTTCTTTTTTAATCCCCCACATTTGGGACTGATTTTAAGATCTCACTTATATCTGACAAGCATCCTGCCATTGAACAACATCCTAGGCCTTTTTAAATTCAGTTTTGAATTGTTAAGACAGGGACTCTTTACCTAACCTATACTGGTACTCTCTAGGCAGCTCAAGTGGCCTTGAACTTGTGGTCCTTCTGCCTAATCATATACCACCACGTCTAGCCAGTTTTTAAATAGGTGAAATATAAATTTAAAAAGTCAAATCTTTACATTTACTTTAGCTGTTTTCTTCTTTTGGGGTTATATTTATAGCAGCATTTACAGAAATATTTATTCCTAATACTCCAAGGCTGAAAATAGGTAAATAAATTGTGAACTTGCATAATGGAAGACTATACTGTAATGTTAAAAATTAATAGTGATATATGGAACATATGTAACACCTGGATTGACCTCAACATCATATTCATTACATCATAGGAGAGAAACAAAACATGTAAGTGTATGATTCCAATTATATGGTGCTCAATATTATCAAAGCTAATTTATGTTAGTGAAAAGTGGCTGCCTGTACATTAGTGGTAATATTAACTTAGGTTAAGGAATTTCCTTGGTTAATGAAAATATTTTGTACTTTGACTTAAATTATCATTACCTGGATGTAAAAATTCTTTGAGCCATATGACTAATATGCAGATTTGTTGTATATAAATCTTACCCTAATTTAAAAAATGCCTTCCAGGGTCAATGTTTCAAGAGGAAATTAACTGGAAACAAGTTAATGCAAACTCCTCACTTCCTGGGAAAATATGTTAGTGATTTTTGTTGCTGTCTTGTTTGAGCATGGGTCTTGCTGTGTTGCCCCAGTGGGCCTCAGACCCCTGAGTGCCAGTAATTCTCCCGACTTGGTCAAGACAGGTACATATCACTGCACTGGAGATAGCCAGAAACTCCCCTTCAATCCTGGATTGGAAGCAATGACCCTGGCATGGTCACTGGGTTAGTGCACACAGGCTGGATGTGAGACTGAGGAGACCTAAATCTTCTGTAGCAAAGTACACAAAGACCAGTGGATTGCCATGCTAGCTGTAAGATCTCAGCCCAGATGAACTGGGTGATATGCTGTTCTGGCTGGAGGTGTAGGTGGTTTCAAACTGGAACTATGGATGCATTCACAAGTGTCTATAAGGTCCAGTGGGCAGCACAATTTCAGCCTAGGCAAGTCTCCTCATCATTCTGTGCTGTATGATCAGAGCCTAGCCTGGCATAGGACCCATGTCTAGTCATGGGCCTAGGACTTAACAGCAGGAATCAGGCTAGCCAGCAGGAACTGCAAATCCTTTACTGTATCCACTGAGGTGTCTCAGTGACATGGCATCACTTATCCTGAGAGCCACACACAGCATCTCAGGCTCTATCACATGTTCCACTAAGTTTCCATAGCAACTGAAGAGCTCAGGAGACTCAGCTGCAACTTGTTGGGGCTTTTTCTCAATTCAGACCCACATTGTCATAGTTAAGCACAGGTGTCAACTTGACTCTTGAGGGTTTGGGCTCTGGGCACAGTTGTGGAGAGTTGATGGTTGAGTTAAGCCCAGAGCAAACCTGAAGGAGATTGTCTAGCTGATGGGGAAGACCCAGCCCATGGTGGGTGGGATTAGGCCCTGGATAAATCACAGAGAGCTGGTTGAGAGAGTGGGCATCCTTCTGTATACTTGGCCAGACATGCTGGTCTGGTAAGTAAGGATTGTCCATCTCTCAGCCATTATGGTGGCCAGTTCCCTCAGCCCTGGTGTTGGTGCGTGCTCTCCCATCAAGCTGGACTATGAACTGTAACCAGACTATCGTAAGAAAGTAAACTCCTTGTTCCCTTAAGCTGTGTGATGGTCATTTATCAGCAACCATGCAGGTGGACTGCAACAGAATTTGGTACCCAGGAAGTGGGGTGTTGCTGATAAATCTGACTATGTGGATTTTGTATCTTTGAACGGTTTCGCTGGACAAAGTTGAAAATGCTTGAGAATTTTCACTTTGTGGATTTACAAATACCGTTCTTCAGAGTTTAGTGGGCCAATTGCTGAGAGACATTGTTTGGGCCCAGTTTCTGAGGAGGGGAACAAGGACTTTGGTAAAGTTGAATTGAGAGACGATGGACTGGTTTGCTTGATTGAGGAGAGTTGTGTTGGCAGCCTTGAAGGTTTGGATGTGCAAAGGGCAGGCAGCAGAATATCTGCTGCTGTTGGACAAATGAGTATCAGTGAAGGAAAACCTAATGACTTGCATTGAGACGGTGGAGGACATGGAAACCACCGTATGGCAAGTTCATGGTTTGGAAGCTCAGATTCCTTCAGGGGGAGAAAGCCCAAGTTAAAGCTGTTTCTTGCCCTTTGCAAGTTTGGTTGCCTAGAAGAGAGGCTTTTCCAGCGTCAGCACGTTGAAGTTGGTGCAGCGGTGGCTCCAGTGGACTAAGCTGCGTTTCAATCTCGCTTCGGAATCTGGCAGCGTCCCTCAGGTGATACTGGTTTTCATGTACTACTGAGGGGTTCATGGAAAGCAGCAAAAGCTTGGCACCGAGTGGCAGGCGTAGAGTTCCTGCAAGAGATGGTGAAGCTTAAAGCTGCAGAGGAGAACCCAGAGTTGTGTGTGAGATGCCAGAACTGTGGGACTGCTGCTGAGGACAACTGCGAGTGGAGATTCAGCCTGGTTCAGAGGAACTCCGCTTTTACAACATTAAGCTGCAAACGGGGACTGGGAATGCCTCAAATCTTTGAGCCGCCTTGACTACGTGATGAGCAGCAGAAGATGGACATTGAATTACAGGATGCAGTGATTTGCTGGACTTTGTTCTTTTTAATGTTTTCTTATTAAGATCCTTCTGTTTTAATGTTTTATTTGTTTTAAAGTATTTAACTTATTCTGATTTAATATTCTTTTAAAGTTACCAGGAGTGGTTCTAGAGAAGCAGAATTGTAAGAATGAATTTTACTGGCAAGTTTTGTGATTTCTGGAGTTGGCTTGTTGACCCAGTGCCAGTGGCTAAAGACTCCCCTGGTGGCATGGAGGACACTGTTTGGAGTGAACTGTTTCTAGAACTGGTAAACGTAGGTGTGTTGAACAGTCTTGATGCCCCTCTTGCGAGGATTGAGAAGCTCAGCGATTCTGTATATGGAACTTTACAAAAAATGAGTAAGAATAAGGAAAATGAGTAAGAATAAGGAAATTGATGTTGGCTGGTTGTTCCTAGCATCTCTCATTAAACTACAAATGGAAAAGGAAGATCTCAGCGAGGAAAATATCCAACTCAGAAAGCGCATAAACAACTTAGAAGTTTCTAAGTGTGCCCTAGAAGAGAATCTTCTCTCCAGTAGCAATAGGGCTCGAATTGCTGAAAATCAAACCCAAACTTTGATTATTAGAGTGGCTGAGTTACAACATAAATTAAATTCCCAGCCTCGAAAGGTGTCGGCGGTTAAAGTAAAAGCGCTGATTGGTAAAGAGTGGGATCCTGAAAAGTGGGATGCTAATGTGTGGGAAGACCACATTGATGATGAGGACGAGGATGTTGAACCCTCAACTTCTGGTGCATTTATTCCGCCCGAGGAAATGGTCTCCCCACCCTTAGCAGAGGATGAATCCCCACACCCACCCTCTACAGAAGTGCCGTTTTCACCTTTGCCACGAGTAAATACTGAAGTTACATCACGCGCACCTGTGATTGCTTCCAGGCCTATAACTAGGCTCAAGGCTAAACAGGCTCCTAAAGGTGAAATAGAAAGTGTGGTCCATGAGGAGGTGTGCTATACTTCTAAAGAACTTCATGACTTTTCTAACACGTTTAAGCAGAAATCTGGGGAATACCCCTGGGAATGGATTGTAAGGCTGTGGGATACTGGTGGAAGGAGCATAAAACTGGATAAAAGTGAGTTCACAGAAATGGGCCCATTGAGTAGAGATTCTAGGTTTAACACTGCTACTCATAGAGTTAAAAATGGTGCCAAGAGTTTATTCGAGTGGGTAGCTGAAGTATTTATCAAAGTTTGGCCTTCTGAGAAGGAACTAGAGATTCCAGACATTCCTTGGCTTAATGTTGACGATGGGATTAAGAGGCTCAGGGAAATTGGTATGCTTGACTGGATACGTTCTTTAAAATCCAATTCTCAATGGGAGAATCCAGATGACATGCCTTTTACCAGAAATGTACTTAATAAATTGGTGAGAGGGGCAGCACCAAATATGAAGGCTCCTATCATTGCTCTTCTCCTTGTTCCAGACCTAACAATGGGAGATGCTGCCGCCCAGTTGGAAGACTTAAATTCAATGGGCCTAGGTGGATCAAGGAGTAGTAGGGGCCAAGTGGCAGCATTGAATCGCCAATGGCAAAGTAAGCGTACTAACCATAATGTGCAGCCTAGACAGAACAGTACTTATGAGGGTCTCACTCGCTTAGACCTTTGGCATTGGCTAATTAACCATGGTGTCCCCAAAAGTAAAATAGATAAGAAGCCTACAAAGTTCTTATTTGACCTGTACAAGCAGAAAAATTCTAACAGAAATGAAGGAAAAGCTGCCTTTACTCGTAGTAGCAGAGAATCACGGCCTGTCAACCAATTTCCAGACTTGAGCCAGTTTACAGATCCAGAACCCCTTGAATGAAGGGGAGGCCGGGTCCCTTTAAGGAAGGACCTTGATACCACAGCAAAAAGCTTTAATATTAGTCTTTCTTCTGTCCTTCCACAAAGGGACCTAAGGCCTTTCACTAGAGTAACTGTGCATTGGGGGAAAGGAAATAATCAGACATTTCGGGGTTTACTAGATACTGGATCTGAGTTGACATTGATTCCAGGAGACCCTAAAAAGCATAGTGGCCCTCCAGTTAAAGTAGGGGCATATGGAGGTCAGGTGATTGATGGAGTTTTGGCTAATGTTCGACTCACAGTAGGTCCAGTAGGTCCCCGAACTCATCCAGTGGTTATTTCCCCAGTACCAGAATGTATAATTGGAATAGATATACTTAGAAGTTGGCAGAACCCTCACATTGGTTCCTTGAAATGTGGAGTAAGAGCCATTATGGTTGGGAAGGCCAAATGGAAGCCTTTAGAATTGCCTCTACCAAGGAAAATAGTGAATCAGAAACAGTATCGTATCCCTGGAGGAATTACAGAAATCAGTGCCACCATAAAGGACTTGAAGGATGCAGGGGTGGTGGTTCCGACCACCTCTCCTTTTAACTCTCCCATTTGGCCTGTGCAGAAGACAGATGGATCATGGAGAATGACTGTTGATTATCGCAAACTTAACCAAGTTGTGACTCCAATTGCAGCTGCTGTACCAGATGTGGTTTCATTGCTTGAGCAGATCAACACATCTCCTGGTACTTGGTATGCAGCCATTGATCTTGCAAATGCTTTTTTCTCCATACCTATTCATAAAGATCATCAGAAGCAATTTGCCTTCAGTTGGCAAGGCCAGCAGTATACATTTACAGTGTTACCTCAAGGGTATATTAATTCTCCAGCCCTATGCCATAACTTGGTTCGCAGAGATCTTGATCGCTTGTCTCTTCCACAAGGTATCACACTAGTCCATTATATAGATGATATTATGCTGATTGGCTCCAGTGAGCAGGAAGTAGCAAGCATTTTGGATTTGTTGGTAAGGCATATGCGCAACAGAGGATGGGAAATAAACCCAACCAAAATCCAAGGACCTTCCACTTCAGTAAAATTTTTAGGAGTCCAGTGGTGTGGGGCATGTAGAGATATCCCCTCTAAGGTAAAGGATAAGTTGTTGCACCTGGCCCCTCCCACCACTAAGAAAGAAGCACAGCGTTTGGTGGGCCTGTTTGGATTTTGGAGGCAGCACATTCCTCACTTGGGTGTGTTACTTAGGCCCATATACCAAGTAACTCGGAAAGCTGCCAGCTTTGAGTGGGGCTTAGAACAAGAGAAGGCTCTTCAGCAGGTTCAAGCTGCTGTACAGGCTGCCTTGCCACTTGGACCATATGATCCAGCAGACCCAATGGTATTGGAAGTGTCTGTTGCTGATAGAGATGCTGTTTGGAGTCTCTGGCAGGCTCCCATAGGTGAATCACAGAAGAGACCCTTGGGATTTTGGACCAAGGCCCTGCCATCATCTGCAGACAATTACTCTCCTTTTGAGAAACAACTCTTGGCTTGTTATTGGGCCTTAGTGGAAACTGAACGTCTGACAATGGGTCACCAAGTTACCATGCGACCTGAGTTACCCATCATGAGTTGGGTGTTATCTGACCCAGCAAGCCATAAAGTTGGACGGGCACAGCAGCAATCTATTATCAAATGGAAGTGGTACATTCGAGACAGGGCCCGAGCGGATCCTGAAGGCACAAGTAAGCTACATGAAGAAGTTGCCCAAATGCCTATGGTTCCCCAACCTGTTGCAATGCCTGTTCCCAAGCATGCACCTATGGCCTCCTGGGGTGTGCCCTATGATCAGCTAACTGAAGAAGAGAAGACTAGGGCGTGGTTCACAGATGGTTCTGCTCGCTATTCCGGTGCCACCCAGAAGTGGACAGCTGCAGCGCTGCAACCCCTTTCCGCAACAACCCTAAAGGACAGTGGAGAAGGGAAATCTTCACAGTGGGCAGAACTTCGGGCAGTGCACATGGTTGTTCACTTTGCCTGGAAGGAAAAATGGCCAGATGTGCGACTGTATACTGATTCATGGGCTGTAGCCAATGGTTTGGCAGGATGGTCGGGGACTTGGAAGGAACATAATTGGAAAATTGGCGAGAAAGACATCTGGGGAAGAAGCATGTGGATAGATCTCTCCCAATGGGCAAAGGACACAAAGATATTTGTGTCTCATGTAAATGCTCATCAAAAGAGGACATCGGCAGAAGAAACATTCAATAATCAGGTGGATAAGATGACCCGTTCTGTGGATAGTCAGCCTCTTTCCCCAGCCATTCCTGTCATTGCCCAATGGGCCCATAAGCAAAGTGGACATGGTGGCAGAGATGGAGGTTATGCATGGGCTCAACAACATGGACTTCCACTCACCAAGGCTGACCTGGCTACAGCTGCTGCTGAGTGCCAAATCTGCCAGCAGCAGAGACCAACGCTGAGTCCTCGATATGGAGCCATTCCTCGGGGTGACCAACCAGCAACGTGGTGGCAGGTTGACTACATTGGACCACTTCCGAGATGGAAAGGGCAGCGCTTTGTTCTTACTGGGATAGATACTTATTCTGGTTATGGATTTGCCTTTCCTGCACATCATGCTTCTGCCAAGACTACCATCCAGGGACTTACAGAATGCCTTATCCACCGTCATGGAATTCCACACAGCATTGCTTCTGACCAGGGAACTCATTTCACAGCTAAAGAAGTACGGCAGTGGGCACATGACCATGGGATTCATTGGTCTTACCATGTTCCCCACCATCCTGAAGCAGCTGGCTTGATAGAACGGTGGAATGGCCTTTTAAAGGCACAATTACAGCGTCAATTAGGTGGTAATAGTCTGGAGGGATGGGGCAGAATTCTCCAGAAGGCGGTATATGCCTTAAACCAGCGTCCAATATATGGTACTGTGTCTCCTATAGCCAGGATTCGCGGGTCCAGGAATCAAGGGGTGGAAACAGGAATAGCTCCTCTTACTATCACTCCTAGTGACCCATTAGGAAAATTTTTGCTTCCTGTTCCCGCGAGCCTGTATTCTACTGGCTTAGAAGTTTTGAGTCCAAAGCAGGGACTGCTTCTGCCAGGAGACACAGCAACTATTCCTTTGAACTGGAAGCTAAGGCTTCCTCCTGGTTATTTTGGACTTCTGATGCCCTTGAGCCAACAGGCTAAGAAAGGAATAACAGTGTTAGGAGGGGTGATTGACCCATACCACCAAGGAGAAATTGGACTGGTTCTCCACAATGGTGGTAAGGAAGAATATGTCTGGAGTATAGGAGACCCACTAGGGCGTCTCTTGGTATTACCATGTCCTGTGATTAAGGTCAATGGGAATTTACAGCAACCCAACACAGGAAAGACAGTAAATGGTCCAGATCCTTCAGGAATGAAGGTATGGATAACCCCTCCAGGTAAAGAGCCAAGACCTACAGAAGTACTTGCTGAAGGTGGAGGAAATACAGAATGGGTAGTAGAAGAAGGTAGTTATAAATACCACCTAAGGCCACGTAACCAGTTACAGAAACGAGGATTATAATTGCCATGAGTGCTTCTGGTCTAGACTGTCAAGAATAAACTTGTGCATGTGCACATACTCTAAGAAGATATTTATGTAATGTAATATAATGTTAATCTTTAGTCATGAGATGAAATGCTGTAATCTACATTATGATATTGTGTTATGGGACACTAAGACTAAGGATTTCTCAAAGGGCATTGTCATTGATCTTGGAAAAATAATGCGTGTGCGGTTGTACGTGGATAGCTATATTATGTTAGGCGGAGCTATGAATCTTACTGTTTTATTTGGAGAATTTTTAATGGCCTAAGGAAATGTGATTTGGTGTCAAGTTGACAAGGGGTGGACTTGTGATAGTTAAGCCTGGGTGTCAACTTGACACACAGGGTATTAACTAAGCTGGGCTGAGACCACCTCTGGAAAAGGATCAATTGAGACTACTTGAAAGGATAGTACACGCCCTAGATCCTATCAGAACTCCAAAGCTCTCAAAGGATTCTTCCAATACTGCATCATATAAAAAGGAGCCACCAAGGGGAACAGATCCCTTCTTGCAGCTGTGCTAGGAATCGTTCTTCCTTCCGGCTGCCCGGTTCCTTTGACCTTCCAAGACTCCAGGAGTTCTCGAGCCTTCAGCCAGCACCTACTTGACTACCGAACTGAGCAACTAGCTGTGGGCAGCCATCGTTGGAACTACCGCGGCTACTGACAGCCTTCGCTGGACTACCTCGGCCATATCTGTAAGCCAACTCAATAAATTTCCTATATATATATATATATATATATATATATTCGTTCTGTGAATTCTGTGACTCTAGAGAACCCTAACTAATACACACATTATTTGTAAACTGTGACCTGGAAATCCTAAAGACTGAGCCATGCAAATCCACCCACTGATTTGCTCAGTGAAATTCCTGGAGATGGTTTCACTTGGCCTGTTCATTTGGTGATGGCCCTTGGCATCACTGGCTATTTAATTCGTAGAAGAAGCATCACTGTTATCAAGTTGGTAAGGGGAGAAGCTGGCGGTTGCCAGCATTGTTGGTAAATTATTGTCTCGACTGTTTGCTTTTCCATGCAGAGGCAACCCAGAAGGACAGGCTGTGGGACAGCTCCGGTGGACAGCTACAGTGTCCACCATGCTTAGGGATCAGTTCTTTTTCAATTTCTTTTAGTCCAGTAATTTTCTGGAAACAGCTCATGCAATTCACGACACATTGTAACATGCATGTTCAAACATAAGGTTGACCACTATAGGGTTAAAGAGTAAAATATGGAAAACACTCTGGAGGGCACTGACCATCACCAAGATATGTCTTGTATTTTGGCTTTGGTTTCCTCCCCTTGTAAACAATGTATAGGTGATGGATCGAACTTTGTAATGAGGACCAAGGTTGAGTCAGAATACGGATGATAAGGCAAGTCATGGCCAAGAGCATGTGCTGTGAATGAAAGCTGTATAACACACCAGTTTTCTCATGGGCAGGGAAGTGAGCCATACAGCTGTCATAGCTAGAGTCCTCACAAGAACCTGGTCCTTTCCAACTGTTTGGTGTGGGACCAGAGAACTCCATCTTGTGTCTGTCACCTGAGTCACTACTTTTCTAACCATTGTCAGGCCACTCTCCAGGGTTTTATCAGCACTAATGATTATAACAGTATAAGACAATGTTTTCTCCACAGGTTTCACCATGAGTCTGATGATATCAAGTTAACTGGATTTCTACATAAACATAAGCAAGACAAAGGCTCCCATGAGCAAGCAATAATATTCATGTTTGACTCAAGACAAGGATAACTTAGGACAAAAATATGAACGTAATGCTACCAAAGTCAGTGACTGAGTTTCTTCTGCAAAATTATGATGAGGATCAGCTTATTTAATGAGTATTGCAAGTAGGTTATTTAAACAGGATGAACTTGAACATCAACTTCATCTGAAGGGAATACAGATCCATGCAACATAAGTGGTGGTGTATGTGGAGGTCTAATGTTCTTTCAAATACCACAAAGGGCTTTTTGGGTTTTCGTGCAAGCCCTCAGTCTTTTGAGCACCAAATTGTGGAGCAGGCAAGATTCTAGATGCTCAAATGGGACAGTGTTAAATGGAGAAAAGCATGGGAGAAGATTCTCTTGTCCTTGATACACTGCCAGTCATAACCAGCACTAGGGGTTCATTTACACTGCTAATGAAATTCCCAGTTGCAAGATTCCTTGATATATTTAAACCTGCATTTACAAACCAGCCCAGATTATTTTTCTCTTTTCTTCTGTCCTACTGCAAGCCTGCAGTTCAACATCCCTTAGAAAAGACACAACACTTTCCCAGTAGGATGGTTCAATGATAGTCGGAGGGCAAGCCACAACTCCCCCAGCAGAGCAGCTTCATCCTCTGTAGGACCTGTAACCACAACGTCATTCATATGACCTGAAGCAGTCTCCTAACAATTGTACTCTTAAGTTCTTGTCTTCAGGGGACAACCCTTACCTGCTCCTCAGGTCCTTCCCTCCTGAAAGACATGACCACTCTGCTATGTTAGTCTATTTTCCTTGAAACTGAAAAAAAAAAGTATCATCCTTAATGTTCTTATTGCTAAGCCCCTAAGAGACTCTGAACATTTCTTCATTCTCTATTTAACCTGCCTACACTTCTTTGCCAAATGACTTTCCCCCCATATTTTCTCTTTGCCTAGAATGATTTTTTTCCATTCCCATATTTCCATTGTTTACCCAGATTAAATGACTATTTCTCCAGGAAGACTTCTTGTACTTCCTACAAAGAGCAAGACTCTTTCTTTTGAATTTATATAGTACTTTGCACATTTTAAATTTTTTCATGCTTATTAATAGGTACATTTCAAAATGCACACGTCATTAAATTCTGCAAGGTTTACGAATCCAGTCTAATTTGTCTTTCTATACCTTGGAGTACCAACTAACTTTTCAATATACATTGAATAAATAAACCAAAGGAAAACAATGATAATTATATGGTTATAAAACATTAACTAAATAACTAAATATAGAGACATGTTCCACAATATTCTTTGTAATATAATGATGCTATCAATGCATGATAAGTAAAATTAGATCTAGGACAGAGAATTTGCTGGCATAATAGGAGCTAAGGAAAGAGGGCAAACAACCTGTAAGACCAAAGTAAAATTAGGTTTAGAATGTGCTGTTTGAACAAGGATTATACTCAATAGGGAAAAACTGGAAGCATTCCAACTTCAATCAGGAACTAGACAAGGCTGTCCACTGTCACCACTTCTTTTCAATATTGTACTTGAAGTCTTAGCCGAAGCCATAAGACAAGAAAGGGACATAAAAGGGATTCAAATTGGCAAGGAAATGGTCAAGTTATCTCTATTTGCAGATGACATGGTCCTATACCTGAGTGATCCCAAAAACTCCACCAGGAAGCTTCTGGAACTAATATAGCAGGGTGGCAGGATACAAAATAAATGTATAAAAATCAGTGGCCTTCCTATATGTCCAGAATGAAAGAAGTGAAAAAGCCCTGAGAGAAACAATCCCATTTACTATAGCCCCTAAAAAATGAAATACCTTGGTATAAACCTAACCAAGGAGGTAAAAGACCTTTACAATGAAAACTTTAAAACCTTTCTTTTCCCTTTGGGGCGGGAGGCACTGGGGGATGGGGAGAGAGGAGTGAAGGGAGGGGGAGCAGGGGGTTTGGGGGGAGGAGGAGGGAGGGAGGGAACTGGTGTACCTAATAAGTTTGTATGAGCTGAAATAATAATAATAAAATGTATTAAAAAAAGAAAAAAAACGTTAAAACCCTAAAGAAAGAAATTGCAGAAGACACCAGAAGGTGGAAAGACCTCCCATGTTCCTGGATTGGCAGAATCAACATCATAAAAATGACCATCCTACCAAAAGCAATATACAAATTCAATGCTATACCAAAGCAATATCCCAAAGCAATTCTTTAAAGAAGTTGACCAAACAATCTCAAAATTCATATGGAGGCACAAAAGACCCAGGATAGCAAAAACAATCCTGAGTAACAAAAACACAGCTGGAGGTATTACCATACCAAACCTTAGTCTATACTACAAATCCATAGTTATAAAGACAGCCTGGTACTGGCTCCAAAATAGACACACAGATCAATGGATAAGGGTTGAAGACCCAGATATAAGCCCACAAAATTATAGCCATTTAATATTTGATGAAGGGGCCCAAAAAATCCAATGGAAAAAGAACAGTATCATCAACAAATGGTGCTGGCAGAACTGGATCTCCACATGCAGATTAAAACTGTACCCGTACTTGTCACCGTGTACAAGACTTAATTCCAAATGGATCAAGGACCTTGATATAAGGCCAGAGACTATAAAAACCATGGTTGAAAGGGTAGGGAACTCCCTTAAGCTGATTGGGCTAGACCAACAGTTCCTAAACAGACATCCAATAGCCCAGTCACTGCTACCAACTCTCAACAGTTGGGATCTGGTGAAATTAAAGAGCTTCTGTTCAGATAAAGAGATTGTAACTCGAGCTCAAAGGCAACCCACAGAATGGGAGAAAATCTTCACTAACCACATATCTGATATTATCCAGAGTGCACAAAGAACTTAGAAAACTAAACACTAAAAAAACAAATGGCCCAATTAAAAAATGGGCCCTGGAACTTAAAAGAAATTTTACCAGGGATGAAATTAAAATGTCTAACAAATATCTTAAAAAATGCTCCACATCCTTAGCCATCAGGGAAATGCAAATCAAAACTTCCCTGAGATACCATCTCACCCCGGTCAGGATGGCAAAAATCCACAATACAAACAACACCAAATGCTGGAGAGGATGTGGAGAGAGGGGAACTCTCCTACATTGCTGGTGGGAATGCAGACTCATATAGCCACTCTGGCGAGCCATCTGGAGATTCTTAAAGAAATTAAAGATTGAAATGCCATATAACCCTGCAATTCCACTTTTGGGAATAACCCCACATACGGCAAAAATTCACCTCGATAGCACAAGCACGACCATGTTCATAGCAGCACTGTTTACAATAGCAAAGTCATGGAATCAACCTAAATGTCCAACAGTTGACGAGTGGATAAGGAAAAGGTGGTACATCTATACAATGGAGTACTACTCAGCCATCAAAAATGATGAATTACTGGAATTTTCTGGGAAATGGATGTCATTAGAAACAATTATATTAAGTGAAATATCCCAAACCCAGAAAGTTAAGCGCCGTATGTACTCCCTAATCGGTGGCTCCTAATACGAAAAACACTTAGAGACACTCAAAGATAAATCTCTGTAATAACTACAGTAATTGCTAAGGTTATGAACAGGAGGAATGGTGAAGGAGGGCCACACCAGAAACAAGGAGAGAGTGGACCATATTACAGCAGAGAAAATAAGCCACCATCAAGGACTGCAAGTAAGTAATGAGACATCTGGTTAGGTTCACAGACTTTCCTTCCTGATCATTTACAACTGATGGGGTATGATCTTACCAGAAGGGGAGGGCATATAGTCTGGCAGATAAAAAGTAACCATTTAGCAGCTGGGTGATTAATCTCTCTCTCACCGCGGTTTCCCACTTTTATCACATCTACCTTTGAATATACTCTTATAACAAGACTCTAGTTTAACAGGTTTTTATCTCTGGCCAGGGGGTGACATCCAATACCCATCAGGGTGGAGCCAAGGGCATTGCAAGAGCAGCAAAACTGAAAAAAAATCAACAAACCATAATCCAGAACATCAGAGACTCTATATCGATCACCTGGAACTAGGCCAACTTAATCTCTCCCCATCCTGAAGTTCAGGGAAATTTGTGGAAGAGGGGGCGGTAAGATTGTAAGAGCACAAGGATGGGAGGAGCAATGATATGCAAGATACTCCACACAAGTTAGGGCCGAAGCAATCATATTTGGACTTGACATGCCCTGCACAATGTCCAACACACTATTGACCCCACAAAGTCTAGCATTTGCTAAAGGCAGGATCCTTGGAGGCAAGGGATTGACAGCCTCAGTAGTGTTCCTGTGCTTAAGGGGACCTTCTGGGAAATGCCACTGGGTCCTGGCACCTCATCAGAGAGGAGGACCCAGAGGAGAGTTTGGCATGCACATTAAAGGATGCTCCGGGGATGGGAGACGGAGGCACTGGGGGATGGGGAGGGAAAGGGGAGGGGAGGGGGGTACAGGGCGATGGGGGTTGGAGGGAGGAGGGGACTGGTGTACCTGTTAAGTTTGTATGAGTGAAAATAAAAAAAAAGAATGTGCTGTTTGAAGAGTTAAGAATAACATGGGATGATACTGTTACAGATTTTTTTCTGCTACAGTTTTTTTTTTAAAGGCAGCTTCATTATATACAGTAGGTTTTAAAAATGAATTTTTGATAAAACTAATATATTCAGTGATGAGCTGAACACATTGATACAAGTGAAATAAATTTACCATGCATTTTGTGACCTTTGCAAACCACTGTAACGGATGGTGTGAACATCCCAACTCAGAAACAAAGAGAACAAGAAAAGGGAACACAATTGCATGAAGGCTAGAGATATCACTCACCCAAGTAAGGATAGACCAAAAACGCATCATGAAAGGACACTATAATCAGCATTAACCTGAGCTAACAGTAGGCAATTTGATCCAAAATATGTTAGCTACTTTCTTTTTGTCTCCTTGTGTCATTTTCTTTTCATTTTTTATTTATCTTGCAAGGTTCAAATCAATTCCAATCTCTTTAAATAACTTTTCCTAACCCAATTCATTACATTTCCCTTTGTGCATCAAAAATACCGGTGTTGTGAAAGAACTGATAGTATTACTATTTCTTTATAATCTCTAAGTGCCTGACACTGAGAGATGACGTCCGGTTTCCTGTGCATATCCACTTCTAACTCTTTATCTGGCACTTCTGAAGACTGTGTAAGAGACTTTCCCTTTCATTACAATCAGTACTGCATCTTGTAGTAAACTTTCTATCCTATCATCCTTATAAGATTGCTCTCACCTTAATATCTGTGGAACCTTCAAATGAAAGACACAAACTATCACATGTCCTAGTGTCTGATGAATAGAGCCAACTCACTGTTTCCTACCTAAATAACAGATTTATTAAATTTGGGTAATTTATAAATTTTTTAAATCAGAGAATTTTGTCTTTCATTGCTGGCAAGAGGTGTCCTATGGAATTTAGAAGCAGAACAGACCACTTCCCTCAGAGTCAATCTGCTGTTCGGTAGTCCTGGCTGTGTCTGGATTCCACCTTCTGCAATATATTTCTTATTCCATCTAGTTTACAGCAAGCCTTTCATCACCTACCATATTATTTAGATTCTAGCATGCATTTCCCTGTCATCTAATTTGATGGTTCAGTAACTTCTTATTCCTCTATATTTTAAGCAAGCCATAGAATGTCCTTGTAATATTCCTGCATTGCAGTTCTTGTGTTTCACCACATTCATCAGCTATTCTCCAAACTTTATTTAGCTTCACTTGGCTACAGTTTAAGTAGAAATTGCTGAAACAGAATGCTTCTACCCTGCTCAGTGCCCATGCCCACCTCTAATACATTTTTCTGGGGAATAAACATAAAAGATCAACCTTAATTAAAGTTCATAGCAAACATTCTGATAGGAATAGCAGACATGACATACGATTGACAGTAGGTAAATATTACCCAAAGAGCCCTACAGAAAATCATAACATCTTTGTGTGAACAGGTAGCAGGGACACCAGGAAAATGAGATCTTAGTAAACATAATAAACCCAAAACAGAGCTAGCAATAAAGTCAGCAAGAGGTGGAAACCATAGCTAACTGCAAGTGGAGAACAGAACCAGCATTGTATTTAGATGAAGAAGAATGGAATTTCATAGAATTATCAGCCCGATTCTATAAATGTATAATGGCTAAATTATAATAAACTCTTATTTACAATTAACAAAACTATTTGGACAAAACATTGATCCACAAATCAAAGCAGCACTTGTTTTATACAGAAAAGAGAGCCATGGAACACCTCAATGAATGGAGATATTCCTAAAGCATGAAGGTTCAACTGTGTAGTGCTGAGAAACAATCTGACAGTGAATGTAGTTACTGAAATGGAAAGTAATATTTCAGGAGTCATTTATCTATGTCAGTATACTTCTATTTATATCAGGATTCTTGCAATTATAAACATGTGACTCAAAAAACTCCATGTCTGTAAATACTTGGGTCAAAATTCTCTGTGGCCAGTCTGTCAAAGTACTGAAACAGCTCTCTCTGTCTTATCCACCTGTCAAGTGAATAGTCCCACCCACCATGGGCTGGGTCTTCCCACATCAATTAGATACTCTCTTCTGCAAGCTTGCTCAGGGCTTGCCTTGACTACTAACTCTTCACAGATGTGCCCAGAGCTCAGTCTTCAGTTGTCACATCGACACCTGTATCTAAACAGGACTGAAGGTAATTAGGTCATTAGGGCTATATTTTTGAAGGAGATCCTGGAATACTGGCCTCTTTCTCTTCTTTCTCTTTACATCTACTGTGAAGTGAGCACCGTCAAATCCCCCCCTTCCTGATCATGTTGTTCTGACTCACCACAGACACAAGTGACAGAACCAAGTGACCCTAGACTTTGAAACCATGAACCAAAGTAAAGATTTTCCCTTGTAAGTTAACTGATTACCTCGAGTGTTTTGTCACAGTGGCAGAAAGCTGACTGACACAATAAGAGCCCTTGCTGTGGTTACAGTGGGCAATGATAACACAGCAACTTAGCTCACTAGCATCAGTGACTACTGGAAAGTCCTGTAGGATACTTAGCACTGTCCTATGACAAATAACTAGTTGTTAGTCAAATGTTGGAAAAAAGAGCTCTGAAATTCATCTTAAACATTTTCGTCCATTTAAGAGAAATCATAAAGTATCAGAGGCAAGCTGGTGATTTCCACTTGTGGTGCAGCTTCGTTATCTTGATGTTTAAGATTGTCCATTATAAAGCTTTAGCACAATTTACAGAATTAACATTTTAACTGTTTATTTACCTAAAGAAAATATGTTAACTTAAATTTCAGAAAGATTTGTTAAATGTATGCTTTTTGATATATGCATGTACATGCATAAACAATATTACAGTGGGATGAATTTAAAATTTTTTTAAATTTACTTTTTAGTTTTACAAGCATACTAAGTACTAATCACTGCTTCCCACCACCTTCCCTCCCTCCCATCTCTTTTCCTTCCCCTCATCAATCCATTCCACTCCCTCCCACCCTCCTGTCCGACTGCTTCTATGGACCCCAGGATTCCCTCTAGCTTGCCTTGGGCCACTCTCTGATAGGGGCATTTCCTTTCACTCATCCAGCTCTAGTCCCTAAGGTTTCACTGTGTGTTGTTCTTGCTCTTCAGTTCCTCATAGTCTATAGGGGCATGTTTGTATTTCAGTCTTTATGCAGGTCTGGTAAGGACAAGTCTCACTGCAGTGAGTTCCTGGATACAACAGTTCTGCCTTGAATGGAATGTCTTGTCCAATAGTGGACCTTCCCATCTTTAGGTTCTTACAGTCTTACTATCTTGAGGTTAACTAAGCCTTAGAATGGGGAGAGATTAGGATGCACTGATTCTGGTTGAGCATTGCCAGGTCACTGGTATTGTGGATTATGGCAGCCGTTGTTGTCCACATCACTGCTCTTCTACTTGTCTAGGATCCATCCTGTGAGGATGTTGAGATTCTCTAACTCTTTAAGATTTATTTTGTGGAAATAATACTATATTCAGCCAGGGAACTTATTTTTACTATAGATCTCCCACTTTTTTTTAAAAAAAAGTCATTGAAAAAGTCATTGCCCTCTTAAAAAGAATTAGCTTCACAACTATGACAGCATATAGAAAATGAAATGAACGTCTTTGCTATGGATAATCTTAGCCACGATGGTCTAAATGATTACAAATAGCTCATTGGTCAGTTTTTTTTTAGTTTTATGTCTAGAAATTGACACATATAACATAAAGATATTATTAATTTATATTTACTGTATATTAAATGGGTCATATAAATGTATCCAAATGATATATATATGTATATATATTTGATTTTCTGATGTATGCACATGTGTGTGTGTGTGTGTGTATGTGTGTGTGTTTGCATAAGGGAGGGTGTGCCTGTGTGTGTTTGGGTGAGCACTTGAGTGCTCACTAATGCTTGTGGAGGCCCAAGGTTGATGTCAGGAATCATTTTTGATTGCTCTATGTGCTATGAGCTTGGGTCTCTAATTAAACCCAGAATACAGTAGTCTTCCTAGTCTTGCTAGCCAGTTTGTCCTTATGATTCCCAGGGTGCCTGCCCTATCCACCCAGAATTTTTACCTGTGATCTGGGGATGAGAATTCTGATTCTTTTACTTGTGAGGAAAAGTCTTTCACCACTGAGAAATCTCTTCAGCCCTCTTGCACATATTTTAACCAATTGATTCTTGGTTAAGAAGACAAGGAACTGAGGATGTAGCTCAGTTGGTACAGATTGTCTAGTGTGCTAGAAGTCTGGATTCAATCCCAACACCACATAAATGGGGTGTAGTGGTTTAACACTTATAATCCCAGAGCTTGGGAGGTGAAGGAAAGAGGAACAGAAGTTCAAGGTCATTCCTTGGCTACATGATCAAAGTCATCCTAAGTTATATCGGGTCCTATATAAAAAGAGAGTGAATTGCAATACTACTTCCTACTTATATCATGATGATGGTGACCTTTCTTGAACTGATTGAATATTTTCAAGGAAAGACTGGAAACACTGAAAGAGTAGTAAAAATATGTAAGCATTGAATATGAAGTCCTTACACAAATTAATCAGGAAAATAAATCATCCCTAGAGAGATTTCTCTGAACTTCCGACGATGGACTGGTTTGCTTGACAGAGGAGAGCTGTGTTGGCAGCCTTGAAGGTTTGGATGTGCAAAGGGCAAGGAGCAAAATATCTGCTGCTGTTGGGGAAATGAGTATCAGTAAGGGAAAACCTAGTGACTTGCACTGGGATGGTGTAAGACGTGAAAACCACCATATGGTGAGTTCATGGTTTGAAAACCCAGATTCCCTCAGGGGTCGAAAGCCCAAGTTAAAGTTGTTTCTTGCCCTTTGCAAGTTTGGCTGCCTAGAAAAGAGGTTTTTCCAGCATCACCATGTTAAAGTTGGTAGCTCCAGTGGACTAAGCTACATTTCAACCTTGCTTCGGAATCTGGCAGCGTCCCTCGGGTGATACTGGTTTTGGTGCCACTTGGCACCAAGTGGCAGGCATAGAGTTTCTGCAAGAGAAGGTGAAGCTTATAGCTGCAGAGGAACCCAGAGTACTGTTGGAAATGCCAGAATTGTGGGATGTATGCTGAGGATGGCTGCAAGTGGAGATTCAACCTCATTCAGAGGAACTCTGCTTTTACAACTTCGAGCTACAAACAGGAACTGGGAATGCCTAGAATCTTTGCACCACCTTGACTATATGATGAGGAGCAGAAGATGGACATTGAAGTGATTTGCTGGACTTTGATCTTTTTAATGTTTTCTTATTGTTTTAAGATCCTTCTATTTTAATGTTTTATCTGTCATAAAGTATTTAATTTATTCTGATTTAAGAGTTTTAAGGTTAAGAAACTTTGAACTTTTAAAATGTTGGAACTGAAGTTTTAATGAGAGCATTTTAAATTTGTCCATGAAATGTATTTATATTTTTAAGATAACTTTTAACATCTATGGGGACAAGGATTGAAGGTTACAGTTTAAAAGTGCTATGTTTTTGTGTCAAGTTGACAAGGGTGGAGTGTCATAGTTAGGCACAGGTATCAACTTGACAGTGGAGGGTTTGAGTTCTGGGCACATTTGTAGAGAGTTGATGTTTGAGTTAAGCCCAGAGCAAACCTGCAGGAGATTGTCTAGCTGATGGGGAAGGCCTAACCTATGGTGGGAGGGATTAGGCCCTGGAATAAATTATGGAGAGCTGGTTGAGAGAGTTGGCATCCTTCTGTTCACTTGGCCAGACATAGCTGGTCTGGCAAGTAAGGATTGTTCATCTCTCAGTCATTATGCAGTGATGGTGTGACTAGTTCCCTCGGCCCTGGTGTTGGTGCATGCTCTCCCATCAAGCTGGACTGAGAACTGTAACCAGACTGTCCTAAGGAAATAAACCCCTTTTTCCCTTAAGCTGTTTGATATATTTATCAGCAACCATGCAGGAGGATTGCAACAACTCTCTTTGAAATACATAAATTATGTACAGTTAGATGAGAGTTTGTGCTCAAATGTGGGAGTAATTTAAAGAACTCTGAATGATTTAACAATATTACACAACAAATGGGCATGATTTAAAGGAAAGATATTGAATGAGGAGAAAGTGAACAGAAAGAGCTTCTGCAGTGGAGATAGCACTCAGAAAAAAAGGTTTTAAAGGATCTGTATCAATTAGGTAGCGACCATTACATCAGCATTTTGTCATAGACTTGATCTGTAATTAACACTATGCATTGATTTTTTGAAGTCAGTACAGACCACAGATTACTCAGATTATTTTTGTACTATATTTGTTTTGATTCTGATGAAATGTAACAGAGTAAATTATTGACTAAACTGTCAGAAAGAAATATTGTCTTCTCTGGTTACTTGTTTAAAATCTAGATAAAATGAATAAAGAACCTTATATTTATTCTTACTGAAAATATTCACTAATCATCCAACAGAAACTTGAAAGTATTCTTTTTATCTTTTTTTAATTAATTAATTTATTTTTTCTACTCATACAAACTTAATAGGTACCCCGGTCCCCTCCCTCCTTCCACCCCTCCCCAGGTTCCCTTGCTCCTTCCCCCCTTTTTCCCTTTCTTTCTCCCCTCCCTGCCTTTCTCCCAGTTCCCCCTCTCCTCCCCACCCCTGAAGCTTCCTTTAATGTGAATGTCAAACTTCCCTCTGGGTCCTCCATTCCAATGAGGTATAAGGACTCAATAGCATTGCCTACAGCCCTTTCTTGTGCTTCCCTTTAGTACAGGAACACTCTTGTGGCTGTTAATACCTTGCTTCTAAAGATCCTAGTGCCTGTGATCCATGCTAGACTTTGAGGGATCAATGATATGTCGGTCATTGTGCAGGTCATGCAAAGTCCTATTTATGGTTACTTGGCCTTAACTTGTGTAGAGTATCTTGCATATATATCATGGCTCCTCCCCATCTTACAATCTTACTGCCTCCTCTTCTGCAAATTTCCCTGAGCTCTAGGATGGGGAGAGATTAGGCTGGCCTGGTTCCAGGTGGGAAAGTAGTCTTGAATGGAAGTGTTCTGGAATGGGCTCAATACTCTTTTCCCTCCTGCTAAAGGTGAGGATGCTAGGAGAAGGAAAATGTTAGGAATGAAAGCGTCCTGCTAGATACCAGGTGCTGTTGGTTACAGATATGACTGTCATATTCACAATTTTTGAAGTGACTGGATTCCATAAATAGAAGTATTTTCCCCCATGAGGATTGAAGCCAAGAGTTTGTATGCACTAAATTCTACCATTGAACATTATCTCTAATTCCAAGTGGAAGAATGTGTAAGAGGAACTGGAAGAATAACTCTTATAAGAATTACGAGTATGTATGCATCTGAGAATAGATGAGGTATTAAGCAAAGCAAAATAAAAAAAACAAACAAAAGATATGAGCCTGAATTGTTGGTGACAAAGAAAACAAATTGGGGAAAAACCAGGCTAGTGTTCTGAGAAAGACATTAGAAAGCCTGCTGTAACATGGCAAAGTCTGGCAAATGTTAATTGAATAGCAAAATAGAGATAAGGAGCTTTGTATTTAATTAATGAAAGAGTACAGTGAATTATGATATTTTCACCCCTTGATCATCAATCCCATCATCTCTCCTTTTCTTCTTACAAAACAAATCATCTCCTCTGCTAGGCTCCTTCCTATTTTCTTTTTTTTAATTTTTTATTATTATTTATTCAATTGTGCGTGTGTGTGTATGTATGTGCGTGCACATGTGTGTATGTGTATGTCCACCATGGACGCCTCCACCTCCTTCTGCCCCGGGATTCACAGGTTTCGCCCAACCAGGACCAGAAGCGCAGGCCGCCCCCGCTTCCGCCTGGCGTCTATATGTGGGATCTGGGATCCGAACTCAGGACCTTATGCCTGCAAGGCAGGGGCCTAACCCCTGAGCCACCTCTCCAGCCCCTCCTTCCTATTTTCCAGTGAAGCACTTGTGTGGCCCACTGTGTTTCAATGACTTTTTTTAATTATTCAATTGTGCATGTGTGCATGTATGTGTGTGTGTGTGTGTGTGTGTGTGTGTGTGTGTGTGTGTGTGTGTGTGTGTGTGTGTGTGTGTGTGTGTGTGTGTGTGTAGAACCCAGGCGAATTCGGGAACCACCACGGACCGCTTCCACCTCCTCTTTGTTTACTCTGCCCCAGGATTCACAGGCTCCGCCCTACCAACACCGGAAACGCAGGCCGCCCCGCTTCTGCCTGGCATCTATTTGTGGGGTCTAGGATCCAAACCCAGGACCTTCCGCCTGCAAGGCAGAGGCTTAACTCCTGAGCCAACCTCTCCAGCCCCTCAATGACTGTTTTCACAGATTTATTTTTCCCATTATATTTTATATCATTTTTCTAAGAATATCCCTTAATATAGTAGATGATCCAGAATATATATCTCATTTCTTTCTAAAACAATAATAATTAAGGAAATCATGACTCTATGGCAATGGATCAGATATGTTTGCAGGTCTTATGCTGTGTTTTGAATCCCCACAATGAAAGGTGGTAATGATGGTTATTGACGTCCTAACAGAATGATGTAGGTAATGCATTCTCATAAGAATCCACCCTAGCTTATAAACTAGGAACATCAAAAATATGAAATTATATTGTCATTTGGATTTATAAGAAGATTGGAGGTCCATGGAAAGTATGTGCTGTAATATTAAGTATTTAATATATTTGCCAACATATATATTTGCAAATATTTATGCAAAAATAAAAAATCAGTGAAGCTAAACCCACCATTATATTGGTGATGGATACACATCATAAACATGATGAGAAGAGCTTCCTAGTTAACTTATTATATGGATTAAAATTTTGTATTTTAAGATTCACAAAAAAATTCTTGAGATTTGTTTTGTCTTAATTTTCCCCATTTCCCTATAGGTTTTTTCCCTTTTTTGTTCTTATGATAAATTCAACAATAATTAACAGCCATCAATTATTGATTCAGATTTATCAGTATTAGTCTCTTATCCAAGAAAATATAAAATGAGATTCTAAAATTATATCTATTTCTTGTTTTATAGAGTCATTCTATGTCTGTATTACCTTGCAGAGACAGGAAAGAAACTAATTCTGAAGAGAATATGAGCCTAGTATGGTTTTATACAAAGGATAAAAATAGTTTCTAAAATGATACTTTGTAGAATTTTTATGTGAGAAAGCAGGTTAATAATATAAAAGAATCCTGGCTTTTTAAATGAATGTCATTATATCAATTCCATAATTAAATGGAATGCTATTTCTGCTCAATTTACTGCTTCATGTTATCATATTTGTTACCTTGTGTATTTTGCAAAACCTTTGAGGACAGCTCTACTTTATAAAAATAAAGTTATCAGGTGCTAATATTCACTTTTATATGGTGCATGGAAATCTGTCATATTATAACTATGCAGGTTAAATTTAGTTAATCTTAAGTAAAATAGATGATAACATTCTGAAAGCCTCCATAATGGCAGAGCTCCTGGTAGACTAGACAGAGCACAAATTATGTGGCAATAAATATGGCTATTCTTTTTAGGCAAAAAGTTTGCTTTGTCTGAAAATCCATTATATATCTCTGGTGATTGCTACAGTATATTCAGGCTTGATAGAACACACATGGATCCCAGTGCTTAGGAAATTGAGACAGACAAGTTTGGGTCAGTTTAGACTGCATAGCAAAATCCTGTATCAGCAACAACCATCTGATGGCATTATAGAAATAGATATTGAAATTTTCTTGACATGTTTTAATACTGTAAGATATTTCAGGAAGCAAAAAGATAAATGTAAGCAGACAAAATGATGAAATAATAATGACTTTTTTAGCTGATTATTTACTGTCCTTTTTCTTTTCTTATTGCTATTTTTTTCAAGAATAGTAACTTTTGGGGAGCAGACCACTTGCCAGGTGAGAGCTGAGTGGAGTCCATGGATGACCTACCCACCCATCATGATAGTCCAGAGCAGACCCGTGTGCCAAAAGACAGACCATTTCACACAACCAGAAGATCCTATACAAGTCCAGACAAACTTTCCCAACAACAACCAGAATCAGACAACCTCATCTGACTCAGGAGAGTCAAAAACAAAGAAACAGTCACAGCCTTAACATAAGATGCCAAAACACATTGTAAAACTACAAATTACACTGAGTACCAGAAAAACCACATTTCCTACCAAACACACCAACCCTCCTAAGATAAATTCCAATCAGAATAACCTCATGGGTACCAGTCAGAAAAGCAACACTCAGGATAATGTCTCCCAAAGAAACATTATTGACATGATCAACAAGCTTCGAGAAGAACTGCAAAAGAAATGTGAGGAACAACAAAAGAACATGAAGAACTCAGAGAAGAAATAAGTGAGCAAATGACCTTAGATGAGTGGGAAAATAAGAAAAAAATTATCTGAGATGAAAAAGGAAGTAGAGGAAGCAAGAACAAGTTAGAACAGGTGAAAAAACTCCAAATCAAAATTCAGCTGGAATTCAAAGCTAAGCTAACTGAAATTGAAAACCCAACAGAGAATATCACACAAAGAATGGATCAAACAGAGGATAGAATATCAGTTCTGGAAGATAAGCTGACAGAACAGGATTGATCAATTAAAGAAGCAGAAAAGACTAAAAAAACAAAACAACAACAACAAAAAAAAACCCTATGAAAGAAATATTCAAGAACTAAGGAATACCATGAAGAAACCAAACCTACCCACCCACTCATGGAATTCCAGAATAAATCTAAGAAAACTCTCCAGCTCAAATTTTCAGATAATCATAAATGAAAATGTCCTAAAACTAAGGAAAGAGAGCCCCATTCAAGTACAAAATGTATATCACGCACCATCCAGATATGACCAAAATAGGAGTACAAAAAGGAAAGTAATAGTAACACTATCTCAGATACAGGACAAAGAGAATGTTCTGAGAGCTGCAAGAAAGAAAAAACAAGTCACATTTAAAGGCAAGTCTATTAGAGTAAAAGCTGACTTTTCAATGGAAATAGTAAAAGCCAGAGGAGCTTGTAGAGGTATTCTTCATATCATGAATTCTTCATGTCACAAATGCCAACCCAGGCTGCTATATCCAACCAACCTATCAGTTATGCTTAAAGGTGAAAGAAAAATATTTCCCAACAAAAATAAACTACAGTCCTTCATGTTCATCAAATAGGCCTTCAGGAGACACTAGAAAAAATTCTCAAGACAGATGAAATTGATCAATACATTCAAGAGGATAAGAGGGAAAAAATAATGCCAAAATATTTAATTCCCAACCAGGTAACTATCAGCACAAAAAGCAAATAAACTCAAAAATGAAAAAAAGTCAACAGAAACATATCAATTAAAACCTTAAACACCAATGGGATCAATTTCACAATCAAGATACACAGGTCAACAGCATGAATTAAAAACTACAACTCATCAATATGCTGCCTTCAAGAAACACACTTCACTTTGACAGATATGCACAGTCTCTGGGTCAGAGCATGGTCAGAGAGACTGCAAGCAAATGCAACTAGGAAACAAACAGGAGCCCTCCTAAAATCTGACAAAATAGACTTCAAAGCAAAACAAATCATGAGATACAGAAGAATACTACATACTTGTCAAAGGCACAATTCATCAGAAGGAGTTCACAATTCTAAATAGATATGCTCCAAACATAGGCTCACCCGCATTTGTTAAAAAAAATTACAATGCGTGAAACAACAAATTAACCCAAATATGACAGTAGTAGGGGATTTCAACATCCCACTCTCACCGATAGACAGGTCAACAGGCCAAAAACTGAACAGAGACATACTGGCACTAAAACCAAACCATAAACCAAATGGACTTGAAAGACATCTCTACCAAAAATTCCATCCTAACACGAAGGAATATACATTCTTTTCTACAGCCCATGGAACTTTCTCCAAAATAGACCACATACTAGACCACACAAAAGAACCTCCACAAATATAAGAAAATTGACATCACCACCTGTAATCTATCTGACCACCAGAAGTACACATTCATAGTAACATAATTTATTTATATGAATATGAGTAATATTTGCAATAATGCAAATAACAGCAAGTACACAAACTCTTGGAAGATACTGAATGAAGAATAGATCCAAACAGAAGTAAAAATGGAAATTCAAAAATTTTTAGAACTCAATGATAATGAAAACATCATATCAGCACAGTCCGAAGAGGAATATTCATAGCACTCAATGCCTATAAAAAATGGAAACATCACAAGTTAACAACCTAACAATGCAGCTTAAAGCTTTAGAGAAACAGGAACAAACCAAGAAGTAGATGTGCAGATATTAGTAGGCTCAGAGAAGAAATAACTGAAATTGAGACGAAGAAAACAATACAAAAAATCTGTCAAAAATAATGGTTTTTTGAAAAACTTAACCAGATTGACAAACCCTTAGCCAAATAAACCAAAGCAAAAGAGAAAAATCCAAATTAATAAAACTAGAGATGGAAATGTAGCCATCACAACAGATGTCAAGAAAATTTAAAGTTAAAATTTAAAGGATCATACCTTCATTTGACAACCACAAAGAAATGGATGAATTTCTAAACATATACAAAATATCAAAGTTAAACCATGATGAACTGAATTATTTAATGGTTCTATAATACTTAATAGTCCTATGTTAAAGCAGTAATAATTAATCTCCCTATCAAGAAAAGTCTGGGACTAGATGGATTTAGTGCAGAATTCTATCAGATATTTAAAGAATGATTAAAACAATACTCCTTAAATTATTTCACAAAAGAAAAGAGGAAGGGAACATTTTAAAACTCTTTCTATGAAGCCAACATTACACTGATCCAAAACCAAATAAAGACAATAAAAAAAAAAAGAAAAATATAAGCCAATTTCATCAATGAACATAGTCTCAAAGATTATTAACAAAATTCTAGTAAACTGGATCAAACAGCATATCAAAAAGACCATCCATTATGACCAGCTTGGGTCATTCCTTTAAAGTATAGCCCTAATTCAGAAAATTTGGTTAGAGATACACATAAGCATAGGGTGGCTGGAATACTTAGGGGGAAGGAGAATTTGGGCTTAAAATGAAGATCATTACTTTTTATTCATAACTTGAAAAACAACGTCCATTATTTTAGTGAGTTTTATAGTTATGACTTACAAAAGAAAGCTTTTACATTTATAGTATTGTCTATTAGTTATCACCTGGTTTTATAAAAATAGAATGTGTCTAAGGATTAGAAAAATATGGAAACATTACAATTGAGGACTCCCCCGGAAAGTCACCCTATTCACTGAGTAATAATGTCTTATTCGTTATATGCATATGCATTTTCTGGTCATTTCTTTCCCATGGCTGAACACATAGCTGGTCTGCTCAGTGAGATCCACAATAATGAAATACTCAGCCATTACCATTCGGCCAATTTACTAGCATTTACTTGCAGTCAGAAAAGAATAACCAGACATGTTGAGCCCTTCTGCTTAAATCTAAATTTTGCAAAAATGGAAGACTAGAAGAAATACAAAGAGAGAAGCCTGAAAGACCCTGCTCCACCTTGCTTTCTCCCCTCTGTTTCTTCTGTGGGGATATTCCCCCTCCCACTTGCCCAATGCCCTGCATGATGCCCACGAGGAACACTCACTGCAGATCTCAGTGCCAAAACAGTCCCATGAGGCTGGTCTCTTCATTTGCAAGGTCACAAGAGGACAGATCTGTTTCTAGTAAGAGAGTTTGACTTTACTGTAGCACCTATTCCAGTAGGGGCTTTTTGAAGACTGGGAACTCATTTTTTTTTTTTTTTTGATAATTGATTTGTATTTTATTAAATTTTAAAAATATTTATTTTTAACTTTTATTTGTGCACATGTATGCACATACACTTGTGCATGTGTGTGTGTGTGCGTGTGTGTATAATAGAGAGAGAAAGAGAGAGAGAGAGAGAGGACAGACATATATACAATGCATGTGGAAGATAGAGGACAACTTGTTTGGAAGTTGGTTTTTCTCCTTCTACCATATGGGCTTCTAGGTATCATACTTAGGTCACTAGGCTTGTTAAACAGGTACCTTTACCCACTTACTGTGCAGTCTCACCGGGTCCTATCTATGTATGTGTGTGTGTGTGTGTGATAGAGAGAGAGAGAGAGAAAGAGAAAGAGAGAGAGAGAGAGAGAGAGAGAGAGAGAGAGAGAGAGAGAGAGAGAGAGAGGAACTCAGCTCATCAGGTTTGCACACAGGTGCCTGGAGCATCTTCACCTGCTGAGCCATCCTGCTGGCCCAGGAACTCATTAATTCTGTGTTGAATGAATTGATGGACTAGCAGATTAATGCTATTAGATTAGCTAAGGAAATGGTTTATGGTTCTCAGTTTCCCTTCAAAATTCAGGTGCAACAGTCTGACGATGTGAAACTTAAACCATAGCATGGCTCAGAGGATTGCTCTCATTAATGGCATTGAGGGCCACAGAAAAGAAATTTTGCCTGTGAATAGTTTGACTAGGGCAGCCCCCTTTCTGCCAGAACACGAAGGTGCTCACCAGACCAAATGCCACTGCTTCTATTTTATACTTTACAACTTTCAGCAATGTGAGAAAAGAAACTTCTGTTCTTTATTAGTCATATGCATTTTGCTATGCCACCAGTACCTAATAGACTAGAACCAAAAAGAGAGAGAGAGAGAAACCCCATATTGTTCTACAATCAATTTGTTTTTTATTTCGAATTTTCAATGTAATTTTAATGCTGCTTTCTTGATGATTAAAGGTCTACAATCAATATCCTCAATTAGCTGATTCATTAAGAAAAACAAAAACTTAGTCTTTCACATACCTATATCATTCATTCATTCTTTAGATATCTTCTCCATCATAAAAAATTTGAGAGGTTTTCCAACAAAAGCAGGATGAAAAATTATGAAGCCTGAGAGATTTTTAAAAGATCTCAGTAAAATTTCATAGATTTTCATGGATTCTTCTTTTCTGGGAGACACTAATGAAAGCAGCCTTAGTGATTTTAAAATTTTAGTGCTTTAATTGCTGGCTAGAAGACACAGGCATTGGGGCAGCAGGAGGCACTGGTCTTTAAACTATTCCTTTCAGGTTTTATTAGTCAGTAAACACAACTTTGAAATTTCTTTAGGATTTCACATTTTACAAAAGGCCTTTCACATATATTTCATGATTTAATCTTCTACTATCATGGTTGAAATGTGCAATTATTTCCATTTCTTTACTGCAGACACTGATTCTTGATTAAGTAATTTGCATAAGATGCCACAGCTGTGTGCTGCTCAGACTTGGTTTCAAAGTAATCGGAGCTCAGTCTAAAGCTATTATAACCCACAATGGCAGTAAGGTTCATAAAAGTGACAGCTTCTACTCTAAAGAATGACCTCACTGTCAAACATGCTCTTACTTTAAAGACTTTTCTCAGAATTACAACTATCACAGTGTAAAATACCAACTCTTTAATGCTCTTGCACTTAAAAAATCAAGACGCTTGTCAGATGTTGGAAACTAGTGAGATCTGCATTTTCTTCTGAAAATTTTACCTGAATAAAGAAAATGAAAAGAATCACTATAATCACAAAGTACTATGGAGCAGAATCTAGTAAATAACCAGAGTTATTGCAACTAAAATGAGCTCCAGAACAGACAACCCCCGTAGATGCACACAGATACAGTAACTTATTTTTGAGGAAGGATGAAAGAAATTCAATGAAGAAGAAAAAAGCCTCTTAACAAACACTTCTGAAATGGTTTGACACACACATGAGAAAACAATAAAGACAAAGATTGATTTAGAGTCCAGTACAATTGTAAAATTAAAAAAAAATCTATGCAACTTTAGAATGTAACCTAGCAAATCTTAGTAACTTTGGGCTTGGCAATGTTTTTTAGATACAAAATCCAGAGCACAGTCTATGAAAGGAAAATGTATGTTATAGTTCATTAAAATTTAACAATGCCTGTTCTGTGAAACATAAATGGAATAAGAAGATAATCCCCAAATTATAGAATGCATGTCTGATACAGAAATGGTATTCCATCTGTTAGAATTCACCATCCATGACACAAACAATTCAATTCAAATGGGTCAAACATCTGAACAGATGCCAATAAGCATCTAAGAAATTGACCAATATCATCTATCATTATGGAACTAATAAGTAAAACAGCAACAAGTTACCACTGCACACCTTTTGGAATGGCTAAAATTAAAAAAAAAAAAAAAAAACAAGAATAAGTGATGACAAAGATGAGGAGCAACCAGAGCGCTCATTCAAATGCTGGTGAAAACACGAAGTGGCATAGTCAGGTATATGAGAGTGTGATGACTTCTTAAAGACCAAAATATACTCCAGATAGAATCTTTAAGTTGTACTCCTTGGCTTTATGACTTGAAAATTATGACCACACAAAAACGGACATGTGGATATTTATAGCAGCCCTATAAACACTGAAAGTTAGAAGCAACTACTATGTCCTTCAGCAAGTAAATGAATAATCACACTGTGGTAAAGCCATACATTGTAATGTTATCTTGGGGCCAAAATGGGCAAACTGTGAAGTCATTAAAAGACAGGAAGAAACTTAATCACATGTTGCTGAGTGAACACTGGCAATTTTGGAAGACAAAGCATTCTGTGATTCCAGCTGTAGGACCTCTTGGAATAGACAAAGTCAATAGAAACAATTCAAAGCCAACTAATTATCTAGAATTCAGAGGAAGTTGGGGAAAGATACCTAAGTGGCTGGACAGAAGATTTTCAGAGCAGTGAAATGATTCTATTACAATAATCTTATTTAATATATTATGGCAGATACATGGTAGTATGCATTGTCAAAACACCTAGTCACAGTTTGCCTTCATTTTACCAACAAATTCATGACCAAACAGTTTAAGGGAATAAGGGTTTTGTTTTGGCTTATCATTCTTGGCTGCAATTCTTTGTCTACCCTGACAGGAGAGCTCATAATAGTACCAGGAGATAAAGGAACTGTCCACACCATATCCACAGAACTGCTGAGAGAGACAATCCTCACTTGCTGGGTCATATATGAAGGGATGCCAACTTCCTTAACTCACCTACTCAGAAACTGCATCCCACCCACCATGATATAGGCCTTCCCATCATTAAATCAATCTCTTACAGACTTATTCTGGGCTTAACGAGACTACTAATTCTTTGAAAATGTGTCCAGAGCTCAAACTTTCAGTTGACAAATGGACACCTGTATCTATGACACCCAGAGAAAGTATAACACAGAGAATGAACCTCAATCAATGAAAAAGTTTTGATACATTAATTACAATAAGCGCCTCACACTTAGGAATGATGGTAATATAGGAGAAAGTAACTATATTTAAAGCTCTGTACTTTCTACTCATTTTTTTCAATAAACCCAAAATTGACTTTTAAAATTAAGAGTATTAAGTTAAACTATTTTAAATTACAAATATAAGCAAATTAAAAAAATCTCCACGTTTACTTTGAGTTTGGGTGAAATATATAACCTAACATTGTAAGAAATAAAGGAAGGAAGTCAATGAATGACACAAGGTCAGCTTTGCCCCAATGTTTTTCTCTTTTTATAACCAAGGTTGGTTATTTGTGACTAGAAAATCCACATGCATTTCTTTATTGCTCCCAAGGGAATAAAAATTGGCATCAAAGCATTAATATTAAATAACTATTTCCTAAGAAATCAAGCTCATATATTCTAATATATTTTCAGAACAGTCTTACAAAATTTCCATAGAAAGGCTTTGTATTTATGCTTTGTTGTTTAATTTAGTACTTGCTAGCCCAGTTTAAATAAGTAGAATTTGATTTATTAAATTCATCATAATCATGATGTGAACATTTTCTGCATGATTTATTTTTAAATTAGCCTTTCCTCACGCACATTTTCCCCATAATTTAGCTTTTGAGAGCAGATGGATAATTGTTAGGATATTTTCATATTCAGTATTTACCAATTCTTCATCAGAACTCTAGTCCTGAAATATAGCTTATCATCCAAAAACTTCCCAGTATATCCTTATAGTAGCTATGTAACAATATAAGTGAAGACATTGTAAATTTTTCAATTTTTTTCATTGTTAGGATAGCATGAATCCACTGTGAGTCCAAGATCAATGGAACAACCTGTCTTGGTGATTAGTTATTATGGCCGCACAAACAGCTCAATTAGATCTTGTATTTATGAAGACTGATCTTTGGTCTCCATTTGGACACGTTGTCTTCAGGGGACTTAAGTTCTCAGGTGTTTCAGCAGCTTTCTGAACTGCAAAGTTCCATCTAAGACCTTTCTTTGCTGCTTCCAACATTTCCCTTGCACACTCTGCATTTTGATAAAGAGGCTTTTCTCTGCCCTTTCCACACAGTCTCAGCCTCTGGAAGTACTAAGTCTCTGCTTTGGCTTCCTTACTTTAGTTTGTGATGAATAGGACAAAAAAAAAATTCTCCACTGTATCCAGTCTCCCACCCAGGCATTGTTGCAGGACATTTTTTCTAAAACAAAAAGCAGCTCTTATTATCTTATTTCCAAAGCACACACTACTATACTCAAACTGAAAGAGTTCATCCAAAATCTTGATCGCTGCCAAGACTAATACTAACACAATGAATGTTATTTAGTGGTAAATGGAATCTTCAGTTGGATGTGGTAGCATAAGCCTCTAATTCCAACACTTGGGACCATGAGGAAGGAGGATTGAGAGTCGAGACCATCTTGAGTTACAAAGTGAGACCCTGTCTCAAGCAATAACAACACCACAAACACACGCGCCATATGCGCGCGTGTGCGTGCGCGTGCACACACACACACGCACACACACACATACACACACCTTTCAATTACAGTGATCTGGACATCTGAAGACATCAGGAATGGGGAGTTTCCCTCTTGCATCCTAATTGCTTAAGGATACACAACATTTAAAATCATACAAATTATGCCCAACATTAATAATTAGGGAAATGCAATGAAAACCACAATGTGATCCTATGTCACATCAGCAATGATGGTTGCTATCAAAAAAGCTACCTCCAAATCACAAGGGTTAGGAAATATATGAAGTCATGAGAAGCACTGGGCTCTGCTTCTGGGTATGTGAAATGGAGTCTACTATGAGAAAATATAATGGGAATTAGAATAGATTCAGCGAGCATTGACTCAGCAGTTCCACTTGGGAGTTATGTGCCATAGGAAGCATAGAGACACGAGCAAGTACCTATGTGTCCACATCCACAGCAACTTTATTTGCAGCAGCTGAGACATGAAAATCACTTTCACTGGCAGATGATGGACAAGTATTGTGACAAATACAGAAAATGGAATACCAGTCAGCCTTAGACAGGAAAGAAATTCTAAGGAGCTGCTGAATCGTGAGTCTAGCTAGGAAGACAAGCCAGACATGGAAGTGCTGAATGTTCCGTATGATTTCATTTTATGAAGTACCTGGAAAAGTGCAAGTCATAGAGACAGAGGGTGCAGTGATAGCTTCCAGGGCTGAGGAAGCGACCAATGAGGACGCTCCATGATTGGCAGGTCACTTTGGGTGGAGAAGATAAGCATTTCTGGAGATGAATGTTGGTGAGAGTACTAGATGCCACCAAACTGTGTACTACACATGCATAAAGCTGTTAATTGTACTTACGTTTCAACGCAATTGCGACTAAAATTATTGAAACGTAAGTGTAAATGTCCAGAGATGTTTATGTAATGAGGCTCCTTGTCTTATGGGTATAGAAGTTGTTGTCACAAGAGATTAAACTCATGTATTAACCAGTTAGTTATACCAGAGTTCAAGTTAGCATCCCACAAAATCACAAAATTAGGTTTTTTTTTTATTATCTCAGATTTAACCTTCTATGGCAGTTAGTTGCAGATGCTAGTTTGACAGTGTAAAATTCAGCTTTTGAGCATATCTGTGAAGAGTTTTTAAAGCAAGTCTGGAACAATCCAGTGGTAGATAATCAAATTGTAAGAAGCCCCAGACCAGAATGGATAAGACCATTCCCTGGGTAGGTGAATAAGATGGAGAGAGCTGATTCAGTAGTTTGCCACACTCTCATAATTCCTGTGGACAGATATAATCAATTCACTTGGTTCCTGATTTGATATGGACGCTCTTGCCATTATGATGCATGAAACCAAGAATTGTAAACTGGAATAAACCCATTGCTCTCCGTAGCTATTTGGGTCTTGAATTCATTCAGCAACAGGAAGACAAAACTAACACATTCTCTTTCCTGAGCTGTTTTGATTCACAGACTTCTTTAAAACCTCCAGGATTCCTTTGGGCTCATGGGTCGGCACAAGCATAGCCTCTTTCTGACAATATTGGGCATTTTTGACACACAGTTCTTAGAAAGAGACTAGCTAATCTTCCAATATAAATATTGGTAGGTTTCCAGTTCTCAGTACTGTGCTCCTTATAGCTCACTGATATTCCCACACACGCTGACATAGTTTGACAGCTGGAATAAGGTGTCATGACCCAACATGTCAACTTAAAAAAAAAGGCCCAGATGTCAAATGACACCGGATCAGTGATCTCACCCTTTCCCATGCTTGAAGTCCTTTGCTAAACCAGGTGTTCAAAGCTGAGCAAGATGTTTTGATGAGGGAAGCCACGGTAGGCTTAAGACTCTGACACGTGATGCCTAGCACCTGCATACTTTCCCACAGGGCCCCTTTCCCCTTCTACACTGGAAAGTTCTCATTAAGACCACACACATACACACACACACACACACACACACACACACACACACACAATACTGACGTATGACAATAGACATTCTCTGAGATCTCACTTAGTCAATTCTTTCATCATTTCATGCAGTCCTCTTAGTTAAAATCTTGTAGCATAAGGTCTTCATCTGATTGTTCCATTCCTACCCCAAAGGCATCATGCATTTCTTTAGTCAGTCCTTACAGCAGTCCTGAAAGATAGCAAAGATTAGTTTTATTTTAAAGATGGAGAAGTAAATATTCAGTTTAAAAGTGGTTAAAGGTGTTAAAGTCTTTGCCTTGAAAGCAGAAGGACCTTAGATTGGATCCCAATTCCATGTTAGAAGCACCAGGTGGATATGGCAGCCTGTAATTCCAGCCTGAGAAGACAGAGCCTGAGAAACCCTAGAGCAAAGCAAAAAGGTAGAACAAACCGGGGTGATTCCTGGATGCACAAGGCCTCACAAGTATACATACTTAAGTGCCCTCCTGTGCACACACACCACATACACACACACACACACACACACACACACACACACACACACACACACGTGCGCTCGCGCATGCACACACATACACAAAAAGTGTTTTTCAAGCTGATATCTTATTTGCCTTGTGGTTCTGCTCTCACACAGATCTCACTTGAGATCAGAATTCTTTCCGTGCCTGGGACGCATATGAGCATCTCGAGGAGCGGTTTGAGTCATCAGGCTTGGGTGCAGCCTGAGGTTGTACATTTCAAAGCATTTCACATTTCCCTGGCAGTGTGACTGATCCCATCTTGTGAGAAGACAATTTCTAGATCTGTATTCCCCAATATGGCTTCCACAAGCCATACTCTAGGACAATATTTGACATGATCTAGTCTGTATTGCTTTGAGTGTAACATGCATGCCAGATTTTGCCTGGTCTGAAGTGGAAGCACATTGAATTCAATTTACATCAATTATATGTTAAAACAATATTTTGACATTCATGTGCACAAAAATGTATTATTGAAAATACCTTACATATATATATGTTTTAACATGATAAATTGTAGAAAATGTAAGTTAGCACATGTAATTCCCATTACATTTTTATCAGGCAGTGCTGCATTAGAGAATTATCCTGTGGTTTTCTATCCTTTCTCATTCAGGACACACTTCCTGCTTTGTTGAAGGTCACATATTGTAAACTCGCTGCCTACACCCAAGTTCCTAAAAGTCCACATGGCTGCAAGATTCTTTTTCCTCCTTGTAACTGATCCGTAGAAAAGTATCTCTCATCTAAAGGTGAGGATCACTGAATAATTTTGAGCCCTAATCAGCTGCTATGGACCTGCGTACCTCAAAGCGCTCAATGCCATGCATTTTAATAAGATGTCATGGATGAGGTTGAGGTCAGTGCCTGGCAAGCTCACTGTGTGACTCAGAGAGGGTTTATAGATTGCTCGACCTGCTGTCCTCCCTGTTATGGAATTCTCAATAACTATAATATAAACCTAATCAAAACACAATCAGGAAGGCAAACTACTGTATAAAAGCCATCACGCGATGCATTCCAAAAAGAGAGTTGGGGATTATCTGCACCAGTGGGTTCCTCCTTTAACGATAATTAGAAGTTGATTGAAACAGAATTGCTTAAAAGTAAAGGTGACTGCTTTTCTTCCAGTAGTACCATGATCATGACTGAATTGAAGAACTTGAGAAAGTCTTTGGCTGGAAAGTAAAGAACACATCAAAAATGTCACTTTGGGATTTGTGAGATGGCTCAGTGCATAAAGGTGGCTGCTGCCAAGCCTGATGACCTAGGTTTAGTTCCTGGAACACTCAAGGTTTAGATGAAGAGAATGGACTCCTTTAGATTGTCCTCTAACTTCTACAAATGCAGTGTGCAATACACATACACTCCCACAATAAATAAGCAAATAGACAAATGTTAAAAATGTTATATCATAAAAGCCATTTTACTCATTTTTCAATTAGATAATCAAGACTCACTACCTCCTAGTACTAAATTCACCTTCTGGTACATTTTCCTCCCTCCCTCCCTCCCTCCCTCCCTCCCTCCCTCCCTCTCTTCCCCCTCCCTCCTTCCTTCCCTCCCTCCCTTCCCCCTTCTTCCTTATTTTACTGTTATACTCATTCATTCACTTTCTTCTTTACCACAAATTTATCCCATCCCCAATTAACTTAATCCTTCAAGAAATGATTGATTTTCTGGGTGTCTTGGATCACCCCAAAGCAAGGGTAGGTCTGTACAACTCTTTTTTTTTTTTTTTTTTCTAAGTGTTTCCTGCATGGTTTGTCTCCTCAGTCATGGTCCACAGGACTCTGAGAAGTCGTAGGAATATGCAGGCGCAGACGTGAAGCCCGGCTTCATCCCCAACGTCGTGGAAAGGGACTGTACATCACGGGGCTGAGCCCTATGCTCCCATTCGCCACTAGGACAGAGCCCGGGGAGAGTGACCTCCCGGGGTATCCACGTTGGGCAGGTCTGTACAACTCTTAAGAGAAAGGAATTTCTCTTCCTTATTAATTCTGTACCTAATCTGATAGGTTGCTTTCTTTTTCTTTTTAAAAAGATTTTAACCTTATTTTTATAATTAATTAATTAATTAACTAATTAATTTTGTGTGTGTGTGTTTTGTATCACAGGGCACTGTATGTCCCTGTGGAGGACCAAGGGTGACCTTGGGGAATCATCCTGGATGATTCTACCTCTTTTTGGCTTCGCCCTGGGAGTTCCCAGGCTCTGCCCACCAGAGATAAAGTGCAGGATGGTGCCATTCCACTTGGAACTTTTACATGGGACCTGAGATCTAAACTCAGGACCTTCTGTTTGTTGGGTAGAATCTTAACCCCTGAGCCATCTTGCCAGCCCTGCTTTTTTTTCTAAACAGTCATTTTTGTTTTAGTATCATTCTACAGAGGATTTCAAAGGGGACTCCCAGCCCTAAAGTTGTTTGGAGGTCTTTGATTCCTCTTTCCCAACTTGCACTTAAAAGGATGGCTCCCGGAATCAGATATTTATTTCATTGTGAAAATACCTACCTCATGTCAGCAGCACCCCCAGGATCACTGCACCCTTCCTGGCCCATCCTCCCAAGGGTGGGTTTCATTGCAAGGCAAAGGAAGGCAACAGTCAAACCCCAGTCTCTAAAGACCCATGTGTCTGCCCACCTTCTCCTGGAGATAGAAAAGTCTAGCTCAGAATGATTCTCTGGAGTCTCATTGTAGAATTTTTTTGAAAGCATATGCTCTCCATTGGTACTTTATTTATCACGTATAGAAGAAATACTAAATTGGAATCTGGCTTTCATCTCAAAAGAATCTGTATTTGCATGTGATGAAAGCATGTGATGTGGCTCTTGACAGGATCTTTTATCCCCTGCTAGAACTAAAGTTCCCAGTGGAAGGACCATGTCTTTGTCAGATTTTTGCACTCCCCACAGTGAGCCCAACAAAGTTTGCTAAGTT